>JAYEPQ010000001.1:17597329-18207329 GCA_036321105.1 Dracaena cambodiana | reverse complement strand
TCATTGTTCAGGGTAGCCGAATATCCATATTTGATATGGCTGGAAAATTTTTGTCTCTTCCCTCTATCCAACCATGTTGAATATTTGGAAGGTGAACAAATGATGATAATTAATGCTTGTGGCTAGTTTGTGGCTGAAAAATCTTAACATTGCTGGTAGTTTGCACCATTCGTGTTCTCCTCGTAGTCTGTAGCACAGTTGGCTTACGAGTCAATAGCCCTAGCAGAATTTGTAGTTGTTTTTTATCTTTTATTTTTTCGGAAAACTCCTTTATTTTTGAAATGATGTGCTTTTTAGTTGAATGCCATGTTTGTCTAGGATGATTCCAAGAAATTCTATTGACTCTTTCTCGATTTCAATCTTTTTTGGAGAGAGTATTATCCCGTATTTTCTAAAGACGTCACTAATGATCTTTAGATTTCTCTTGTGTTCTTCTTTGATTTTTGAAAAAACCAAAATGTCATCAATGTATACAACACAGAAATCTTTTAAATTATTAAAGATTGAGTCCATCCATCTTTGAAATATCTGTGGTGCGGTGTTTAACCCAAATGGCATGACATTCCAGTGAAAGTGTCCTCGTGGCGTACTGAATGTTGTTAGTGGTTTCGATTCTTCCTTCATTTTTAGTAGCCAGAAACCAGATTTACAGTCGAATTTACTGAATTCTCTAGATCCTTTTGTTAAGTTTATTAGGACTTCCTTCCTAGGGATGAAACAACCATCGAAGTTTAGATTTTGGTTTAGTCTCTTGTAATTAATCACCATTCGTGGCTTTTTTTCTTTTTAATTCATTAAGATTTCTGACCATAAATGCTGGACTGGAGAGAGGGCTAGTGGTTTTCTCTATTAAGCCTGTGCTTAGAAGTTCATTTATTTGATTATCGAATTCATCTATATCTTGCCTAGTGTAGAGCATGGGTTTTACTCTAATAATTACGTTGTTGTCCCTTAACTGAATTTTACAAAATCTTGGACTTCGGTCCCATAATTTTAATGGATTTTCACTAAGTGTTTTGTAAAGCCAATGGGTTTGATTTAACTCATAAATTGTTTCGCATCTTTTTAATGAGTTTTCACTGTCTGGGGTACCTTTTGGGAGGGAAAAATCTTCTGTACACTTATACCTAGGTCCTTCTAAAAGTGGCATGTCAACCCTTCGGGTTTGATTACCCTCTTGTTGATGTAAAGACACCATTTGTTTTCCTACAATCATAGGTAAATATTCTCCAATAAAATTGTTTCCTAAAACCATGTTCCCATTCATATGTGGAAAGTATAAGAGTTTTGGTATAATGAATTTTTTCTCATTAAACCAAATTTCCACGTTCTTGGCTTTGCTTTGGATAGTTGTTTTATGCGTACTGATCCCTGTTATTTTAATTGGATATTTTATTGGTTCCCATTTTTCTAGTGGTATGGCATTTTCTCGACAAGAAGAGATTGTGGCCCCTGTATCTAGTAGTACGTATAATGAATATTGTTTATAGCCCTTAAATCTGAATGTTCCTTTAACATAATTAAACCTTCTTCTTTGTTTTGGAGCAAAGATTATCTCATCAAATCTTATCGTATATTCTTCCTCTTTGTTAAGGGGTTCTTCGGAATTTAAGATCACATCTTCAACTGTTCTCTCTACATCATTAATTTGGTAACTATTTTCTTCCTCCATCTTTTATTTATCCCTAATTGTACTGTTTACTGCTTCTGTTGTTTCCTCTTTACTACCTTCTTGTTTATCATCGTTATTTTCTTTTACGTCCTCTTTAGTTTTGCTTATGATATCGGGTTCAATCTTTACTTGACTAGGATTATATCCAAAATGACTTAATAGTCCCTTAAATGTTTTATGGATTTCTTTGAGTTGTTGGGTCAGATCTTTTCTGGCTTCTAGAGTTAAGTTGGGATTTATGCTCTGTTCATTTAATCTTTCTATTCGGAGAATTACCTCATCAAATTTTTTTTTGGAATATCTTGGGGTGTTCATCATATCATATATATCATTATACATGGTGTCATATTTACTACAACTTGCCCTACATATCTCGCAATTGCACAATATGCCGGTAATCATCTAAGATGTTAGTGGATAACTAGCCCTGAGTAGCCTATGGTGCCTAAAACCGTCTCCTAAGGATCACCCTACAAAACGCCTATCCGCGGCAACAAAGAGATTACTTTAGGAGTCTGGGCTTTAAGGTTACTCAACTCTAGTAAGGGACACTTAGAGTGTAACTAGGACAGTGTTGATACAGGTTGTGAGAAAATATAGGTCAAGATTATAGTCTATTTGATACCATGTAAGTGCTATGTAAGCTATAAATCCTTCCCCAATTTTTCTGTTTTTTACTTAATTTTTTCGGATTTTGCTACAGTAACATCTTCTAATTTTTTATGGTTTTTTCTACGAACACAGAAACTTACACAGAAACAAATACAGACAGTTTTTAAAAATTCAGAAACAAACAGTACATACCGGAACAGTAGCCATCACACCGGAGACTCTTGTACAGACTGCAGACCCCTACCGCCCAAAAAGGAACGTCCCCCCGGGCTCTGATACCAGGATTAAACTACACACTACTACTACTGTCACAAAGCTGAAGCGGAAGAAGAAGAAAGTACAAAGGAAAATACACTCAGGCACACTTAATTATACATATAGGTGGTGGAGAACTACAGGTTGTTGGTGGTCTGATCGGCAGGCATAAACCAGGCAAGACGGATGGGGGAGGATGAGAGGAAAAGAGAGGATGGTGATGAAGAAGAAGGCGTTGAGGGACTTAAAGGTGTTGGAGAAGCTTCCTGATGTTTTTGCCGAATTGCCGATATCCTTCTCATCCTTCGGAAGCCTCCTTTTATAGACGAGAAGCCTTGCACAAGAAACCTCCTGAGAATCTTGCTGTAGACGCCTTGTCATGAGTCTTCACTGTTGACGTCTTGTCGCTGTCAGGAATCTTCACTGTTGGTGTCTTGTCTCGAATTTGCACTGTTCATGTCAGGAATCTTTACTGTAGAATTATTTGTCACGAATCTGTCAGGACCGTACTGTTGTTGGCAGGAATTTTTATTGTAGAAGTCTTGTCACGAATCCTTGATGCTTGTCGTCTAGTGCTGTCTTCTTTGTGAAGCCTTGGAGGATCCGATGTTTGGGATTTGAGGGAGCCTCCTTTTTTTTTATATATTACTATAACATATCCACTTGAACTTTGTTGGGATGTCTAAATTCTTCTGGTTGAAAGCTATATCTTGTAACAGCTTCATTGCCTTGTGTTTTTGTTCTTTTGGAAAACTAAACTTTGCATTATAGTCTTTGGTGGCGCCTATCCTTCTTCCATCTGTCATGATTGAGTAGTTGCTGATATTTCTAATTAGCTTTCTTGCTGTCGACTAGCTCGATAAAACTGTTATACTAAAAACAATTATCATTGACTCCTTCAATGTTGTATTTTGGGTCAAATTTCTGCCATTGTTCAGGGTAGCCGAATATCCATATTTGATATGGCTGGAAAAATTTTGTCTCTTCCCTCTATCCAACCATGCTGAATATTTGGAAGGTGAACAAATGATGATAATTAATGCTTGATGCTAGTTTGTGGCTAAAAAAATCTTAACATTGCTAGTAGTTTGCACCATTCGTGTTCTCCTCGTAGTCTGTAGCATAGTTGGCTTACAAGTCAATAGCCCTAGCAGACTTTGTAGTTGTTTTTTATCTTGTATTTCTTCGGGAAACTCCTTTATTTTTGAAATGATGTGCTTCTGTAGTTGAATCCCATCTTTGTCTAGGATGATTCCAAGAAATTCTATTGACTCTTTCTCGATTTCAATCTTTTTTGGATAGAGTATTGTACGCCCGAAAATTGCATCTTTGATTCCATTGCAAAAATTATTTGAATTACAACGAAATTGAGATTACAAAAAATATCGAGGAATTACAAGAACGGGAATATTAGTTTATTCCCTTTTTTATGTGGGTTCGGGTGGCGGTGGAGTCTCGTTGCTGCCTCCGTTGACCGTCCGACCAGGAGAAGATGGCTCTGCTCTTTTCTTTGATTTCACGAGCTCGCCCGAAATCTTCCCAAAGTCCAAGAATCCAAAAATCAAAAGTCCCCTCTCTCGTTAAATTCCTGTATTTTATAAACCGAAGAAGCTCGAAATCCGGCTCAATTCCCTCCTGAAAAAGCGGATCACGGATTATCAGGAAAATAAAATAGGAAATAAAACAACGGGAAAACAACGAAAAACAACCCGCGGGTGGCAACCCGCGGGATCGCCCCCGCGGGTTGCCACCCGCGGGAATCCTCCCGCGGGTGGCAACCCGCGGGGGCTCCCGCGGGTTGCAACCCGCGGGAGACCTCCCGCGGGTGGCAACCCGCGGGGGCTCCCGCGGGTTGCAACCCGCGGGAGAACTCCCGCGGGTTGCAACCCGCGGGTGCTCTCGCGGGTTGCTTCCCGCGGGTGCCCCCGCGGGTTGCAACCCGCGGGTGTTCCCGCGGGTTGCATCCCGCGGGTGCACCCGCGGGTGTGCCCACTTAGATTTTTTTTTTTTTTTTTTTAATTTAATTATTTTTAGTGTCTACATAACCCCCTCCAAAGTTTTTGAAGTTCTGTATTGAACCGTACTGAATTTCGAAATACTTTGGATTTTTTAATTTTGGTTATGGACCTTTTAAAAGATTTGGTCGATAGAGATAACTGTTAATATATTTATTTATTCCATAACAAGCAGAGGTATGATTTTAACGTACTCATTAGAGGACAAGCAGAGGTATAATGTTAACGTGCTTATTTTAGGTCAAGCAGAGGTATAATATTAACGTGCTTATTTTAATCCTAACCGTTCAGTGACATCTAGTATGACGAATCAGGAAAAGACAGAGGTGACATTAAACGTGTCTTGGAGCTTAACCTATTCAGAGGATTTGGTCGTGATAGGGACAAGCTGACTAAACAGAGGTGACGGTTAACGTATTTAGTTTTGGAATCGGACTATCAGAGGTAACTGTTAACTTGATAGGGAGATGATTTTCGTCAGAGGTAATTTTTAACTTAACGATATCAAAAGCACGTTCATCAGAGGTTGTAATGTTGGACTTGATGAAGTGTGAATTTTCTTTTCTGTCAGAGGTGAGATCTTAACGTGACAGGGGATTTAATCGGATCTTATCTCATTTGATTTTGAATTATGATGTCAGAGGTATGATTTTAACTTGACTTATATTTTGGAGTGTTGCTTGCTCTGTTAGAGCAAAATGACAAGAAAAGTTTTGCTGTCAGAGGTAAAATCTTAACGTGACAGGAGATTTATCTGATTAGGATTTTTAGCAAACCCCCAGCTATCAACGGGTTTGATTTGCCTTTACCAACTACCGTTTGAGTTGGGCTAGCCATACTATTCCCCTCAGCATGGTGAGTTATCAAGGATTTCGTTTGGGTTTAAATACCAAACTTTTCCTCTTCCCTTTGCCTTAGCAGCTTAGGGCAGTGATGTATTCTTATATTCGGATAAGAATACTGTTGTGACAGATTTATCGTGGGATTTTTAGCAAACCCCCAGCTATCAACGGGTTTGATTTTGCCTTTACCAACTACCGTTTGAATTGGGCTAGCCATGCTATTCCCCTCAGCATGGTGAGTTATCAAGGATTTCGTTTGGGTTTAAATGCCAAACTTTTCCTCTTCCCTTTGCCTTAGCAGCTTAGGGCAGTGATGTATTCTTATATTCGGATAAGAATACTGTTGTGACAGATTTGTCGTGGGATTTTTAGCAAACCTCCAGCTATCAACGGGTTTGATTTTGCCTTTACCAACTACCGTTTGAGTTGGGCTAGCCATGCTATTATCCTCAGCATAGTGAGTTGTCGAGGGTTTCGTTTGGGTTTAAATACCAAACTTTTTCTCTTCCCTTTGCCTTAGCGGCGTTGGGCAATTCATACTTTTACCCCCAGTATGGTGGGGTTGACGAGAAATTTATTCTCTCCCTGTAGCCTTGTCGGCGTTGGGTAATTCATACTTTTTACCCCCAGTATGGTGGGGTTGACGAGAAATTTATTCTCTTCCCGTAGCCTTAGCGGGGTTAGGCAATTCATACTTTTTACCCCCAGTATGGTGGGGTTGGCGAGAAATTTATTCTCTTCCCGTAGCTTTAGCGGCGTTGGGCAATTCATACTTTTTACCCCCAGTATGATGGGATTGACGAGAAATTTATTCTCTCCCCGTAGCCTTGTCGGCGTTGGGTAATTCATACTTTTTACCCCCAGTATGGTGGGGTTGGCGAGAAATTTATTCTCTCCCCGTAGCCTTGTCGGCGTTGGGTAATTCATACTTTTTACCCTCAGTATGGTGGGGTTGGCGAGAAATTTATTCTCTTCCCGTAGCCTTAGCGGCGTTGGGCAATTCATACTTTTTACCCCCAGTATGGTGGGGTTGACGAGAAATCTATTCTCTTCCCGTAGCCTTGTCGGCGTTGGGTAATTCATACTTTTTACCCCCAGTATGGTGGGGTTGGCGAGAAATTTATTCTCTTCCCGTAGCCTTAGCGGCGTTGGGCAATTCATACTTTTTACCCCCAGTATGGTGGGGTTGACGAGAAATCTATTCTCTTCCCGTAGCTTTAGCGGCGTTGGGCAATTCATACTTTTTACCCCCAGTATGGTGGGGTTGGCGAGAAATCTATTCTCTTCCCGTAGCCTTGTCGGCGTTGGGTGTTTCTTTTTTTTTTTTTTTTTTTTTATATTTTTTTTTTAATTGGGGGTTTAAATTAACCGCCCTGAGCCCATTTTTTGGGAATTGTTGTGAGCCCAAGTGGTACCTTTAGACCTCACGCATTAAATGTGTCGGAGTTAGCTCTAACTCCTTTTTTGTTCAGCTTTGAGCTGAACTGCTCCAGCGTCAATCAATGCTTGAATTTTATCTTTTAAGATAAAACAATTTTTTGTGGGGTGACCTACAATCCGATGGTACAGGCAGTAATTCGGATCGTTAGTTTTTCCTACTTCTTCAGGTCTCTTGCTCTCCGGCAATTTAAGCATCTTGCGTTTGGTGAGCAGATTGAACATAGTAGCAGTATGTTCATCCTTGAACGAATACTGCTTTTGAAGTCTGGGCGACTTTGCTGTGTTGCTTGTAGTTGGCCATGGTTTTTGCTTCGGTGTACTTTCTACCGCCATTGCCGTTATGTCTTTCCCTTTTGAACGGGAAAAATGGAATGAAGATTCGTTTGCACCGTCTCCGGTTGCAGACTGTTGCATTTCGAGACGTCGAAGTATTTCTTCGGCCTGTTCGCCCTGCTTAAGCAGATCCTTCCATGACTTGGATTCGACCGAACCCATCTTGTCTAAGATATCGGTCAACAAGTTATGTCTGCAGGTTTCCACAAGCGTATCCTGTGTCATGCCATGTGGGCATCGAACGGAAAGTTCTCGGAACCGCTCGACATAAGTTTTGACCGTTTCGCCTTCTTCTTGCTTCGCTGCTAGCAAAGATAATATGGAGACTTCTGTATCATCTTCAAAGAATCGGGCTAGGAACTCACGTTCTACATCAGCCCAAGATTTAATTGTTCCCTGGGGAAGTTGCATAAACCAGGTAAATGCGGGCCCCCGTAAAGTGCTCGCAAATATCCTAGTCATAGTTGGATCATTCCCCATGAGATGTCCTGTCTGTGAGAGGAAATAGAAGATGTGTTGCTGCGGCGAACCTTTACCGTCGAATGATTGAAGATTCAACGGTTTATATTTTACAGGATAGGGTACGGTCTCCCATTCTACGGGATAGGGACGGACTACCCCCACCTCTTGTAGCTTTTTGCGATGAAGAAGAGCTTGTAATTGGTTCTCCATCTTCTCTATTTTCTCTGCGTGAGGATTGAGGATAACTTTCACTTCCTCTTCCTCTCTTGAATGAGGAGGCACTTCTTCATCTTCGTCTTCGCTGTCTTCATTCATTTGGACAGGCCGTTTTCCTTTCTGCCGACTAGAAATGGACGGCGATGATTGGTTCTTTCTAGTTTGAGCCAGCAACTCAATCAAAAGTTGTTTCATTTCTTCTATGGTCTCCTCGTGCTGTTCGAGACGTTTTTCTTGTCTCTCAAGCCTTTCAGAGACTTCTTCTAGAAGCGCGCCCTCTGGTTCGCTAGAAACTCCTTTTGATCCTGGAGTAATTTCTTTATCCGAAAGGTTGTTTCCGACCACCTTTTTGCCTTTATTAACCATATTTGATGAGGCAGCAGGTAGATCGGTTCCAGAGTATGCCTTTTTCACCGTCCGTATTCTTTTAGGTTCGGTGATCCGCTCAAAAACGGATTGTCTCGGATGGCACTCGCAGTTTGATAGAACAGCTGAGATTAACTGTTCGCATTGGCATTGAGGAGTATTTTGTGCAGAGTTCTTCTTCCAATTGAGGTATTCTCTCAAGTCTTGAGATATCTTCTCCTCTCTATTTGCATCTTGACGTATTTTGCGTCTCAAATTTGGTTCATAATACTGGAGAGTTTGTAATATTTCAGGGCTGAGCTCTTTTCCAGCATTAGATTGTTCTCCAACCCTTCTGCGGATTCTTCTGGAGTGTATGCTGGCCTGCGCAGTTGTGCGGGCCTCGCACGCATCTGACTTGTTCTTCGGGATCTGGAGGATTCTATCATGAATATGTTCATCCGAAGAGAAATTTGAAGATCTATCCTCATGTGAGTTCATGAGCACATCCTTATATTTATTTGTAGAGGAACGGGATGGTACATCTGAGAGAGTAACCAAAAAGTTAGATGTGCGCTGTGTGCTCACTGCGCGTGTGCCCGAATAGACACCAGAACCAACCCTTGATTTTTCCTGCGGAGTGCAACCCACGGGTTGCAACTTGCGGTGTGCAACCCGCGGTTGGAACCGCGGGTTTGCACCCGCGGTTGCAACCGCGGGGTTGCACCCGCGGGGTGCAACCCGCGGTTGGAACCGCGGGTTTCCTCCCGCGGTTGCAACCCGCGGTTGGAACCGCGGGTTTCCACCCGCGGTTGCAACTGCGGGGTTGCACCCGCGGGGTGCAACCCGCGGTTGGAACCGCGGGTTTCCACCCGCGGTTGCAACCGCGGGGTTGTCCCCGCGGGGTGCAACCCGCGGTTGGAACCGCGGGTTTCCACCCGCGGTTGCAACCTCGGGGTTGCCCCCGTGCGGTGCAACCCGCACTTCTGCCTGCGGATTTTTATTTTTGGAATTTTTATTTTTGGAATTTTTATTTTTGGAATTTTTTCTTTCCGATGTTTCCTGATCTGGATTTTCTGAGCGCAATTTTCCAGAGGCACTGTTGAGGCGGGCCCGCTGTGCCTTACGCCTCAGGTTTCTCTTCTGAGAGCGGGTCAGGGACTGGTTTGACTTTTGGCTTGACTTTGGAACGGGCGATAACGCCTCGTAAATTTCAACGGGCGATGACGCCTCGTAAATTTTCATAGGCGATGACGCCTTTTGATTTTCAGTGGGCGACGACGCCTCACCTTTTTTCATCGTCACCCGGCGATGACGCCTAGGGTCCGAATCGGAGGAGGAAAGAAATTCCTCATATTTTTGCTGGTCAACTTCTATGACCAGCATCTCAACCATTGAGCCAATCGGCAACCGGTCGGACTGCGCCACCAAATTCTCTGTGGTAAACAGAGGAGCTCCCACTGTGGTCGCCAGTTCTTGTACGCCCGAAAATTGCATCTTTGATTCCATTGCAAAAATTATTTGAATTACAACGAAATTGAGATTACAAAAAATATCGAGGAATTACAAGAACGGGAATATTAGTTTATTCCCTTTTTTATGTGGGTTCGGGTGGCGGTGGAGTCTCGTTGCTGCCTCCGTTGACCGTCCGACCAGGAGAAGATGGCTCTGCTCTTTTCTTTGATTTCACGAGCTCGCCCGAAATCTTCCCAAAGTCCAAGAATCCAAAAATCAAAAGTCCCCTCTCTCGTTAAATTCCTGTATTTTATAAACCGAAGAAGCTCGAAATCCGGCTCAATTCCCTCCTGAAAAAGCGGATCACGGATTATCAGGAAAATAAAATAGGAAATAAAACAACGGGAAAACAACGAAAAACAACCCGCGGGTGGCAACCCGCGGGATCGCCCCCGCGGGTTGCCACCCGCGGGAATCCTCCCGCGGGTGGCAACCCGCGGGGGCTCCCGCGGGTTGCAACCCGCGGGAGACCTCCCGCGGGTGGCAACCCGCGGGGGCTCCCGCGGGTTGCAACCTGCGGGAGAACTCCCGCGGGTTGCAACCCGCGGGTGCTCCCGCGGGTTGCTTCCCGCGGGTGCCCCCGCGGGTTGCAACCCGCGGGTGTTCCCGCGGGTTGCATCCCGCGGGTGCACCCGCGGGTGTGCCCACTTAGAATTTTTTTTTTTTTTTTTTAATTTAATTATTTTTAGTGTCTACAAGTATTATCCCGTGTTTTCTAAAGACGTCACTAATGATCTTTAGATGTCTCTTGTGTTCTTCTTTTGTTTTTGAAAAAACCAAAATGTCATCAATGTATACAACACAGAAATCTTTTAAATTATTAAAGATTGAGTCCATCCATCTTTGAAATATCTGTGGTGCGGTGTTTAACCCAAATGGCATGACATTCCAGTGAAAGTGTCCTCGTGGCGTACTGAATGTTGTTAGTGGTTTCGATTCTTCCGTCATTTTTAGTTGCCAGAAACCAGATTTACAGTCGAATTCACTGAATTCTCTAGATCCTTTTGTTAAGTTTATTAGGACTTCCTTCCTAGGGATGAAACAACCATCGAAGTTTAGATTTTGGTTTAGTCTCTTGTAATTAATTACCATTCGTGGCTTTTTTCTTTTTAGTTCATTAAGATTTCTGACCATAAATGCTGGACTAGAGAGAGGGCTAGTGGTTTTCTCTATTAGGCCTGTGCTTAGAAGTTCATTTATTTGATTATCGAATTCATCTATATCTTGCCTAGTGTAGAGCATGGGTTTTACTCTAATAATTACGTTGTCATCCCTTAACTGAATTTTACAAAATCTTGGACTTCGGTCCCATAATTTTAATGGATTTTCACTAAAATTTTCACTAAGTGTTTTGTAAAGCCAATGGGTTTGATTTAACTCATAAATTATTTCGCATCTTTTTAATGAGTTTTCACTGTCTGGGGTACCTTTTGGGGGGGGAAATCTTCTGTACACTTATACCTAGGTCCTTCTAAAAGTGGCATGTCAACCCTTCGGGTTTGATTACCCTCTTGTTGATGTAAAGACACCATTTGTTTTTCTACAATCATAGATAAATATTCTCCAATAAAATTGTTTCCTAAAACCATGTCCCCATTCATATGTGGAAAGTATAAGAGTTTTGGTATAATAAATTTTTTCTCATTAAGCCAAATTTTCACGTTCTTGGCTTTATTTTGGATAGTTATTTTATGCGCACTGATCAATGTTATTTTAATTAGATATTTCATTGGTTTCCATTTTTCTAGTGGTATGGCATTTTCTCGACAAGAAGAGATTGTGGCCCCTGTATCTAGTAGTACGTGTAATGAATATTGTTTATAGCCCTTAAATCTGAATGTTCTTTTAACTTAATTAAACCTTCTTCCTTCTTTTGGAGCAAAAATTATCTCATCAAATCTTATCGTATATTCTTCCTCTTTGTTAAGGGGTTCTTCGGAATTTAAGATCACCTCTTCAACTGTTCTTTCTACATCATTAATTTGGTAACTATTTTCTTCCTCCATCTTTTCTTTATCCCTAATTGTACTGTTTACTTCTTCTGTTGTTTCCTCTTTACTACCTTCTTGTTTATCATCATTATTTTCTTTTTTCTCCTCTTTAGTTTTGCTTATGATATCGGGTTCAATCTTTACTTGACTAGGATTATATCCAAAATGACTTAATAGTCCCTTAAATTTTTTATGGATTTCTTTGAGTTGTTGGGTCAGATCTTTTCTGGCTTCTAGAGTTAAGTTGGAATTTATGCTCTGTTCATTTAATTTTTCTATTCGGAGAACTAACTCATCAAATTTTTTTTGGAATATCTTGGGGTGTTCACCATATCATATATATCATTATACATGGTGTCATATTTACTACAACTTGCTCTACATATCTCGCAATTGCACAATATGCCGGTAATCATCTAAGATGTTAGTGGATAACTAGCCCTGAGTAGTCTATGGTGCCTAAAACCGTCTCCTAAGGATCACCCTACAAAACGCCTATCCGCGGCAACAAAGAGATTACTTTAGGAATCTGAGTTTTAAGGTTACTCAACTCTAGTAAGGGACATTTAGAGTGTAACTAGGACAGTGTTTATACAGGTTGTGAGAAAATATAGGTCAAGATTATAGTCTATTTGATACCATGTAAGTGCTATATAAGCTATAAATCCTTCCCCACTTTTTCTAATTTTTACTTGATTTTTTCGGATTTTGCTACAGTAACATCTTCTAATTTTTTATGGTTTTTTCTACGAACACAGAAACTTACACAGAAACAAATACAGACAGTTTTTAAAAATTCAGAAACAAACAGTACATACCGGAACAGTAGCCATCACACCGGAGACTCTTGTACAGACTGCAGACCCCTACCGCCCAAAAAGGAACGTCCCCCCGGGCTCTGATACCAGGATTAAACTACACACTACTACTACTGTCACAAAGCTGAAGCAGAAGAAGAAGTAAGTACAAAGGGAAATACACTCAGGCACACTTAATTATACATATAGGTGATGGAGAACTACAGGTTGTTGGTGGTCTGATCGGCATGAAGCCTCCTGTTCTTATGACACCGGCCCCTGGGCAGCCATTTCTTATATATGTAAGGGCCATGGATGATACTTTAGGAGTATTACTTGCTCAATATAATGAGCACGGTCATGAACACGCCCTTTATTACTTAAGCAGGACAATGATCGGAGCCTAGCGTCGGTATACCCCGATTGAAAAAGAATATTTAGCCCTAGTGTTCGCTGTTCAGAAAATGCGACACTACCTTTCACGGCAAACAATTAATGTCATATCACGGGTTAACCCCTTGAAAATCTTGATGACAAAACCGGGATAAATATATTAATCAAGGTTTCCAGAGGAGTAAGAAAAGTTAGTGGAGTTAAAATCGATCTATTTGGGGGTAGCAGTAAAGACTACGTAAGTGCTAAGCAAGCATACAACTTGAATTTCTAATTTTGTATAGTGATATGTATTTTCATAAGAAAATGTATTAGTCAAGGTATTTAGAGGAGTTTAAAAGTTAGTTGGGAAAAAATGGATCCATTTAGTAATAGTTTCAAAGACAGTGAAGTTGCCAACTTAGCACAAACGTGACTGGATATATTGTTTGGTATAAAGATGTAAAATTCGTTTCAAATAAACGTACTAATTAGGATATTTGCTGAGATGTTCAAGCGGCCAGTCATAACGACAATCAAGGAAACAAGCCTATGGCAGAGGTGATGGTGGTGGAGGAGAGAGAAAGGAGAGAGCGCAAAGGATATTTGTCGAAATTCAAGAACATGGAGAGGCAGATGTGGTTGAGCTTACTTAACTTTTTTACGAGACTGGGTTATTAAAGCTTACATCAGTCTAAAAGCAGAAAATGTAGTTACACTATAATAATTTTCGAATAAAGGATATCCTGCTGTAGTATCATGAGTAGCGGAAAACAAAGCAGAACGTAATGCTTGGACAATTGCCTCGTTCACATATATTTTTTTCCTTTTTTTTTTTTGCAATATCTATTTGAGTTCCTGTCCAGCGCCGAACTCGGAATCTCTTACAAATTAAAGATATATATACCACTTGAAACAAGGTTCATTAGAACGAAGGATATTACTTGAAAGGGAGAACTCGAGGTATACACATGTGGGCCAAGTGTACATATATGCGATAGGTAGAAAATAAATTCACTTTTTATTTAAATAGGAAATTATATTTGAATTCTAATATTGTTGTTGTCTCGGACCCTAACGTATTTCTAAAGAGTAATGATTCTAAATTAGGTATATGTCTATTATTCTCTCTTTTCCCAATCAATACGACCAGTGAAATCCTAAAAAATACTTAGACTATATAGATTATTTATTTCTAAACTGGAGAAAATCTAATAGTTAAGAATAAATAAAATAGAATAATTTAAAATATTTATGCTTCCTAGAACGATAATTTGCTATATAATAATGCATAATTAGGAATATAATTATATTCTCTTTAGAGAGTATTTCAGAATGGTGCAAGAGCAAATATACGGTAAAGTCGAAAAATTATGATCTTTCCAATCTTTCCATTGAAATAAATATTATTATTATTCAAACCTTATTAGGATGGAACTATCATCTTCTAATTGGTGTTCAAATCCATTAGGATACTGGTCTTATAACCCAAATTGTTGGCAGTGAAAATTTCTAAGTAAATAGGATTTTCCACAACAGAACGCGGAGCTAACTCCGCAGCTCCGCGTTTGGTTATTTTAGCCTCGCGTTTGAACAAAACGCGGAGATAATCAATAGCTCAGCGTTCTCGGCATTTTGATGAGTTTAACTCCGCGTGAGCAGATAACAAGAATCTTAAAATTGATTGAGATTATGATTTGGGCTTATCCAAGTACCCAAATTAAGTCCGATCAGAACTCTAAATCAAGAGATTTAAATCAAAACTAAGATATTTGATTTGAATCCTTAATGAGAACAAATTCTATTTAGATAGAAACTCTCATATCATCCTAAGGCTATAAATACCCTCTTGAGGAAGCCCTAGGGATTTTTTTCTGGAGTTTTGGAGAAGTTCGAGTTACGCATAGAGCCTTGAACGAATCAAGACTAGAAGAGATCAGTTCTACAGTCGGCTGCCATCTTCAAGAGAAGAGTTCGTCATCAGATAGTCCAAAGGAACTACATCGATAGATCCTATCGCCACACAGATCCCACGTTTACATTGTAAAAGAGAGCGATTGAGATATAAAATCCTCTCGTTTGTTCTTTCTTTTTCTTATTCACTTTCGTTGTAATTTAAGTTAATTCAATGGAAGGAAAGCAAAGAAATTCTGCTGCGAACAAACTGGCGACCACAGTGGGAGGCATCTCTTTCACCGAAGAAGAAATCGTGGCGCAATCTGACATCGAGAGGATCGGATCCGACGTAGATATGCTAGTCGTTGAAATCGACCAGCAGAAATATGAGGAGTATCTCTCCTCTGAATCAGGTAACCTGAGCGAAACGCGAAACTATCGTCGCGTGCGCTTCAATACCCGAGGAACGGGTAAAAAGGTATCCACCGATAAACAGGGATCCTTAGAGACCGCGGCCATAGAGTCGTTGTTTGGGCAGGAAATCCTACCAGAGGATGGCCTCTCTACTGCCAAAGAAGGCATGGGAACTGGATTGACCAGAGCCTAACTCCGAAATAGAAATCGGAGAACTACGCGAAAGGCCCTCAAAGCCCATATTGAACGCGAGGCTAACTTCATTGAACGCGAGGCTATGATCCCTTGCAAACTGGCTTGCGTTAATCGCAAGACCAGTCATTATCGTGTTAAACGCAAAGATACAACTTGCGTTAATCGCAAGGACAAACCAGCGTGTGATCCTCCATGCGAGGCTATTACTGGACTTAGCGATAAACGCGAAGCCAGTAAGATTTGCATTAATTGTAAAATTTCTGACACTCGCGATAAACGCGAGGATAAAACTTCCTTAAAACCAGCGTGTGATTCTCCACCCGAGGCTATTATTGCGCTTAGCGATAAACGCAAAGCTAGTTCAACTTGCGAATAACGCAAGATTTTTGACACTCGTGATAAACGCGAGGATAAAATTTCCTTACAGCCAGCATGTGATTCTCCACATGAGGCTAATACTGAGCTACGAAGCCAGTATTACTTGCGGTAAATGCAAGATTCCTTAGCTCCTCGAAATCGCGAAGATGATTGGCAGATTGTCGTTAATCGTAAAAATCGCGCTAGACGCGAAGTTGTAACTTGCGTTAATCGCAAGATTAAGCCAACATGCAAGAATTTTCTTCCACGCGGGGCTAAGATTCCAGAAGATAAACTTCAGAAGGAACACCAAGCAGCGTAAGACGCGAGGCTAGCGTAGCAAAACGCGGGGCTATTTCTCAGCTCCGCGTTTCAAAATGCGAAGCTATCTCTCAGCTCCGTAAAAATCAACCTGAATACAAAATCATGATTGATCATCACTCCAGTGGATCGGAATTGGACTCCAGAGATCCCAAGAAATTTCAGTGGGCCCCTAGACCCTCTTAGCAGATGAGTGGGCCCTACAACTCCATGACTAAAGTCACCAACCTTAGGGAGTACTTAACCAAGAAGAGAAGTATAGAGTAAGTTCAACCTGAACCAACTTGTCACTGCCAGCAGCTTATGACAGTGGTATCCGCTGTAATCGATAATTGCTGCTGCAGCAAGAACATGTTATCGGTGTTTGATCGATTAAATAAGTCAGACAGAAACCCTGCTAAGAAAACAAAGCTACTTCCAGAGAAGAATTGAGAGTTGTAACTTCCAACATGGTCGGCAAGGATAAGAAAGTCATTGAAAGAGATGATAACTTAGAATCAAGTGATGAAAAACCTCATCACTTCACCCGACTAAAATCGGGAGCTGTCCCGCCTCGAAACTATAAGAAACTTGTAAAATGTTCTTATGACGACGACAGCGATAACTCAGTTATAGCTTCACCTCGTTCCTCTGCATCATCTCGGCTACAAAAGTCAGCATCATATATGGCGGATAAATCTGACGACATCGATAAAAGATTTGAAGCCCAAGAAAAGATGATTCGGGAGCAACAAAAGACAATTGAAGATCTTAAAATGATACTCTCGAAAGTGGTCGAAAATACTCAGAAGATTGTTGAGAATAACGCTAAGAAAGAAAAAGAAAGCTCGTTCAACAAACTTAACGAGGAAGATAAGGAAGAAAAAGCTCACTCAACACATGAGGACGAGGACAAATATTTCTTTTATGACCCACATGAAGAGAAAATTGAGAAGTTACAAAGTCAACTCAAAGCGCTAATACACAAGAAGGAGTTGAAATAATCAGGGGTCTCGAGACCATATCCGCCTGAATGGGATATGGTACCATACCCTCAGAAATATAAACCGCTCAAATTGGAGCCGTATGACGGGAGAGGATCTCCCAGTCAACATATTTACTACTTCTTATCCCAAGCAGGGCATTTAATAGGCAATGACCCAGTAATGACCAAGGTATTCGCAAGTACCTTGCGAGGGCCTGCCTTCACTTGGTTTGTGCAGCTGCCCCCAGGTACTATTAATACCTGGTTTGATGTTGAGAAATTATTTCTCACATGTTTCTTTGAGGATAATACCGAAATTACGGTTCATTCCCTCCTTGCAACTAAACAAGGGGAACAAGAAACAGTAAAAGACTTCATAAAAAAGTTCCGGAAGAAGTCCGTGCATTGCAAACACGAAATGGTCCAGGAAACTCTGGTAGAGACATGTCGACATAATGTTAAAACTAACGTGCTCCTAAAAATGGGGGCCGTAGAGTCTAAGACATGGAGGGATTTGCTCAAACAAGGAGAGAAAGCCGAGGACTTGATCTGTCGAGTTGAAGAGTCTCGTGGATCGAGAAATACCGAAAATAATAAGCCGTACACCCAAAATAATAATAAGAATAAAGGGAAAGCGGCGATGGCGTCAGAGGCAGCTCCACAGAAGACAAATCCTCCGAACCTAAAGCCCCAAAATCAAAAGGGTGCGAGACAAAATAGGCCCCAGCAAGAGAGGACTTATACCTTCAACCCAGAGCAAACACCTACACTCTTCCACCTACTTCTTAGGAAAGGAATGTTGAAACTTCCGGATAATCAAAAATCTGAAGACGCTGGTAAAACCAACGACCCCAACTATTGTCTCTACCATCGAAATGTTGGACACCCTACCAAGAATTGTTACCCTCTGAAGAACATAATCCAAGTACTGATAGAATCTGGAGTTCTAACATTAAAAGAGGAGCAAAAGAAGGTCACTGCCAACATGGCAACCCTAATGGTTGGAACCCATGAGTTCCCCGCGGGGGTGACCCCAATACCAAAGGGGAAGCTGGTTACGAAAAACCATGACCCGCATAATAAAGCACAACTAGGACTTGTCCCCGTAACAACTCAAAAAGGGAAAGTCATGTGGGTCCACTCTGATTTACTGCAGGATGAACAGTGGACTACTGTAGGGGGTCAAAGGAAAAAAGCGGACTAGCAATGCTATTTTCGTTAAAATAAAAGATGAATACATAATTGCAGGGGCACTTACAGACTCTGAAGAGGAGCCCGAAGCTATGGCCACTCATCAAGATGGGGCGGGCCCTTCCAGCACTCGATCGGGTAAAACATATCTTAAGGACTACACCAGAGTAGACCCGAAAGGTATATGCGGAGAACTCGCAAAGCCTGCAAAGTATAAAGGGCTTCGTTTCCAGAAAAATCCTGGAAAAGATGAAGGAGTCAAGGACGCTACCTTCAAATTTGATATAATAGCTAAGTTGGCTAATATTCCAGCTCGAGTTATGCTGTACGAGTTGTTACGATTATCGAAATCAACTCGTGAGGCATTGAGAGAAGCGCTGGCAGACTCTGAGTCATTCCTAGCTCAGATTATCGAGCCAGCTGACCAAGAACAGGACTCTTGCCCCGTTGTCATCAAGTGAGGAGGCAGGTCCCACGGATTACCTTCTCTCCAGAGGATATGCAGGTAAGAAATATAAAGCATAATAGGCCTTTATATTTCACCGGATATGTTGGATCCACAAAGGTGGACCGCATTCAAATTGATCCAGGGTCTGCACTAAGCGTCATTCCCAGAAGTTTGATGCAGGTATTAGGGATTTCTCCCCATCGCCTGACACCAACTAATACTACAATATATGTGTTTAATGCCAATGATAGATGTCCCCTTGGAAAGATCCGACTCCGATATCAAATCGGGGATTTGAGGAAGGAGGTCACATGCTACGTCATTGATGCAGATACTTCCTACAACATTTTACTGGGACGACCTTGGATCCACGCCTATATGATAGTCCCGTCGACTCTCCACCAGTGTATGAAATACTGTGATGAACAAGGAGAAGTCCGGACACTAGTCGCAGATAGGCAACCATTTAAGGGACTTGAAAACTACTTCACGGATGCAATGCTCTACAAGCTAGCCTACGAAGTCTCCAACGACAACCTCAGTAAGCCTCAAAAGCTTGATGAAAGCAGCAACGAGGCGGATACTGAGTACGAGCCTCCCGAAGATAACGATGGGGGTGATTATGAAATCCATCCTCACATAGATTTTAATTTGAATTTTGACAATAATGTAGATGTAGTAGAGGATGAGTGGATTATCAATGAAAATATAAAGTTAGTCTACGAGCCTGCTGTAACTACAGAGTCTGAACCTTCTTGTACTTCCACCGAAGTGGATGGCCTGTAATTTGAAGTTCTGGCGGCATACCATTTTCCACTTAAGTCATCCCTCCTCTCTCAATCAAAAATAACTAAGGGACAAGGTCACTTCTTTGAAGTGCCTCCTCGACAGGGGTCTCAAAGGCCGATCATGTTCGGCAAAATAATTACGTCACCTCGACAAAGACAAACCAGTGAAAGTGATGAACAATCATCACCTCAATTTCACTTATATGAACAGAAATCCCGATAAATGATGGAAAAGATGGGTTATAATTTTACCCAGAAACCAGGATTAAACTTTGGAAAAGGGCGACAAAATCTCATACCTTCATTTAGACCGAGAGGAAAGAGCCCAGACTATTATCAAAAGACTCACAGGGGGTTGGGATATGTGTCTACTCCTTCCTCATCACCTCACAAATATAAAGAAAGCTCTTCAGCCAATGAGGATTTACATCCACTTGACCATGACTAGGATCAAAGTACCGGTGCTTGGTTTCAATCTTTAATGGTAAATATGGTTTCAGCCGCACCAGAAAGCAACGAGAAACCAATTGACGTTCAAGATGATTCCTGGGCTAAACACATGGATACTCTTTGGGATGTCCGCTTTGAACAGCGTGACCCGCACACAGAAGATAAATTGGTACAAGTCAATATGGGAACGGACGAGAACTCAAAACCCATCTTCATAAGCGACACGCTAATTCTCTTAGAAAAAGAGGAACTTATATCTCTTATCAAGGAGTATATAGATGTGTTAGCATGGAGCTATGAAGACATGCCCGGTCTTGATCCTTGGGTTGCCACACACCGGTTAAATATTAAGGAAGACGCCAAGCCAGTTAAAAAACAGTAAAGGCGTTTTCGACTGGAGTTGATGGAGGCAATAGTTGCTGAGGTCAACAAGCTTATAAAATCCGGATTCATTCGTGAAGAGCAACATCCTGATTGGGTGGCTAACATAGTACCGGTTCGTAAGAAGAACGGCAAAATCAGTATATGCATCGACTCTCGTGATCTAAATGCTGCATGCCCTAAGTGATGATTGATAACACCTGCGGTTATGAGAGGATGTCCTTTATGGATGGCTTCTCAGGCATAACCAGATTAAAATGCACCCGGATGATGAAAGGCATACAACTTTTAGAACGCCGTTGGGGGTATACTGTTATACGGTAATGCCTTTTGAATTAAAGAATGCCGGTGCCACTTACCAACGAGCGATGAGCGTCATATTCAAAGAATACCTGCGCAAAACGGTGGAGTGCTATGTGGATGACTTAGCGGTCAAAAGTAAGAACAAAGAAGATCATCTGCATGACTTAAGGACAGTCTTCGACCTTATGCGAAAATATCACTTGAAGATGAATCCCGCTAAGTCTTTCATGGGGTGTCCAGCGGGAAATTCCTTGGATTCGTAGTCAACTCAAAAGGAATTTTCCTTGATCCTGAAAAAGTAAAAGCGATCAGCGAGATGCCGCCTCCCCGCAGTCTTAAAGAGTTAAGGGGATTATAAGGAAAGCTCGCTTATATCCGGCGCTTTATTTCTAACCTATCTGGACGATGCCAGCACCTATTTGAATCTAATTAAAAGCTTATCATTAAAACCCCTAATCAACTACAATTATAAATTTGACGAATTTCAAATATATGTTTAAAATCCTTCTAAATTTATCCAATTAATGAGCCAATTGAGCTCATTTCAAACTTTCTTTCAAACCCTCTTTAATTTAATTCACTCTCCCTTCAGTCAAGTATTCTAACTCTTATATAAGCCCTTCATTCATTTTAGTTCTTTTTCCTCTTTAAACCAAACTCTCTTCTCTCCTCTTTTACTACTGCTGGAGCACTGTCGACCACCAGAGTGTCGTCGATTGCTAGATCGATACTGACTACCGGATGAGCCGCATTGCAAGCCGTCTTTGCTACCCAAACATACATCACACCTAGGCTGACTCACCACAACCAACCTCGTTGGAGCCTCTTGTGGAGAAACTTCTTCCTTACTACTTTGGAATCCATTAAGATGTAGGATCCATCTCTCTTCTTTAATAAAGTTGCATCTTATTGGATGTAGATAGACAACCCCCAATAATAAACTTATTAAAAACAACATCTCTTAATCTTATAGATCCAAAAAGATGATTATTATAATTATTTGTCTGTCTCAAACTAGGCAGCCTTTCATAACTAAAGTGGACTTTTTTAAATGCCTTTAAAATTGAAGAAAATTTATCAATTTCACAAAAAAATATTTAACTATCTCTTTAATGATTTTTTTTTGTAGATATTGATTTCGATTAAAAACTAGAGCGTTAACATATTTGATGAACACACTTCCAAATTAAGGTGAGTTCCTTCTCAAACTCACTTTTTACATGCACTATTCCTATTAGATATAAATAAGCTATTTTTTAAATTTTATTATTTATGTATGTCATGATATAGATTATTGTTTTCTTTGACAATACTATTTAAATAAAGCATGATTTTATTTCTAAAAGACTATCATACTCTTATTTTACATTCCTCATTTAGAGATGTCCGCATTATTAAGTGCTAATTAAATATATAAAAGTTGATAGTCTCATAAAATGTATTCATATAAAACATAGGTTATAAATTGACTAATCAATAATGAACAAAATATAGTAAATCAAAATGCTAATTTGTGGTAATAATAATTGTAATGTTATATTGCAATGGTGTCTAGGAATGAGTTCTAAAGGAAAGTGGTTGTTTAATTAAAAAACATATTTGTACAAAAAACTTCCAACTTCCTTACTCTTACCTAATCATATGCCATTATAATATATAGTCTGAAATCTCTAAAATTAGTGGTTAAAATTTCTATAACATATTACAATTGAAAAAAATATCTCTCTAAGAATTATTGAAGTATGATGAACTTGAACTAAAACCTCAAACTCGAACTGAATTATGATACAATATTGATTGGACATGTATCAAACTAGTCTTGACATTATCTTCATAAACAATATTGAGATGTGGAGATACTAATTGATGTAAATATTGTATTTCAGTTATATTGCTAAGTTATAAAACTGATTTTTGCATACAATATGAGTGCATTGTGATTTGCTGGATCATGTCTAAAAATCATTGTTGCCTGTTTTCAGTGAATTTTGAATCTCTTTCCATTGCCACAAAAAATATTATAATATTTCGATCGATTATAATGAAAAAGATAAATAAAAGAAAATAAATGAGAAAACTTATAAATTGTTGCTCTTTTTTACAGAAATGGTGGGATCTACGGTAGCTGTGAGATTTGCTTTGACCCTCGTTGACGATTCGATGTTGAAGATTAACGATGGTGGAGATTTCTAGGGCCCACTCTTCCTTATAGCAGCTAGTCGGAGGAACGCTGTAGACTTTGACGTGAGGAGATTTTACCAAAAGTCTTTTTTGAGTCTCTTGTATGGATATTTATAGGCATGAAGTTGTTGTAGGTGCTTCCTTGTAGATAAAGATGAAATCCCATTGTAATTTTTATCAAATATATGACTTTAGTTTTGATTAGTTTTGGTCCAGAGATTCGTTATATTTAGTCTTAATTATGTACCCAAATCAGTTATAGATCTGATTGAAATCTATTTGAAATCTGCAGCATAGCCTCACGAGCCACGCGAGGCTAAGTAGACTTGCTGGCTGCGAGGCTAATAGCCTCACGTGCTGCGAGACTATTTAGCTTTGCAAGGCTGGCCTCTTGTGGGTTTCTTCAATTTTTCTCATTCTACAAAACCCCCTCAAAAGTTTTTAAAATTTTATTTTTCCTTTTGTTTAACAAAATTTTGAAATACTTTAGATTTTTCATCAGCTTTGGCCGCATCCTCGTATATACTATAGCAATATGCTAGGCTACGATAGCCTCGTATGTTAGTATTCCTCTCAAAATTATTGCCTCAAATCTGGGCCGCCCGTTTCAAATCCACTTATTTAAGGTGCCAATTTTTTTTTCACCTTTTCTTCTTCTTCTCCAACTCCTCAAGTACCCAAGAAAACCCACTTTCTTTTTTAGATTTTCATCGATTTTCCTCTATTTCTTCGATCTAATGGCTACTAGATGCGCTTCCACGGATGGGGGAGGATGAGAGGAAAAGAGAGGATGGTGATGAAGAAGAAGGCATTGAGGGACTTAAAGGTGTTGGAGAAGCTTGCTGATGTTTTTGCCAAATTGCCAATATCTTTCTCATCCGTCGGAAGCCTCCTTTTATAGACGAGAAGCCTTGCACAAGAAGCCTCCTGAGAATCTTGTTGTAGATGCCTTGTCCTTAGTCTTCACTGTTGCCGTCTTGTCGCTGTCAGGAATCTTCACTGTTGGTGTCTTTTCTCGAATCTGCACTGTTCATGTCAGGAATCTTTACTGTAGAATTATTTGTCACGAATCTGTCAGGACCGTACTGTTGTTGGCAGAAATCTTTACTGTAGAAGTCTTGTCACGAATCCTTGATGCTTGTCGTCTAGTGCTGTCTTCTTTGTGAAGCCTTGGAGGATCCGATGTTTTGGATTTGAGGGAGCCTCCTTTTTTTTTATATATTACTATTACATATCCACTTGAAATTTGTTGGGATGTCTAAATTCTTCTGGTTGAAAGCTATATCTTGTAACAGCTTCATTGCCTTGTGTTTTTGTTCTTTCGAAAAACTAAACTTTGCATTATAGTCTTTGGTGGCGACTATCCTTCTTCCATCTGTCATGATTGAGTAGTTGCTGATATTTCTAATTAGCTTTCTTGCTGTCGACTAGCTCGATAAAACTGTTATACCAAAAACAATTATAATTGACTCCTTCAATGTTGTATTTTGGGTCAAATTTCTGCCATTGTTCAGGGTAGCCGAATATCCATATTTGATATGGCTGGAAAAATTTTGTCTCTTCCCTCTATCCAACCATGCTGAATATTTGGAAGGTGAATAAATGATGATAATTAATGCTTGTGGCTAGTTTGTGGCTAAAAAATCTTAACATTGCTGGTAGTTTGCACCATTCGTATTCTCCTCGTAGTCTGTAGCACAGTTGGCTTACGATTCAATAGCCCTAGCAGACTTTGTAGTTGTTTTTTATCTTTTATTTCTTCGAAAAACTCCTTTATTTTTGAAATGATGTGCTTCTGTAGTTGAATGCTATCTTTGTCTAGGATGATTCCAAGAAATTCTATTGACTCTTTCTCGATTTCAATCTTTTTTGGAGAGAGTATTATCCCGTGTTTTCTAAAGACGTCACTAATGATCTTTAGATGTCTCTTGTGTTCTTCTTTTGTTTTTGAAAAAACCAAAATATCATCAATGTATACAACACAGAAATCTTTTAAATTATTAAAGATTGAGTCCATCCATCTTTGAAATATCTGTGGTGCGGTGTTTAACCCAAATGGCATGACATTCCAGTGAAAGTGTCCTCGTGGCGTACTGAATGTTGTTAGTGGTTTCGATTCTTCCGTCATTTTTAGTTGCCAGAAACCAGATTTACAGTCGAATTTACTGAATTCTCTAGATCCTTTTGTTAAGTTTATTAGGACTTCCTTCCTAGGGATGAAACAACCATCGAAGTTTAGATTTTGGTTTAGTCTCTTATAATTAATCACCATTCGTGGCTTTTTTCTTTTTAATTCATTAAGATTTCTAACCATAAATGCTGGACTAGAGAGAGGGCTAGTGGTTTTCTCTATTAGGCCTGTGCTTAGAAGTTCATTTATTTGATTATCGAATTCATCTATATCTTGCCTAGTGTAGAGCATGGGTTTTACTCTAATAATTACGTTGTCGTCCCTTAACTGAATTTTACAAAATCTTGGACTTCGGTCCCATAATTTTAATGGATTTTCACTAAAATTTTCACTAAGTGTTTTGTAAAGCCAATGGGTTTGATTTTACTCATAAATTGTTTCGCATCTTTTTAATCAGTTTTTACTGTCTGGGGTACCTTTTGGGGGGGAAAAATTTTCTGTACACTTATACCTATGTCCTTCTAAAAGTGGCATGTCAACCCTTCGGGTTTGATTACCCTCTTGTTGATGTAAAGACACCATTTGTTTTTCTACAATCATAGGTAAATATTCTCCGATAAAATTGTTTCCTAAAACCATGTCCCCATTCATATGTGGAAAGTATAAGAGTTTTGGTATAATGAATTTTTTCTCATTAAGCCAAATTTCCACGTTCTTGGCTTTGCTTTGGATAGTTGTTTTATGCGTACTGATCCCTGTTATTTTAATTGAATATTTCATTGGTTCCCATTTTTCTAGTGGTATGGCATTTTCTCGACAAGAAGAGATTGTGACCCCTGTATCTAGTAGTACGTGTAATGAATATTGTTTATAGCTCTTAAATCTGAATATTCCTTTAACATAATTAAACCTTCTTCCTTGTTTTGGAGCAAATATTATCTCATCAAATCTTATCGTATGTTCTTTCTCTTTGTTAAGGGGTTCTTCGGAATTTAAGATCACCTCTTCAACTGTTCTTTCTTTATCATTAATTTGGTAACTATTTTCTTCCTCCATCTTTTCTTTATCCCTAATTGTACTGTTTACTGCTTCTGTTGTTTCCTTTTTACTACCTTCTAGTTTATCATCGTTATTTTCTTTTTCGTCCTCTTTAGTTTTGCTTATGATATCGGGTTCAATATTTACTTGACTAGGATTATATCCAAAATGACTTAATAGTCCCTTAAATTTTTTATGGATTTCTTTGAGTTGTTGGGTCAGATCTTTTCTAGCTTCTAGAGTTAAGTTGGGATTTATGCTCTGTTCATTTAATCTTTCTATTCGGAGAACTATCTAATCAAATGTTTTTTGGAATATCTTGGGGTGTTCATCATATCATATATATCATTATACATGGTGTCATATTTACTACAACTTGCTCTACATATCTCGCAATTGCACAATATGCCGGTAATCATCTAAGATGTTAGTGGATAACTAGCCCTGAGTAGCCTATGGTGCCTAAAACCGTCTCCTAAGGATCACCCTGCAAAACGCCTATCCGCGGCAATAAAGAGATTACTTTAGGAATCTGGGCTTTAAGGTTACTCAACTCTAGTAAGGGACACTTAGAGTGTAAGTAGGACAGTGTTGATACAGGTTGTGAGAAAATATAGGTCAAGATTATAGTCTATTTGATACCATGTAAGTGCTATGTAAGCTATAAATCCTTCCCCAATTTTTCTGATTTTTACTTGATTTTTCTGATTTTGCTATAGTAACATCTTCTAATTTTTTATGGTTTTTTCTACGAACACAGAAACTTACACAGAAACAAATACAGACAGTTTTTAAAAATTTAGAAACAAACAGTACATACCGGAACAGTAGCCATCACACCGGAGACTCTTGTACAGACTGCAGACCCCTACCGCCCAAAAAGGAACGTCCCCCCGGGCTCTGATTCCAGGATTAAACTACACACTACTACTACTGTCACAAAGCTGAAGCAGAAGAAGAAGAAAGTACAAAGGGAAATACACTCAGGCACACTTAATTATACATATAGATGGTGGAGAACTACAAGTTGTTGGTGGTCTGATCGGCAGGCATAAACCAGACAAGACGGATGGGGGAGAATGAGAGGGAAAGAGAGGATGGTGATGAAGAAGAAGGCGTTGAGGGAGTTAAAAGGTGTTGGAGAAGCTTGCTGATGTTTTTGCCGAATTGCCGATATCCTTCTCATCCTTCGGAAGCCTCCTTTTATAGACGAGAAGCCTTGCACAAGAAGCCTCCTGAGAATCTTGCTGTAGACGCCTTGTCATGAGTCTTTACTGTTGACGTCTTGTCGCTGTCAGGAATCTTCACTGTTGGTGTCTTGTCTCGAATCTGCACTGTTGATGTCAGGAATCTTTACTGTAGAATTCTTTGTCACGAATCTGTCCGGACCGTACTGTTATTGGCAGGAATCTTTACTGTAGAAGTCTTGTCACGAATTCTTGATGCTTGTCGTCTAGTGCTGTCTTCTTTGTGAAGCCTTGGAGGATCCGATGTTTGGGATTTGAGGGAGCCCCCTTTTTTATTTTTTTATTTTTTATATATTACTATTACATATCTTCTTGAACTCTGTTGGGATGTCTAAATTCTTCTGGTTGAAAGCTATATTTTGTAACAGTTTCATTGCCTTGTGTTTTTGTTCTTTCGGAAAACTAAACTTTGCATTATAGTCCTTGGTGGCGACTATCTTTCTTCCATCTGTCATGATTGAGTAGTTGCTGATATTTCTGATTAGCTTTCTTGCTCTGTCGACTAGCTCGATAAAACTGTTATACCAAAAATAATTATAATTTACTCCTTCAATGTTGTATTTTTGGTCAAATTTCTGCCATTGTTCAGGGTAGCCGAATATCCATATTTGATATGGCTGGAAAAATTTTGTCTCTTCCCTCTATCCAACCATGTTGAATATTTGGAAGGTGAACAAATAATGATAATTAATGCTTGTGGCTAGTTTGTGGCTAAAAAATCTTAACATTGCTGGTAGTTTGCACCATTCGTGTTCTCCTCGTAGTCTGTAGCACAGTTGGCTTACGAGCCCCCATTCGACTCCTTGGATATCCCACATTCCTTCTTTCATGAATTTAAAAAGCTTCGAATAGTTATTTCGGGCTAGGATAATATCTGTTCTATTTTTTGACAGGATCCCTCTTATATTTTCTTTGTGATCGAGCATCATTGTTTTGATACTCAGGAAGATTTCTTCAGGAAATGCTTGTCTAGCTTCCTCAAGAATTTGTTTTCTTTTCGTCTTTTCTGACACCATCATCTCTTTTCTTTTCTTCGTGTTTTCCTGTAAGATAGTTAGTACATAATTATCTACTTATGAAAAATTACTATTAACAACTAAACTCGACAGCTCCTTTGACAGACTCCTGTCGAGACGTCGACCCTGGCATGAGGGGTATACTGAGCTTTTGGCTTGTTTCTTTAATATTTGGGCTTAATTTTTGGTCTCCTCCTAATAATCGTGACAGCAGTGGTTCTCTTATTTCTTCCCTGGTAATTGATCTCCTAGGCACTTCCCTAGTTTGTCTTTCACTATTACTTCTTGTAAGTAAAGGTTGTTTTGAATTATTTTTAATATACAAGCTATTTCCAGAACTTTGTATTTCTATTCCTCCAAAGTGTTTTGGTTCTTCGGTTTGTATTAAATCTTCAAAGAACCATTGTCTAGGTACCGTGAGATCTTTTAGTCGGGGTTTGATTTCTTCCTCAAAAGGTTTTGGTTCAAATATTTCGATTATTTCCCGTTGGTTTGAAACTGTTCTTTCCTCTATGGTCTGAGTTAATTCATGAATCATTGTATATTCTATGGCCAGATCGTGTGAGTTGGTTTTCATGTTCATTCCTTGGGTCTTGATTTTTAGTCGTACAGTATCTATTATGTTTGGGTCAGATATAGAGATAAAATAGTTGGGTCGGATATTGAACCATACGGTTTGATTTACTAGATTGGATTGGAAGCCTCCTATTAAAGCCTGATGGCAATTGGTGAATCGATTGTCCATTACGAGTGTTATTATAGGAATATCTATGCCTGCTTTAAATAGTGCATTGATTTTAATTTGAATCAGGCCAACGTGGATATAGCGAATTTCTGGATATTTCTTTTTCCATCTTCGTACTTTTTCACGACTAAAAATTGGAATGTCTACTCTTCCCCCGGCTGACAAATTTGTTGTTGTATTTCCGTTAAAATTTTCGATTATTCTTTTGGAGAAGAAATTGAACCGTGAAATTTTGTAAATTTCTGTTTTCTTTATTAGTTGATGTTTTTTCATTCTGTCGATGTCCTCTGGACTAAAAATTATTTCTCTTCCGACCACATCTCCTAATATTATATTGTCTAGTTCTGATACTGGGGGTGTGATTGGACCTAAATCTTCATTCATCATGAAAACTAGTTCGTCATCCGAGTCATCCTCGACCTCAAGTTCATAAAGTATTATATCTGTTGGCGTGATTTCTTCACCCAAACAGATTTCAAGCTCCTGTTCCTCCATATATTTTATTATTTTTTGAGCATTCTTTCCTCTCCTAGGACAATCCCTAGCAAAATGTCCCTCTTCATCGCATACAAAGCATCTGCAATTCTTGTTGTCCTTTTGTGCAGGGGATTCTCTTTGTGTGGATGACTCATCTTTCTTTCTAACATATTTATTATTTCTGACAAACCCTCTACTTCTTGTCCATGGTTTCCATCGAAATCTTTTTCTAAGTGGTGGTTTTGCCTTTTTCTCACTTCCTATTTTCTATTTTTTGCAATTATTTTTTCGCAGCACCTTCTTCCTTTAAGGGAGTTATTTATTGTGATTTTTATTTTTTTGTAGGATTTTATATTAAGATAGTCGTCTTGTATAATTTTAAGCGCATAGTATATTCGGTGCCCCAGATTATCCTTCTTCTCAACTCGCTTTAAGTAGTCTGGGTATCCGTTTCTTGTTTTGGTATCTCATGGGCTAGGAAGTTTGTGGAAGAAAGGACAAAGCCAATTCTGTACCTTATCGTAATCTAATTTGTAAAAGTATTTTGAGAATGTTTTGCAGTATTCTTCAAATTCACATATCTCCCACAATTCAATTTTAGATAGTGCATACAAAACTTCTTCTTCTTGAGACTTTTCATCTATGTACCCACATAAATTTTCTTTAATGATTTTTATGAAATCATTGAGGATTTTTTCAAAACTTGTGAACCTATCGCTTTCTCCCCATTCCTTCCGTTTACTTTTTCCTTCTTCTGAGTTTATCCATTGTTTCATCCACTGTAAGACATCTCCTTATAAAGTTCCCGTAATGTAATCGACAAATCTTTCATTATCCCATGATCCTTCATGATTTGTGATTACGACGTCTAGAGATTGCGCCCAGTCATTTATAACCTTTTGTTTATCTTTGAAATGTATATTGGATAGATCTAGATAGGTTCCCCCTTGAGATACACTTCTTTTTATTAAATCGTCGATCCTCATACTCCCTCCTATTTGTGGGTTGTTTAAATCTATTGCAGTTTTGCTATCTTCCCCTACATGTATTACCTCACTGTCAGAATCAATTCCTTTCTCGTGTTCAGACTCGTATTTATCGTGTATAGTCATCCCGTAGTCCTCGTTATCTGAATCTGCGGTGCTTTCTGGCTCTTCTTCACTTTTTAGGTTATATATTTCAGGATCGAAGTTAAAATGGTGTAACAACTCCTTATTTTGTTGATACGTCTCTTGCATTCTATTTACTAGATGGTCTCTTTCCTGGACAGTATTGCGTGGGTCCTTATATAGTTCTTTCTAACAGTTAATTAGCTCCACAATCGAGTCATGCTCTTTTCTGGAGTATTTTCTATATACTTGTATCATATTTATCTGTTCGCTCGGTTTCTTTTGTCTTAAGCTTGTTTCTAAACCATCAATTCGATCTAATCTTTCTAATATTTCTGTTACTTCCTTTTCGAATTTTGTTATTTCTCTGTCGAATTGTTCTGAGGGATTATCTCGAACGGTTTTACAAAGCTTAGAAATATATACTTCATTTTGTTCTATTACCTTACTTTGCTGTTTTTCTATCTTATTAAACCTACAAACTACATAATCAAATAGGGTGTTGAGAAAGCTTGTAATATTTGTTAGATTTTTATCTGTTGCTACTGAAAAATGTTCTAAGTGACTATAATCTCTTCTACAGCTCTCAAATATGCATGGTATATCGCTAGCCATCTAGGATATCACTTGGTAGCTAGCTCTGAGTAGCCTATGATGCCTAAAACCGTCTCCTGAGGGTCACCCTACAAACGCCTATCCGCGGCAACAAAGGAATCGCTTTAGGAATCTGGGCTTTAAGGTTACTCAAATCTAGCAGGGGATACTTAGAATGACACTAGGACAGTAATCATGCAAGCTGTGAGTTGGTATTTGGTCCCATGTGATTTCCTAAATTTTTTATGATTTTTTCTACGAATTTAAAACAAACATAGAGATTTTTCTAACACACAGAAACAAATACAGACAGTTTTAATAATCCGGTTGACTTTCTTGTGGCATAAATTCTTTAAGGGTTTCGTCGAAATGCCAGGAGGTTGGAATATTATTTTTTGCATATTCTATGGCTTCTTTAACATTATAAAAACCTCTAAACACTAGATTATCAAAGTTCGAGACTAATCTTCTAACTGTATTCCAATTTTTGAAAAATTCCTACTTGATGACCTCTAAGTATGACGTAGCATATAAAACTCCGTGACTGGGGTGTCTGGATAATACCTTTAAAATAATAAGCTAATACTTTGATTACTTTAACCTTCTCTTTTGGCTGATCTAGTCTTAGATTCCACAAATTATCTAATAGACATTGTTGCACTAAATCTACCTGAAATTCAGTGATTCTGAATGACTCTTTACTCTGAGTGGCACACTGCTTGAGATATATATCTCCAAATATCATGAACTCTCTGGAATTCATCTGCAAATTTAAACACCAAAGAATTAGTCTAGATAATTTTTGTGTAATTACATGCTCAAATTTTGGTCCGTATTTAGGTCCTACAAATTTTATCCATTCACATAATTTCTTTTTCTTTAATTTGAATACTAATTTATTAATTGCTATACAATATAGTCGATATGCATTGGTTATTCCTAGAAATTTACAATCGAATTCTCTGTTTGCACACCTAGTTGTTCTTTTTGTCTTTATTCTTTCTTTGTTGGGAAGCTCTATTCTATGACCTAAGGACTCTGCACCAATTTTGTTTGATCCTATTATTCTCTTTTCTATTAATCTTCTTAATTTTTTATGGAAAAAATATTTATTATGTGTTTTTGTGTATAAATTTTCTTTCATGATTTGTTTAAGGTGAAAGATATCTTTAGTCCTTTGTAGCATATTTTCTTGAAGGGTTCCTGTTATGTGATTTGCAAATCTTTTCTCATCCTGTGTTCCTTTATTCTCTGTGAGTATTATGACCTTTTGCCCAATCTTAGAGTATTTATTAGATAGTTTTAGATGGACTTTATTCGGTGGTTTGCTCTTTGAATTATTATTCCTTGTATTTCTCTTTATTTGTAAACTATTCGAGTTACTTGGTGTTTTAAACATTTTCCTAATATATATCAATCTTTTGTTAGATCTGACATTCTCTTTTGATTCTGTTCTGTACTCATCTCCTGTAGTCATTTTACTCTTGTTTTGATGTTCAATTAGGTTGTATATCCCAGGGTCAAACCTAAAGTAGTGTAACAAATCTTTATACTGGAGGTATGTCTCTTGTATCCTATTGGTCAGATAGTCTTTTTCTTGAGTAGTGCTATTTTGATCCCTATACAATTCTTTCCAGCAATTAATTATCTCAAGTATCGAGTTGTATTCTTGTCTGGAGTATATTTTCTTGGTTTGCATTGTGTCAATTGGTTGTCTTGGACTAGTTCCTAGTCTGCCAATATGATCTATCCTTCCTACTGCTTCCTTTGTCTCTCGAATTACTTCATCGTTTCCTATCGTACACTTCTTTTTCCTGTTAGGGAGTTCTTCGGAGTTTAAGATAACCTCTTCAACTGTTCTTTCTACATCATCAATATCATTTTGGCAGTTATTCTCTATTGGTTTAGTTTGCAAAATATTTTTAATGTTATCTTCCTTCACTTCTTCTTTATTCCTAGTTATACTATTTACTGTTTTTCTTGTTTCTTCTTCACTACCTTCTCCTTTTATGTTATTATTTTCTTTTTCGTCTTCTTTAGTTTTGTCTAGGGTATATAGGGTTTAACTTTTTCTTGATTAGGATTATATCCAAAATAACTTAACAGCCCTTAAATTTTTTATGGATTTTTTGAGTTGTTGGGTTAGATCTTCTAGAGTTAGGTTGGGACTTTTATCTTGCTTTTTTAATCTTTCTATTCGGAGAACTATCTCATCAATTTTTTTTTTGGAATATCTTGGGGTGTTCATCATATCATATATATCATTATACATGGTGTCATATTTACTACAACTTGCTCTACATATCTCGCAATTGCACAATATGCCGGTAGCCATCTAAGATGTTAGTGGATAACTAGCTCTGAGTAGCCTATGGTGCCTAAAACCGTCTCCTAAGGATCACCCTACGAACGCCTATCCACAGCAACAAGGGATTACTTTAGAAATCTGGGCTTTAAGGTTACTCAACTCTAGTAAGGGACATTTAGAGTGTAACTAGGACAATATTGCTACAGGTTGTGAAAATATAGGTCAAAACTATAGTCTATTTGATACCATATAAGTGCTATATGTGCTATAAATTCTTAATTTTTCTGATTTTTACTTGATTTTTCGGATTTTGCTACAGTAAATTTTTTGATTTTTTCGGAATTTTTTATGATTTTTTTTTTTTACGAATTTAAAACAAACATAGAGATTTATCTTATCTAATACACAGAAACAAATACAGATAGCTTAAAAACTTCAGAAACTAACAGTACGTACCGGAACAGTAGCCATCACACGGGAGACTCTTTGTACAGACTGCAGACCCCTACCGCCCAAAAGGAACGTCCCCCCCGGGCTCTGATAAAAGGAGGCTCCCTCAAAAATCCTAAACATCGGATCCTCCAAGGCTTCACAAAAAAGACAGCACTAGACGACAAGTATCAAAGATTCGTACAGAAAAGATTCTTGGTAACAACAGTACGGTTCTGACAGATTCGAGACAAAGAAGATTCCTGATATCAACAGTGCAGATTCGAGACAAGACACCAAAAGTGAAGATTCCTGACAGGAACAAGACGTCAACAGTAATGACTCATGACAAGGTTTCTACAGCAAGATTCTCAAGAGCCTTCTCATGCAAGGAAGTTCGTCTATAAAAGGAGGCTTCCGAAGGATGAGAAAGACATCGGCAATTCGGCAAAAACATCAGCAAGCTTCTCAAATACCTTTTAAGTTCCTCAACGCCTTCTTCTTCATCACCATCCTCTCTCTCCCTCTCATCCTCTCCCATCCGTCTTGCCTGGTTTATGCCTGTCGATCAGACCACCAACAACTTGTAGTTCTCCACCACCTATATGTATAATTAAGTGAGCTTGAGTGTATTTCTCTTTGTATTTTCTTCTTCTTCTGCTTCAGCTGTGTGACAGTAGTAGTAGTGTTGTGGCTTAATCCTGGAAGGTCAGATTAACCCCGAAAGAAGTGATCTACAAATAGATTTGACCTATAGTTTCCGAGTATATCCGACCAAAGATTTTACCCACCCATTAGTAAAATCCTACAAATAAAGCAAAAACGGCTCCCATAGAAAGTACATAATGAAAATGTGCAACCACATAATAAGTATCATGTAGAGCAATGTCTAGCCCAGAATTAGCTAGAACTATTCCAGTGAGCCCTCCTATGGTGAACAAAAAGATGAACCCTACAGCAAATAATATGAGTGTATTGTATTGTATCGAACCTCCCCACATGGTTGCGATCCAGCTAAAGATTTTGATTCCAGTGAGGACAACTATGATCATGGTTGCTGCGGTGAAGTAAGCATGCGTATCAACATCTAAGCCCACAGTAAACATATGATGAGCCCAAACAAGAAATCCAAGAACACCTATACTGATCATGGCATAAACCATGTCTAGATACCCGAAGATCGGTTTTCCCGAAAAGGTTGATACAATATGACTAATAATATAAAATCCAGACAGAATGAGAATATACACTTCTGGATGACCGAAGAACTGAAAGAGATGCTCGTATAATATGGGGTCTCCCCCTCCTGTAGGATCAATAAAGGTTGTATTAAATTTTCAATCGATTAATAACATGGTAATTGCCCATGCCATCTCAATATCTCGTTCACTTGTGAGCTCGGTTCGGAATAAGAAGCTTCCTGGGCAATGAACAAAACGATCTTTTTTTCGGAACTTCAAATGCGCTTCGCCCAGAATTGGCGAAATCTCCCCAACCTCAAGGTCGATACCAATCCTTGAATGTAGAAACCAATGCTTCCATCTGATCGTAGTTTCCAATAGTGGAGATAGCTCTACGGATTCCAGAGAAGAAAAAATATGAACCGGAACTTTATTAAAATGAATATTCAGCTGAAGTGGAATGTGAGAGATTGGAGCAATGAAAATTCATATTTGATTACTTGTTCCTTAGTAGCTGGATCTCTCACCAACCCAGTTTTGGCTCTTTCGCCCTTCATTCCACTTTGGCATCTGGTCGATACCAGCAAAAACATCTCGGAACAAGATCCCAGTATTAGCCTGCCCGATGTGCTCGAAAAAGAAAGAAAGTAAGAGACGATCCGATGTAGCATGTCCGAAGAGGAACAAACCCCTCAGAACACTATGGAAAACATCGATTTCAAAGGCGATCTGATCAATTTCACCTGTCTATCATCTTTATTCACTAGGATCACCAGAACTAAACCCAGGAGTCACCAACCATATTACTAAACGTGACACCTACTTGCTTGTTTGACACTAGATCTTGATCATGCTCTTCTCGTGAGGCTCTTATAATTCCTCCTCCAATAAAGATTTCATGTTTTGAGACTAATCCTTTTTCTTAGTTTAGGGGGGCTACTATAACGCCCCACTTCCAGTAGTGTGGAAAGCTGGAACGTTCGGCATCGAATGATAACTCGACGAGCCTCAAACAAAATATTACAGTCACCATTTGCAATTTAATATGAATAACATGCAGAAACTAAATAAAATTTTTCTTTATCAAAACAAAGCGATAATAATTTCCCTCAAAATAAAATTAACAAATGTCACCACAGTTAAATTATTTCAAAATAAAAGAAAAGGACTGTCTCGTATAAACTTAAATAAAGTGTCATCAGCACTTATTACATTTTTTTTTTAAAAGAAATCAGTTAACCAAAGGAAGTAATCACTCATGCAGATCCGCTTGTTCCTAGAAGTACAACATATCCTGTTCTGTCACTGGTGGATCTACCTCTTGATAGAGGCCTGCATCTGGCCATGCATAACAAGGATCGTCAGCAAAGCGATCCAATATTCAATAATTGAATAACAAAAAAAAAATAATGAATAATTATATCTCAATGTCAGGAATAATCATGCAAATGAAGGGCGGAAGATTTTACGTATTTATACTTATCATCACTATTACTTTAATCGATGTCTTTTAAATTTTTACCATTAATGTCTTTTAGTTATGGTATTTGAAAATTCAAGAAAGTATGAATGTAGCTGGGCTGAACGCATCCCCGTCTACCCCCGGAAAAACGGAACAGTAATTGATCGGAGCCTATCCCGATCCTCCCAAAAATGGGAAACAGTGGCGCAGTAATTTGATCGGAGCCTATCCCGATCCTCCCACAAGTGGGAAACAGTGGCACAGTACAGTTACGTTCAGCCATCTAATTCATACAAATCTAAATTTTTCCCCAAATTCCCAGTGTATATCAAGTTCGGTGTTAATTATCAATTCCAATATAATTTATGATCTCAGTAAATTTCAGTTCAGTATGTAGATTGGTGATAATAATTAGGGTTTAGTTAACAGTAACAATATCAGTGACAATATAACGTTGCGGTAATTTAATTATCTATCACCAATCTTATACAATAACAATTTGCATTTATACGGTGTTTTTTCGGGCTTTATTTCCAATATGATGTATAATAAGTGATTTACAATATAGGAAAAATGGGGCTCACTACTAAATATGTGTGCATTTAGAATTTCCTAAAGTTGACTTATCATTGCAAGGAGAAAGAGAAGCAGCAGTAGCTGAGACAAAAAAAGAAGAAGTAGAATTCCTAAATGCGCACCTCATTCTATACAGTAGAGTAAATTACAGCATAGAAAAGTAGTGTTCACTAGAAAGATATGTGTACATTTAGAATTCCCTAAAGTTTTCCTGCAATGTTGAGGTAGTTCTAGATGCGCACCCAATACTATATAATTAAGGTGAATTACAACATAGGGAAAGGATGCTCACTAGCAGAGATGTGCGCATTTAGAACTCCCAAGAGTTTCCTACACTGCAACCAGGTAGTTCTACCTGCACACCATAACCTATTTAGTAAAGTGATTTACAACATAGGGGAAATGGTGCTCACTAGTGAAATAGGTGCGCACTTAGAATTTCCTAAGGCTTCATTGAAATTGCAACCAAACAGGGAAAGGAAGGGGAGAAATTGAAGTAGCGGTAGCAGCAGAAGCAGAAAGGAGAAGAAAAAGAAGTAGTCTAAATGCACACTCCTTACTACATAATAGTGATTTACAACATAGGAGAAAAGATGTTCACTAGCAAAATATGTGCGCACTTAGAACTTCCTAAGTTTCCTTGAAATTGCAGCCAAACAGGGAAAGGAGAAGAGAAGCAGCAGCAGACGCAGAAAAGGAGAAGAAAAAGAAGTAGTCTAAATGCACACTCCTTACTACATAATAGTGATTTACAACATAGGAGAAAAGATGTTCACTAGCAAAATATGTCCGCACTTAGAACTTCCTAAGTTTCCTTGAAATTGCAGCCAAACAGGGAAAGGAGAAGAGAAGCAGCAGCAGACGCAGAAAAGGAGAAGAAAAAGAAGTTGTCTAAATGCACCCCCCTTACTACATAATAGTGATTTACAACATAGGAGAAAAGATGTTCACTAGCAAAATATGTGCGCACTTAGAACTTCCTAAGTTTCCTTGAAATTGCAGCCAAACAGGGAAAGGAGAAGAGAAGCAGCAGCAGACGCAGAAGCAGAAAAGGAAAAGAAGGAGAAGGAGAAGAAGAAACACAAGCAGGTGAGGAAGTGGAGACGGAAGAAGAAGCACAAGAGGATGCGGAAGTGGAAGCGGAAGAAGAAGGTGAAGAAGAACACAAGCAGATGCGGAAGCGGAGACGGAAGAAGAAGAAGAAGAGGTAGAAGAAGAAACACAAGCAGGTGTCTAGTTAAACCTTGCTACTAAATTAAAGAATTTGTAACACAACAATAAAGATGAACACCAATATAATTTAATCAATCAACCACTGATGGTTCGAAAATGATATGCACTTCTATCATTCAATTAATACTCATTTCTATTCAAGATTTCAAGTAGTTCAAATACGGAAAAATAGCTTTGCCAATTTCATCAAAAAGTGGGGAAGAATTTACAGTTCATGAAATATGTATGCAGCATATCATTTGCATTCAATTAGACCATAGTCAAACATGAGATCACTTAACACAGATATCAAAAAGAACACTTGGCACATGCCCGTGGAAGTCTGTTCACTCATGTCTGAAATTAGAGGAAAACCATAGCTATCGTGGTTGTTTTATGGTTAATTTTGACCTAAGTGAACAATATAATATATATATACATTTAATTAAATAAAGCGGGAAGTATAAAAATAAGCATAAAGATTAGCATGTTAAAGTGAGTCAAAAGAACTCACTTTTGGCTGAGTCGTTCCCCTTCCTTACTTCCGCTCTTCTTCTTCCCGTACGTCCTGCAAGCATTCCAATTTCTCAGCGTTCCAGAAGAGGGAAGAGAATGAGGTTTTGGATTAAGATATTACCTATTTAGTTGAGATCCAACAAAAATATATTTTTTTTGATTAAGATTTGATTTCCTTTCAACTATTTAGATTTCTATCCGATTTTCTCTCAACTATTCAGATTTATATCCAAACAAATCCCAATTTATATTTGTATTTATTATTATTATTATTTTCAAATTTTTTTTTTCATTTCAAAGAAATTTGAAAAAAAATTGGTCGTTACATTCTACCCCCCTTAAGAAAAATTTCGTCCTCGAAATTTCTTTAAACTTAAATGATGGAGAGGGGTTATACCTTTATTCAAATAAGTGTGAAAAATGTTCTCGAATGTCTTCCTCTCGCTCCCAGGTTGCTTCCTGATTAGAATGTCGATTCCAAGAAATCAACACAAGTGGAATTACTTTGTTCTTCAAAGTCTTCTCCATTCGGTCAAGTATGGAGACTGGTTCTTCTGGATAGGAGAGGTCTGGTCCAACCTCCAATTCTGAATAGTCCACGATATGCTTTTCATCATGAACATATCATTTTAATTGCGAGATGTGGAAAACGTTATGTACTTGCTCCAGTGTAGACGGTAGTGCCAGGCGATAGGAGACTTTGCCTATCCGTTCCAAGATTTGGAAGGGTCCGATAAACCTTGGGCTTAACTTTCCATGATTGCCAAAGCGAATGACTCCACGTGTGGGCGACACCTTCAAGAAGACTGAGTCCCCAACTTGAAATTCCAGAAACCGTCGTCGTTGGTCTGCCCAGTTCTTCTGTCGATCTTGAGCTGCTCTCAGATGTTGTCGTATTAAGTTAATTTTATCTACTGCCTGGGTAATTATCTCTGGTCCAAGCAGTTTTCTTTCTCCAATATCATCCCAATATAACGGAGATCTGCATTTCCTTCCATACAGAGCCTCAAATGGTGCCATCTTGATACTTGCTTGGTAGCTATTATTGTAGGCGAATTCCACTAGATGCAGGTAATCCTCCCATGAGCCCCTGAAGTCAAGCATACAGGCCCTCAACATATCCTCCAATATCTGGATAGTCCTTTCTGATTGACCATCTGTTTCTGGATGATATGCTGTGCTGAATTCTAATTTTGACCCCAGACTATCTTGCAATTTCTTCCAAAACTGAGAGGTGAACCGAGCATCTCGATCCGATACAATACTGACTGGAACACCATGTAATTTTACCACTTCACGCATATACTTCTCTGCCAACATTTCGGCAGACTGTCCTACACGAAATGGTATGAAATACGCTACTTTAGTAAGGCGGTCCACAATCACCCAGATTGCATTATTACCCTTGGGACTACGTGGCAATGCGGTAATAAAATCCATAGTAACTCTTTCCCATTTCCATTCAGGTATGGGTAGAGGTTGAAGGAGTCCCGGCATTCTTTGATGCTCTGCTTTAATTTGTTGACAAGTCAAGCATTTGTAGACAAACTTGGCAATTTCACGCTTCATTCCATGCCACCAAAAATATTGCTTCATGTCTTGATACATCTTTGTTCCTCCGGGATGGACTGAATAGACTGAACTATGAGCCTTTGATAATACTTCCTGCCGAATTTCTCCTTTGGGCACACACAACCTGTTGCCAAATCGAAGAGACCCATCTGTGTGAATACATAAATCTGTCCTCCGTCCTTCTTCTACTTGTCTTCGAAATCTTTGCAACTTAGAATCATCTTTCTGAGCTTCTTTAATTTTCTCTACCAATGAAGGTTGAAGTTGCAAAGCCAGCATTTGAGCCTCAGCACCGGGTAAGAAAATTTCTAATTCTAACTTTATAATCTCTTCAAGTAGCTCTTTTTGCTGAGTTAGAACCATTACCATTGGCTTCCTGCATAAAGCATCTGGTACCACATTGATCTTACCCGGATGGTACTGCAAGTTGATATCATAATCTGCCATCAATTCAAGCCACCTTCTCTGTCTCATATTAAGTTCTTTCTGTGTGAAAATATACTTAAGGCTCTTATGGTCTGTATAAATCTCTACTCTACTACCCAACAAGTAGTGTCTCCAAATCTTCAATGCAAAAATCACAGCTGCAAGCTCCAAATCATGTGTGGGATAGTTTTTCTCATGTGACCTCAATTGTCTAGAAGCATAAGCTATGACCCGTCCCCGTTGCATCAACACACAACCTAGCCCTTTGCCGGACGCATCACTGTACACAACCATTCCTTCGGTCCCTTCCGGAACGGCTAATACTGGTGTTGTTGTGAGCCTCTTTTTCAACTCATTGAAAACTGCATCACATTCAACTGTCCAGTCGTACTTCTCTCCTTTCCTCAGGAGTTTGGTCAGAGGCCCTGCAATCTTAGAAAAGTCCTGAACGAACTTTCGATAATAACCTGCCAATCCCAGAAAGCTCCTCACTTCTGAAATATTTTTCGGAATCGGCCAATCCTTCACTGCTGAAACCTTGCCAGGATCAACAGAGATTCCTTCTTGAGAAATAATGTGTCCCAAAAATGAAACACTCTTCAGCCAAAATTCACATTTGCTGAGCTTCCCATACAATTTCTCTTTCCTTAGCATCTCCAAGACTACTCTTAAATGCTTAGTGTGATCCTCTTGGGTCTTAGAATACACCAATATGTCATCTATGAACACCACAACGAATTTATCCAAATATGGAAGGAAAATTCGATTCATTAAGTTCATAAAAATTGCAGGTGCATTTGTTACTCCGAATAGCATCACTAAGAATTCAAAATGCCCATATCGAGTCCGGAATGCTGTTTTAGGAATGTCTGACTCCTTCACTTTCACTTGGTGATATCCAGACTTAAGGTCCAACTTGGAAAATACCTTAGCACCGCCAAGTTGATCAAACAAATCATCAATTCTCGGTAGTGGATACTGATTCTTGATAGTGATCCTATTCAATCCTCTATAATCAATGCATAATCTTTTGCCTCCATCCTTCTTTCCAGTCAAAAGTACTGGTGCACCCCAAGGGGAAGCACTTGGTCTGATAAAACCTTTAGCTTCCAACTCGTCTAATTGTACCTTAACTTCCTTTAGCTCTGCTGGACCCATTCGATATGGTGCTTGAGAGATTGGTGTGGTGCCAGGAAGAAGCTCGATGGCGAACTCTACTGTCCTGTCTGGTGGTAGTCCTGAGAAATCCTCGAAGATATCTAAGAACTCCGACATCACTGGGATGTCTGTCGGTATGACACCCATTTGGATTATTACTCCCTCCTTAGGTTGAGCTCTGAATTCTGCTGGCTCCTTGGTACTGCTGCCCCCGATGAATTCGAACTCCAGGTGATTCGGTATCTTGAAGACAACGCTCCTCCTCCGACAATCAATAATTGCATGGAAGGTACTTAACCAATCCATTCCCAGTATCACATCAAATCCGTGAGTATCAATAACCAGGAAATTAGCATAAAATTCCCTTTTACAAATCACTACAGGACACATTCTACACATTTGGGTAGAATCATTACTCCCATTACCCGTACTTATTCTCCATCTAATGTTCAGGTTTTCACAAGGTATGGCATGTCGTGTCACAAATGTAGAAGAAATAAAGCAATGTGATGCTCCTGAGTCAAATAAAACGGATGCAGGTGCATGATATACTAGAATCATACATGTCACCACATCATCTGACCTCTCCGCTTGCTCCGCAGTTAGATTATATGCTTGCCCACGTCCTTTATCCACTGTCATATTCTTCTTGGCCTGCTCGTAAACTTTATTTTGAGGTAGAAATGGTCGCCTATTCTGACTGCTGATTTGATCCTTGGGTGGTTGTTGTTGTTGGGGTGCTGGAAGACGAGGCATTGGCCCCCTGTTGCTCCTTCGGGGGCAATCTCCGATCCTGTGTTCACTTGATCCACATGCTAGACATAAGTTGTTGGCATACCGACACTCCTTGATAGTGTGCTCTGGCTTCTGGCAATGTGTGCAAGTGACCTTCTGTTGCGAAGAAGTAACCAGTCGTTTCTCCACATTCCTAGCTGAACTTCCACCCAACATTTGACTGGCCGACCTCTTGGGCGCAGAAGATTGAATCCTCCTCTCCTTATTTATTACTTGCTCTACATCCTGAGCTGCATCCATAACCTTAGCATAGGTCTCTATTCTGGAGGTTACTAAATATTTCTGGATATCTATCCTCAATCCCTGTTGGAAGCGATGAGCACGATCTGCCTCATTTGACACCATGTACGGTGCAAATCGACTCAGACGGACAAACTCTGATACATACTCCTCTACTGTCATCCCGGCCTGCCTCAAGTTGATAAATTGGTGCTCCATTTCCCTCCTGGCTGTTCTCGGAAAGAAACTTGCAAGGAAGCTCGTTGTGAAAGTTTCCCACGAGATTGGTTGGGATAGTCTGCTCTCCTCTGTTTGCCACCAAGCCCTTGCAATATTCGTCAATTGGATTTCGACGACATTCACTTTGTCGGCTTCAGGAATCCGAGCGGCCCTTAATAAGTCTTCCATCTACATGAGCCACTGTTCGGCCTCCAAGGCTCCTACTGTTCCTGAGAAAGTTGCTGGATGAAGACGTCTGAAATCCGATATCCCTCCTGGACGCTGGTCCCTCGGTTCTGCCACACGATCTAGGGTTGCCATCACTCCCGCTCGAAAGGCTTCGGCCGGCTGTTGTTGCGCGTCGACCATCTTACCAAGCAGTCCCAACATTTCATTGGCATCAACGGAGTTTGAGGTCGAACCGGAATTTCCCCCATTCCTATTAGTCTGATGGGCCATCCTTCTGAGGAACAATATAACGTAAGTATTACTTAAATAAACATAATAAAAGTAAATAGATATACGTAGAAAATCATATTTATGCATATATGTGTATAGTCGTATCGAACCTTAAATAGTTTAGTAAATTCAAACTATTATACTTATTTATTTATTTGCCGACTGTAATGATATTCAAGTTTGTTCAAATCACTTGAACATACTTAAAGAAGCCTGGGCTCTGATATTACCTGTAACGCCCCACTTCCAGTAGTGTGGAAAGCTGGAATGTTCGGCATCGAATGATAACTCGACGAGCCTCAAACAAAATATTACAGTCACCATTTGCAATTTAATATGAATAACATGCAGAAACTAAATGAAATTTTTCTTTATCAAAACAAAGCGATAATAATTTCCCTCAAAATAAAATTAACAAATGTCACCACAGTTAAATTATTTCAAAATAAAAGAAAAGAACTGTCTCGCATAAACTTAAATAAAGTGTCATCAGCACTTATTACATTTTTTTTTTAAAAGAAATCAGTTAACCAAAGGAAGTAATCACTCCTGCAGATCCGCTTGTTCCTGGAAGTACAACATATCCTGTTCTGTCACTGGTGGATCTACCTCTTGATAGAGGCCTGCATCTGGTCATGCATAACCAGGATCGTCAGCAAAGCGACCCAATATTCAATAATTGAATAACAACAAAAAAAAATAATGAATAATAATATCTCAATGTCAGGAACAATCATGCAAATGAAGGGCGGAAGATTTTATGTATTTATACTTATCATCACTATTACTTTAATCGATGTCTTTTAAATTTTTACAATTAATGTCTTTTAGTTATGGTATTTGAAAATTCAAGAAAGTATGAATGTAGCTGGGCTGAACGCATCCCCGTCTACCCCCGGGAAAACGGAACAGTAATTGATCGGAACCTATCCCGATCCTCCCAAAAATGGGAAACAGTGGCGCAGTAATTTGATCGGAGCCTATCCCGATCCTCCCACAAGTGGGAAACAGTGGCACAGTACAGTTACGTTCAGCCATCTAATTCATACAAACCTAAATTTTCTCCCAAATTCCCAGTGTATATCAAGTTCGGTGTTAATTATCAATTCCAATATAATTTATGATCTCAGTAAATTTCAGTTCAGTATGTAGATTGGTGATAATAATTCGGGTTTAGTGAACAGTAACAATATCAGTGACAATATAACGTTGCGGTAATTTAATTATCTATCACCAATTTTATACGGTGTCTTTTCGGGCTTTATTTCCAATATGATGTATAATAAGTGATTTACAATATAGGAAAAATGGGGCTCACTACTAAATATGTGTGCATTTAGAATTTTCTAAAGTTGACTTATCATTGCAAGGAGAAAGAGAAGCAGCAGTAGCTGAGACAAAAAAAAAAAAAGAAGAAGTAGAATTCTTAAATGCGCACCCCATTCTATACAGTAGAGTAAATTACAGCATAGAGGAAGTAGTGTTCACTAGAAAGATATGTGTACATTTAGAATTCCCTAAAGTTTTCCTGCAATGTTGAGGTAGTTCTAGATGCGCACCCAATACTATATAATTAAGGTGAATTACAACATAGGGAAAGGATGCTCACTAGCAGAGATGTGCGCATTTAGAACTCCCAAGAGTTTCCTACACTACAACCAGGTAGTTCTACCTGCACACCACAACCTATTTAGTAAAGTGATTTACAGCATAGGGGAAATGGTTCTCACTAGTGAAATAGGTGCGCACTTAGAATTTCCTAAGGCTTCATTGAAATTGCAACCAAACAGGGAAAGGTAGGGGAGAAATTGAAGTAGCGGCAGCAGCAGAAGCAGAAAGGAGAAGAAAAAGAAGTAGTCTAAATGCACACTCCTTACTACATAATAGTGATTTACAACATAGGAGAAAAGATGTTCACTAGCAAAATATGTGCGCACTTAGAACTTCCTAAGTTTCCTTGAAATTGCAGCCAAACAGGGAAAGGAGAAGAGAAGCAGCAGCAGATGCAGAAAAGGAGAAGAAAAAGAAGTAGTCTAAATGCACACTCCTTACTACATAATAGTGATTTACAACATAGGAGAAAAGATGTTCACTAGCAAAATATGTGCGCACTTAGAACTTTCTAAGTTTCCTTGAAATTGCAGCCAAACAGGGAAAGGAGAAGAGAAGCAGCAGCAGACGCAGAAAAGGAGAAGAAAAAGAAGTAGTCTAAATGCACCCCCCCTTACTACATAATAGTGATTTACAACATAGGAGAAAAGATGTTCACTAGCAAAATATGTGCGCACTTAGAACTTCCTAAGTTTCCTTGAAATTGCAGCCAAACAGGGAAAGGAGAAGAGAAGCAGCAGCAGACGCAGAAGCAGAAAAGGAAAAGAAGGAGAAGGAGAAGAAGAAACACAAGCCGGTGCGGAAGTGGAGACAGGAGAAGAAGCACAAGAGGATGCGGAAGTGGAAGCGGAAGAAGAAGGTGAAGAAGAACACAAGCAGATGCGGACGCGGAGATGGAAGAAGAAGAAGAAGAGGAAGAAGAAGAAACACAAGCAGGTGTCTAGTTAAACCCTGCTACTAAATTAAAGAATTTGTAACACAACAATAAAGATGAACACCAATATAATTTAATCAATCAACCACTGATGGTTCGAAAATGATATGCACTTCTATCATTCAATTAATACTCATTTCTATTCAAGATTTCAAGTAGCTGGGTTTAATTCCCTGAGTTTTGAACCCAGATTTGGAACGTGAAGAAGAGGATCCAGCCCCAGTTGAAGACCCGTACTTCGTTGGACAGATCGAATGACAATAGGCAAGCGAAGTAACCCTAGAGAACTTTTGTATATTTTGTTTATATTTCCTATTGTCTGAGCACTGCTTTTCTCTTTGACTATTTTGTGTTCATATTTAAAGCAGTGTGCCATTTTATGTAATGAACTCTTTGTATAAATGAAATCATTTCAGTTTCAGACATATTATTTATTCATTTGATTGTGGCAGTAGTTACGGTTATTCCAAGATCCTGTGACTGTTGGGTTGTCTAGTACAACTAATAAGTAACGTCCTCCGTTTGGGAAGCAGCTGAAAAAGAGGGGCATTACAGGGTGGTATCAGAGCTTAGGTTTAGGTGGAAGACTATAGAACTACTGCCACATAATAACATGTCTGTGATTTATTCGTAATAATTGTTTCTTATTCTTTGATACCTATCAGATCTAGTATCGTGCCGTCCTATTATTTCCTATTTGTTTGAGATATCTATCTTAAATTCTTTTTGTTGATTCCTATCTGGACTATCACAGAATGATATCTATCCAATTTTCAATCAATACAACCTTTAATGATTAATGATGAAGAATTTTATCCCAACTTACTTACTATAAATGGAAATAGATATGATGTCATTCAAGACGTGAAATAGTTAAATACCTTCCACGCGGTAATAGAATGCAGTAGAAGAAGAGTAATATTTTAGATTCCTGATTGCTCAGATTTTGAGTTTATTGGTGAAAACCAATATTCAGAACTAGCAGAATCTAAGATATTTCTAAGAGGAAGTGTTTCGGAAGAAATGAAAGTAGGAGAAGAAATAATTTTAGTATTATAAATTTTAGACATATTTTCTGAAGAGATACTTGAACTACCACCAGTAAAAATATTAGAATTTATTATTGACATTCTCTCTGGAGCTGAACCAGTTTGTAGATCACTTTATAGAATGAGAGTTGCAGAACTAGAATAACTTAAGAAAAAAGTAGATGGACTATTGAGGTTGGATTTTGTGAGATCTAATGTTTTATTAAGTTCCAGTGTTATTAGCAGGAAAGAAGGATGAGAGTCAAAAGTTGTGTATGGGCTATAGAGTTTTAAATGTAGTAACAATCAAAATTAAATATCCACTACTTATGATAACTAATCTATTTTATCAATTAGGAGGAGGAAGAGTATTCTCGAGGATAGATCTTCTTTTGGGATTATGTCAAGTAAATGTCCGAATAGAAAATATTTTAAAAACTGCATTAGAACCAAACATAGTCACTATGAATAATTAGTGATACTGTTTTCGGTAACTAATGCTCCAACAATATTTATAAATTTGATGAACTATGTTTTGCTCAACATCTAGATTAATTTGTGGCGGTATTTATTGATAATATATTAATCTATTTCAAGAATAGAGAAGAACATACTAAGCATTTGAAGATAGTTTTACAGATTTCTAGAGAGCATAAGTTATATGGAAAATTAAACAAATCAGAGTTTTGGTTGAATGAAGCTGCCTTCTTAGATTATATAGTTTATGGGATAATATATAAGCCGATCTTAAGAAGATAGGAGCCATGAAAAATTGGCATGCGATCAAAATCGGTATCTAAGATTTAAAATTTTCTGGGATGGCTGAGTATTATTGAACATTTGTATAGAACCTTACAAGATCTTATCACTTTAAATAAACAGATCAGAAAAGGAGTTAGAATATGTCTGAACAAATAAATATAATAAATCATTTGAGGAATTAAAACGGAGGCTAACAACAGTACCAGTATTAGAAATTCTAGATACTTCTAGAGAAATGAAAGTATATAGTCATGCTTCATGACCGGGAATATGATGTGTGTTGATATAGAATGGAAGAGTAGTTGAATTTAGAATTTGCCCTTAAGTTTCCTAAGAAAAAAAATAATATTATGCATGTATTTTTCTTGAAGATTGAGGAGACATAAAAGTTGATGAATTACAATAATCAATATTTGTAGACCTGATAGAGTAAGTATAGTTGACGAGATTAACTAGTCAAATGAATTAAAAAAAACAACCTATGGAAGAATAAGTGTAAAAAAAATATAAAAGATCTTAGAAGGCTGAGAATTTTATAGAATTAGTCAAGTAGAAGGTAGAGGATAAAAAATTGATAATGAAGTATAAATAGAAAAAAGGGGTATTTACTGGTTTGTCCCTCAAATCTTCATATTTTATGATTTTGCCCCCCAAATCTTCATATTTAGAATTTTGCCCCCCAAATCTCATAAGTTACAACAATTTTGCCCTCCTCTCTAACACTGTTAAATATTTGACCATTTTACCCCTCTTTTCTTCTTCTATTTTCCTCCTCTCTTCTTCTTCTCTCTTCCTCCTCTCTTCTTCTTCTCTCTTCCTCCTCTCTTCTCCTTTTCTTCATTATTTCTCCTCTCTTCTTTCTCCTCTCTTCTTTCAGTATTTAACTGTGTTAGGGAAGAGAGAAGAAAAGAGGAGAAATAATGAAGCAAGGAGAAGAGAGGAGGAAGAGAGAAGAAGAAGAGAGGAGGAAAATAAAAGAGGAAAAGAGAGATAAAATGGTCAAATATTTAACTGTGTTAGAGAAGGGGGCAAAATTGTTGTAACTTATGAGATTTGGGGGGCAAAATTCTAAATATGAAGATTTGGGGGGCAAAATCATAATATATAAAGATTTGAGGGACAAACCAGTAAATAACCCTAGAAAAAAAACACATTTTATCAAAACAGAATATGACATTATATCTTGTTACTCAAATTAAGTTTATCTTTCCAAATGATTGTCCTATTCCATTACTTTTTGTTGATCATTCCCATTTGACATTTTGTATCTTATATCTGAATATTATCATAAGATCATTGTATCTGAATACATCACAAGTCTTATTGAGTTGGCGAGCCAATTGTAGGGAGATATTCTTTGGCGCCAACAATTGCAGTCGCTTAATAAGATCATTGTATGTGATTGAATTTTGTAACTAGTCATGAATTCATTTCTTATCTTGTGTTTCTACCATTCATAGTCTTGTTACATCGATATTATAATAGTTCAGATTTATTTTCATTTTTAGAGTCGATTATAACATGTAATAGGATTTTGGGAATAAACTCTACAAAAATATTTATCATCTATATCTTACACATTACTTAATCAAGATGGCGTGGCACTCCAAATTAGTAGCAGCTATTCCTGATTAAATTTTATCTTGTTTTTGTGTTCCTTCACCCAAATAAAGCTTCAAGATTAAATTGGAAATCCTGACAATCTATTATCATTCCTATCAAAAACGAAAATCGTTTATGATGTATTCTATATATCATAATTGAGAAAGTGCTTAGCTTGAAGTACAAAATAGTGAATCTATCAAAAACAGCTTGTGATCAGGTTTAAAATATGAGAAGCGATATGTAAGCATCATTAACTGAGAGGAGAAGTCTTGAAGGACAAAGTAACATTATTAGTTCTTATTTTATGGGATATACAATCACCAAGAGATTCAGCTTGGGAGTTTGAGAAGGACATCAGGATAAAATACCTATACCTTTTCTCATTATCAAATACACCAATTAAATTTCGAGGACGAAATTTTTTATTAGGTGGGTAGGATGTAATATCCCAAACTTTGAGCTAGTTGTATTGCTCTCTTGAGACCAGTCATACCGAATAAACCCACCGAAGTCAATTTTGGACACCGAAATAATTTTCGGTTAACATAATTTTAAATCCACAAACCCAAATGACATTCGATCTTCGTGATTATTAGTTTTGTAATACTTGAGATTTTTGGAGATTCTTCTTACGAGACCGAAAAATACTCCCAAAATTGCTAATTTAATAATATTAAAATTATCCTTCTAATTACTTTAGAATTTTGATTCAATTATTCCGGATATCGAAACAACAAACGGATAATTTTATAGTGTTCCCCTCGTCGAGCACTATATCCTACATAAATTTGGTAGTATTTGGAGAATGTTACATGAAACCAAAATTATTAAATTATTAAATAAATAAATAAATTAATAAATTAAAATAAAATAAATGAGGCTGTGAATGAGTTGCTGTGTTGTTGTGATTGAGAAGGGGGTGGCATAAGATTTCAGGAGGTGTCACATGGGGGGAATATTTGATGGGGAGGTGTCATAAGGATGTGAGAAAAAAATGTATATATAAGAGAGAAAAAGAAAATTAAACCCTCTCTCACTCACTTCTCCTTTCTTCTCCTCTCGGCCAAACTTAGTAGCGAAGGATTAAAAAAATAAAAATAAAAGAGAAAGAAAAGGAAAAATCAAACCAAACCGAGAATTCGAACCGAATATTTGAGATCAAGCCGAGGCAAGTAACACTTCTATATTTTTTATTTATTTTGTATTTAATTAATATTTATATACGTGATTTTTTGTGAATTATTTTGCAAAAATTTTTTATTCACATTTTAATCTATCGATTGATATTAAAGACTGAATCAGAATAGCGGGTCAAATTTGATTCATATAAATATTGTGATATATGTTTAATTTTGAAAAATAATTTGCATGGCTTGTTGCATGGATTGTGCTGGGAGAAAAAGAGAGAAAGAGAGAGAAGAGAGAGAAAGAAAAATAGTGAGGAGAGAGAGTTTAGTGGACTGGGCCGAGAGAAGAGAAAGAAAAAGAAAAAGAAAAAAAAGAGAAATGGAAAACTGGGCCACGCCCAGCCCAAAAAAATGAAGGAAAAAAAAAAGAAGGAAAGAAAGAGTAATGGGTTTGGAATTGGTTTGGGCCAGAGAATAAAAAAGAAGAAGAAAAATAGAATAAAAGAGACTGGGCTGGTCAGCCCAGTCCAGTAAATAATACTAATAATAATAATAAATTTAAAAGTAGTAGGCTTGGGTCTGGGCTGGACAGAAAAAGAAAAGAAAAAATAAAATAAAAATAAAAATATGAAAAAGTGGGAATTTAGTATGCTTGGGCTTGATGGATTAAATGATTGAGGGATTTGAATTGGACTTGGTTTGGTTTAATTGGAAATAATTGATAAATTAATAATAGTAATAAATTAGATTTTAATTTAAAGAGAAATGCATATTAATATATGTGATTGATCCTAGAAATATAATAAATACATGCGTTGGTTTTAAAAATAATGCAGTATTATTATATGATTCACTTGATTCCCAAATTGGATTATTGATTGGCAATAAGAATTGAACCAGTTAATTTAATTAATTTTAATGATATGAATTGTGGTACAATTGTGCACTAACATTTATCATTTTACATGTCATGTGCTTTGATATTACAAGTCATGTGTTTTACATGTCACGTGCTTTGATATTACAAGTCATGTGTTTTAATATTACAAATAATATGTTATGATACTACATGTTATGTACAACCATGGAAATGTAAGCATGATATTATGAATTGAAAAATAATTAAAGAAGGGATATAAAATTTCATGTGTATAATTCATTATAAACACGGGGATGGAGAAACTATATGATAGATAAGAGGCTTGCCGTATAAGGATTGATTATATTGTTAGGGCCAGAATTTTTTTACAGCAGCGGCCTGCGTGATTACTGAATCACCAATTGATATTTACCCAGAGTGGTATGTCCGTTACTGCAATACAGTACGGAAATTGATTGTAGTGCCTAGCGGCATGTCATGGTTCAGCGCCATGAATATTGTGGCCGGATCCCGGGTATGCACGAGCACTTTTACAACAATGGAAAAAAGCGCTATCTTATCCATTAATACAGTTTCTACAATTAAATTGGGCGATGACTGATACCAATAGAATATAGAATTAAATAGATAGTGTTGTTATTGTCATGTTTATTTATTTATGCATTTATTTATACTTGCCTTCATGTTAATTTATATGTTTCCTTCATATTAATTTAAATGCACACAAACAACACTGACATAAACATGCTCATGCACACTGATATTCATGTACTATGATAGTACACAATTTCTCCTTTTAAATATGTTACTTGCTGGGTTTAATTCCCTAGATTTTGAACACAGATTTGGAACGTGAAGAAGGGGATCCAGCCCCAGTTGAAGACCCATACTTCGTTGGACAGATCGAGTGACAATAGGCAAGTGAAGTACCCCTGGAGAACTTTTGTATATTTTGTTTATATTTTATTTTGTCTAAACACTGCTTTTCTCTTTGACTCTTTTGTGTTCATATTTAAAGCAGTGTGCCATTTTATATGATGAAATCTTTGTATAAATGAAATCATTTCAGTTTCAGACATGTTATTTCTTCATTTGATTGTGGCAGTAGTTACGGTTATTCTAAGATCCTGTGATTGTTGAGTTGTCTAGTGCAAGTAATAAGTAACATCCTCCATTGTGAGAAGCAGCTGAAAAACGGGGGCGTTATAGTGAGATTGAAGAATTTTGCAAAATATTTTCAGAATATTTTTACAGATTAGATAAGACACAAAACTGGCTTGATCCATTTCTTCACAAGCTCTCAAGTCCATGGGATACTAAAACACAAAACGGATATATCTAGATTACCTAAACCAAGTTGAGAAAGATGACAATCTAAGACACTATATTCTCTATGCCCTTAATATAAAAACTTATAAAGAAATGAAAAACACAATCAGTAGCTTTGCTAAAGTGAGGAAATGCTGTGAGAAGATAATGGCGAGAAATGGAAAAAGGAAGCAAGTAAAGACCAAAATCATTTGAAAAAGAAATAAAAAATAAGAGGCAACAGTAGGGCCTGTTAGAACTGTTGAACACTGAAAATAATTTTCTAAAGAAATTGACTAAGTAAAAAATACCATTATTGAAAAAACTACATAAAAATCGAGGTTTCATTTGGACGGATGAAGATAAAAGAGTTTTAAAATCGGAAGCTTAAAATGCCCCTGAATTTACCTACCTAAACCTGTGTCTAGAAAACTTTTTCGATGGAGGCTATGGAGAAAGAAAAGGGAATTTATCAAGAATAACAAATATATCCAGAAGTATGATGAATCCTCTATACAAATGGGTAAAAGGGAATGCAAATATTTTGTGTGTGACAAAGAAGGCCAACATCCCAGAAATGGAAAAGATGCTCAGAAAATGATAGAGCAAAATTTAGAAGCCTGCCTTAAAAAAGAAATCTCCCCTGCGGATATAGTGCTATGCGGACTTGATTCGGAGTTTGAGATGATCCTTATAATGAACAACAAGTCAGATATTAACACACTCCTATCGCTAGGCTTATATAATATAACGTTAGGAAATGCAGTTGGGAGACAAGCAACCTTTAGTTCAGGAGACATCAAAGAACAAATTAAAAATAATAGTAAATTCTTAACGAAGGAAAATGCCAGTAATATATCAATCAAATTTTTGAAGATGAGAAACATGGTGAGTAAGGAAAAAGTTATAGCAAATAGTATCCCTATTCTAGCAACATTTATTGTATACATAAGATACCAGCCAGGTATCTACACAATACGGGATACATGTTATAAGCAGTTATTCGATGAATCATGCAATGGACATTACTACTCCTGTGAGTATGCTATATCACTTCAGAGTCCATGCATGACAAAATAAACAAAAGTAATAAGCCAAAAAATTCTGTAGTAAAAGGGAGCCTGAGAATCACACCAAAGAATAAATCCTAAGGTTAGAAATTATCGCGCTTTTCAGCAGAATATAAAGCAAGGATCAAAAAAGAATTTGCATATAAGGTATGGATTAAAAAAGAAGCTGCTCATCCTCGCTGAATCAATCAAGAATCCAGGATTGCAGTTCAAGATCTTAGCACAAGAAGAATTGCAGGTGTGCAACGTCTCCAGAGAAGAAATGGATACAAAAGTAGAAGTTGACATCGCCAAAGAAGCCAACCATAAAAAAGCCTATGTACAAAAACTACTGAAGCAATTACATAAAGATAGCAATCCAGCAGTTGGTCTACCAGGAGAGGAGTTTGGAAAGCTCGACTATTATGGTACAAAAGCAAACTGTAGGGGCAAAGATACACGCTCTAAAATAGACGACACTACGCCCATGAACCAACATCATCAACAATGAGTGTTCAAATGTAAGACATGCAGCAAACAATTCGCTTCGTTCCAAGTGCTCGATGGCCACCAGACAAGCCACAGGTGGTCAAGGTCAGAAAAGCTACATGATATAGTAAGCAAGCCTAAAGTGCACAAGTGTTCCATCTATGGAGTTGAGTTTATGAACAGAAAGGCTCTTGGGAGACACATGAGGATGCATGGGGCTAGAGATAGTCAATTAAGTCCTACTGGCAAGAGTGATTTGTGTTTGGATCTGAGCTTGGGACCCACTAGTTATGCCAGCAAGATGAGACGATCCCGCATCTCCAGATTTGACAAAAACTTTACCCTTTGATAATTTTCACAACTTCATCTCATGTAAATAGTTTGATTAAAAATAAAAGAGACCCTGTAAAGACCAAAGTTGTAAAGCAATTGGGAAAGGAATAGTTTGACATTTAAAGCCCAAACAAAATCTTCGACAACTTATCATGCTGAGAGAAATAGCATGGCTAGCCCAACTCAAACGGCAGTTGGTAAAGACAAGTCAAATCCGTTGATAGCTGGAGGTTTGCTAAAAACTCCGTGACAACTCATCATGCTGAGAAAAATAGCATACTAGCCCAACTCAAACGGTAGTTGGTAAAGTCAAATCAAATCCATTGATAGCTGGGGGTTTGCTAAAAATCCCATGACAACTCATCATGCTGAGAGAAATATTATAGCTAACCTAACTCAAAAAGAAGTTGGTAAAGGCAAATCAAATCCGTTGATAGCTAGAGATTTGCTAAAAATCTCATAAGACTTGACATTCATAGGCCAAAGACATAATCATAATAGTGGTAGTAAGATTCTCTACAAAAGCCTTGACAACCGACTTCAACAGAAAGATTCTCTACAAAAGGTGCCTGACAAAAGTAGCCTGATACAGCCGAGTCTGATACAGATGAAAGGAGCCTAATATATCCATAAGAAAAAAGAGAGTCATGATTAAAAGCTCCTTCAAGATTAAAGATGCGAGCCCCACCCAAATAGAATCCAAGGAGTCCAAGACTTCGGTAAGAAGAAATTAAAGATTTCGGTAAGAAGGAATCTCTTCTATAAATAGAAAACTTTCTGGAGAGATCAGGGCAAATTGAGAGGAGCAGGTGAAGATTTCAGATTAAGATTGAGATTAGAGAAAACCTTCGACACCATTCTCCATCACCATTATCTCCCATCGGCATCATCCTCCAACAACATCTTCCACCTTCCTTCCCATCTTCTCCACCATCTTTCCGGTCTTGTGTCATTCAATCCGACCACTTGTATAATTACACCACATATGTATAATTAGTGTGTGACAGTAGTAGTAGTGTGAGAGTGTATTTCTATTTCCTTTTCAGTAGTCTGTTTACCCCTGATATCAGAGCCCGGCCAGTTCCTTTTTCGGCGGTAGAGATTTGCAGTCTGTACAGAGTTTCTCCAGTACTATTCCGGTATGTATTGTATACTTTGAATTATTATAAAGTAGTTTGTATTTGTTTTGGTATGTTAGATCAACATGTATATAGTGACATGTACAAACTATTATAAAATAGTCTGTATTTGCTATGGTAAGTCTTATGTATATTTAGTGATAATTTTATACTTGATAATTTGTATTTACTTTGGTGTTGGTGTGATAGATCAGCATGTATATAGTGACAAATTAACTATAAGATGGATTATTGTTCTCTCATAACTTATATTAGTATATATCATAGTTTCATTCTAAGTGTCCTTTCCTAGATTTGAGAAACCTTAAAGCCTAGATTCCTAAGTGATCCCTTTGTTGCCGCGGGTAGGCATTTGTAGGGTGACCCTCAAGAGGTGGTTTTAGGCACCGTAGGTGACTCAGAGTTAACTATCCACCGATATCTTAGATGGCTACCGATGACCTTTATTAGGAATGTGATAACTATGAAATGTATTATAGTTTAGATGACACCGTGTATCATGACGATATAATATATGCCAAAAAGTATTCCGAACAAAAAGCTTATGACACAGATTTTAATTTATCTAGTACTATGTATTGCGATGATAGAACGTATAAACCAAAGTATTCTATAAAACAATTTGATGAGGTAGTTCTCTCAATAGAATATTGGAAATAACAGGGTAAAAATCCTGACTTAACTGCAAAAGAGATAAAAGATAATACACCTGAAAAGATCTATAAAAAAATTTAAAAGTTTACTAAGTCATTTTGGATATAAGTTGAACCAAGAAGAGATCAAACCTAGTGCCATAAACATTGTAACTGAGGAGGATAAAACGGCGAATAAAGAAAATGATAGTAACCTTCCAGTAGAAAAGGAAAATGATTGTGAAAAAAATATCTTTTATTTCGAAAAACCTTCTGATAACGGCCAAGAAAATAATTATGGAGCAGAAAGAACAATTGAAAAAATCATCTTGAGAACTGAGGAACTTTCGGATCAAGTGGAAGAATATACGATAGAATATGATGGAATAATTTCTATTATGGAACAAGTAAAAGAGATAAAGGAAGTAGTAGGGAAGTTAGATCATATCGACAGTGTAGAACAGAAAAAACCAAGTCAACAAATTAATACGTAAGTCGAAAGAACTTATTCCAAATAAGAATTCGACTCAATAGTTGAGCTAATTAATTGTTGGAAAGAGTTGTATCGGGATCAAAATAGCACTATTCAAGAGAAAGACTATTTAGTGAATAGAATACAAGAAACATACCTCCAGTATAAAGATTTGTTACACCATTTCGAGTTTGACCTTGGAATATACAACTTAGATGAGAATCTAAAAAATAAGAGCATCACGAATTCAGAAAATTATGACTATGAGGAAATTACACATGATGAGTACAGGAAAGTATCTAAAGAAAATATTAAGTCTCACAATAAGCTGATATATGTTGGAAAAGATAGTAAATCCACAATAGACTTGAGTGACTTACAAATGGGAAAGAATTATCCGGATATACACTTTATGGATAAACGAAAGGTCATAAATGACTTGGCACAATCCCTAGCAATCATAATCACAAATCCTGAAGAGGCATGGGATGAAAAAGTATTTGTCAGTTACATCACGGAAACCTTACAAGAAGATGTATTGCAATGGATAAATTCAAAGGAAATAAAAGATAAGCGAAAATGGGTCGAAGATAACAAGTTCGCTAGGTTTGAAGATATCCTTACTGACTTCATAAAATTCATAAAAGAAGTTTTTTGTGGATCCATAAATAACAAAGCCCAAGAGGAAGAAATACTTCATGCGTTATTCATAATAGAATTATGAGAAGTATGTGAGTATGAAGAATTTTGCAAAATATTTTCAGAATATTTTTACAAATTAGATAAGACACAAAACTGGCTTGATCCATTTCTTCACAAGCTCTCAAGTCCATGGGATACTAAAACACAAAACGGATGCCTAGATTACCTAAAATGAATCGAGAAAGAGGACATTCTAGGACACCATATTCACTATGCCCTTAATATAAAATCTTATAGAAAAATGAAAACACAATCAGTAACTCTCCTAAAAGAAAAAAATGCTGTAATAGAGAGAAATGGAAAAAAGGAAGTAAGAAAAGACAAAAACAATTTAAAGAAAAAATAAAATATAAGAGGCAACAACAGAGCCTTCTAGAACTGTTGAATTATAGGATGAATTTTCTAAAGGAATTGACTAAACAAGAAATACCACTATTGAAAAAACTAGATAAAATAGAGATTTTATCTGGACGGATGAATATAAAAGAGTTTTAAAACAGCAAGCTGAAAATACCCTAGAAGTTTACCCACCTAAACCTGTGTCTATAAAACTTTCTCGATAGAGGCCATGGAGAAAGAAAAGGGGATTTATCAAGAATAACAAATATATCCAGAAGTGTGATGAATCCTCTACACAAATGAGTAAAAGGGAATGCAAGTATTTTGGGTGTGACAAAGAAGGTCAGCATCCCAGAAATGGAAAAGATGCTCAGAAAATAATAGAGTAAAATTTAGAAGCCTGCCTTAAAAAAGAAATCTCCCCTCCGGATATAGTGCTATGCGGACATGATTCGGAGTTTGAGATGATCCTTTTAATGAACAACGAGTTAGATATTAACACATTCCTATCACCAGGATTAGATAACATAATGTTAGGAAATGCAGTTGGGAGAAAAGCAACCTTTATTTCAGGAGATATCAAAAAACAAATAAAAAATAATAGCAAATTCTTAACGAAGGAAAATGCTAGTACTATATTAATAAAATTTTTGAAGATGAGAAACATGGTGAGTAAGGAAAAAACTATAGCAAATAGTATTCCTATTCTAGCAGCATTTATTGAATACATAGAATACCAGTCAGGTATCTACACAATACGGGATAAATGTTATAAACAGGTATTTGATGAATTATGCCGCAGACATTGTGAGGATGCTATATCACTCCAAAATCCATGCATGACGAAAGAAACAAAAGTAATAAGCCAAAAAATTCCATAGCAAAAGAGAGCCTGGGAATCACACAAAAGAATAAATCCTAAGGTTGGAAATCATCGTGCTTTTCAGTAGCATATAAGGAAAGGATCAAAAAGAAGTTGCATATAAGGTAAGGATAAAAAAGAGAAGTTGCTCATCCTCGCTGAATCAAGCAAGAATCCAGGATTGTAGTTCAGGATCTTAGCACAAGAAGATGTGCATGTGTGCAACGTCTCCAAAGAAGAAATGGATACAGAAGTAGAAGTTGACATAGCCAAAGAAGCCCACCCTAAAGAAGCCTATGTACAAAAACTACTGAAGCTATTACATAAAGATATCAATCCAGCAGTTGGTCTACTAGGGGAGGAGTTTGGAAAGCTCGGCTATTATGGTACAAAAACAAACCATAGGGGCAGAGATACACGCTCTAAAATAGACGACACTACGCCCATTAACCAATATCATCAATAACGAGTGTTCAAATGTAAGACATGTAACAAGCAATTCATTTCGTTCCAAGCGCTCGGTGGCCACCAGACAAGCCACAGGCGATCGAGGCCAGAAAAGCTACATGATATGGTAAGCAAGCCTAAAGTGCATAAGTGTTCCATCTGTGGAGTCGAGTTTATGAACGGAAAGGCTCTTGAGGGGCATATGAGGACCCGTGGGGCTAGAGATAGTCAAGAAAGTCATAGTGGCAAGAGTGGTTTGTGTTTGGATTTGAGCTTGGAACCTTCTAGTTATGCCAACAGGATGAGACGATCCCGCATCTCCAGTTTCGACAAAAACTTTACCCTTCGATAATTCTTACAACTTCATCTCATGTAAATAGTCTGTTTAAAAAAAAGACCCTTTAAAGACCAAACCTGTTAAAACAATGGGAAAAGAAATAGTTTGGCATTTAAAACCAAAACAAAATCCTTGACAACTCATCATGCTGAGAAGAATAACATGGCTAGCCAACTTAAATGGTAGTTGGTAAAAACTGGTCAAATCCGTTGATAACTGGTGGTTTGCTAAAAATCTTATGACAACTCATCATTCTGAGAGGAATAGTATGGCTAGCCCAACTCAAACAGTAGTTGGTAAAAACAGATCAAATCCATTAATAGCTGGGGGTTTGCTAAAAACTCCGTAACAACTCATCATCTGAGGTAAATAGCATAATTAGCACAACTCAAACAGTATTTGATAAAGGCAAATCAAATCTATTGATAGCTGGAGGTTTGCTAAAAATTCCGTGACAACTCATAATGCTGAGAGGAATAGCATGGCTAGTCCAACTAAAATGGTAGTTGGTAAAGACAAATCAAATCCGTTGATAGTTAAGGATTTGCTAAAAATCCCATAAGACTTAACTTTCATATGCCAAAAATTATCAAGATAATAGTAGCAAGATTCTCCACAAAAAGATGATTGATATCACTATTTAGATTCATGAATGGCATCAACAAGGTAGCAGCAGTACGATTCCCTACAAAAAGCATTGACAACCGACACCAACAGAAAGATTCCCTGCAAAAGGTGCCCAACAAAATCAGCTTGATACAGCCGAAAGGAGCTTGATGCAGACGAAAGGAGCCTAATATATCCAAAAAAAAGGGAGGCATGATTAAAATCTCCTTCATGATTAAAGAAGCGGGCCCTACACAAATAAAATCCAAAGAGTCCAAGGCTTTGGAAAGAAGAAATTGGATACTTTGGTAGGAAGGAATCTCTCCTATAAATAGAAGGCGTCCAGCAGATTTAGAGGAGCAGGTTAAGATAGCAGGTTAGGATTTCAGATTAAGGTTGAGATTAGAGAAAACCTTCGACACCATTCTCCATCACCATCATCTCTTATCGCCATCATCCTCCATCAACATCATCCACCTTCATTCTCATCCTCTCCACCATCATTTCAGTCTTGTGCCATCCAATCCGACCACCTGTATAATTTCACCACATATGTATAATTAGTATGTGACAGTAGCAGTAGTGTGATCAGTGTGAGAGTGTGTTTGTATTTTCCCTTTTAGTGTGCTTGTGTTTAACCCCCTGGTATCAAAGCCCGGCCGGTTCCTTTTTCGGCGGTAGGGATTGGCTGTTTGTAAAGAGTTTCACAGAGTTTCTCCAGTATTATTCCAGTATGTATTGTACACTTTGAATTATTGTAAAGTTTTTTGCATTAACTTTGGTGTTGATGTTTAGATCAGTATGTATATGGTGACAAATTAACTGTAAGATGGATTGTTGCTCTCTCATAACTTATATTGGTATATCATATTTTCATTCTAAGTGTCCCCTACTAGAATTGAGTAATTTTAAAGCCTAGATTCGTAAGTGATCTTTTTGTTGCCGCGGGTAGGTGTTTGTAGGGTGACCCTCACGAGATGGTTTTAGGCACCATAGGTGACTCAGAACTAGCTATCCACCGATATCTTAGATGGCTACCGATGATCTGTATTGGGAATGTCAGATATATGAAACGTATTATAGTTTAGATGATACTATGTATCATGATGATACAATATACGCCCCAAAATATTCCAATGAAATAGATTTTGATTTATCTAAAACTATGTACTGCGATAATAGAACGTATGAACCAAAGTATTCCAAAAAATGATTTGATAAAGTAGTTCGCTCGATAGAATATTGGAAAGAATAGTGTAAAAATCCAGACTTAACTGCAAAAGAGTTAAAAGATAATACACCTGAAAAAATCTATAATTAATTTAAAGGACTACTAAGTCATTTTGGATATAAGTTGAACTTAGAACATGACGAAAAAGCAAATGTTAGCAGCCTTCCAATAGGAGAGGAAAAAGACTGTAGTAGCAACAATCAATCACAAACCAGTGACCAAGAAAATAATAATGAGGCAGCTATAGAGGTAATATTAACCAAAGTGATCTCTCTCAAACTCAAACTGAGAATCTAATAGAGAATAGTTACCAAACAAATAAATATGAGGTAGAGAGAATAAATGAAGAATTCATTCAAAGTTTCGAAGAATCTTTTGACAAAAAAAGAAAAGTATACGATAGGATACGATGAAATAATTTATATTCCAGAACAAGTAAAAAAGATAAAGGAAGCAGTAGGAAAGTTAGATCACATTGACAGTATAGAACGGATAAAACCAAGTCAACAAATCAATATGCCAGTCGAAAGAACATATTCCAAATAAGAATACGACTCAAGAAAGAATTATATAGGGATCAAAATAGCACTATTCAAAAGAAACACCATCTAGTGAAAAAGATACAAGAGACGTACCTCTAGTATAAAGATTTGTTAAACCATATAGAGTTTGATCCTTCCTTGGTCATGCTGGTTTTTGTAGAAGATTTATCAAAGACTTTAGCAAAATTGCTCGGCTTTTGACACATCTACTAGTCAAGGAAGTGCCATTCAATTTCACACCTGATTGTCTAAGAGCATTTGAGCAGTTTAAGAAGGCGCTTACCACCACTCCTATTATTCATGCACCAGACTGGAGCTTACCCTTTGAGCTTATGTGTGACACATCCGATTACGCTATCGGTGTCGTCCTTGGTCAACGTATTAATAAGCAGCACATGTGATTTACTATGCAAGTAGGACACTCAATGACGCCCAGTTGAATTACTCTACCACAAAGAAAGAGCTTTTGGCAGTCGTCTTTGCACTTGAAAAGTTTCATTCCTACTTGATTGGATCACGGATTATAGTTTATACTGATCATGCTGCTTTGAAATATTTGTTAACCATGAAAGACGCAAAAGCAAGGCTCATTCGATGGATCCTCTTGCCTTAAGAGTTTGATCTTGAGATATTAGACAAGAAAGGTGCTGACAATTTAGTAGCTGATCACTTGTCTCGTCTGCCCAACGCTCCAACTAATTCTTGCCCCATAAATGAATCATTTCCTAACGAGCAATTGTTTGCATTGATGTATGAACCATGGTTTGCTGACATTGTGAACTATCTTGTGACCAAGGAAATTCCATCCCATTGGTCCAAGCAAGATCGATATAGATTCTTATCCCAAGTAAAATTTTTTTACTGGGATGAACCATATCTGTTCAAATGTTGTCCAGACCAGATCATATGTCGATGCATACCTGACGATGAGATACAAAGTGTCTTATCTTTTTGTCATGATTTTGCTTATGGAGGACACTTTGGTCCCAGGAAAACGGCTGAAAAGGTATTGCAGAGTGGTTTTTATTAGCCAACTCTTTTCAAAGACGCCATGGAATATAGCAAAGCGTGCACACGATGCCAATTCGTAGGCAAAATCTCACGGCGCAATATGATGCCTCTGCAACCTATCCTTGAGGCCGAAATATTTGATGTATAGGATATAGATTTTATGGGACCGTTACCCAGCTCGTTTGGAAACCAATACATATTAGTTGCTGTTGATTATGTTTCCAAATGAGTAGAGGAAATAGCCGCAAAATCGAATGACAATAAAGTCGTTGTCAAGTTCTTGAAAGAGAATATCTTTTCTCGATTTGGCATTCCTCGAGCTATCATTAGCGATAACGGTACCCATTTTACCTACCGGTCATTTGAGGCGCTTATGCAGAAATATTCCATCACCCACAAGTTAGCTACATCGTATCATCCGCAAACTAGTGGGCAAGTGGAAGCTTCCAATCGTCAAATCAAACTGATTTTGGAGAAGACAGTGAATCACAACAGAAAAGATTGGTCTTGTAAACTAGCAGATGTATTATGGGCGTACCGTACTGCCTACAAGACTAATCTAGGTATGTCTCCATATTGGTTGATATTTGGAAAAGCGTGTCATTTACCGGTGGAGTTTGAGCATAAGGCTTTATGGAAAATCAAATTTCTAAATTTTGAGCTCGAAAAAGCTGGTGAGCAGCGGAGACTGCAACTTAATGAGCTTGATGAGATTAGACGGGATGCATATGATAGTGCTAAGATTTATAAAGAGAAAACTAAAGTGTTTCATGACAAAGCAATCATTCGCAAGTCATTTACACCCGGACAAAAAGTTCTCTTATATAATTCGAGGCTTCATTTATTCCCGGGAAAATTGAGGTCGAGATGGAGTGTACTGTATATAGTACGAATGGTGCGCCATCACGGTGCAATTGATCTCGAGGATCCTAAAAACGGTAGTTTGTTCAAAGTAAATGGTCACCGATTAAAACCATTTTTAGAATCTCGAGTAAGCAATAATGTGGAGGTCGTGACACTTCACGATCCGATCTATGTGTAAAGGCATGTAGTTATTTGTATAATAGCATGTATATTATGTATATTATGTTACTAACATGATGTTGGGTTAAAAGCAAAATTAGGAAAAGATGAGGAGCTGATTGCAATTTTCCATCCCTATATAAACCCAAGCAGCCCTCTTCTTCCCCAAATCCACTCTTCCAAAACCCTAGCTGCCTTCTCCCCTTACCCCACTCCCTCCTTTGTCTTTTGCTTCTCTCTTTGCAGGACAGTGCAGAATCTCCCATTTTTTCTCTGGCCAGTGCTAATAAAAACGTCAGAACCATCACCCTCCTCAACCCATTCCAATCTGTCGGCCAACAGAGGTTCTTCAACCACCAATTAGTGGCTAAAGCCGCCAATTAGCAGCTAATCAGAGCTTCTTCCCCCTGAAACTTCAGGGCAGGTACGTTCTCTCTTTTATCTTGTTACAAGTTTTATTAGAATAATTTTTAGTGATTAAGGTTAAAAGAAAATGGCTAGATTTGCTTGTGAGAAGTTTTTCAGTGACATTTTTGCGACATTTAGTGTCTATTTTGCCCCTGCGATCGAAACTCTGGGCTGGAATTATCTCATTTATATACCTAATGCATTCTATATCCCAGAGTTAGTGGAGGAATTTTATGCGAGTTTTGCGAAATCCGATATTTCAGAAGATCGCAAAACCATAAACCTCCATTGGCACGGCCAAATACACGAAGTGCACGCAGCGGCCATCTTGGCTTCTACGGGTATCCTTCTTCACACGGGGAATCACACTCCTAGTAGGATTGAGGATTATCTTACACGGATGGGCCAGAATTGCAAAATAACACGTGATAAAGGGATCAGCAGTAAGACACTCTATCGAAATATCTACGCAACTTGCCGCTGGATCAACACTAATGTTATGGGCATTACACATATGTCATCTTTTTACACGCCCACTCTTTATATTGTTGATTGTATTATACGTCAAGATACTCACTTCTGTATGTGCACATAGTTACTCGACACTGTTATTGATGCTAAGATACGGTCGAGGACTACTTCGCCTCTGCCATTCTTAATTACACAGTTGTGTCGCGAGTTTCTGTCTAGTGCCGAATTTGACGCATATGCACCCTCACGTGTGTTTATCGCTGCCGAACATATTTCAGTGACATATCACGTTGCTGTCCCAGAAGATTGGAACAGAAATACTGATGATGAAAATATATATGCCACTGAGCTTACACAAGAGGAAGAGGATGATGCCTTCTTTGACCAAGACTTGCCAGCTGATCCCACTGAGAAAATCAATGTAGTATAGCAAGGTCTTGGAAAAATTTGGCACCGGTTGAAACAAATCGATAAGGGTGAGTCTTCTACGACACGAGCACGTCCTGCACCCGGTGAGTCTAGTAGGAGGCAAAGAGGACGACACCAATGATTTGTGTATGAGGGCATACACAAGTTTAGGTGTGGGGGAGTGGCTTAGGAGATTTTTATTTTTTTTAGGATTTTATTTTTATTTTGAGGATTTTTTTAATTTTATTTTTAGATTTTTGGGTTTATTTATTTTACACTTTTGGTAGTTTTTAGGGTAACTAACTGAAAAAAATGAAAAAAAAAACTTAAAAAATAAATAAATAAATAAACAACAAATTTATGTATTGTTATCAATAGATCAACCTAATTATAGATAAAGGAGCAAATTTAGATTTGAAATTGGATAGGAGAGTAGATTGGATGATACACTTTGAATTTTATGAAAAAGATCAAAATTCGAAAAATAAATACCGCTAACAGTAGTTTTGAGGCAAGTATACATCTATTTTTCATTTCACAATAGTTTATTAGGTTAAGGATAAAGATGATAATGATTGAATAAGTCTTCTCCCTCTAAACAAAAAAAAAGTTAGAATAAAATAATGGGGTGAGCCTCGTATTATGGCAATAGCCTCGAGAGTGATAAAATAATGGGGTGCGCCTGGTATTAAGGTAATAACCTCAAGAGTAAAAAAAGAGTATGATCCAAGTAATCAGGTATTTTGCGCCTAAGTAAACGTGAATATTCGCATGAAAGGAGAAATATTCTTTAAAAAAAAGAAAAAGAGAGAGAGAGTATGATCCAAGTAATCGGGTACTTTGCACCTAAACAAGTGTGAATATTCACATGAAAGGTGAAATATTCTTTAAAAAAAGAAAAAAAAAATTGTTATGGAGTTAGAGTTGGAGTCCAAGGCTGAAATAAACTATCACACGTACACATAGTTGTATAGGAACCAATGAATTATCTGTTAGTATGTATTGAAAGATATGATTTAAATTTTTGATTAAAATGATAAGTGTGTCTGATATGATGCTCGATTTGAAAATTGATAATCTAAATGTGTTCTTGAATTTGTATATTTGTGAGATTAATTGATGAAAATATTATTAAAAAAAAGTTTTTTTCTTTCTTTAGTATAAATTTTTTATTTTTTTCTTGATTTTCTGTTATCCGTATTTTTCTGTTCTTTATTCCTTAATCTATTTCCTTCATGAATTTTGTTGGTATATTCACTGTAAATCCTTACGAGACACAACTCGTCCACTTGGGTAACCTAGGTGTTTAAAGGCTTGTTGCACATGCTAAGTGCAATCGCGATTCCTGCGAAAGTGAGTTAGGATTTTTACTTTTTGTTTTAGGGTTAGGTTTTGCTCGATGACTAGCAAAAGATAGGTGTGGGGGTGTGATGAGTGCCATATATTGCATATTTATAGCCTTCATATTACCTATTTGTGTATATAAATAATGCTACTCGGATATTTTTAGTGTCTTTTTCAGGAAATCCAATTTATACAAGGAGATGGCATGAAATCAGAGTTAGAGTAGGAAATCAAAGTCCGAAAAGTTTCTAAAGTGGGCGAGACTACAAGATTAAATTACTGCTGGGAGTCAAAGTCAAATATAGTCAAGCAAATAAAGAGTACAAGACAAGAGACTCGTGTAGAAGAAAATCCAGATCATTTTGCCTTGCTTTGGCCGCTAATTGGTAGTATTACACGCCAAATAGCAGCCAAACAGCAGCCATACCAGAGGAGATTTCTTCGAGGGTTTCATTGTAATTTTATAGTTTTTTAGTTCTGATATAATTAGGGTTTGATTTCGGAAGTCTATATATTGGTTGTATCCTTGTATTCTAAAAAAGATCCTAGAATTTTGTACTCGTTTTCTCATTAATAAAGTTAGGGTTTTTGCTGAAGGATGACGGCCACAACACCGTTCTCCAGAGATAAGCCATTATTTTGAAATCTTTACTTGCTTTCTAGATAGAGTTAATCGCTTTCTAATTTAGGTTTTACTGCTTTTTAGATTAGGGTTAATCATATTCATGAATAAAAATTTGATTTTGCTTATTAAAAATATGAATAACTAATTAGTTTAGCTCTAGAATGTAGATGAAACTAAGATCTACCATGTAATTGCTTTCTAATATTTTTCTTCTTAAATAAAATAAATAAAGACATGATTTTTCTATAAAGAGATTAAAATACAAGAACTCGAAGATTAAAATTTTGATAGGTTATACTTGAATTAGATTTCTTGATAGTTTATGCTTAGTTAGAGTTTGGGGTTGTTGATTTATCTTTTTCATTGAATTATTTAAAGATTTAGTTTGTTTTTATGAAAAGTTGTATCTTTGATGCGTTATGCTTGCACACCACTTGATAACTCATACTTAGGACACTTGAAATAAAGATTAAACTAAAAGATCACTTTTTTATGATAGAAGAAAATAATAGAAGTAAATATATGGTTGGAAACTAGTGGATTCTAGATCCTAGGCTAATTAGAATAACTATCAACTTCAGTTTAGAAACTCTTAGTTAATCTGTTAGACTATAGAACTAGTAAGAATTGCAAAACACCTGATATCTCTGTGGGACGACCTGTATAGCACTACAACCGACACTGTACGCTTGCAGTTAAATTATCACATCAAGTTTTTGTGGTGCCATATGATTGCTTTGTCATGAAACACTTTGGTTTCTCTTTATAAATCTTAGCACTATCATATGCATTCAGTCTAATCTCATCAAGCTCATTAAGTTGCAGTCTCTGCTGCTCACCAGCTTTTTTGAGCTCAAAATTTAGAAATTTGATTACCCATAAAGCCTTATGCTAAAGCTCCACCGGTAAATGACACGTTTTTCCAAATATCAACCGATATGGAGACATGCCTAGATTAGTCTTGTAGGTGGCACGCTAGGCCCATAATGCATCTGCTAGTTTACAAGACCAATTTTTTCTGTTGTGATTCACTGTCTTCTCCAAAATTAGTTTCATTTGGCGATTGAAAACTTCCACTTGCCTACTAGTTTGCGGATGATACGGTGTAGCTAACTTGTGGGTGATGGAATATTTTCGCATAAGGGCCTCAAATGACTGTATTGGTAAATGACTTGCGAATGATACACCTGAGTTGTCATGAGATTTTTAACAAACCCCAACTATCAACGGATTTGACCTGCTTTTACCAACTACAATTTGAGTTGGACTAGCCATACTATTTCTCTCAGCATGATGAGTTGTTAAGTATTTTGTTTGGGCTTTAAATGCCAAACTATTCCTTTTCCCATTGGTTTAGCAGCTTTGGTCTTTACATGATCTCTTTTTTTTATTATCAAAATATTTACATGAGATGAAGTTTTAAAAATTATCAAAGGGTAAAGTTTTTGTCAAATCTGGAGATGCGGGATAGTCTCATCCTGTTGGCATAACTAGAGGTCCCAAGCTCAGATCTAAACACAAACCACTCTTGCCACTAGGACTTTCTTGACTATCTCTAGCCCCATGCATCATCATGTGCCCCCTAAGAGCCTTGCCGTTCATAAACTCGACTTTACAGATGGAACACTCGTGCACTTTAGGCTTGCTTACCATATCATGTAGCTTTTCTGGCCTCAACCACCTCTGGCTTGTCTGGTGGCCATCGAGCGCTTGGAATGAAGCGAATTGCTTACTGCATGCCTTACATTTGAAAACTCGTTGTTGATGATGTTGGGTCATGGGCGTAGTGTCGTCTATTTTAAAGCGTGTATCTCTGCCCCTATGGTTTGCTTTTATACCATAATAGCCGAGCTTTCCAAACTCCTCCCCTAGTAGACCAACTCCTGCATTGCTATCTTTATGTACTTGCTTCAGTAGTTTTTGTACATAGGCTTCTTTGGATATGTCAACTTCTACTTCTGTATCTATTTCTTCTCTGGATATGTTGCACACCTGCAAATCTTCTTGTGCTAAGATCCTGAATTGCGATCCTGGATTCTTGCTTGATTCAGCGATGATGAGCAGCTTCTTTTTTGATCCTTACCTTATATGCAGCTTCTTTTTTGATCGTTGCCTTATATGCTGCTGAAAAGCGCAATGATTTCCAACCTTAGGATTTATTTTTTGGTGTGATTCCTAGGCTCCCCTTTGCTCCGGAATTTTTTGGTTTATTACTTTTGTTTCTTTTGTCATGCATGGATTCTGGAGTGATATAGCATCCTCACAGGAGTAGTAATGTCTGCTGCATGATTCATCGAATACCTGTTTATAATATTTACCCCGTATTGTGTAAATACCTAGCTGATATCCTATGTATACAATAAATACTGCTGGAATAGGGATACTATTTGTTATAGTTTTTTCCTTACTCACCATGTTTCTCATCTTCAAAAATTTGATTATTACTAGCATTTTCCTTCGTTAAGAATTTACTATTATTTTTTATTTGTTTTTTGATGCCTCCTGAACTAAAGGGTGCTTTTCTCCCAACTGCATTTCCTAACGTTATGTTATCTAATCCTGGCGATAGGAGTGTGTTAATATCTGACTCGTTGTTCATTATAAGGATCATCTCAAACTCCGAATCAAGTCTGCATAGCACTATATCTGGAGGGGTGATTTCTTTATAAAGGCAGACTTCTAAATTTTGCTCTATCATTTTTTGAGCATCTTTTCCATTTCTAGGATGCTGACCTTCTTTGTAACACACAAAATACTTGCATTCCCTTTTACTCATTTTCTTCTAAATTTGATTATCCCCTTTTCTTTCTCCATGGCCTCCATCGAGAAAGTTATCTAGACACAGATTTAGATAGGTAAATTTCTTGGGCATTTTCAGCTTGCTGTTTTAAAACTCTTTTATCTTCATCCGTCTAGATGAAACCTAGATTTTTATCTAATAGTGGTATTTCTTGCTTAGTCAATTCCTTTAGAAAATTCTTCCCATAATTCAACAGTTCTAGCAGGCTCTGTTATTGCCTCTTATCTTTTATTTTTTTCTTCAAATAGTTTTGGTCTTTTCTTACTTCCTTTTTTCCATTTATCGCTATTACAGCATTTCTTCCTTTTAGGAGAGTTACTGATTGTGTTTTTCATTTTTCTATAAGATTTTATATTAAGGGCATAGTGAATATGGTGTCCTTGAATGTCCTCTTTCTCGATTTGTTTTAGATAATCTAGGTATCCGTTTTGTGCTTTAGTATCCCATAGACTTGAGAGCTTGTGAAGAAATGGATCAAGCTAGTTTTGTGTCTTATCTAATTTGTAAAAATATTCTGAAAATATTTTGCAAAATTCTTCAAACTCACATACTTCGCATAATTCTATTTTGAATAACGCATGAAGTATTTCTTCCTCTTGGGCTTTATTATTTATGAATCCACATAAATCTTCTTTTATGATTTTTATGAAGTCAGTAGTGATATCTTCAAACCTAACGAACTTGTTATCTTCGACCCATTTTCGCTTATCTTTTATTTCCTTCGAATTTGTCCATTGCAATACATCTTCTTGTAAGGTTTTCATGATGTAACTGACAAATCCTTTTTCATCCCATGCCTCTTCATGGTTTGTGATTATGATTGCTAGGGATCGTGCCAAGTCATGTATGACCTTTCGTTTATCCATAAAGTGTATATCTAGATAATTTCTTTCCATTTGTAAATCACTTAAGTTTATTGTCGATTTACTCTCTTCTTTGACATATATCAGCTTATTGTCAGATTTAATATTTCCTTTAGATTCTGTCCTGTACTCATCATGTGTAATTTTTTCACAGTCTTCATTTTTTGAATTCGTGTACTCTTATTTTTTAGATTCTCATCTAAGTTGTATATCCCAGGGTCAAACTGAAATGTGGTAACAAATCTTTATACTGGAGGTACGTTTCTTGTATCCTATTCACTTGATAGTCTCTTTCTTGAATAGTGCTATTTTGACCCCCTATACAACTCTTTTCAGCAATTAATTGGCTCAACTATTGAGTCGTATTCTTATTTAGAGTATGTTCTTTCGACTTGTATATTAATTTGTTGACTTGGTTTTTTCTGTTCTACACTGTCGATATGATCTAACTTTCCTACTAATTCCTTTATCTCTTTTACTTGTTCTAGAACAGAAATTATTTCATCGTATCATATCGTATATTCTTCCACTTGATCCGAAAGTTCCTCAGTTCTCAAGATGATTTCTTCAATTGTTCTTTCTGCTTCATAATTTTTTTTTTGGGCGTTATCAGAAGGTTCTTTGAAATATAAGATATTTTTTCACAACCATTTTCCTTTTCTACTAGAAGGTTACTATCATTTTCTTTATTCGCCGTTTTATCCTCCTCAGTTACTTTGTTTATGGCACTAGGTTTGATCTCTTCTTGGTTCAACTTATATCCAAAATGACTTAGTAAACTTTTAAATTTTTTATTGATCTTTTCAGGTATATTACCTTTTATCTCGTTTGCAGTTAAGTTAGGGTTTTTACTCTATTGTTTCCTATATTCTATGGAGCAAACTACTTCATCAAATCATTTTTTAGAATACTTTGGTTTATACGCTCTATCATCACAATACATTGTACTAGATAAATTGAAATCTGTTTCATAAGTTTTTTGTTCGGAATACTTTGGGGCATATATTATATCATCATGATACATGGTGTCATATAAACTATAATACGTTTTATAAATCTCACATTCCCAATAAAGGTCATAGGTAGCCATCTAAGATGTCAGTGGATAGTTAGCTCTGAGTCACCTACGGTGCCTAAAACCACCTCCTAAGGGTCACCCTACAATGCCTATATGTGGCAATAAAGGGATCACTTAGGAATCTGGGTTTTAAGGTTACTCAAATCTAGTAAACGACACTTAGAATGAAACTATGATATACCAATATAAGTTATGAGAGAGAAATAATCCGTATTATAGTTAATTTGTCACCATATACATGCTGATCTATCACACCAACACCAAAGTAAATACAAGCTATCAAGTATAAAATTATCACTAAATATAAATAAATCTTATCTAACATATGAAAACAAATACAAACTACTTTATAATAATTCAAAATATACAATACATACCAGAACAGTACTGTAGAAACTCTGTACAGACTGCAGATCCTTACCGCCCAAAAAGGAAATGGCCGGGCTCTGATACCAGGACCTTTGGGCTTTACAGGACCTTTTTTTATATCACACTATGTACATGCAATATTTATAGGAAATTTTTGTAAAAGTTATTAGAGAGTGAGTTTGATCCATTCATTCGTAGATGAGGTAGGATCGTCCCATCCTGTTGGTACAATCTTTGCCTCTGATAGTTTGTTTTGACCAGACTTTTTTTTGGAGCTAATTTTTTTTTATCTTTGGAGTCCCATAGAGAACATAATAGTCAAACTTACCAGATTCTTTCCCGATTAGTCCAACCACTGGATTGCCTTCTGCATATATTTGCTTTATATTTGCTTTAGTAGACTTTGTACTGAAACTCCTCTACTGTTAGTTTTTTCGTTTATGTTGACCTCTACTTTTTCTTTGATTTCAGTGTTCATTTCTTTCTCGGCCTATATAGAAATGTTGTTTGTTTGCAAGTCTTCCGTGTTAACGAAATCAAACTGCACTGTCTCCCTTACTCTACTTGTTTCGCCATAGTCGGACAGCTTCCTTTCTAGAAGTTCACCCATACTTTTTAGGAGATCATAATTCTTAGGGGTCACTGCCTTAATGACTTCTTCATCAAGCGTTGCTATAAAATCTTGGCAAATCTCACTTAAGGATTTGAATTTCGATTCTTGCTTTATTTTTAGGTTTGCTAGGTTTCCCATATGTTTTTGGAAAGCTCGTCGAGTTCCGATCCCTAGATTTGCTCTTTCGTGTGCCCTCCATACTCCGTTGATTTCGGAGTAGAATGGTGTTGAGATTTCAAGATTTGAAAATTTTGTTATCCTTGGGTCGAGCATATGATGAGCGAGGCCACGGAGTTCTTCTGCTATATATGGGTTCTGACGTGATATTTTCCATACAAGGATGACATCCTCACGGGAATAGTGATGTTTGCTGCATGACCCATTGAAATTGGATACCTGGTTGTGGGATTTTTCCAAATTTGTGTAGATACCTGGCTGGTGTCCCATGAATATAACAAAAGCCACTAGGATATGGTCGCTATTTGCTATACCTTTTCCCTTTATTCACCATGCTTCTTATCTGCAAAAACAAATTAGTTGTTTACTAATTTATTTCTTTATGAAATTCACTTACTACGTGGTAGGTCGGCTTAGATAATCTGCAATAAAATTATTTTTTCCTTTAACATGTTCTATTTCAAAAGAGTATTGGGCAATTTCATTATACCATTGCATGCGTTTCCCTGAGGCATTTTTTGTATTTACAATAAAATCTCTTACGACTTTATTATCTGTTCTGATAATAAAAAATTCTGGTACATGAAATATTTGAAATTTTTGTAAGGCTAGTTTTATGGTGTACAATTGCTTTTCAAATATATCTATTTTAATTCGTTTGGTATGAATTTTCCAGAGTTATTTTTCATGCTTTAATATCTTTTGTGGTATGTTTCTTTTTCTGGGCCTGATTCCATTTTGAGATAAAGGTGGGTCTCTTCATCCCAAATTTTCTTTTGAATTGCTTTTAATTCACACCCCCAACATTCTTCAGATGCATCAGTATCTAAAATTAATTTTATCTCCTGGTTTGGATAGGTATACTTCCGGTGCATTTTCAGCGAGTTGTTTTATCTTTTTTAGAACCCTTTTATCTTCATCCATTCAGATGAACTCTTGATTTTTATTTAAATTTTTTAATAGTGGTATTTCTTGCTTAGTTAATTCCCTTAGAAAATTTCATTCATAATTTAGTAGTCCTAGCAAACTTTGCAGTTGCCTCTTATTCTTTATTTCTTCGGAAAAATCTTTGATGTTAGAAATGATGTGTTTTTGTAACTGAATACCATCTTTTTCCAGTATAATCCAAGAAACACTATTGACTCTTCCTCGATTTTGATCTTTTTTAAGGAGAGTATTATCCCGTGTTTCTGAAAAACTAATGATCTTTAGATGTCTTTTGTGATCCTCTTTGGTCTTGGAAAAAACCAAGATGTCATCAATATACACAATACAACAATCCTTTAGGTCATTAAAAATTGAGTCTATCCAGCTTTGAAATATTTGTGGTGCAGTATTTAATCTGAATTGCATAACATTCCAATGGAAATGACCACGGGGTGTACTGAATGTTATTAGTGGTTTTGATTCATTTGTCATCTTAAGTTGCCAGAATCCAGACTTACAGTCAAACTTACTAAATACCTTAGATCATTTCGTCAAATTTATTAATAGTTCTTTACTTGAGATGAAATACCCATCTAACTTAAGATTTTGATTTAGCCTTTTGTAATTAATTACCATTCGGAATTTCTTTCTCTTTATCTCATTAAAATTTTCAATCATGAATGCTGGACTGAAGTGAGGGCTAGTAGTTTTCTCTATCAGACCTACATTTAAGAGTTCATTTATTTGATTGTCGAATTCACTATATCTTGTCTAGTGCAGAGCATCGATTTCACTCTAATGATTACGTTGTCGTCTCTTAGATGAATCTTATAGAATCTCGGCCTTCGATCCCATAATTTTAATGGATTTTCACTGAAGTTTTCACTAAGGGTTTTATAAAGCCAGTGGGTTTGACTTAATTCAAAAACTTCTTCGTATTTCTTCAATGGATTTTTGTCTTTTGATTTATCTCTTGGGGGAGAAAAGTTTTCTGAACACTTGTACCAAGGTCCGTCTAAAAGGGGCATGTCAATTCTATAGAATTTACTGCTTTCTCATTGGTGTAGCAAGACCATATATTTTTCTATTATCATTGGTAGACATTCTCCAATAAAATTATTTCCTAAAACCATGTCTCCATTCATGTGTGGAAAATATAAGAGGTTTGGTATAACAAATCTTTGTTCATTAAACCAGATTTCTGCGTTGTTGGTTTAACTTTGGATAGTTGTTTAATGTGCTATCCCCATTATTTTAATTGCATAATTCATTGACTCCCACTTTTCTATCGGTATGGCATTTTCTCGATAAGAACAAATTATGGCTCCTGTATCTAATAGTGCATGTAGTGAATACTGTCTGTATCCATCAAATATGAATGTCCCTTTAACATAATTAAATCTTATACCTTATTTTGGAGCAAAGATTATTTCGTCATCCTTATCGAATATTTTTCTTCTTGTCTTTTGTCAGAAGGTTCTTCGAAGTTTAAAATAATTTCATCATTTGTTTTTTCCTCCTTATTTTCTAAGTAACTATTCTCTATTGGATTCTCAGTTTTAGTTTGAGAGAGACCATTTTGGTTAATATTATCCTCTACAATTGCCTCATTATTATTTTCTTGGTCACTGGTTAGTGATGATTGTTACCACCACAATCTTTTTCCGTTCCTATTGGAAGGCTGCTAACATTTGCTTTTTCGTCCCCTTCTAAATTCAACTTATATCCAAAATGGCTTATTAGTCCTTTAAATTTTTTATAGATCTTTTTAGGTGTATTGTCTTCTATCTCTCTTGCAGCTATGTCTGGATTTTTACACTGTTCTTTCCAATATTCTATTGAGCGAACTACCTATTAAATTATTTTTTAGAATCTTTGGTTTATACGTTCTATCATTGCAATATATAGTACTAGACAAATTAAAATCTGTTTTATAAATGATACATGGTGTCATCTAAACTATAATACATTTCATAGATCTCACATTCCCAATAAAGGTCATCGGTAGCCATCTAAGATGTTGCTGGGTAGCTGGCTCTAAGTCACTTATGGTGCCTAAAACACCTCACTCTGGCTCTGCCGCACCACCACACCCTGGGTCGGGGTGTGAGCCACCTGACGAAGCAAGCTATTACAGTGAGCGGCTAGAGTAGTTGGGACCCGATGGAGCCAGGCAGTAGATAAAATAGAAGAAGGGGCCAGGCTCCCGGTAGAGCAGAGGAGACGATTAGGATAACGAGCTTGAAACGCAGAGCCCCGAGTGGCCGATGAGCGAGTGGTTAGTGGCAAATAGCGCCCTAGTTGATGGCATTCCTCTCTGCGGCTGGCACTCGAGAAGCCATGGGGCACTCTATACAGAGCAAGCGACGTCGTCAAGGATGAGACGCTCGCGCAAGGATCTCAATTCTCATTAGGAGGTCGAACCGACGGATCTATAGAAGTCGGGGCTACCCCATCCCTATGGCAATGTAACATGTCCCGAGGGTGGAATTGAGAGGCCTTATAGTAGTATGGACCTCTTTTTCATTCTAGGTCATGCGAAGGGGGCCAGTTCGACGATCGTATAGTTATTTTAAAAAGACAACAGATGCTCTCTTGGTCCCGGCACCACTCTCTTTCTGACTTATTCTAGATTATTCATTTTTTTCTTTTTGTGCCGCAGTGAACAAAACAAAAAAGAGAGCCGCCTCAGCAGAAGGAGAAGGACCTGCAACGGCAGATCCCCCTTATCCTCTGTTTATTCCTAGCCATTTGTTACAAGTCCAGGAAGCCTGAAATCATCAATATGAGGGATCCCTCAAAATAGAGAATGGCAGGTAGGGCTTCTGCAAAAGCCTCCCGTTCTTCCCGGTCAATATAGATGGGAGGGGTCAACATAACCAGCCTCTTTTTTATGTATGTACACCGTCTGTTTCAGGGTGGGGACGCTCTCCCTCCTGCTAATCTGGTCTCAAACCTTTCTTTCCCACCCTTCAATAGGGGACTTCTGACATTCTCGCAATTCCCGGCCTGGTGCGAAGCGTGATTATGTACATATTCTGACTCATTGGTCATTATAGATCAGGACACATGGCGAGGCGAAGGGATTGGATTGGAACTATGATCAGATCAGTGGGCAACTAATATGTATTTTTTCATGTTGTTGTTGTTGACGTTGACTTTTGACACTCATTTTTGAGTAGGCTAGGATTTTGGAGCTGCTCCCAGCTCACACTATGGTGGCGGAGGTGCCATCGTGAAGATCTAGGAGTGTGAGCAGAACGAGCTGAAAGGCACTCATACTCTTTGGAGGGCAGAGGCATAGATGCCAAACCTCACCCCTATCAATCGTCGTAGAAGCAGTTTCTTTGAAAGATTATGGTTCTCGGGTATCCAATCAATTAATCCTCCAAACCAACTAAACCGGGGAAGCTAAAGCAAAAATGAAATGGAAAATTGGGTAAGGGAAGGGGGAAGCTCGACGGAAGGCTTCGCTCGTTCAATTCGCTAGGAAGCTCGTTTAGTAGACAACAAGTGGAGGGCATAGCAACAGTGTCGTCATTGAAGTAGGGTTTTTCTAGAAAACGTCGTCACTACATGAGCTTGTAAGTCAAGCATGGAATGAGCCTTGTCTATGAATCTTCGCTTCCTCGTCGTTGCTTGCCTCTGGCAAAGCTTGACGCGCACTAAAACATAGGCATTCTGGTATGGTAGGAAGACTCCTTTTGACGGCCATAGGAGCGATAGTAAAGCCAACACCATCAAATCAAAAGGCGACTAGGCCTTATAGCAATAGCAAACCAAACGGCCAACTTGCAGCCCTCTTTTTTCCTATTCTGTTTAGTCACTACTGAACTACTGAAGTCCCAAAGTTGACCGTTCCATGAGACGTCCTTCGGCCCAATCTGTGGCCTTCTCTTCTCGTTTTGTCTTTTCGTTTTATATCTAAGCACAAGAAGTGCAAATAGGACAGTTCGTAAATAGGAAGTCGACGGTTCTGAAAGAAAGTAGGCATTTTTTCATTTTCTCCCGCACTCATCTAGGTAAGCACTCGTTCCCATTTTTCAGTCTGCAAGCATCTAGTAAGCGTCTTGTCGTATAATGTGTACTTTTGCGTTTACCATTCGACGCAGGTGGATCACATAAGTGAGTACCGTGACTCTATTCGATGTTTTGAGGGGCGGGAGGCTTTGATTCTATGATCTGATATGCTTTCTCTGAGCTGCGTCGAGCTTGAATGAGAACAAGATTCCCACCTCGAGGACCAAGCAGAAGAAAGGGACCTAGCTCTGAGACACAGAGTTCGTCGATCGGCTATTAAAGATAGATATCTATTTGTTGAATCCACTGTGCCTGAGAACATCGCCTGTTCCACCGTGCCTGGCTTATGGACTGTGCCTGAGAAGAAAGACATAAATAGATATTGGTTTTTGGACGGAGCGTCGAGAACCAAGAACAGAGGACAAAGAGCCGACACATAGGGGAAAAGGGCATCGCGATTAAGTTGAGGAATCCACAGACAGAGATGGCACGCCAGCAAAGAGATAATGAATCTCTCCTCTCGATATAGAAATGGTTTTGGAAGAGTCTTTCAGATGTCATGCGTCTAACGAGTAGGACTTTTCGAGTGACAAAAGGCACGATCTCGAGGCAAGGGGAAGTGGAAGCACAGGGGGAAATAGAATCCACAAACAAAAAGTGAAAAGGCGATATGACGAGCCATTGAGTTGGCAAATTCACTACCTGAGAAGATAGAAATAGGTCTTTATTTGAAAAAGACAGAGAAAGAAAAGAGGAGATATTGAATAGGAAAAGAGAAGCCAATAAAAAACATTAATCCTGCCACTTTTCCATAAGTGTATCAACCGAAAACAGATGCACAGGCAAGTTTATCAGAACGAGAGACCGAGACTGAAATTGGGGTAAGCCAATGGGATACCAAAGGACAGGCAATCCGATAGAGAGTTGTCGTTCTTTTGTTCCCACTCTTCGAGCTCATATGACTCGAGTTACAGAACCTGAGTGAAATTACAGCATACAAGTCGATCAAACCTAAAGGCGACGATGTTGACGGTATGAGCGTCGAAGTGTCCATAAGCGTCGAAGCATATAGGGGCAGCGAGTCAGAAGCTCCAAAAAATGAGAGATTAGCCTGTAGTGCGGATCTGCTGACTCGACTAAGAAACGATATACTCTAGAAAATAAGAGAAACGACGAGCGTTTGATCTATGGAGAACGGCATAAGAATAGCCCCCCAACTATCATTTGCTCCGCAAGACGCATTTTTGAGATATAGTGATTCATACTCTCTCTTTCGGGAGGCGTCGGGCGTCGGTGACCTAGGCTCTGTCTACCAAAACAATATCGATATATCTCTGTTAGGGGCTGCGGTACATCATTATGCATGTCGAGAAATCCCATCTGAGTTGAAATCCCGACGGCACAGCCCCATCGCTTGCCACATAAGTCAAGATAGTTCGAAAGGTTAGGAACAACAAGCTCTCGACGTCGCAATCTTAGAGGCTTTTTCACAATCGTCGGAGGGAATGAAGGACTGGTCTATCTTTAATCCTTCCCGGAATCAACCAAACCTGTTAGTATACAAAGTTCCCCAATAATGTTCCCTCACCCTTTTCCCACAACGTCTATCCAACAATTCCCGCTACGGTTTAGGTCTTCCTCACTTCGGAAAGAGAAAGATCATCCGAGTATATGAAATTTACCCCTGTATGGTCTCAGTACCTCATTCATCGGTTGCATAAACGGTACTCGGTGCATGCATGGGTGAGACCGAATGGCATCAGGAGCCACTCATACAGGTCCTCCGTCTGTGCTGAACGGCGTCTTCCATTCGTCTCCCCACCTGAAAAATACCATGGTTATATCCACTTATCAAATCCACCGTCTGAGAACCTGTGCCTACACCCACTCAGAACGTCGGGCATAGGGTCAAATCAATATAGTTCAACGCTCTACTCTTATTGCAGACACTCCCATCCTTCTTTAGTGCGAAAATGACTGGAGTAGAGCAAGGTCATCATATATGACTCATCATCTCGTAAACCGTCATACTTGCTTACGAATCTCATCTCCATCTTTTCATCTAGGGGGCTCCACCGAATACATCCGGCGGCCGTCACACGTGCGCTCCTGAAAAAAAATGTTGATGTACAACCTTCCTCACTGGTTGTAATCAACGTTGGGAATGGAGCAGGCATCACAATCGTCGGAATTAATCCAGCAACTTTGTCTACCCCCTTTTTTTTGAGTATTCAAAGGCCTCCTCGAGACCTCCTTCGCTACTAAAACGCAGCACTCCTTTGCCTCTGCTACGATATCCATGAACTAAAGAAAAAGAGTACGCATGCAGGAACGACTTACTTCTCTTCTTCGACGCCTCCGTTTGGTGGAGTAATTGACGGACCTTCCCTTTTGGGCCGGTTGTGGGCGAGGAGGGACTCAAACCCCCAACACGTTGGTTCATAGCCACGTGCTCTAATCCTCTACGCTAAAGGCCTCACCCTGTCTCCATTGGATCTGTTCCCGGGAGTACCCTAAAAAAGAAACCTCGCCTCAGCCATTTAATTTCATTTCGGGTTAATAAGATGTGAAAGTGCGTTTCTCTCTATAAGAATAGTGCATTCCGAGGTGTGAGGGGTGAGAGAAGATATGTCATAATTCTAATTGGAGTTTTGAATAAGACGATTGGTGTGGTTCCTCTACGCTTAGGACACCAGAATATCGAACCATGAATGAAGAAAGGCATAAGAGAAAAGCATATTGGCTAGTGATTGTGAGGCCCCAATTCTTGACTGGACGGGACACCAAAGGCTTCTGCCCTTCCCTCCCATCAGACAGATAGTTAAGAGCAGAGCTTTTGGTTTTTTCATGTGATGCCTCAGCTGCATACATCACTGCGCTTCCACTTGACATCTATCGTAATAATAAACGGCTTGTCTCGCCGTGACCTTATCTTGAATTCTCAATACTTCTGTCGCTCCATCACCGCGGGGACAGAGAACCCATCATTGTCTCGGTTGTGCTACCGGAGGCTTTGGGAAAGTCAAAATAGGAGAGCACTCATCTTGGGGTGGGCTTACACTTGGCTACCCAGCATTTACCGTGGGCACGATAACTGGTACACCAGAGGTGCTGCTTCCCGGTCCTCTCGTGCTAGGGAAAGGTCCTCTCAATGCTCTAACTCCGCACCGAATATGGACCAAACTGTCTCACGACGTTCTGAACCCATCTCATGTACCGCTTTAATAGGTGAACAACCCAACCCTTGGAACATGCTACAACCCCAAGTGGCGAAGAGCCGACATTGAGGTGCCAAACCTTCCCGTCGATGTGAACTCTTGGGGAAGATTAGCCTGTTATCCCTAGAGTAACTTTTATCCATTAAGCGACGGCCCTTCCACTCGGCACCGTCGGATTGCTAAGGCCGACTTTTGTCTCTACTCGGCAGGTGGGTCATGCAGTCAAGCTCCCTTATGCCTTTGCACTTGAGGACCAATCTCTGTCCGGCCCGAGAAAACCTTTGCATGCCTCCGTTACCTTTTGGGAGGCCTATGCCCCATAGAAACTGTCTACCTGAGACTATCCCTTGGCCCGTAGGTCCTGATACAAGGTTAGAATTCTAGCTGTTCCAGAGTGGTATCTCACTGATGGCTCAGGCCCCCCTGTAAGGAGGCCTTAGGCCCAAAGCCAATCCCAAGGAATGGTGAAGCTTCATAGGATATTTCTATCTAGGTGCAGGTAGTCCACATCTTCACAGACATATCTATTTCACTGAGCCTCTCTCTGAGACAGTGCCCAGATCGTTACGCCTTTTGTCCAGGTCGGAACTTACCCGACAAGGAATTTCATTACTTTAGGACATTTATAATTACGGCCTCCGTTCACTGGGGCTTCGGTTGTCTACTCCTCTGTCATCAGGTCACCAACTTCCATCGACCTTCTGGCACTGGGCAAGCATCAGCCCCCATACATGGTCTTACGACTTTGCGGAGACCTATATTTTTGGTAAACAGTCACCCGGGCCTGGTCGCTGTGACCCCTATCTGTGAGGTACCCCTTCTCCCGAAGTTACGGGGCTATTTTGCCGAGTTCTGTCAGAGAGAGTTGTCTCGCGCCCCTTGGTATTCTCTACCTACCCACCTGTGTCGGTTTTGGGTATAGGTACCCTTTTGTTGAAGGTCGTTCAAGCTTTTCCTTGGAGTTTGGCATGGATTACTTCAGCGTCTAGCACCTCGTACTCAGACATTGGCTCAAGGCATTTCCTCTACCCCTTCTTACCCTGAAAAAACAAGGTCACCTTGCGTTTTTGAACCGATAACTATCTTTCGGCTAACCTAGCCTCCTCCGTCCCTCGGGATCAACAAGGGGTAGTATAGGAATATTCACCTGTTGTCCATTGACTATGCCTTTCGGCCTGATCGTCAGGCCCTGACTCACCCTCCGTGGACAAACCATCACCGAGGAACCCGTCAGGTTTTCAGGGCATTGGATTCTCACCAATGTTTGCGTTACTCAAGCTGACATTCTCGCATTCGCTTCGTCCACACCTACTTGCACGGGTGCTCCCCTACCGATGCATTTTGATATCCCATAGCTTCGGTAGATCGCTTAGCCCCGTTCATCTTCAGTGCAAGAGCGCTCGATCAGTGAGCTATTACACACTCTTTCGACGGTTGGCTGCTTCAAGGCAAACCTCCTTGTTGTATCTGCACCCCTACCTCCGTCTATCACTGAGCGGTCATTTAGGGGCCATCAGCTGGTGATCCGGGTTGTTTCCCTCTCGACGATGAAGCTTATCCCCCATTGTCTCACTGGCCGACCCTTGTAATTTTGGGGTCATATCGGGAATTTAGAGTTTGCCTCGATTTGGTACCGCTCTCACTGCCCGCACCGAAACAGTGCTTTACCCCTAGATGTCCAGTCAACTGTTGCTCCTCAACGCATTTCGGGGAGAACCAGCAGGATCTGGGTTCGAGTGGCATTTCACCCCTACCACCAACTCATCCGCTGATTCTTCAATATCAGTCGGTTCGGACCTCCATGTCAGTTTCACCCGACGCTTCATCCTGGTCATGGATAGATCACCTAGGTTCGGGTCCATAATCACTGACAATAGCCCTATGAAGACTCGCTTTTGCTACGACTCCGGTGGGTTCCCTTAACTGACGCCACTGCCTATGAGTCGCCGACTTATTCTTCAACAGGCACGTGATCAGAGATCACATTCTCCTCCCACTGCGTCGGAAGCTCACAATTTCATGTTCGCCACTGCATCGGGAGCTCATGGGAATTGCTTTTGCTTTCTTTTCCACTATCTACTCAGATGTTTCAGTTCGCCAGGTTGTCTCTTGCCAGCCCATAGATTCAACAACAGTTTGAAAGGTTGACCTATTTGGGAATCTCCGGATCTATACTTATTTTCAACTCCCCGAAGTATTTTGTCGCATGCTACGCCCTTTTTCGTCTCTGGGTGCCTAGGTATCCATTGTGACGCCTTTCCTCATTTGAATCTCGCCCTACATTTCTAGGCTATGCCATCCTGACGGTGCTGCTAAATGGAAGGATGCTTCTCAACTTCCATGAATGAGAAATCATAGATCTTACTGCCGAATTGGAAAAATTGGGTGTTATGATAGTATCAGTTAACGTTCACAGTGTGGAGATAAGCAGACTAGAACTGCTGACATCCGCCGTAGGGTAAACCAGTGCCTCTCAGGCCTCCCCGACTGGTTCTATCATAGAGGTTGACGATAGACAATAACTCCCCCCGAACACAGCTTACAACTTTCATCGTACTATGCTCTCCAAAGATCAACTCTTCTCAAAATCTCAAAAGGTACTTAGTTGGAATCCCATTCATTCATTCTGACGGATTTGTTGTCTTGTGGTTCTAGAGAATCCAGCTATAGGAGAACCAGGAACAGAGAGCTCTCTCCCATTTTCCGCCCGACTCTTTGGTCATCGACGGATGCTTTGCACTCCTTTCAACCGAAGCTAGTAGGTGGTGGGGTGTTGACGGGCCTCCCAGGTTTGATAGCACTCCGAATCCGCCAAACGTTCTTTGCTAAAAAAAAGTCAAGCTGTCGCGTGCGGGCGAAGGAGATGCAGTTCTTTAATCATTCCAGACAGAAAGGTAGAGGAGATTCTTTAGACAAATGTTGTAGTAGTGTGTTTTCTAATAGGACAGGACTTTGCTTCGACTTCTAGACACATGTGTTTTTGACTTACTCTCGTCATGGTAGGCATATGTTTGAACTCTCATGACAAACTGGTGAAAGCCAGTCGGCAGAATTCCTCCCTCCTTCAGTGCGAGAAAAAATATTTAGGTTTTACCGATGACTGATAGCGTGAGTAAAATCCATAATAACATATCATTTTGAAGTGAATCCCCTTCCCGGTTCATCAACTCTATCTTTTTCGATTTCTTCTACCACTAAAAAATTTGACAACTGCTTGTTGATTGAGTCAATCAGGATTGACTTTCCGTAGCTTTCCTCATTATGCTAAAGCAATCCTCTTTTCTGGTTCTGTAGTTCACGAGATTGGTTCAGCTTTTCAGTCTTTCAAAGGTGGCAGAGATACACTTCTCTAAACTATCGAACATGACTGTCACTCGAAATCATTCAAATTCTCCTACCCATCTTTCTTTTAAAGGGAAGGAACTAAAGGGGAGGAACAAAGCCTTCGTCGATGTCCAAATGATTGACAAATCTTTTCCCATGTCAGTGCACCCATCTTTATCCACTTCATCCAGTGCAAGAGATTCTTCTTATTCTTCCACGGGTCTCTTCCTCTGTCTCAGGAGATTAATGACTTTTGCGTGGGGCCTAAAAGCAGTTATATATCGGTCTAGCGCTTCATCTTGCAAATGAAAGGCTTTTTCAATTGAATCAATCGGGCAAGGCAGGTCGGAGGGGATCATCGCCTTTTGTCAATTCTTCCTCTCCTTTCTCATATGGAAACTCTGATGGCAAAGACTTCTCTTAAAAGAGAAGATTATGAAGGTCATCAGAGCACTTTCTGGTAGTAGGAGGGAGAAAGAAAAGCTCGTCGGTAACTATCGACTCTATTGCTGGATCAACTTTATGGGGTTCCACTATAAGGATAGACGAACTGGGCTTATGGTAGCTGACGAAGGTGGGCCTGACAGTGCTTGTCATGGATAACCGAGAATGATCAAGTAGATTGTGCCGCTTGTAAATGATGCATCGCTTCATGGAATATCATTCCAGGCAAGGCGCATCGCGTGGCTACTAGATGGGGAAGCAATAAAAGGAGGTTGACTCGCGTTTGTGATATCGACGTTCCTTTTATTATGGTACTGCTAGAACTGGTTGGGTTATACATGGACATGCGTCATATGAGGGGTTGGGACTCGTCAGTACGATAAGTTTCATGTGGAGAATGTACAAGGATTCATCATTCTTCCACCATGGTAAAAAAACGATTCTAGGATTTCTAGTTCCTAGAAAGCATATCATAGAGAAATTTTGTCTCCAGCTGTCTGAAGTCAAGCTTATTGTTAGGCTCGACGCTCAGTCTGATCTTCCGACGAACATGGTTCATTCTCTATTCCCATAGAAATTCTGTTTTTGAAATCAAAAGTGGTACCCTCATCTTCTTTTAGAAGACTACCCCAATGCCCTCAGTGGAATGATTTAGCTATGCTGATCTTTCAGGGAAGGGAGTAGATGACTCTTTCAAACAATGATGGTCTGGGTCCCCCAAAAGAAAGTCTCGATGAAAGGAAAGGGGAGGAATCCTCATATTCAGCAGGGGAGAATTATTTTACCGGAAAGGGTAGTTGAGAGGTTTGGGTGAGAGAAAGGAACCGAAATCAAAGAATAGGGAGTATCCGGAAGTAATAGGGGCCTCGGTAGGGGAACTATTCTATTTTAGGTCCCACTCGTGGTTGTTACCGGCGCTGAACATAGATCATAAAGAAAGGCGAGTAAAAGTCGGGGAACTTATCGAGGGAAGCAGTGAAATAAAGAAGGAACTCGAACAGGAAGACACGTCGAGACATCACACTAGAAAGTGACACGATTCCCACTTTTGACATGTCAACGACGGTCGTTGTAGAATCCCTCATCAGCAGAATGATATATTGGATGGAAGAACTAAACTTATGGAATAAAGATTATGATAGATTCCGGGGGTTCTCAAAACTAGTTTATGGATAGGCCGAATAGAAATAGACATTCAACGATCGAAGCCGAGATAGAAAAATGAGATTGCAAGTGCTGTGGCTACTAGAGATGGAACCGGATAGCTCTTTCATCCATGACTCGAGAGTCCCTCCAATATGTCGGCTAGCTTTCTTTGGCAAGTTCACAGTCAAAAGTGGATCAGGCAGATCGATGCTTCGACGACTTCAAAACATAGATAACTTCTCGAAAGAGGTAGAGAGATTGGGCGAAGCTCTAAAAGGTACAGTCATCCGACGCAATGGTCAATTGAATTCTCGCAGTAGGTAGAAAGGTTTTTGGAATTCGACGACTTCAGTAAGCCTGCTAGCCTTGCTTTCAGCAATCCTCGACAAATAGCTCCTGTTCTTTCCTCCGTTCCACTATGTTCGTCAATGTGGGTAGCCAAGCGTGAAGCAGACTTAATCATCTCATCTCTTCGAACAATCTCGTCTGCGAGGTCCTTCTTCTTTCGCTCCAGTTCCCGACATCGCTTCCTCTCGTTGGACAATCAGCTATAGTATATTCCCTTTGACGATTCGCGATATAAACCGGGAGCCGATTCAGGCTCATAGTGCTTCACTTCCAGATGCCACCTCTTCGGCCGTACAATTTTGAGGCAAGCAGTAAAATGAGGCACTCCGTTGGTTTTCTGAATCGCATCCCTGCATCTTGATCTCGAAGCAAAGTAGTGATGATCATCCAAAGATTCTCTCTAGGTGTGATCAGAGTCCTAAGCCTCCGGCATTTCGTCGAGGAGGCGGCTGACTATTGGAAGCCCCCGGAGTGAAGAAGGAGGCACCAAACTACCGCTCAACTGTCTCGAAGAGACATGGGGGGGCTATCTCTCTGTGTATGGGGGTAATTCTCGATTATAAGCTGGAACACCTTTTTTTGAGTATTGAAATAAAAGGACAGACTGGCAGCGCAATATCTTGAGGAAGCAAGAAAAGTCCGAGATGATGAGTTGCAGTGACCAAGACCCGCGCGGTGGCTTTGTATCCCTAACTGAGGGTTCGGTTCTCGATACGGGATTGACGTGAGGAAAGATTTGCCAGGTCTCACATTAGCATAGGGTTATCTCTCCTATTTGAGGTAGGGAAAAGCCACTCCATCGTGCGAGTACATACCAAACTGCTCAAATCATGTGGAAACTACTGATATGAGCCAGAACCCAGCTTCCGATATATGGTTGGCAAGCTAGGCTTTTTTATCTATCGGGGGGAGGGGTTTTGGAGAGTAAAAAAAGAGAAGGTCAGTGAGTTTGATCTTCGCGATGACGGTTTTCCTGTTTTTCTCTACTTGTGTGTTTCGATAGGCACATATCATATCAATGGGCCTTCGTACCAATAGGTGTATGGGCGATGTATCGGTATCCAAGTCAACGCTACACCGCTTTTGAGTAAATTCCTTCCCTCTTTTGTCCAGTTCCTTGAGAATAACTAGAATCGTTTGACGTCGAATGCCGAAACCCGTCGAAAGCAAGGAAGAAGTCATAAGGGAGCTTTTCACTCACGAAAGAAGTAACCACTCGGGCAAGAGCACGTCTAGCTCTCAGGTCAGATGAAGGGTCTTCCCCATAAGGAGATCTCCATACTAGAAGGTGAAGATGAAAGAAGGGCTGAAACAAAGCAAAAACCTGCTATTGGAGTAGACGAAATATGAGCAATCCGCGGCAATAGCAAATGGGGAACCTATCTCTGAAAAAGTAGAGGATATCTTGATCCACAAGTTGAGACAGAGAAGTTCTTACTAATCAAGTATGAGTTTACCCATGAGAGTCAGAGGCAGTATCAGTACTGAAGAAAGCCGGTTACAGTGCAGTCGCATTCGATCTAGAGCTGGATAAACCAACCAGTCGGAAAGACGGAGTGCTTAGAACAGACTTACTGAGATAAGGGACAGTTGAGCGAAAAGCCAGCCCATATAGTAGTAGGTAAGCATCGCAAATCTCGAAGAAGTCATAAGGGAGTTTTTCACTCACGAAAGAAGTAACCACTCGGGCAAGAGCACGTCTGGCTCTCAGGTCAGATGAAGGGTCTTCCCCATAAGGAGATCTCCATACTAGAAGGTGAAGATGAAAGAAGGGTTAAAACAAAGCAAAAACCCGCTATTGGGGTAGACGAAATATGAGCAATCCGCAGCAATAGCAAATGGGGAACCTATCTCTGAAAAATAAGAGGATATCTTGATCCACAAGTTGAGACAGAGAAGTTCTTACTAATCAAGTAGGAGTTTACCCATGAGAGTTAGAGGCAGTATCAGTACTGAAGAAAGCAGGTTACAGTGCAGTCGCATTCGATCGAGAGCTGGATACACCAACTAGTTGGAAAGACGGAGTGCCTAGAACAGACTTACTGAGATAAGGGACAGTTGAGCTAAAAGCCAGCCCATATAGTAGTAGGTAAGCGTCGCAAATCTCCGGAGCTTGCAATTTTCCATAGAGTAAACCTTCCCTAGAATAAGGAACTTCTTCCTGATCTGCTGCTGAGGCATCGTGGGATTGATGTGAGAGGGTAGGGATGGCTACATTGCTAGGAGCAAACTCCAGGTGTGAGATGAAGCGCATGGGTCCGACGTTATGCGTCGGAATGAAAAAAATTCTGAATCCGCTTTGTCTATGAATGACGGAAGCTATGACGTAATGCAACTATGAATCTCATGGAGAGTTCGATCGTGGTTCAAGATGAATGGGGGAGGCATGCTAGAAATATGTAAGTCGGACGGGAAGTGGTGTTTTCAGTGGCGAGCGGGTGAGTAACGCGTAAGAACCTGCCCGTCGGGAGGGGAACAACAACTGAAAACAGTTGTGGAGACCCCTTTTGCAGGCTGAGGAGCAAAAGGAGGAATTCGCCCGAGGAGGGGCTCGTGTCTGAGGTTACCGTTGGAGAGGCAATAGCTTACCGACAGTAATGATCAGTAGCTGGTCCAAGAATATGATCAGCCACACTTGGACTGAGACACGATCAGGACTCCTATGGGAGGTAGCAGTGGGGAATTTTTCGCAATGGGCGAAAGTCTGACGGAGCAATGCCACGTAGAGGTAGAAGGCCCACGGGTCATGAAATTCTTTTCTCGGAGAAGAAGAAATGACGGTATCTGAGGAATAAGTATCGGCTAACTCTGTGCCAGCAACCACGGTAAGACATATGATGCAAGCGTTATCTGGAATGATTGGGTGTAAAGGGGATATAAAGAATTGAAAACAGTTTTCGGCCATCTCGTATCGGCGATTGACGAAAGAATGCATTTCACATGTAAGGCACGGAAATAGGATACATTGATTGCATTGTTTTTCATTGTTCATTGCACCATATTCAAATCTTTATCTCCATGCTGAATTGTTTGAACAAGCCTTGTTACTACAACGTCGTTACTAAAGAAAGAATGCCATACGAGAGAAGCGAGATGAAGCAAGCGACGGTAAGAGTTCCGACAAAGCAAATGATCCAATCCAGTTTAGATCGATATACCGAGTCGGACCAATACAGAAAGAGGACATAGAACATATTTCTTTATAGGAATCGCTAGATAAAACGAAAATCCCGAAGAAAGATGAAGACTTCTCAATCGACAAAGCCAGTTTCCATCAGACACAATATGAATTGTAGTACAGCACCCCAGAAAAGGGTAGGCCTAGATGTAGTATTTGTCAGAATTGTAGTTCAGTTTGACTGTAAATATCTTTCAGGTTTCTCACACTTGATTAAAAGTGTCATCCCGAGTTTATTCAGCCAGAGAAGGGGAAAGAAGGTGACGGTTGCTAGGATACTCTACTCAGAGATAGAGGAAAATGTATAGAAATGGCAGAATATATTGGTGGGGTATGTACTTGGGTCTGACGACTATCCACATGCAACGTCAAAGACTACATGCAAAGACTATGGAGGACGAAATGCTCACTAGAGATAGACTTGACGGGATAATGGATACTTCTTCTTTGACGTTCAAGGAAAAGAAAGAGTGTGACAGAGTACTTCAGCTAGGACCGTCGGATCTGTCGATTGTAGATTGATCATTCTAAAGAGGGTGATCAGCAAGGCAGCAAGTCTTGTTGGAGTTCCTTTGTACATAGCGGCTACAGGAGAAACCCTTCTTTTGCAAGGTGCTCTTAGTATATGTGTCTGTGGCAAAACCTCTTTCGAAGACTGTCAATCTGAAGCTGGAAGATGGCTCAGTGGTAGAGTAGCCAGTAAGTCAAGTATGAATGGATCCCCCATTGTGCAACAAATTCTACTCTTTCAGACATCGTCGAGGAAGAGTGCACTCCTCGAAAGAAGAGGTTACTCAAGGAGAAAAAGGAGTGAGTAATAGACGTCTTATAAAAAGACTTCGGGCAGAGATGAGGAATACAGGCACGTCACTCACAATAGAGTAGAGGAGAGACTCTGCTCGGGACACATAGCCTTCATTCGTAATAGAGGATTAAGACGACAAAGACAAGCAAAGACAGGCACAATGCACTCAAACAAGTAAAACAACGACGGTATCCGGAAGGACGCAACCACGAACAACCAGAGGTTATACGTCCGAAACGAATCTGAGATATCCCCTTTTATACGTCCAAAGAAAGAGATTTGGCATGTGTGAAGTCTGACGTACAGGAAAGCAAGCAGGAGAGAGAGCAAGCGGGGGGAGGACCATCGACGGAGAAATGATGATAAAAAACAGATGAATTCCCGAAGAAATGTACAATGCATTAGAGTGTGGCAAGAAGGGCCACTTTGCTCGTGATTCGTCGGTCAAAGAAGAAAGTGGCCGAAGGTAATTCAACATCCTCCCCTCACCAAAATAAAGATAGTGAAGATGAGTGGGAAAGGCAGATGACAAATCATCATGGATCGTCATAAAAATTTGTATTTTATTTTATGAGTATGTTTTAAACTTTTATAGTAATTTCATATTAATTGCTTGATATTTTGACCTCAAATTAAAGATTTCTCAACTGCACCGGTATTAGTCCAATGCATGAGTTATGAACTATTCTGAGTAGAAAATGTATCAAATAAATATTGATCACCATATAATTTTGTATTATATTTTACGAGTATATTTTGACACTCTCATAAAAATTTTACATTAATTTATTAACATTTTGACTTCAATCTAAAAAAAATTTAGTTGCACCGGTATCTAAAGATTTTAATCAACTACACCGGTATCAGTCCGTACGTGAGCTGCGTACTATATTGAGTAAATATTATGTCAAGTAATAAAAAACAACTATATAATTTTGTATTCTATTTTAGGAATATATTTTGATATTCTCATAATATTTCACAATAATTAGTTGACACTTTAACCTCAAACTAAAGATTTTTCTCAGCCACACTGGTCTATATCCAATGTGTGAGCTACATACTATATATAGTAGAAATTATATCAAATCATTAAAAAACAATATAGAATTTTTTATTTTGTTTTAGAATTATGTTTTAGCACTCTAATAAAAATTTTTATTTAATTGGTTGAGATTTGAATAAAAACTACTAAAGATTTTTCTCAGCTGTACTGATATAAGTCCAGTACGTTAGCTATTAATATATTAAGTGGAAATTGCTTCAAATAATTATGGATCACTATAAAGTTTTTAATTCAATTTTTGGTGTATGCTTTGACATTCTCATAAATATTATACTTTAATTGGTTTAGATTTTGATCTCAAACTAAAAAATTTTCTCAGTTGCACCGGTACAGATCCGATGCATGAGCAGTATACTTTAATGAGTAGTATATTCAACTAAATAATCATGGATTAGCATAAAATAATTATTTTACTTTAGAAGCATATTTTAACACTCTCATAAAGTTTTCGCATTAATTGTTTGATATTTCAACTTCAAATTAAAGATTTTTCTCAACTATACCAGTATGAGTTTGGCGCCTATATTGTGTACTTTATTGAGTGAAAATTTAAAAGAGTCATTATGGATCACAATATAATTTTATAACTTTATTTTAGAAGTTTGTTTTGATACTTTCATAAGATTTTTACATTAATTACTTCACATTACTACCTCAAACTAAAGAGTTTTCTTAGCTACACCAGTATTAGTCTGGTGGATGAGCTGTGTACTATATTAAGTAAAAATTTTATCAAATCATATAGATCAGCATGAAATTTCATATTCACTTTAAGTAGTATGTTTTGACATTATTGATAAATTTTCATTTTAATTGGTTTAGGTTTTGATCATAAACTAATAATTTTTCTTAGCTGCACCATTACGACTCTAGTGCATGAGCTATCTAGTATATTAAGAAGAAATTATAACAAATCATTATGGATCATCATAAAATTTTGTATTATATTTTATGAGTATGTTTTGACACTTTATAGAAATTTTATATTAATTGCTTGACATTTCGACCTCAAATTAAAGATTTTTTCAACTGTACCAGTACTAGTCAAGTGCGTGAGCTATATATTGTTCAGAGTAGAAAATGTATCAAATAATCATTTATCACCACATAATTTTGTATTATATTTTATGAGTATATTTTGACACTCTCATAATAATTTTACATTAATTTATTGACATTTTGACTTCAAGCTAAAAGAAAAAATTTAGCGGCACCGGTATCTATCCGATGTGTGAGCTGTATACTTTATTAGCTAGAAACTATATCAAAGCACTATGAATCAATATAGAATTTTATGTTCTATTTAAAAAGTATATTTTGAACCTCTCATAAAAACTATAAGTTAATTGATTTACATTTTGGTCTCAAGCTAAACATTTTTCTTACATGTACCGGTATAAATCCAGTTCGTGAGCTACGTACTATATTAAGTAAAAATTGCATCAAATCTTCATGGATCATTATAAAATTTTGTATTTTGTTTTGGGTCTATATTTTAACACTCTCAAAAAAATTCACTGTAATTGGTTTAGAGTTGATGTCAAACTAATGATTTTTCTCAACTATACCAATATGAGTCTACTGCATGAGCTATGTATTATACTGAGCAGAAATTGTATCAAATCATCATGCATCACGATAAAATTTGTATTATATTTTCCTAAGTATGTTTTGATACTCTTATAAAATTTAACATTAATTTATTAACATTTCGATCTCAAGCTAATTTTTTTTTCAACTACACTGGTATCAATCCGGTGCATAAGCTGTGCACTATATTGTGTAGATATTATATCAAGTAATAATAATTCACCATATAATTTTGTATTATGTTTTATAGTATTTTTTGAACCTCATAAAAAATTTATATTAATTGGTTGACATTTTGACTTCAAGCTAAATTTTTTTAACTGCACCGATATCTATCCGGTGCGTAAGTTGTGTACTTTATTGGTAGATATATATCAAACTATCATGGATCACTATAAAATATTGTATTCTATTTTACAAGTATGTTTTGACCTCCCATAAAAGTTTTTCATTAATTAATTTATATTTTGGCTTCAAGCTAAAGATTTTTCATACTTGTGCCGGTATAAGTCTAGTTCGTGAACTGTTATACTATATTGAGTAAAAATTACATCAAATATTTATTGATCATTATAAGATTTTGTGTTTTTTTGGAGAATGTTTTGATACTCTCATAAAAAAATTATTTTAACTAGTTTAGATTTTGATGTCAAACTAAAAAATTTTCTCAGTTGCACCTACATGAGTTTGGTACATGAGTTGTATAATATTAAGTGGAAATTCTATCAAATCATTATAGATCACCAAAAAATTTATATTATATTTTACAATTATGTTTTGGAACTCATATAAAAATTTCATATTAATTACTTGACATTTTCATTTTAAACTAAAACTTTTTCTCAACTACACCGATATCTGTCAGGTGCATGAGCTATTTACTACTATATTGGGTAGAAATTACATTAAATTATTTTGTGTTACAATATAATTTTATATTATATTTTATGAGTATATTTTGACACTCTCATAAAAATTTTACATTAATTGGTTGACATTTTAGCCTCAAACAAAACATATTTCTTAGCTGCACCGATATAAGTTCGGTACATGAATTATGTACTATATTGAGTAGAAATGGTATCAAATTACTATGGATAACTATTAAATACTATATTTTACTTTTTAAGTATGTTTCAACACTTCAATAAAATTTTCATATTAATTGATTGATATTTTGACCACAAACTAAAGGTATTTTTCAGTTATATTGGTATTAGTCTAGTGCCTGGACTATGTATTATATTGAGTTAAACTTATATCGAAAAAACTATTGATCACAATTAAATTTTGTATTTTATTTTAAAAGTATATTTTGACACTCACATTAAAATCATACATGAATTTCATAATATTTTGATCTCAAACTAAAAACTTTTCTCAGTTGTACCGGGATAAGTCCGGTGCATAAGCTGTCAACTATATCGAGTAGTAATTGTAACAAATCTCTAAGGATTACAACAGAAAATTTTATTATATTTGAGAAGTATGTTTTGATACTCTCATAAAAATTTCACATTAATTGATTGTGATTTTTATCTCAAAACAAAGAATTATCTCAGCTGCATCGCTATCAGTCCGGTGCGTAAACTATGTATGATATTGAAAAGAAATTATAACAAGTCAATATTAATCACCATAAAATTTGGTACTCTGTTTCTTGATTATGTATTGACACCTTCATAAAAATATTACATTAGTTGATGGACATTCTAGCCTCAAATTAAAAAATTTCGTAGTTGCGCCAGTATTAGTCCAGTACATGAGATATGTATTATATTGATAATAATTATGTCAAACCATTATGGATCACTATAAAAAATTTATAATATTTTGGGAGTATATTTTGACACTTTAAAAAAATTTATATTAATTTTTGATATTTTGATCTCAAATTAAAGATTTTTCTCAGCTGACCTAGTATTAGTTTAGTGCATAGGCTATGTACTATATTGAGTAAAAACTCTAATAAATAACCATAGATCACTACAATTTTTTTGGTTTTAGGACTATATTCTGACACTCACACTAAAATTCCACTTTTATTTCTTGACATTTTGAGCTCAGATTAAATATTTTTCTCAGCTGCACTGGTAATAGTGTGGTGTGTTAGCAATATACTATATTGAGTAGAAATTATATCAAATAACCATAAATCAGTATAAAATTTTGTATTATATTTTAAGAGTATGTTTTGACACTCTCATGAAAATTTCAAATAAATGATTGAGATTTTGATCTCAAACTAATAATTTTTCTTAGATACACCATTATAAGTCATATACGTGCACTGTGTACTATATTGAGTCGATATTGTATCAAATCAATATGGATCAGTATAAAATTTTATATTCAATTTTAGTAGTAAGTTTTTAAATACTAATAAAAATTTTTTTTTTAATTTATTGAGATTTAAACATTTTTTTAAGCTACATAGGTATATATCTAGAGGATGAGATGTGTAATATACTAAATAGAAATTATTTTAAATCACTATTGATCACAATAAAAAATTTTATTCTATTTTAAGAGTATGTTATGAAACTCTCATATAAATTTTACATTAATTGTTTGACCTTTTGGTCTCAAACTAAATATTTTTATTAACTGCACTAGTATCTGTCCAGTACGGGGACTATGTAATTTATTGATTAGGTATTATATTAAATCAATATGGATCACTATAAAATTTCATATTCTATTTTAGGAGTATTTTTTGATACTCATACAGATATTTCACAATAATTTTTTACATTCTAATCTCAAACTTAAGATTTTTCACAACTGCACTGGTTCAGTCTGGTACGTGAGCTGTATACTAAAATTGTATTGTAATCCGTGATGATTTGATAAATTTCTACCCAATCTAGTATTGTAATCCATTTATATTTTGAAACTTTCATATAAATTTCACATTAATTTCTTGACATTTTGACTTTTCTAAACAAAAGATCACTTTTAGTTGCACCTATATTAGCTAGTGCGTGAGCTGTATATTTATTGAGTAGAAACTATATCAAACCACTATGAATCACTATAAAATTTTGTATTATATTTTAGAAATATATTTTAACACTCATATAAATATTTCACATTAGTTTTTTGACATTTTGACCTCAAATAAAATATTTTTCCTAGTTGCACTAATATTATTATGCTGCTTGAGCTGTATACTATATTAAGTAGAAATTGTATTAAAACATCATGGATCACCATATAATTTTTTATTCTATTTTAGAAGCATATTTTTGCACTCTCATAAAACTTTCACATTAACTGGTTGGAAATTTCACAATATAATTTCTCAGCAGCACCGGTATTAGTCCAGACGAGAGCAGTGTATTATATTGTATAGAAATTTTATCAAATCATTATGGGTCACTATAAAACTTTTATTCCATTTTAGAAATATGTTTTAATATCTAATAAAAATTTTACAATAATTGGTTGAGATTATGAGCTCAAACTAAATATTTTTTTCAGCTGTATTGGTATTAGTCCAGTGCATAATATGTATACTTTACTAAGTGGATATTGTAAGAAATTATCAATGATCACTGTAAAATTTTTATTAAGTTTTATGACTATACTGTGACACTCTCATAAAACTTTCACATTAATTGGTTTTAATTTTGACATCAAACAAAAGTTTTTTCTCAGGTGTACTGGTCGTAGGACAGTGCATGAGCTGTTTGTTATATTTAGAAAAAATTATATTAAACTACCATGGATCACTATAAAAATTTATATTCTATTTTAAGAGTACGTTTTGACAATTTCATAAAAATTTCATATTAATTGGTTGAGATTTTGACCTCAAACTAAACTGTGCTTCTCAGGGCCCTCTGCATTGCCACAAAAGATTTTTATCTTTTGCGACAATATTAGTCTGGTGTATGACTACATACTACACTGAGTAGATATTGTATTAATTCATTATGAATTACTATAAAATTTTATATTCTATTTTAAGTTTACGTATTGACACTCTCATAAGATTTTATATTAATTGTTTGAAATTTCAATTTCAAACAATAAATTTTTCTCGACTATACCGATATAAGTCTGGTGCATAAGCTATGTATTGTATTGAGTAGAAATTGCATTAAATTTTCATAGATCACTTTAAATTTTGAATTTTATTTTTGAAATATCCTTTGATACTCAAATAAACATTTCATATCATTTGCTTTACATTTCGACCTCAAACTAAAAAATCTTTTTAGTTACACAGGTATTAGTCAATTTCATAAGTTGTATACTATATTGAGCAGAAATTGTATCAAATTACTATGGATCATTATAAAAATTTGTATTATATTTGAGAAATATGTTATGACGCATTCAAAAAAAACTTAATATTAATTAATTCATATTTTGACTTCAAAAAAAAGATTTATGATAGTTGTACCAGTATTAGTCTGGTGTATGAGCTGCATACTATATTGAGTAAATATAATATCAAGTCAACATGAATCATCATAAAATTTTGCATTTTATTTCAGGCGTGTGAACTAGAAATCTCATAAAAATATCATGTTAATTTTTTAACACTTGGCCTTTAACTAAATTTTTTTTCTAGCTGCACCGGTATGCAATATATTGAGTAAAATTTATATCTATGAATCACTATAAATTTCTATATTCTATTTTAGAAATATATTTTGATACTCTTATAAAAATTTCTCATTAATTTCTTAACATTTTGAACTTAAACTAATGATTTTTTCTCAACAACACCGGTATGAGTACATGAGTTGTGTACTATATTGAGTATAAATTATAACAAATCACTATAAATTATCATAAAATTTTGTATTTTGTTTTATAAGTAAGTTTTTACACTATCTTAAAAATTTTATATTAATTTCTTGATATTTTAATTTCAAACTAAAAACATTTTCTCCATTGCACTCGTATTAGTTCAATACGTGAGGTCTGTACTATATTGTGTAGAAATTGCACTAAATTATTGTGGATCACAATAAAATCTTATATTTTGTCTTAGTATTATATTTTAACACTCTTATATAAATTTCACATTAAGTGCATAACATTTCGAACTCAAGCAAAACATTTTTCTCAGTTGCACTATTATTAGTCTTGTGAGTGAGCTGTGTAGTATATTGAATAGAAATTGTATCAAATTATCATGGATCATCATAAAATTATGTATTCTAGTTTATGAGTATGTTTTTACACCAATATAAAAATTTCATATTAATTGATTGACATTTCGATCTCAAGCTAAATATTTTATCAACTACATTTGTATAAGTCTGCTGCGTGAGCTGTGTTCTATATTGAGTAAAAATTGTACCAAATCATCATGGATCACCATGTAATTTTGTATTATAATTTAGGAGTATGTTTTTACACTCACATAAAATTTTTTAATTATTTGTTTGATATTTCAAGCTCAGATTAAAGATTTTTCTCTACTATACCTATATAAGTCGGTTCGTAAACTGTGTACTATATTGAATAGAAATTATATCAAATCAGTATAAATCACTATTAAATTTTATATTATTTTAGAAGTATAGTTTTGTAATTTATTAAAAATATTACATTAATTGGTTAAAATTTGACCTCAAACTAATAATTTTTCTTAGTTGCACCAGTAGTATTGTGGTTCATGAGCTCTATACTATAATCAGTAGATATATTATATCAAATCATCATGGATCACCATAAAATTTTATATACTATTTTAGTAGTATATTTTAACACTCTTATAAAAATCTCATGTTAATTTTATAACATTCTGGCCTCAAACTAAATATTTTCTCAACTAAACCAGTATTAATCCGATGTGTGAGTTATGTACTATGTAGAGTATAAATTTTATCAAGTCATTGTGAATCACCATATAACTTTTTATTCTATTTTAGGAGTATGTTTTCACACTTTTCTATAAATTTTATATTAATTTCTTGATATTTATGTCTCAAACTAATAATTTTTGTCAGCTACTCCGATAATAGTCCGATACATGAACAATGTAATATATTGTGTAGAGTTTGTATCAAATCACTGGAATTACAATAAAATTTTGTATACTATTTTAGGTGTATACTTTACACTCTCGTAAAAAATTTAGATTAATTGCTTTAGATTTTCTTTTCAAACTAAACATTTTTCTTATCTGCACTAGTATAATTGCGGTGCATAACTTGTGTACTATATTGAGTAAAAATTGTATAAAATCATCATGAATAACTATAAAATTTAGTCTTAAATTTTATGAGAATTCTATGACACTCTTTTTAATTGGTTTAAATTTTGACCCCAAATTAAATATTTATCTCGACTACACCAGTATGAGTCTGATGTATGGGATGTATATTATATTGAGTAGAAATTGTATTAAATTATAACAGATCACTATAAAATTTTGCATTGTATTTAAGGAGTATGTTTTAAAACTCTTATAAAAATTTTTCATTAATTGCTTGACATTTCGATCTCAAGCTAAATTGTTTTCTTAGCTGCACCTGTATCAATCCGTTGCGTGATCAGTACACTATATTGAGTAGAAATTGTACAAAATTATCATGGGTCAGCGCATAATTTTGTATTATGTTTTACGAGTATGCTTTTACACTCTCATTACAATTTCACTTTATTTTCTTGACACTTAGAGCTCAGATTAAAAAAATTTCACAGCTGCACCAATATAAGTCTGTTGCGTAAGCTGCGCTGTATATTGAGTAGAAATAATATCAAATTACCATGAATCACTATAAAATTTTGTATTCTATTTAGAAATATATTTTGATACTCTTATTAAAATTTTGAATTAATTTGTTGAGATTTTGAACTCAAACTAATATTTTTTTAGCTGCATTAGTATTAGTCTAGTATGTGAGCTGTGTACTATATTTAGTAGAAATTGTATCAATCACTATGGATCACCATATAATTCTATATACGATTTAAGAATATGTTTTCATAAAATTTCATGTTAATTTCTTGATATTTCGATCAAAAATGAAAGATTTTTCTCAATTATACAGGTATTAATCTGGTACATGAGCTGTGTACTATATTGAGTAGAAATTTTATCAAATTATTATAGATTACCATCTAACTTTGTATTCTATTTTAAGAGTATGTTTTCGCATTCTTGTAGGAGTTTCACATTAATTTCTTAACATTTCTACCTCAAACAAAAAAAATTCTCAGGTACACCGATATTAGTTCAATGCATGAGCTATGAAATATATTGAGTAGAAATTGTTATAAATTATTGTGGATCAACATATAACTTTGTGTACTATTATTATAGGAGTATGCATTGACACTAGCATAAAAAATTTACATTAATTGGGTTAGATTTTCTGCTCAAACTAAATTTTTTTTTTAAAGCATTACTGTATCAGTCCAGCGCTTAAGTTATGTACTATATGAGTAGAAATTGTATAAAATCATCATAGATTGCTATAAAATTTAGTATTACATTTTAGGAGTGTACTTTAACACTCATATAAGTTTCACCTTAATTGGTTTAGATTTTTTATCTAAACCTATATTTTTTTCTTTAGCTACAATAGTATGAGTATGTTTTGACATGGATCATCAGAAGATTTTGTATTCTATTTAGAAGTATATTTTGACACTCTTATAAAAGTTTCACATTATTTACTTAAAATCTTGACCACAAACTAAAGATATTAACTACAATAGTGTCAATTTGGTGGATGAGCTGCATACTATATTGAGTAATTATATAAAATCATCATGAATTACTATAAAATTTAGAATTATGTTTTAGGAGTATTTTTTTATACTCTCATAAAAATTTTACTTTAATTGGTTTACAGTTTGGCCCTAAACTAAAAAATTTTCTCAGTTTCACTAGTATAAGTCAGATGCATGAGTTGTATACTATATTGAGTAGAAATTGTATCAAATCATTATGGATCACCATAAAATTTTATATTCTTTTTAGAAGTATGTTTTGACACTCTTATAAAATTTTAATTATTTAATATTCTGACTTCAAACTAAAATATTTTCTCAGCTACGCCGCTATCAATTCGTTACATGAGTGATGTACTATATTGAGTAGAAATTATATCAAATCATCATAGATTACCATATAATTTTGAATTATATTTTAGGAGTATATTTTGATACTCTAATAAATATTCCACTTTAACTGCTTGACATTACAAGCTCAAATTTAAGATTTTTTGCACCAGTATAAGTCCGATAAACTATGTAGTTTATTGAGTAAAAATTATATCAAATCACCATAAGTTACTATAAAATTTTTAATTCTATTTTAGGAATATATTTTTATACTCATAAGAATTTCAAATTAATTGGTTTAGAGTTTGACCTCAAACTAATGATTTTTCTTTGCAGCACTTGTACTAGATGGTACATAAGCTCTATACTATACTCAGTTGAAATTATATTAAATCATGATGGATCACCATAAGATTTTGTATACTATTTTAAGAATATGTTTTGACAGTCTCACAAAAATTTTGCATTAATTGGATTTGATTTTCAACTCAAAACTAAAAGTTTTTCTTAGCGGCACCAGTATTAGTCTGGTGCATTAGTTGTGTATTTTATTAAATAAAAATTGAAAAAAACCATCATAGATCACTATAATATTTAGTATTCTATTGTAGGAGTATGTTTTGATATACTTATAAAAATTTCAAATTAATTATTTGAAATTTTGACTTTAAGCTAAAAAAAATTCTCAGCTACACCAGTATCAATCCGTTATTGCATCAATTCGTTATTGTAGAATGATAACAAAAATCTGACTCCAAGTTCGAGACTGAATCCAAAATTCAAGTCCGGATCTAAAATTCGAGTCCGAATCTAAGTTCGAATCTAAAATTCGAGTCCAAGTCTGAGTTTGGATCCAAAATCCAAGTTCGAATCCGAGTACGAATCTAAAATTCGAGTCCGAGTCTGAGTTCGAATCTAAAATCTGACTCCGAGTCCGAGTCTGGATCTAAGATCCGAGTCCAAGTTCGAGTCCTGATCCAAAATCTGAGTCTAAATACGAATTCGAATTCAAATAATAATAATAATAATAATAATAATAATAATAATAATAAATAAATAAATAAATAAATAAATAAAAAATCAGCCTCGCACCCACGCGAGGAGCCTCACGTGGATACAAGGCTGACAAAAAAAAATCAAAGGAGAAAGCATAAAAAAAAATTAAGAGGCAGCCTCGCACCCACGAGGCTCGCGTGGAAGCAAGGCTACCATGCAAAAACCAAACAAAAAAAATAATAATTGGGGTGAGCCTCGCACCCATGTGAGGCTCAGCATCGCATGGAAGTGAGGCTCATGAGAGCCCCTGCAAATTAAACGAAAAATAAAAAAAATAAAAAAATTTAAGGGAGCCTCGCGTGGAAGTGAGGCTACCATGCAAAAAAAAAAAAATTAATTTTGCATGGCATGAGCCTAGCACCCACGCGAGGCTCAGGCCATGAAAAAGAGAAAGAGAAAGAGGAAGAAAATGAAAAAGAAAAAGAAAAAGAAAAGGAAAGAAAGAAGAAGAAAAAAAAGAAAAAAATTTAATCAATTAAATAAATAAAAAGTCTCTCTCTATCTATTTTTCTCTCTCTTTCATTGGCCCCGTTCGGTCGCTCGCTCACCCCGTTCGGCCCCGTCTCGGGTGCCCGCTCACCCCGTTCGGCCGTCCGATTTTGCACAATAAACTCCCGACTTCATGCACGCAATGTATTTTGGTCCAATCTCCAATTATTTTGCAATTTCTAATTCTATCCAAATTTTAATTAGAATCAAATTGATTTTTGGATAAGAAATTCTAAATTAAATTTATTGGAGTTTGGATAATTCTACAATTTTTAATCAAACCAAAATTAATTATTGGATGAAAAATTCTAAATTAATCTCATTAGAGTTTGATAATCATACAAATTCTAATTTGAGTTTAATTAATTTTAGGTGCAGAAACAGGACCTGATTCAATGAATCTGGAGAAAATCAAATCAAGAAAATATTCGAATATCTTATCGAAATAACAAGGAGATTTCGATTCTATCTAAAAGAAAACTAGATCTTGTTTTTATCTACAAGGAAACCTCTTCAACAACCGGAGGCCTATAAATACCCTCCAAGAGAACTCAAAAAGGACCTTTGGCAAATCAATCTACACGCGAGAGTCTCAAAGCCTTGTAACCAAAAAAGAGAAGACTTTTAGCCTGATCTCTCTCCCGTTCAAGCTTTCGTCCTTCTTTTAAGAATCAACAGAGAAGAAGAACGAGCTCGCTTCCAACCATCGACGTTAGATCGTCAACGGGGAAATGACCAATCCCCATAACTGCCTCGAATCTCACATCTTCTATAAAAAAAGAGCGACGATCTATAAGTACTCTTTGTCTGTTTTTCTTTACTTTTCATTGTAATTCGAAAAAAAGAAATTTTTGATAATCTGTAATTTTTCTCTATCAATGGCAATGGAAAGGTCCAATCATGTTTCTACTGAAAACAGACTGGCGACCACAATGAGAGAGATCTCCTATACTGAAGAGGAGATGTGGTCCAATCTGATGTCCACAAGATTGGAGAGATGGTCGAGATGCTGGTAATCAAAGTCGACCAGTAGAAATATGAAGATTACGTATCTTCAGACTCATTGAGTCCACGCCATAAGAGATCTGCGCGGCGAAAGCACGAAAAGACTAACTCTGAACAAAAGGAGGATTCCATGGTCTTGGATGAAAATAAGGCGTTGATTTATCAACAACTCTTTGGATCTCCGAACTATGATTCATCAAAGCCAACTGTGTTTCTCCCAATGCTCAGGGTGTTCGCTGCATATGATGCCAAAGGAGAACCTATCGCGGCACAAAAACGGGCCCAAATCTGCAACCGGAATCAAAGGGCGTGTCACAGAGCACTCAAAACTCGTTTTGCATGCTAGGCTCAGAATCAGCCTAGCATGAAGCGAGATGGATGCCAGGCTCAAAATTAGTCTATCATGAAGCAAGGAGGATGTCAAGCTCAAAAACAGCCTTGCACCCTTCAGCTTGACAAAGAGGAGCCTTGCACCCATCAGCCTGGCGAAGGCCAGCCTTGCACCCATCAGCTTAGCAAAGGGCAGCCTTGCATCTCTCATCCTGGCAAAGAGCAGCCTTGCACCTCTCATCCTGGCAAAGGGCAGCCTTGCACCTCTCATCCTGGCAAAGGCCAGCCTTGCACCCATCAGCTTGGCAAAGGGCAGCTTTGCACCTCTCATCCTAGCAAAAGGCAGCCTTGCACCTCTCATCATGGCAAAGGTTAGCCTTGCACCCATCAACTTGGTAAAGGTCAGCCTTGCACCCATCAGCTTGGCAAAGGGTAGTCTTGCACCTTTCATCCTAGCAAAGGTCAACCTTGCACCTCTCATCCTGGCGGAGGTTAGCCTTGCACCTCTAATCGTGGCAAAGGGCAGCTTTGCACCTCTCATCCTGGTAGAGGTCAGCCTAGCACCTATTATCCTGGCAAATATCAGCCTAGCACCTCTCAGCCAAGAAAAACTCAGCCTTGCACTCATCAGTTTGACATGAATAAGACTAGATTCCACCCTGGCACAAATAAATTTCAAAATCAAACTAAGTCTAAGCCAGCATGCGGGGCTTGTTCAACTAAGCCAGCATGCAAGGCTAGATCAACACACCAGGCTCGTCCAGTGCGCGAGGCAAGAGTCAAGCCTCAGTCTCACACAAGAATGGAAGGATGCAAGGCTACCCAGCAGGGTCATGCAAGACATACCAAAATTAATTATGAACATCGAACTGGACTTGGAGTTAAGAAACATAATTTCTATGATTTCTTGGAGCCATCTATCTAGATGAATAGACATCACTCAAGAAGCAGGTCCAATCCCCAAAAGATGGTTATATCTGCACCACAAGAAGAAATTCCGGATTTACGGAGTTATCTCACGAACAAAAGGGAAGCCGCATAGCCGCTGCGAAAAATTAATTGCTGCAGTTTTAACTCACAGTCACTGTGAAGCCCCGAGAACATCGGTGTTCAGCCGATTGTCAGCACCATAATCTTGCATTCCAATGAAAAGACGACTGCAGAGATGAGACTCAGACTCAGACCAAGAATTGCCCATTTTCACATCAAATATGGTGAGTAAAGGCAAGAAGCTAGTCGCAAAAGGATGTCTCTGACATCGAGGCAGAGAAGACCTATCATTACACACGCCTCAGAACAGGTGTGATAGCTCCTTGCAATTACAAAAAAATGGCAGGGGGTATTGATAAAGAATATGAAGAATTTAGCGATCACTCGGCCACAGCAACGCCGCGATCATATGCTTCCTCTCGGTCCGGTAGAGGGACAGTTCATATGGCCAAACCATCAGCCGAGATGAGACAGAGGATTGAGGTACAAGAACGCCTCATCTAGGAGCAACAAAAAAGCATCGAAGAACTCAAAGTGATGCTTGCAAAGGTCTTGGAAAGCAATCCAAAAAACACAGAAGACAGTGCAGGGGTTCTTCCTCTTTTGATATAACTAATAAAGAAAAGGATGAAATCGAATCCAACCGTGATAAAACCAAGAATGATGAAGCTGAATCTAACCGAGACACCAGGGGAAAAGGTAGTGAGGATGAATATTACGTTGATCCTCACGCTGAAAGAATGGAGAAGCTTCAAAACCAGATAGAAGCCTTGATGCACCGCAAAGGATTGAAAGAAATAGGGATCACGAGACCCTACCCGATAGAATGGAAGTCCGCCCCGTTTCCAGCAAAGTATAACCCTCTCAAGTTAGAGTCATATGATTGGAAGGGATATTCGAACCAACATATGTACTACTTCCTTTCACAAACCGGCCATCTCATGGGCAATGACTCAGTGATGACAAAAATTTTTGCAAGTACCCTGCGAGGGCATGCATTTACTTGGTTTATGCAGTTGCCCTCGGGAACCATTAATGCCTAGTCTGATGCGGAAAGGGAGTTCCTAACTCGCTTCTTCGAAGATGACACTGAAGTATCCATTCACTCTCTTCTAGCAAATAAGCAGAAAGAGGATGGGACAGTTAAAAGCTTCAATCGAGCGTTTTCGCGAGATGTCAATGCGATGCCCGCATGGCATGTCGCAGGAGACATTGGTGGAGACTTGCAAGCACAACTTGCAAACTGAGATATTGGTCAAAATGGGAGTGGTTAAATCTAAAATCTGCAAAGAGCTAGTTAAGTAAGGCAAATTAGCTGAAAACCTCATCCGCGACCCGGAAGAACAACGCCCCACAAGAAACGCCCCGGCAGGACGACGATATCCTCAAAGCTTTCGATCGAAAGGAAAAGAGGCTATGGCAGCGGGAATGCCTCCGCAACAGAAAGCCCAAGATCAAAAAGAAAAAAGCGCGCCCAAGCAGTACCCCGCATCTATCTACGACTTTAAAGACAAACAAACAGTAACGGTCTTCAATTTGCTCAACAGAAAAGGGATGCTTTGGTTTCCCTCCAATCCGAGGCCGGAGGAAGCGGGGAAGACCAACGACCCCAAGTACTATCTCTATCATCAGAACCTGGGGCATGCTACGAAGGATTGCTATACATTAAAAAGAAAGATCCAAGTACTAATCGAAGCCTAAGTAATCACACTAAAGTCGGAGCAGAAAAGGGTGACGGCTAATGCAGTCACTCTAACGGTTGGAACTAATGAGTTTCCCGCAGTTGTGTCCCCAGTGCCTGCTGGAAAGATGGTGCTAGTTAATCATGACACACATAATATGAAGGAAGAAGGTCTCTTCCCAGTAACCACAAAGAAAGGAGAGATTATGTGGGTACATCCAAATCTTTTCAACGATGAGCAATGATTTTCATTCAATAAACAGAAGCTGAGTAAAGGAAAAACTTGCCACGTGATTTCTGCAATCATCGAGGATGACCACGATGAGGCAAGTATGCTAACTGACTCCGAAACGGAAGCATCAGCTTTAGCCACTCATCATGATGAGGCAGGCCCGTTAGGAACTCGCTCGGAAAGGAGATATCTCAAAGATTACTCCAAAATGCAACCTAACGAACCCACCACAACGAATGAAGAGCCACCCTCTACACAGAAGGAGCTCCACTTTCAGAAGGGGACAAAGAAGGATAGTGAGGCAGCCGGTGCGCCATTTAAGTTTGATGTGTTTGCTCATCTAGCCAACATCCCGGCCCGCATAACTCTCTACTAGTTGTTGCGATTATCCAAGACAACTAGAGACGCGTTGAGGGAAGCTCTGGCTGACTCCAAAACCTTTTTGGCCCAAATCGAAGAGCCGTCTGTGAACGCTGAGGAATCTTGCCCACAATGCAACCAAGTGACGATACAGGTTCCATGCATCACCGTCTCGCCAGATGACATGCATGTCAAAACCTCTAAACATAACAGACCCTTGTATTATAAGGATACATGAGCTCTCTTAAAAGTTGACCGAATTCTCATAGACCCATGGTCTGCCTTAAGCATCATCTCAAGGAGATTGATGCATATACTTGAGATCTCAGTCAGCCGATTGACGCCCACCAACATCTCCATCTTTGGCTTTCACTCCAATGGGAGTCATCCCTTGGGGAAGGTCTGATTTTGCTGCAAGATTGGAAGTCTGAAGTCAGAGGCGACGTGTTATGTCATCGACGCCGACACTTCTTACAACATGCTTTTAGGACGTCCTTGGATTCACTCCAAAATGGTGGTGCCCTCTACTCTCTACCAATGAATGAAATATTGCGATGATCAGGGGGCAGTCCACACGTTGACTTCACGGATGCTATGCTGTATAGAGATATAGCTGAGACATCAGCGGAATCAACAAAGAATGTCAAATGGGACTTTGACAACGGCAACGAAGCTAACACTGAACCCGAACCAGCAGATGAAGAAGACATTGAGTTCGAGATAAATCCTCTTGTAATCACTATTAATGATTTTGATGTAACCAACGCTGCCGATGAGGCGGACGAGTGGATTATTAATGGAAACATAGGTTTCACTTATATTCCTACTGTTGTTTCGGATTCTACCCCGTCTTGTACAAATACAGAAGTGGATAGCATATCCGAGTGGGAGGCTCTAGCGGCATTCCATCTACCAATACGGTCGTCGTTTGCTAGGTAGACCAAAATTCACAATGTGGATGAGGCTACTTTTGAGGTGCCCGCTCGATGGCCAGACCAACAGCCGATAATATTCGGGCGAGTTGAGTCGCGGCCCGAGCATACCATAAGTAGTGAAAGCGATGACCAAACGGCACCTCAATTTGGCCATTACGAATTAGTCTCCCATCAAATGATGAAAAGCATGGGCTACGATTTCAACCGTAAACAGGGATTAAACTTCGGAAGAGAACGACGAAACCTTTTGCATTTGTTTGCCCCACGATGAAAGAATTCCGATTACTATCATAAAACCCGCAGGGGGTTGGGATATGTTACTACTTCCGAATCCTCGGGAAGAGAGTACATAGACTCAGTCGAATTAGAAAATCCTAAAGAAATAATAGAATGGGATTCTGCTATTGGTACGAGTGTAATATTCGAGGCCCTTGCTGCGAACATGGTTTCAGTAAGCCATGAAGAACCAAATGATGCCTGGGCACAGCACATGGATACCCAATGGGATATCATATTTGAGCAGCGAGAACTGCCAACTGAAGACCAAGTGGTTCAAGTCAATATGGGAATTGAAGAAGACCCGAAACCCATCTTTATAAGTGAGAGTCTCACTTCTCAAGAGAAAGAGAATCTCGTGTCCCTCATAAGAGAGTACATTGATGTTTTCGCATGGAGCTACGAAGACATGCTTAGCTTGGACCCACAGGTTGCCATGCACCGACTTAATATTAAGCCGGATGCTAAACCCGTAAAACAGCAACAAAGGCGTTTCAAGCCCGAGTTGATGGAAGCTATAGAGTCTGAAGTCAAGAAGCTGATAGACTCAGGCTTCATCTGTGAAGAGCAACATCCTGTCGTGCTGGTAATTAAGAAAAATGGAAAGATACGGATATGCATAGACTTCCGAGATCTTAATGCAGCATGCCCAAAAGATGAATTTCCACTCCCCATCACGGATGTCATGATTGATAACATGTGCGGGTTTGAGCGGATGTCCTTCATGGATGGTTTCTTGAGATACAACCAAATTAAAATGTATCCAGAAGACGAGAAACAAACAGCATTCAGAACACCGTTTGGAATATACTACTACATAGTGATGCCCTTCGGATTGAAGAATGCCGGCGCTACTTATCAATGGGCTATGAGCGTCATCTTTCAAGAACACTTACGTAAAACCGTTGAGTGCTATATGGATGACCTCGCCGTTAAAAGTAAGAAGAAAGAAGATCATCTGCAAGACTTGAGGGTGATGTTTGATATCATGAGGAAGTATCAACTGAAGATGAATCCTACCAAGTCATTTCTCGGAGTATCGAGCAGAAAGTTCTTGGGATTTGTTGTCACCTCGAAGGGAATCTATCTTGACCCTGATAAGGTCAAAGCGATAAAAGAAATGCAACCACCATGGAACTTGAGGGAACTCAGGGGATTGTAAGGCAAGCTGGCCTATATCCGACAGTTCATAGCAAATTTGTCAGAAAGATGCCAGCGATTCTCAAAGTTAATGAAGAAGGGAGTCTCTTTCGTCTGGGATGAAGATTGTCAACAAGATTTTGAAGACATTATAAATTATCTCACAAATCCACATGTATTAATGGCACCTGTTTTAGGGAAGCCTTTTCTGATTTATGTACGAGCGATGGACCACGCCCTAGGGGCTCTATTGGCTCAACATAATGATCAAGACCAGGAGCAGAAAATCTACTACTTGAGCCAGACAATGATTGGTGCGGAGCATCGGTACAACCCAATCGAAAAGGAATACCTAGCGCTAGTGTTCGCGGTCCAAAAAATGCGACACTACCTAATCGGCGAGATGATACATGCCATTTCTCGGGTAAACCCACTTAAATTTCTCATGACGAAGACAAGATCATTAAATTGACGTCTTGCCAATTGGGCATTATTATTGTCTCCCTACGACATGCATTTCGTGCCTCAGAAAGTGACGAAAGGCCAACTATAGCAGACTTTCTCGCCGAGCACCCAGTTCCAGAGAACTCCAAGCTGACATCACAGATGAAGCCACGGATGTTAATGCAGTCTCAGAAGAACAAATGTGACAACTATTTTTTGATGGGGGCAGCAAGAAGAGATGCTGCCGGCGTAGGGGTTGTACTGGTTTCTCCCCACAAACACATAGTGCCTCAAGGATACTCATTAACCAAGCCCTGCACAAATAATGTGGCAGAGTACAACACTCTTATCATTGGCCTCCAGATAGCTTGGCAACTGGGGGTGAAGCATCTCAAAGCGTATGGCGATTCAAAACTATCGTTAACCAGATGACCGGGGAATATGAGATAAAGCATGAAGCCCTCATACCGTATCATCAAACAGCAATGCGACTAGCAAATAAGTTCAAAGAATTTTATATTGAGAATGTGCCAAGATAATAGAACACATACGCTGATGCCCTTGCATCGTTGGCTACGACTCTCGCTATACCAAGCGGGTCAACTAAGTATGTTATCATTGGAAGTCGCGAACTCCTACACCCAAAAGCAATCACAGAAGTAGATGAAGCGAACCAAATTGGAATAAAGTTTGAGCCAAGAGACTGGTGTTTTCCACTTGTGGACTATGTGTTGCACGACATTCTCCATGAGGACCCTAAAAAAGCTGCTTCCATAAGAAACAAGGCCACAAAAAATTATTATAACGCCATGCTCCAGACTCTGTATCGAAAATCTCATGATGGTATCATACTTCGTAGCTTATCAAAAAGCAAAGCTCAAGAAGTAATTAAAGAAACCCATGACAGGACCTGCGGGGTCCACCAGCCTGGACCAAAACTCTGGGATCGCATTAAAAGATTGGGATACTTCTGGCCCAAGATGATCACAGATGCAGTGGCATATACAAAGCGTTGCCATGCCTGTCAGGTCCATACTAATTTTATAAACCAACCTTCAGAGTACTGTATGCCCGAAAAATTGAATCTTCCTTTATATGCCAATTTAATTTTGAATTATAGCAATAAAAGAAAAATTACAAAATAGAAAATCGAGATTACAAGAATGGGGATCGATTGATTTCGATTCCCCTTTATTTTTGTGGGTCTGGCAGCGGTGGAGTTTTGTTTCTGTACTCCGTTAACGATCCGATCTCTCTGAATTGAGGAACTCCTCTCTGGATATTTGGACTCTGGAAAATTGGACTCTTCCCCAAAGAATCTCCCCCCAATCCAAAAGTCCCTTCTCCGGTTAATTTTTCGTGTTTTATAGACCGAACCCGCGGGTGCAACCCGTGGGTGTGCCCACTTAGCAATTTTCATTTTTTTTTTATCTACATAACCCCCTCCAAAGTTTTCGAAGTTCTGTATTGAACCATACTGAATTTCAAAATACTTTAGATTCTTTAATTTTGGTTATATACATTTTTAAAGATTTGGTCGATAGAGATAACTGTTAACATATTCATTTATTCAATAACAAGCAGAGGTATGATTTTAACGTACTCATTAGATAACAAGCAGATGTATGATATTAACATGCTTATTTTAGGTCAAACAGAGGTATAATATTAACGTGCTTATTTTAATCCTAACCGTTCAGTGACATCTAGTATGACGAATTAGGAAAAGACAGAGGTGACTTTAAACGTGTCTTGGAGCTTGACTTATTCAGAGGATCTGGTCATAATAGGGACAAACTGACTAAACAGAGGTGACGGTTAACGTACTTAGTCTTGGAATTGGACTATCAGAGGTGACTGTTAACTTGATAGGGAGATGATTTTCGTCAGAGGTAATTTTTAACTTAACGACATCAAAAACACGTTCATCAGAGGTTGTAATGTTGGACTTGACGAAGTGTGAATTTTCTTTTCTGTCAGAAGTGATTTTTTTAACGTGACAGGGGATTTAATCGGATCTTATCTCATTTGATTTTGAATTATGATGTCAGAGGTATGATTTTAACTTGACTAATATTTTGGAGTGTCGCTTGCTCTGCTGGAGAAAAATGACGAGAAAAGTTTTGTTTGTCAGAGGTGAAATCTTAACGTGACAAGAGATTTATTTGATTAGGATTTTTAGCAAACCCCCAGCTATCAACGGGTTTGATTTGCCTTTACCAACTACCGTTTGAGTTGGGCTAGCCATGCTATTACCCTCAGCATGGTGAATTGTCGAGGATTTCGTTTGGGCTTAAATGCCAAACTTTTCTTCTTCCCTTTGCCTTAGCGGCGTTGGGCAATGACGTATCCTTATATTTGGATAAGAATACCATTATGACAGATTTGTCATGGGATTTTTAGTAAACCCCTAACTGTCAACGGGTTTGATTAGCCTTTACCAACTACCGTTTGAGTTGGGCTAGTCATACTATTCCCCTCAGCATGGTGAGTTGTCGAGGATTTCGTTTGAGCTTAAATGCCAAACTTTTCCTCTTCCCTTTGCCTTAGCAGCGTAGGGCAGCGATATATCCTTATATTCGAATAAAGATACTGTTATAACAGATTTGTCATGGAATTTTTAGTAAACCCTCAGCTATCAACGGGTTTGATTTGCCTTTACCAACTACCGTTTGAGTTGGGCTAGCCATGCTATTCCCCTCAGCATGATGAGTTGTCGAGAATTTCATTTGGGCTTAAATGCCAAATTTTTCCTCTTCCTTTTGCCTTAGCGGCATTGGGCAATGCGTTGGGCAATTCATACTTTTACCCCCAGTATGAAGGGGTTGGCGAGAAATCTATTCTCTTCCCATAGCCTTAGCGGCGTTGGGCAGTTCATACTTATTACCCCCAGTATGGTGGGGTTGGCGAGAAATTTATTCTCTTCCCGTAGCCTTGTCGGCATTGGGTAATTCATACTTTTACCCCCAGTATGATGGGGTTGGTGAGAAATCTATTCTCTTCCAGTAGCCTTAGCGGCGTTGGGCGGTTCATACTTATTACCCCCAGTATGGTGGGGTTGGCGAAAGATTTATTCTCTTCCCGTAGCTTTGTCGGCATTGGGTAATTCATACTTTTACCGCCAGTATGATGGGATTGGCGAGAAATCTATTCTCTTCCCGTAGCCTTAGCGGCATTGGGCGGCTCATATTTATTACCCCCAGTATGGTAGGGTTGGCGAGAAATTTATTCTCTTCCCGTAGCCTTAGCGGCGTTGGGCGGTTCATACTTATTACCCCCAGTATGGTGGGGTTGGCGAGAAATTTATTCTCTTCCCGTAACCTTGTCGGCGTTGGGTAATTCATACTTTTACCCCCAGTATGATGGGGTTGGCAAGAAATTTATTCTCTTCCCGTAGCCTTGTCGGCGTTGGTAATTCATCATTTTTTTAATTTTATTTTATTTTATATATACATTTTTATTTCTTTATCTGTCTCTTTTTTTTTGTTTGCAATGATGTCCTTTTTTTTTTTTAGGTGATGACGCCTAGCATTTTATTTTTTTATTATTTATTTATTTATTTATTTTGGAAAGCGATGAGGCCTTGCAAATATATTTTTATTTATTATTATTTTTTGTTTATTTTTATTTATTTACTTTTTTTTTGTTTATATTTTTATATTTTTTTAATATTTTTTTATTTTTTATTTTAATTAATTTTTTTATTTTATTTATTTATTTATTATTTTTTTGGCATCCGCGGGTGCATCCGTGGGATACAACCCATGGGTAGAGCACTCATACTGCATTTTTTTTTCTCTTTTTTTTTTTTAAATATTTATTATTATTTTTTTTAACTTTGTCAATTTTTTGTGGGCGATAACACCCTTTCTTTTTTTTTTCCCTTTTTTTTCCTTTTTTTTATTTTTTGCCTTTTTATTAATTTTTTTTTCGTGCTGGAGAGAGGGAGAAAAGTGCGGGTGACACAGGTTCCATCTGCGGGTTGCGTCCCGCGCTTCCATATGTGGGTTGCGTCCATGTGGTTCCCAAGATTCCATTTGCGGGTTGCATCCCGCGCTTCCATATGCGGGTCCCAAGATTCCATCTGCGGGTTGCATCCCGCGCTTCCATATGCGGGTTGCGTCCACGCGGGTCCCAAGATTCCATCTACGGGTTGCATCCCGCGCTTCCATATGCGGGTTGCGTCCACGCGGGTCCCAAGATTCCATCTGCGGGTTGCATCCCCCGCTTCCATATGCGGGTTGCGTCCACGCGGGTCCCAAGATTCCATCTGCGGGTTGCATCCTGAAGTTTTATCCAGTTTTGTCAAATTTTTTTTTTTGGGCGATAACGCCTCAAATTTTTTTTTTTTTGACAGACGATGGCGTCTTGTCATTTTTTTTATAGGCGATGACGCTTCAAAAAAATTTTTTTTTTTATGGGCGATGACGCCTCATAATTTTTTTTTTTTTTACAGACGATGACGTCTTGTCATTTTTTTTTATGGGCGATGACGCCTCATAATTTTTTTTTTTGACAGACGATGACGTCTTGTCAATTTTGGTGGGCGATGACGCCTCACATTTATTTATCGTTACCCGGCGATGACGCCTAGACTCCGAAAAGAAAAAAATTTAAAGATTGGATTGCGCCGCCCAAACTCCCACTGTGGTCGCCATTGTATGCCCGAAAAATTGAATCTTCCTTTATATGCCAATTTAATTTTGAATTACAGCAATAAAAGAAAAATTACAAAATAGAAAATCGAGATTATAAGAATGGGATCGATTGATTTCGATTCCCCTTTATTTTTGTGGGTCTGGCAGCGGTGGAGTTTTGTTTCTGTACTCCGTTGACGATCCGATCTCTCTAAATTGAGGAACTCCTCTCTGGATATTTGGACTCTGGAAAATTGGACTCTTCCCCAAAGAATCTCCCCCCAATCCAAAAGTCCCTTCTCCGGTTAATTTTTCGTGTTTTATAGACCGAAGAATCTCAAAATCCGGCTTCAACTATTCCTGAAAAATCAGTTCACAAAATATTAGCGAAATAAATAACGGAAATAAATAATCGGAAAAGAACGGAAAACAACCCGCGGGTTGTCACCTGCGGGATCGCTCCCCCGGGTGGCAACCCACGGGATCGCTCCCGCGGGTGGCAACCCGCGGGTGTGCCCACTTAGCAATTTTTATTTTTTTTTAAAAAAAAATTTTTTTTTTGGTATCTACAAGTACTTGCATACATCGACTACCAGTTGGCCATTCAAGACTTGGGGGATAGATGTTGTCGGGCTAATCACTCCGCCATCCTCCAAAAGATACCGTTTCATATTGGCGATAACCGACTACTTCTCTAAATGGGCAGAAGTTGTCCCCATGAGAGAAGTGAAGACAACAGATGTGGTCAAATTCATCAAACACTATGTAATTTACCGCTTCGGTGTGCCTCGACGGATCATCCACGACAATGGGCTTCAATTCATTAGTCAAGACTTCGTGAAATTCTGCGGCAAGTTTAGAATTCAAGATGTGGCTTCAACGCCTTATAATCCGGCAGCCAACAGATTAGTCGAATCTTTCAACAAGACTATTGTAAAGCTTCTACAAAAGTTTTTCTCTTCGAGTCGCCGCGATTGGGATGAAAAGTTAGGAGAGTGTTTGTGGGCTTATCGTACGACTGTGCGAACTCCAACAAAAGCTGTGCCCTTCTCTTGGTGTATGGTTGCGAGGCAATATTGCCATTGGAAATCCAAATTCCATCCCTACGGTAGCGCTGGCTACAAAAATGATGACTGAAGAAAAACATCAAAAGTGACTCCAAGAGTTAGAGGCCTTGGATGAAAAACGCTTGAACGCAAAGCAACAAATCGAGTTGTATCACGCATGCATCTCGAGGGCATTTAATAAGAAAGTTAAACGAAGAACTTTCAAAGAAGGAGATTTGGTCTTAGCTGTCAAAAGACAATGATCCTGACTCACAAGACTAAGGAAAAATTCGAACCCAAGTGGGAAGAACCTTTTGTAGTAGAAACTGTCTACTCAAATGGAGCCTATCGCCTGATCATTCAAGACGGCGACAGGATGATGATGTCTATTAACGGAAAATTCTTGAAGAAAAACTACATCTAGCTACCTTCAAAAAAAAGAAGGGAAGGCTAGTGCATCCACCGCCCAATGCTGTCAGAAACAACGGGAAGGAGAAATTAAAAATTTCTCGCCAACTCTATCATACTGGGGGTAAGAGTATGAAACCAGTCATCCAATACCAAAAGGTAAAGCAAAAAGGGAACGTTTGGCATTTAAGCCCAAACAAAACTCTCGACAACCGATCATGCTGAGGGAAAAAGCATGGCTAGCCCAACGCAAACGGTGATTGGTAAAGGCACATCAAATCTGTTCATAGCTGGGGTTTGCTAAAAATTCCTTGACAAATCTGTCGCAATACTATCTTATAAAGATAAGTTATGACCCGATACTCCAAAAGCAAAGGGGAGAGGAATTCAAATCCTCGATAACTCCTCATACTGAGATAAAAGCACGAACCACCCAATGCTCTAAAAGCAAAGGGGAGAAGGAACGTTTGGCATTTAAGGCCAAACATGACCTTCGATAACTCATCATGCTGAGGGGAATAGCATTACTAGCCCAACGCAAACGGCGATTGGTAAAGGCATGTCAAATCTATTGATAGCTGGAGGTTTGCTAAAAATCCTGTGAACCTGTCACGTTAAGATCTTACCTCTGACAGCGAGATTTGAACAATTACAAATAATACAATATATGATCCCAACAAGATCACCGGCTCTATATGTTAGCCAGGTAAGTCATCGGCTCTGTCTGTCAGCTAGGCGAGCTACTTTATAACTTAAATCCAATTACATCGGTATGGGTATGTTCAACAGTACTCCTCTGTCGAAATCCTTTGGTACGTCTTCTGAACACCTCTGCCAAGACCCCATGGGTACGTTTTCTGAACACCTCTGCCCATGGTTTCCGACCCTAACACGGTCATCTCAGTACGTTTTCTGAACACCTCTACTGAGACTCTTTCGGTATGTTTAACAGTACACCTCTACCGAAACCCTTGGTACGTTTTCTGAACACCTCTGCCAAGGCACCAAGAGTACGTTTTCTAAACACCTTTGCTCACGGTTTTCTGACCTTAACCCGGTCACCTCGGTATGTTTTCAGAACACCTCTGCCCATGATTTTCAACCCTCATCTGGTCACAATACAACAATTTATTGAATGGTTACCTATTATGATAAGAAAGAATGTGCGGACAGCCCAACGCCCTTGAGGCAAGGGGTAAGAGGAAGTTAAAATCCTCAACCAGTCTTATCATACTGGGGGTAGGAACAACCCGATGATGAAAAGGCAAAGAGAGAAGGTAACCCATTAAACATACCAAGCAGTCTTGATATGTTTAATAGTACACCTCTGTCAAAGCCTCATGAGTACGTTTTCTGAATACCTCTGCTCATGGTTCTTCAATCTCAATTCGAAAGTAATCGCTGGCTCTGTCTGTCCGTCAGGCGAGTCATCGGCTTTGTTTGGTAACCCAAACGAGTCTCATCATAGTCAAAATACTCAACTTATTAAGGTATCTCCATATCCTTAGCAAGTTTCATCTCTGTGAACTCATCCACCCATTAAAAAAAAATCCAAACTATTTCAAAATTTTCAGAAGAGATAAAATTTTGAAAACTTTAGAGGGGATCTTGTAGAATAATAAAAATAATCTTACTCCAAGTCCGAGTATGAATCCAAAATCCGAGTCCGGATCTAAAGTTTGAGTCCGAGTCTGAGTTCGAATCTAAAATTCGAGTCAGAGTCTGAGTTCGGATCCAAAATCTGAGTTCGAATCCGAGTCTGGATCTAAAATTCGAGTCCGAGTCTGAGTTAGAATCTAAAATCTGACTCCGAGTACGAGTCCGGATCTAAAATCTGAGTCCAAGTCTGAGTCTGGAACCAAAATCCGAGTCCAAATATGAATCCGAATTCAAAATAATAATAATAATAAAATAATAAAATAAATAAATAATTAATTAAATTAAAAAAATACATCTCACACCCACGTAAGGCTGAGCCTCGCGTGGATGCGAGGCTGAGAAAAAAAATCAAAGGAGAAAACATCAAAAAAAAAATTTAAGAGGCAGCCTCACATCCACGAGCCTCGCGTGGAATCGAGGCTGCCATGCAAAAACCAAACAAAAAAATAATAATAACTGGGGTGGGCCTCGCGTGGAAGCGAGGCTCATGAGAACCCCTGCAAATTAAACGAAAAATAAAAAAAAGAAAAAAAAATTAAGAGGCAGCCTCGCACCCAAGCCTCGCGTGGAAGTGAGGCTACCATACAAAATAAAATATTTTTGCCCCGTTTGGTGAGCCTCGCACCCACGCGAGGCTCAGGCCAAGAAAAAGAGAAAGAGGAAGAAAAATAAAAAGAGAAAGAAAGAAGAAGAAAAAAAAATTTTAATCAATTAAATAAAAAATGGTCTCTCTCTATCTATTTTTCTCTCTCTTTCATTGGCCCCGTTCGGTCGCTCGCTCACCCCGTTCGGCCCCGTCTGGGGTGCCCGCTCACCCGTTCGGCCTCCTGATTTCGCATAATAAGCTCCCGACTTCATGCACGCAATGCATTTTGGTCCAATCTCCCATTATTTTGTACTTTCTAATTCTATCCAAATTTTAATTAGAATCAAATTTATTTTTGGATAAGAAATTCTAAATTAAATTTATTGGAGTTTGGATAATTCTACAATTTTTAATCAAACCCAAATTAATTATTGGATGAAAAATTCTAAATTAATCTCATTAGAGTTTGATAATCATACAAATTCTAATTAAATTCTAATTTGAGTTTAATTAATTTTGGATGTAGAAATAGGACCTTTGATTTGATTTTCTTAATCAAATCAAGAAAAGATTCGAATATCTTATCGAGATCACAAAGAGATTTCGATTCTATCTTAAAGGAAATCAGATCTTGTTGTTATCTATAGGGAAAGCTCTTCAACAACCGAAAGCCTATAAATACCCTCTAAGAGAACTCAAAAAGGACCTTTGGCAAATCAATCTACGCATGAGAGTCTCAAAGCCTTGCAACAAAAAAAGAGAAGACTTTTAACCAGATCTCTCTCCCATGCAAGCGTTCGTCCTTCCTCTAAGAATCAACAGAGAAGAAGAACGAGCTCGCCTCCAACCATCGACGTCAGATCGTCAACGGGGAAATGACCAATCCCCAGAGATTCCTCGAATCCCACATCTTCTGTAAAAAGAAAGCGACGATCTATAAGTCCTTTCTGTTTGTTTTTCTTTTCTTTTCATTGCAATTCAAAAAAGAGAAATTTTTTATAATCTATAATTTTTCTCTATCAATGGCAATGGAAAGATCCAACCATGTTTCTACTGAAAACAGTTATGTGATTACGTATTATATCAAATCATTATGAGTCATCATATGATTTTATATTTTACTTTAGAAGTATGCTTCGACACTCTCATTAAAATTTCACTTTAACTACTTGACATTTCAGGCTCAAATTAAAAAAATTTCTTAGTTGTACTGTATTAGTCCGCTACGTAAGCTGTGTACTATATTTAGCAAAAATTATATCAAATCTCCATGAATCTCTATAAAATTTTTAAAATATTCTATTTTAGAAATATGTTTTGACACTTTAATTAAAATTTTAAATTAATTGGCTAAGATTTTGACCTAAACTAATAATTTTTCTTAGCTTTGTCGATATTAACTCTGTACATGAGCTGTAGCATGTTTTGATACTTTGATAAAAATTTCATGCTAATTTCTTCACATTTTGACCTCAAACTAAAATTTTTTTCTCAACTGCACTGCCATCTGTCTCGTAGGTGAGTTGTGTATTATATTGAGTAGAAATTATATCAAATCATCATTGATCACTATAAAATTTTGTATTCATATTTAGAAGTATATTTTTACACTCTCATTAAAATTTCAAAATAATTGCTTGACATTTTGAGCTAAGATTAAAGATTTTTCTTAGCTGCACTAGTATAAATTTGTTCATAAGATGATACTATATTGAGTAATTATATCAAATCACCATGAGTCACTATAAAATTTGTATTCTATTAAAAAAGTATATTTTGATACTCTCATTACAGTTTCATATTAATTATTTAAGATTTTTACCACAAACTAATGATTTTCTTAGTTACGCGGTATTAGTCTGGTATGGAAATCATATACTATATTTAGCAGAAGTGGTATCAAATCACCATGGATCACCATAAAATTTTGTATACTATTTTTAGACGTATGTTTAGAGACAATCATAAAAAAATTCATGTTAATTTTTTGATATTTTGATGTGAAATTAAAGTTTTTTCTCGATTGCACTGGTAATAGTCCGGTGCGTAAGCCATGTACTATATGGATTAGAAATTTCATCAAATCATTATGGATCACCATATAATTTTGTACTATATTTTAGGAGTATGCTTTCACACTCTCATAAGAATTTTACATTAATTGCTTGGCATTTCTATCTCAAACTAAAAATTTTTCTTAGCGATACCAATATCAATCCAATGCGTGAGCCATATAATATATTGAGTAGTAATTGTATCGAATCACTGGTATTACCATAAACTTTTATATACTATTTTAGGAGTATACACAGATACTCTCATAATATTTTCACATTAATTGATTTAGATTTTTTACTCAGACTAAAAAAATTTCTTAACTTCACCAATATTAGTCCGCTGCATGAGAAATATATTATATTGAGTAAAAATTGTATAAAATCATCATGGATCACTATGAAACTTAGCATTATGTTTTAGGAGTATGCTTTGACACTCTCATAAAAATTCACTTAAATTGATTTAGATTTGACAACAACTATATTTTCTCAGCTACACCGATGTGAGTTTGGTGTATGAGTTATGTAGTATATAGAGTAGAAATTGTATCAAATCATCATAGGTCTCTATAAAAATTTATATTCTATTTTATGAGTATTTTTTACACTCATATAAAAATTACACATTAATTTCTTAACACTTTGACCTCAAGCTAAATATTTTTCTCAGCTGCACTGATATCAATCCGTTATATGAGCAGTGTACTATATTGAGTAAAAACTTTATCAAATTATTATGTAACACTATAATTTTGTATCATATTTTATGATTATGTTTTGGTACTATAATTAAAATTTTACATTAATTGTTTGATATTTTGAGCTTTGATTAAAGATTTTTCTTAGCAGCACCAGTATTAGTTCGGTGCGTAAACTGTATACTATATTGAGTAGAAATTATATCACATCACCATTATTATTATAAGATTTTGTATTCTGATTAAGGAGATTTCTTTGACACACTCAAAAGAATTCCACATAAGTTGGTTGAGATTTTGATATGAAACTAATATTTTTTTCTCAACTGCACCGATATTAGTCTGGTGCATAAGTTATGTACTATATTGAGTATAAATTTTATCAAATCATCATGGACCACCATATAATTTTGTATTCTATTTTAGGAGTATATTTTCACAACCTCATAAGAATTTTACATTAATTCTTAACATTTCTGCCATAAAATAATGAGTTTTCTTAGCTGAACTAATATTTATCCTCTGAATGAGCCATTAATATATTAAGTAGAAATTGTATCAAATAAATATGGATCATCACAAAATTTTGTATAATTTTTAGGAGTATATATTTACACTCTCAAAAAATTTATATTAACCCGTTTAGATTTTCTACTTAAACTAAATATTTTCCTTAACTGCACCAGTAAAAGTCATGTGTATGAGATATATAATATGTTGAATACAAATTGTATTAAATTATTATGAATCACTATAAAATTTTTCCATTCTATTTTAGGAATTTGCTTTGATACTATCATAAAAATTTTATTTTAATTGGTTTAGATTTTGAGCTCAAACTAAAATTTTTCTCAACTACACTGGTATGAGTCCGGTGCTTGAGCTATTCACTACATTAAGTAGAAATTGTATCAAATCATCATGGATCACAATAAAATATTTTATTCTTTTTTAGGCATATGTTTGGAAACTTTTATAAATTTTCACATTAATTGCTTAAAATTTCAATCCCAAACTAAACATTTTTCTCAACTCATATAATTATGTATTATATTTTAGGAGGATATTTAGACTCTCATAAAAATTTCAAATTAATTGGTTGACATTTCAACTTAAAGATTTTTTCAGCTGCAATCAATCCGATGAATGAGCTGTGTACTATATTAATTAGAAATTATATTTAATCACCATGGATCACTATATAATTTTGTATTCTATTTTAGGAAGATATTTTGACACACTCATAAAAATTTTACATTAATTGGTTTATAGTTTGGTCTCAAACTAAATAGAAACTATAATGATAATTGGTTGAGCTATACCGATATAAGTTCGGTGGGTGAGCTATACCGATATAAGTTCGGTGGGTGAGCTATATTCTATATTGAGTGGAAACTATAACAAATAATCATGGATTAATATAAGAAATTTTATTCTATTTTAGTAGTATGTTTTGACACTCTCATAAATATTTCACTTTTGGTTTAGATTCTGGCTCAAACTAAAAAAAATTTCTCAGCTATATTGGCATTAGTCCCATATGTCAGCTATATATTATATTGAGTAAAACTTATATCAAAATATCATGGTTCACTATAAAATTTTGTACTCTATTTTAGGAGTGTGTTTCAAAACTCTCATTATAATTTTACATTAATTGGTTGATATTTTGATTTCAAACTAAAGATTTTTCGCATCTACACCAAAAAGTTTTCGGTACATATGCTGTATAATTTATTAAGTAGATATTGCATCAAAGCAACATGGATCACTATAAAATTTTATATTTTATTTTAGTAGTAAGTTTTAACACTCATAAATATTTTTTGAGATTTTTATCTCAAACTAAATATTTTTTAAGCCGCATTGGTATTAGTCTAGTGTGTGAGCTGTGTACTATGATGAGTAGAAATTGTATCAAATCATTATTGATCACTATTAAATTTTGTGTCTATTTAAGGAATACGTTTTGATATTCTCATAAAAATTACATTAGTTTCATGAATTTCAACTTTAAACCAACGATCTTTATCTGCTGCAACTCTATTAGTCCGGTGTATGAGCTGTGTACTTTATTAAATAGAAATTGACTGAAATCTTAAATATCGCTATAAAATTTTATATTCCATTTTAAGAGTATGTTTTGTCATTCACATAAAAATTTCACCTTAATTTCTTAATATTTTGACCTTAAACAAAACATTTTTCTTAGATAAATTGGAATTACTCCACTTCATTAGCTGTATACTATATTGAGTAGGAATTATATGAAATCCTAATGGATCAGCATATAATTTTATATTTTGTTTTAGGAGTATAAATTAACACTCTTAAAAATTTCAAATTAATTAGTTGATATTTTTGCCTCAAACAAATTTTTTTTTTCAGCTGTAACGATATTAGTTCTATATGTGAACTATGTACTATATTGAGTAGAAATTGTATCAAATTACTGTGGATCAATATAAAATTTTTTATTCTATTTTATAACTATTTTTTGACATATAATAAAATTTTTATATTCATTGGTTGAGTTTTTGACCTCAGACTAATTTTTTTTCTCTATTGCGCTAGTATATGTCTAATGCGTGAGCTGTATAATATATTGAGTAGAAATTATTTCAAATCATTGTGGATAACAATAAAATTTTATATTCTATTTTAAAAGTATGTTTTGACTCTCTCACTAAATATTTACATTAATTTATTGATATTTTGATCTCAAACTGAATATTTTTCTTACATGTACTGGTATTTGTCCTATTTACAGGCAGTGTAATCTATTGAGTAGTATTGTATCAAATCAATATGGATAACTATAAAAAAATTTATTCAGTTTTGGAAGTATGTTTTAATACTCTCATAAAATATTCACATTAATTTGTTGAGATTTTAATCTCAAACGCAAGATTCATCTCAGTTGCACCAGTATTAGTCCAGTACATGAGCTATATACTATATTAAATAGAAATTATATCAAGTGAATATAGATCACCATTTGTATTCTATTTTAGGAGTTTGCATTTACATTCTCATAAATTATCACATTAAATGATCAATATTTTTGTCTCAAACTAAAAAAAAATTCTTAGCTACACAGATATTAGACTTGTGCATGAGTTATGTACTATATTGTTTAAATATTATATCAATCCATCATGGATCATTAGAAAATTTTCTATTCTATTTTGGGAGTATGTTTTTTGACACTCTCATAAGAATTTTACATTAATTTTTTAACACTTCGACCTCAAATTAAATTTTTTCTCAAGTGAACTATTACAGTTCGGAGTGTGAGCTGTGTACTATATTGAGTAGAATTTATATGAAATAACCATGGATGGCTATAAAATTTTGTATTATATTTTAAGAGTATATTTTTATATACTCATTAAAATTTAATATTAATTGCTTGATATTTCAAGCTTAGATTATTGATCTTTTTCAGTGGCACAGGTATCAGTGCGTGAATACTATATTGAGTAGAAATTATATCAATCACCATAAATCACTATAAAAATTTTTATTCAATTTTATAAGTATATTTTAACATTCTCATAAAAATTTTACATTAATTGGTTGAAATTTTGACCCTAAACTAATGATTGTTTTCATCTACACCAGTATTAGTTCGGTACATGAGCTGTATACTATATAAAGTAGATATGGATGACTATAAAATTTTATATTATATTTTATGAGTATGTTTGGGGCACTCATAAAAATTTTAGTTTAATTAGTTTAGATTTTGATCTCAAACAAAAGATTTTTCTAAGGCACACTGGTATTAGTACAGTACGTGAATTGTGTACTATATTAAGTAAAAATTATATTGAACTCTTATGGTTCACTAAAATTTTATTATTATATTTAAACAGTATATTTGATACTCTCATAAAAATTTAATATTAATTGCTTTATATTTCGATCTGAAACCAAAAATTTTTCTCAACTATACAAATATTAGTTTGGTACGTGACCTGTAAAGTATATTGTATAGAAATTATATCAAATTATCATGGATCACCATAAAATTTTTTATTTTATTTTAAAGACTGTGTTTTAACACTCTTATAAAAATTTCACATTAATTACTTTACATTTCTACCTCAAACTAAAAATTTTTCTCAAGTGCACTGGTATTAGTCCGGTTCGTGAGCTGTATAATATATTGAGTAGAAATTGTTTCCAACCACTATGGATCACTATAAAATTTTTATTCTGTTCTAGTCTATGTTTTGATACTCATACACGTGAATTTCATGACATTTCAACCAAAAACTAAATTTTTTTCTTAAATTGACAAATATAAATGTAGTGCCTGAGCTGTGTACTAAATCGAATAGAAATTGTATCAAATCATCATGGATAACTACATAATTTTGTTTTATATTTGAAGAGTATGTTTTGATACTTTTATATAAAATTTAAATTAATTGATTGATATTTTTCTCACAAACTAAAAATTTATCTCAGCTACACTAATACTAGTTAGGTGCGTGAGATATGTACTATATTGAGTAGAAATTATATAAAGTCTACATGGATCACCCTAAAATTTTGTATTTTATTTCAGAAGTATGTATTGACACTTTTGAAGAAAATATCACATTAGTTGGTTGATATTTTGGCGTATAACTAAAAAAATTTCTCAGCTGCACTAGAATCAGTCCAGTGCATGAGCTGTGTATATTGAGTAAAAATTATATGAAACCACCGTAGGTCACTAGAAAATTTTATATTCTATTTTGAGAGTATGTTTTGACACTCATAAAAATTTCATATTAATTTCTTAGTACTTTGATTTTAAACAAAATATTTTTCTCAGGTGAACTAGTATAGTCCAGAGCGTGAGTTGTATACTATATTGAGTAGAATTTGTATGAAAAAAATCATATATGACTATAAAATTTTGTATTATATTTTAAGAGTATGTTTTGACACACTCACTAAAATTTAACATTAATTGCTTGACATTTCAAGCTCAGATTACAGATTTTTCTCAGCAGCATGGGCATCAGTCCAGTGCATGAATTGTATACTATATTGAGTAGATACTATATCAACCACCATAAATCACTTAAAAATTCTCTATTAAATTTTAGGAGTATGTTTTGACATCTCATAAAAAAAATTTCATTATAGTTGAAATTTTGACCTTAAACTAATGATTTTTTTATTTGCACAGGACTAGTTCGGTATGTGAGTTATGTACTTTATTGAGTAGATATTGTATCAAATCATCATGAATGCCTATAAAATTCTGTATTCTATTTTAGGAACATATTTTGTCACTCTCATAAAAATTTAATGTTAATTGGATGATAATTTATCTCAAACTAAAGATTTTCTTAGCTGTACCGGTATAAGTTTGTAGGTAAGCTGTATAATATATTGAGAAAAATTGTATTAAATCAGTATGGATCACTATAAAATTTTGTACTCTGTTTTAGGAGTACGTTTTGACAATCTTATAAATTTTTTTGATTAATTGGTTGACATTTTGGCATCGAACAGAAGACTTTTCTAAACTGCACCGGTATTTGTCCGGAACATGAGCTGTGTAATGTATTGAGTAGATATTATATCAAATCAATATGAATCACCATAAGATTTTGTATTCTATTTTATGAGTATGTTTTAACACTCTCATAAATCTTTCTCAAAATTTACTTGATATTTCGATCTCGAACTAAAGACTTTTCTAAGTTGTATTTGTATTAGTCTAGTGCATAAAATGTGTACTATATTGAGTAAAATTTATATCAAATCATCATGAATCATAATAAAATATTATATTTTATTAATAGTATTTTTGATACTCTCATAAAAATTTCACATTAATTTCCTGACATTCAACTTTAAATTGAAAATCTTTCTTGGCTACATATATATTAGTTTGGTGCATGAGCTGCGTACTATATTGAGTAGATATTGTATTAAATCATCATAGATCACTATAAAATTGTGTGTTTAGTTTAAGAAGCATGTTTTGACACTCTTATAAATATTTTGTATTAATTGCTTTATATTTCGACTTATAGTAAAGATTTTTCTCAGTTGCACCGGCATTAGTCTGATTTGTGAATTATATAGTATATTGAAGAGAAATTTTATCAAACCACTATGGATCATTATAAAATTTTGTATTCTATTTTAAGAATATATTTTCACACTCTCATAAAAATTTAATATTAATTGCTTGACATTAAACTAAATATTTTTCTCAACTATACTGGTATTAGTTTGGTGCGTGAGTTGTGTACTATATTGAGTAGATATTGTATCAAATCATCATAGATCATCATAAAATTTTATATTTCGTCTCAAGAGTACGCTTTGACGCTCTCACAAGAATTTCATATTAATTGCTTTAATTTTTGAGTTCAAACTAAATATTTTTCTTTGCTGCACCGATGTTAGTCCGGTTTGTCAGTTGTATACAATATTGAGCAGAAATTGTATCAAATCATTATGAATTATAAAATTTTGTATTTTGTTTTAGAAGTATATTTTGACACTCTCATAAAATATTTCACATTAACTTCTTGATATTTCGATCTCAAACTAAAGAATTTCTCTCAGCTGCACCGGTAAAAGTTTAATGCGTGAGGTGTGTACTATATCGAGTATAAATTGTACCAAATTGCCACGGATTAGTATAAATTTAACACCCCCATCTTTCAGCTGCTTCGCAAAACGGAGGACGCTACTTAATACTTACACTTGACAACCCAACAGTCACAGGATCTTGGAATAACTGTAACTAGTGCCACAATCAGATGAGTAAATAACATATATGAAACTGAAAAGATTTTATTTATATAAAGAGTTCATTACATAAAATGACACACTGCTTTAAATATGAACACAAAAAAACTAAAAAATAAAGCAGTGCCCAGACAAAAGGAAATATAAACAAAATATACAAAGGTTCTCCAGATGGTACTTCACTTGCCTATTATCACTCGATCTGTCCAACAAAGTACGGGTCTTCACCTGGGGCTGAATCCCCTTCTTCATCTTCCAAATTTGGGTTCCAAAACCCAGGAGATTAAAACCAGCATGTAACACATTTAAAAAGAGAAATTGTGTACTATCACAGTACAGGAATATCAGTGTGCATGAGCATGTTTCTTTCAGTGTTGTTAATGTACATATAAATTAAACATAAAAGCAAGCATAAATAAATGCATAAATAAATAAACATGACAATAACTAAATAAACATGATAATAACTACTCTATCTATTTAATTCTATATTCTATTGATCTTAGTCACTGTCCAATTTAATTGTAGAAACTATATTAACAGATAAGATAGCGCTATTCTCCCTTATCGTATAAGTGCCCGTGCATACCCGAGACCCAGTCATAATATTCATGACGCTGAACCATAACATGCCGCTAGGAACTACAATCAATTTTTATACTGTATTATAGTAACGGATATACCACTCTGTGTAATTATTAATTGGTGACTCAGCAATCACCTAGACCGCTGCAGTAAAACAATCCTGGCCCTAACAATACAATCAATCCTTATACGGCATGGCACTTATCCATCATATAGTTTCTCCCATCCCCATGTTCATAATGCATTATGCACATGAAAATTTTATGTTTTCATTTATTTGTTTACTTTTTCTTTTCCTTCTTTAATTATTTTTCAATTCATAATAACATGCTTGCATTTTCATGACTGTACATGACGTGTAGTATCATAATATATGATCTGTAATATTAAAACACATTGCTTGTAATATTAAAGCACATGACATGTAAAACACATGACTTGTAATATCAAAACACATGACATGTAGTATGATAGATGTTAGTGCACAATTGTACCAGAATGCATATCATCAAAATTATTACAATAATCTGGTTTAATTCTCAATTCCAATCAATAATCCAATTTGGGAACCAAGTGCATCATGTAATAATAGTGTATTATTTCTGCCTATCAATTATTCCTAATTAATCCAAGCTAAGCCCAAGTCCAAACCCACTAAATTTCCACTTATTTTTATTTTTATTTTATTTTTTTCTTTTCTGTCAAGACCAGACCCAAGCCCAAACCCACAGTCATTTTATTTTTTTTTCTTTTTCTTTTACTGGGCTGGGCTGACTGGCCCAGTCTGTTATCATTATTATTTTGTTCTGGCCCAAGTTAAATCCAAACCCACTATATTCTTTTTTTTTTCTTCTGGGCTGGGCCAGGCCCAGTTCCCCTATTTATTTCTTCTTTTTTTTTCTTCTTTTTCTTTCTCTCCTCTCGGCCCAGCCCATCCCTCTTTTTTTATTTTTTTCTCTGTCTCTTTTTTTCTTTTCTCTGCTCCTTCCTCTTCTTCTTCTTTTCTCTTTTTTTTTCTTTTCTTTTATTTTTATTTTTATTTTCTACCTATTTGCAAAATTTATTGTAATGAACACAATTATAAATGTGAGTATCCTCATACCTAAAATAAATTTTTCACTCCAAACCGAAACTTAATTTTAACAAAATGGCCAACATTTAATTACTTCTAAACAATACAATCAAAAAAAAAATTATACAATTAAAAGAAAAATAATCAATAAAAGAAGGACAGTGTGCTACTTACATCGGATTTCTTTTAATTTCCTTCGATTTCTCGAACCCGTTTATTCTCCTTCACCTTCTTCTTCTCTTTTCTTAATTTTATTTTTTGGTTCTGTTGGTGCAGCAAAGGGAGTGAGAAATGGAGAGTGAAGTGGTGAAAGAGAGAGAGTGTTTTATTTTGGAGAGGAAAAAAATAATTCAATGGCAGTTTTGTAATTTAACCCAAACGGTGACTTGCACCTCCATCAACCACATAAGGTCCCGGCTTGCCACATGAGTTCTCCGTTTGACAGCTCAAACCGACTTTCTTTGGGGGTGTGCCCTTAGAAATCTGTTATAGAAATGGTATGTATATAAAGTAATTTCTAATTTATTTAATATTTTATTATTTACGGCTCAGGTAAACATTTTCCAATTACTACCAAATTTATGCAGGACGTAGTGCTTGACGAGAAAAACTCTACAAAATTATTTGTTTGTTATTTCGATGTCCGGAATAAATGAACCAAAATTTTGAAGTAATTAGATGGATGATTTTAATATTATTAAATTAGCAATTTTGGGAGTATTTTTCGGCCTAGTAAGAAAATTTCCAAAAATCCTAAATATTATAAAACTAATAATCGCAAAGACCGAATTTTATTTGGATTTGTAGATATAAAGTTACGTTCACTGAAGGTTAGGTGTCCAAAATTGACTTTGGTGGAATTATTAGGCACGATTGGTCTCAAGAGAGCAATACGGATACCTCAAATTTTGGGATTTTACATCCTACCCACCTAATAAAAGAATTTTGTTCTCGAAATTCCAAATTAAAAGATGTGCTTGTATTCACGGGTACCTACTTATATATAAAAAAAATTCAATTGACATACCTGATCATGAGAAAAGGTATGGGTACTTTATCCTTATGTCCTTCTCAAACTTCCAAGTTAAATCTCTTGGTGATTGTGTATCCCAGGAAACATGAACGAAAGGTATCACTTTATTCTTAAGGACTTTCTCCCGTTGACCGATAATTGCTACGGGATGCTTCTCATATTTTAGGTCTGATTTCAAATTTACCTCAGACAGATCCACTACTTTGTGCTCTTCACCCAAATATTTCCTCAGTTGTGATACATAGAACACATCATGAATAGTTTCCATCTCTAATGGTAATGATAATCGGTAGGCAAGACTTCCAATCCTCTCTACGATCTCAAATAGCCCTATGTATCTTGGACTGAGATTTCCTTTTTTTGCCAAATCTAATCACGCCCTTCATCGGGGATATCTTAATAAATACTTTATCTCCTACTTCAAACTCCAGTAGTTTTCTATATTGATCTGCCCATTTCTTTTGTCTGTCTTGAGCCGCCTTCATATGTTCTCTGATAACCTTCACTTGCTATGTTGCTTGAGTAATCAAGTCTGGCCCCAAAATACTTTGTTCTCCAACCTCGTCCCAGCATAATTGAGATCTGCATTATCGCCCGTACAAAGCTTCAAATGGTGCCATTTTAATATACTCCTGATAACTATTATTATAAGAAAATTCCACCATATACAAATAGTCTTCCCAAGATCCACCAAAATCCAACACGCATGCCCTAAGCATATCCTCAAGTACTTGGATAGTCCATTCTGATTGACCGTCAGTTTGTGGATGATAAGCTGAGGATAAATCCAAATGTGTCCCCAACCTATCCATTAATTTCTCCCAATAGTGTGATCTGAACCTTGTATCTCGATCTGATACAATCTGGCTGGGACTCCATGCAATCTCACTATTTCTTGCATAAATCTTCTGGCTAATATTTCTGTTAACTGACCAACTCTAAATGGAATTAAATGAGCCAATTTAGTCAGTCGGTCTACAATTACCCAAATTGCATTATTACCTTGTAACAAAATCCATCGATATTTGTTCCCACTTCCACTCTGATATTGCTAGGGGTTGGAGCAATCCAGCTGTTCTTTGATACTCAGCCTTCACTTGCTGGCAAGTAGAACATCTAGATACATATCTAGCAATCTTTTTTTTCATGCCTGGCCACCAGAAATACTTTTTTATATCTTTATACATCTTATTGCTTTCAGGATGAATGGAATATGTTGATTTATGAGCATTTTCTAAAATTTCATCTCTTACTTCCCCCTTAGGCACCCATAATCTTCCTTTGAATCTAATAGCCTTGTCTGAGTACATTTTCATTTCTGGTCTCTTACCTACTTCTTTTTTATTCTTTAATCTATGAAAATTTTTATCTCCAACCTGAGCTTACAAAATCTGCTCTATCAATGGTGACTGCAACTGAATCTCCATAAATTGTGTTGTCCCTCCTGGTAAAATTATTTCAAATTCCATCCTTTGCATCTCCATTAAAAGTTCTTTCTGCCGAGTTAATCTCTCCACTGCAGGCCTCCTACTCAGTGCATCTGGCACTATATTAATCCTTCCTGAGTGATACTTAATTTCTAAATCATAATCTGCTACTAACTCCAACTATCGTCTTTGTCTCATATTCAGTTCTTTTTTAGTGAAAATATACTTCAAATTTTTATGATCAGTGTATACTTCTACTTTCTGCCCTAATAAGTAGAGTCTCCAAATTTTCAAAGCATGAATCACTGCTGCTAACTCCAAGTCATGAGTTGGATAGTTTTTCTTTTGAGATCTCAACTGCCTTGATGCAAACTAAATAACTCTCCCATTTTGTGTCAATACACACCCAGTCCCTGTTTTGAAGCACACTATAGACCTTCATTCCCCCAGAATTGTCTAGAATTGCCAACACTGGTACTGTTGTTAGTCTCCCTTTTAATTCATCAAATCCCTTATTACATTCCCCTGTCCAGCCATTGCTTTCCTAGTCAATTTAGTTAGAGGAGATGCGATTTTTGCAAAGTCTTGTACAAACGCCTATAATATCCAGCCAACCCCAGAAAACTCCAAATCTCCAACACTAATTTCGGTACAGGCCAATCCATTACAGCTTCTATCTTCTTAGGATCAGCTGATACACCATCTCCTGAAACTATGTGACCCAAGAAAGCAATCTTATCCAACCAAAATTTATATTTGCTCAGTTTTCCATATAATTTTTGCTCTTTAAGAGTTTGCAAAACTATTCTCAAACACTCAGCATGCTCTTCTTTATTCTTGGAGTAGATTAATATATCATCAATAAACACTACCATAAATTTATCTAGATACTGAGTAAAAAATATGATTCATCATACTCATAAACGCTGCTGATAGTCACTCCAATTGGCATCACCAAATATTTATAATGACCACGTCTGGTTCTAAATGTAGTTTTTGGAATATCTGCTATTCGGACCCTTACCTGATGGAATCCAAAACGAAGATCTATCCTAAAAAATACACTTGCTCCTCCCAATTGATCAAACAGATTAGTTATTCTTTGTAATGGATATTTATTTTTGATTGTTACTGCATTCAAACCTCTATAGTCCACATAGAGTTTTTGACTCCCATCCTTCTTTCTTGCTAATAATATTGGAGCCCCCCAAAGTAAAACACTGGGCCTCACAAAATCCAACTTCAGTAACTCATCTACTTGTCTCTTAACTTCTTCTAGTTCTGCAACTCCCATTCAATAAGATGGCCCACAAACTAGTTCAGCTCCAGGGATAATATCAATAGTAAATTCTACTGCCCTTATTAGTGGTAGTCCAGGTATCTATTCAGGAAATATATCTAAGAATTCTGATACTACTGGGATCATTCCTTCTCTTACTTTCATAGCCTCCAAAACTCCTCATTTGGGGGACACCTTAGATTTAGCTGGTTCTAGAGATTGATTTCCACCAATAAATTCAAATTCCGAATAGCCAGGAATTTGAAATATTACCCTTTTTCTCCTACAATCTATCACCATATGGAAACTACTCAACCAATCCATACCTAAGATAATTTCATATCCGCCTCCGTTGATAACTAACAAGTTGGCATAAAATTCTCTTCCATTAATCACTAAGAGACATAGCCTACATTTCTTATTAGTCATGATATAACCATTCCCAGTCTTAATGTCCCACCCCACAGGTAAGATTCAAAATCAATAGAATTGCGGGAAACAAACATGACAGAGATAAAATAGTGTGAAGCTCCAGAATCAAATAGAGCAATTGCTGGTGTATTGCTAACTAAAATCATACCTTCCACGACTCCCCCAGTGGTCTGAACCTCCTCAGCATTCATTAGTCTATCATGTCCCTGTCTCTGTCTTGCTCCTCTTTGGGCTCTGACATAGGCTTGTTGTTGTGTCTCCAAGGATCTCTTCTAGTTCGGTCCTTCAATCCTCCGATCCGGTGGTCCCACAGCAGCTGGTCTCAATGCTAGCTGATAAGGAACTCTGCCTGCTGGTTGTTGCCTTGACTGTGCTTTCGGACAATTAGTTATCTGATGATCCGCAGACCCACATATCAGACATAGCCCCAAAGCTCTTCTACGCTGCTTCTGAACATGCCCCGACATATTGCAGAAGTTGCATACTAAAGGACCTCTTTTATTAACCACTGCTTGTCGGTTTGCCGGAGAGTCTCCAAATTACTGTGAAGAACTTGCTCCCTGATTAAATGGCCTCTTAAATGTCGCTGGCCTCCCTTCCTTGACTACTTGCTCCAGGCGACACGCTGCTTCAAACATCTCCGAATAAGTCCTATAGTTATGACCTGCTAAATGCTCCCTTAAATGATACATCAATCCTTGTTGGAAAATATGTGCTCGCTCCTCTTCATCAGCTACCAGGTTTGGAGCAAATCGACTGAGCCTCATGAACTCTGCAGCATATGCGTCTACAGTCCGATCTCCTTACTGCAGTGTTAGAGATTTCTTCCTCATTTCCTACCTTGCTGATGCATGGAAAAATCTGGGGATAAATGCTTCCACAAACTTCTCCCAGGTTAGGGGTTCTTTGTGCTTTAACTCTTCAGCAAGCCACCACGTTCTAGCTATATCAGTCAATTGTGTACATACTACCTCTACTCGATTTTCTTTTGGAATTCTTGCAGCCCTTAGAAAATTCTCCATATCTACAATCCACTGATCAACCTTCGGTGGTCCTTCTGTCCCAGAAAATACTGATGGCTGCAGTCTCCGAAAGTCCAACAACATTCCGGTTCTTTCCGTCTCTTTAGACTGCAACATTATTTCTAATATCATTGTCGTGGTCTCCTACGTCTGTGCTACTCTTTGCACTAGGCTCCTAATATCAGATGTATCATCTATCGGACTTGCACTCGTACTCGCAGGAGATCGGGTCGACATTATTCTGCAACGGACCAGATAAGAATTAATAAAAAGAATTCAAGATAGATACCTCAAACAAATAAAAAACAATAGGATAAGCACGATACTAGATCTGATAGGTATCAAAGAATAAGAAATAATTATTACGAATAAGTCATAGACATGTTCTTATGTGGCAGTAGTCCTAGGGTCTTCCACCTAAATCTAAACTCTGATACCACCCTGTAACGCCCCCGTTTTTCAGTTGCTTCCCAAAACGGAGAACGCTACTTAATACTTGCACTTGACAACCCAATAGTCATAGGATCTTGGAATAACCGTAACTACTGCCACAATCAGATAAGTAAATAACATATCTGAAACTGAAAGGATTTCATTTATATAAAAAGTTCTTACATAAAATGGCACACTGTTTTAAATATGAACACAAAAGAATCAAAAGAGAAATCAGTGCCCAGACAAAAGCAAAATATAAACAAAATATACAAAAGTTCTCCAAATGGTACTTCGCTTGCCTATTATCACTCGATCTGTCCAACGAAGTACGGGTCTTCAATTGGGACTGGATCCCCTTATTCACTTTCCAAATCTGGGTTCGAAATCTAGGAGATTAAACCTAGCAAATAACACATTTAAAAATAGAAATTGTGTACTATCACAGTACAGGAATATTAGTGTGCATGAGCATGTTTATATCAGTGTTGTTCGTGTACATATAAATTAAATATAAAAGCAAGCATAAATAAATGCATAAATAAATAAACATGATAATAAATAAATAACATGACAATAACTACTCTATCTATTTAATTCTATATTCTATTGGTCTCAGTCACTGTCTAATTTAATTGTAGAAACTATATTCATGGATAAAATAACGCTATTCTCCATTGTCGTATAAGTGCCCGTGCATACCCGGGACCTGACCGCAATATTCATGGGGCTGAACCATGGCATGCCGCTAGGCACTACAATCAATTTCCGTATTGTATTACAGTAACGGACATACCACTCTGAGTAATTACCAATTGGTGATCCAGTAATCACCCAGGTCAGTGCAGTAAAAAAATTTCGGCCCTAACAATACAATTAATTCTTATACGGTAAAACTCTTATCCATCATATAGTTTCTCTCATCCCCATGTTCATAATGCATTATGCACATGAAAATTTTATTTTTTTCATTTATTTGTTTACTTTTTCTTTTCCTTCTTTAATTGTTTTTCAACTCATGATAACATGCTTGCATTTCCATGACTGTACATGACATGTAGTATCATAACACATGATCTGTAATATTAAAACACATGACTTGTAATATCAAAGTACATGACATGTAAAACACATGACTTGTACTATCAAAACACATGACATGTAGTATGATAGATATTAGTGCACAATTGTACCACAATGCATATTATCAAAATTATTACAATAATCTAGTTCAATTCTCAATGCCAATCAATAACCCAATTTAGAAACCAAGTGCGTCATGTAATAATATTGTATTATTTCTGCCTATCAATTATTCCCAATTAATCCAAGCTAAGCCCAAGTCCAATCCCACTAAATTTTCACTTATTTTTATTATTATTTTATTTTTTCCTTTTCTGTCAGGCCCAGACCCAGGCCCAAACCCACTGTCATTTCATTTTTTTTCTTTTTCTTTTACTGGGCTGGGCTGGCTAGCCCAGTCTGTTATCATATTATTTTGTTCTGGCTCAAGTTAAATCCAAGCTCACTATATTTTTTTTTTTCTTCTGGGTTGGGTTAGGCTCAGTTCCCCTATTTGTTTCTTTTTTTTCTTCTTCTTTTTTTTCTTTTTCTTTCTTTCTCCGCTCAGCCCAGCCCATCCCTCTTTTTTTATTTTTATTTTTCTCTCTCTCTCTCTCTCTTTCTTTCATTTCTCTGCTCCTTCTTCTTCTTCTTCTTATTCTTCTTTTCTCTTCTTTCCTTTTCTTTTATTTTTATTTTTATTTTCCTACCTATTTGCAAAATTTATTGTAATGAACACAATTATAAATGTGAGTATCCTCAAATCTAAAATAAATTTTCTACTCCAAACCGAAACTTAATTTTAATAAAATGGCCAACATTTAATTATTTCAAAACAATACAATCAAAAAAAAAATTATATAATTAAAAAAAATAATCAATTGAAGAAGGGAAGTGTGCTGCTTACATCGGATTTCTTTTAATTTCCATCGATTTCTCGAACCCGTTTCTTCTCCTTCTCCTTCTCCTTCTCCTTCTCTTTTTATATTTTTATTTTTTGGTTCTATTGGTGCAGCAGAGGGAGTGCGAAATGGAGTAGAGAGTGAAGTGGTGAAAGAGAGAGTGTTTTATTTTGGAGAGGGAAAAATAATTCAATGACAATTTTGTAATTTTACCCAAACGGTGACTTCCACCTCCATCAACCACACAAGGTCCCGGCTTGCCACATGAGTTCTTCCATCGACAGCTCAAACCGACTTGCTTTAGGGGTGTGCCCTTAGCAATTTGTTATAGAAATGGTGTGTGTATAAAGTAAGTTCTAATTTATTTAATATTTTATTATTTACGGCTCAGATAAACATTTTTCAGATACTACCAAATTTATGCAGGACGTAGTGCTCGACGGGAGAAACTCTAGTAGTATGTTTAGACTCTCTCATAAAAATTTTAAATTAATTTGTTGAGATTTTCTCAACAGAGTTAGTATGAGTTTGGTGCATAAACTATATACTATATGAGTAGAATTATATCAAATAATTATGGATCACTATAAAAATTTATATTCTATTTTAGGCATATATTTTTACACTCTCATTAAAATTTTACATTAATTGCCTAACATTTCCAGTTCAGATTAAAGATTTTTCTCACTTGCACCGGTATAACTCTAGTACATAAGTTATTTTTTATATTGAGTACAAATTATATCAAATTATTATGAATCACTATAAAATTTTGTATTCTATTTTAGGAGTACGTTTTGACACTCTCATAAGAATTTCATATTAATTGGTTGAGATTTTGACCTCAAACTAATAATTTTTCTTTGCCTGTACTAGTATAAGTCCGGTACGTGAGCTGTATACTACATTAAGTAGACATTGTATCAAATCATCATGGATCACTGTAAAATTTGTGTTCCATTTTGCATGTAATACCCTAATAATTGAATAATGCAATGGTGAGGATTCACATTAGAAGCATGTCACTCTTCCGTGTCAAAGTTTCTAACTCTTAGCAAGCTTTTCAACATTAACATAAGTCTTGTACACTTGACAACCATCTTTTATGACAGAATAGTTTGATATAAGCAGCAGTTGAGCAAATACTGGTTGTCATAAATGAAACAACATGCTTCATGAAGAAATTTTCATTTATTTCTGATGCTCCAATGATATGGCATCCCTTGTACATCCAGAAAATTGATAATATCAGCAAGCCAAGGAGTTGGATATAAAAAAAAATAATTACTTATCAGGCAAAGAATCCTTAATGGACAATCCATCTTTTCAAATAATAGCCGAGAAAGGTAATCAGTGTACACATTCTCAACTCCCTTTCAATCTTTTATTTCAAGGTCAAATTCGTGAAGAAGCCATATCCATCGAATCAAGTACGGTTTGGCATCATTTCTGAAAAGGAAGTATTTCAGTATTAAATTATCCGTAAAGGCTATATCATATGAGATAAGCATATATGAATGAATTTTTCTTATGCATAAACTACTGCAAGAAGCTCTTTTTCCATAGTCCATTTGAGCATCATTGATCGTCTTGCTGGCATGGCAGACAATATATGATTTCTTGTCTTGGCATTGTTAATAAGTATCATATTTTGCATAATTATATCCTTTATTTTATATGTTTTTTATACAAATATTGTTATTTAGTATTTTTAGTTATTTTCAAGTTAGATACTATTAATCAAGGATTACAAGAAATTAGTTGAAGACCTGCGAAAACTAAGTCTAGAAGGAGAAGAAAAGAGATATAAAATATCACAAAGTTCAGAGCCATAAATTCAGAATCCAGTCATAAATATAGGAAGTCTAGAGTTTGAAGATCAAGTGCCAAAAATCCAAAAGACATGATATTGCGCTATTGCTAGTGATTGTCGCTGATTTGCAACGAGAAAAAGGAATTTTTCACATTATCATTTTGGTGCTGATTCATATGCAGAGTAGCACTCTTCTCATGAGCAATAATTGACATAGATTAGTGATCAACTCTGCTATTTTGTGGCACATTTAATGAGTCATCAGCTTTTTCATAAGTTTTTTGTATAATTTTAGGACTTTGCTGTAGTACCAGAATTAGGTTTTATATTCCATTATTATTTTACTTAAATTTGAGATTGAAAGCTGGAAAGGGACGACTGCCATAGTTGAACTCAATAGAACTTGATTTCTTCATTCTCCATTAATTTGTTCTTAGGTAATATTCTTATTGCTTTCATAGATACGATTTAATTGCTTTCATAGATTAGAATTAGTTGCTTTCTTATGTAGATTTAGCTACTTTCTTAGATTAATTAGTTTTTCTTATACCTTCATATTTTAAAATCAAAACTTTGTAATGAAAATAAAATATGAACTTTTTAATGAAAACCATGCATAAATAATTTTCATTAGCTTTGGGATGTAAACAAAGTTAAACTAGTAATTCTAATATGTGTTCTCCTCTTCTTATTGAAAGAATCAAATTGCTTTTTTTAGATAAATATAAAAATGTAAATTTGTAAATTGTTGTATTTGATAGATTAATTTTAAGGTGATTTTGATAATTTGTGTGCAGATTAGATTTGTAATAGTGCTCTTTAGTTTGTCTATATAATTATCAATTTGATGTAATTTAGGTTAATACAAAAATCATCTTTGACGATTTATACTTGCACTACACTTGATAGATCATGTTTATGACACTATATTAAAATCGATTTAAAAATATTACCTTTTAATATGACGCTTGATCGTGCATCTTAAAAAGATAGAAAGAAGAAAAAAAATTCCATTATTAGGTTGTTTAACAGATTCAATCATCTTAGGTTTATTTTTAATATAATAAACAACCCTCCTTTTAATTCTAAATTTTCTAATTAACTTGCTGGGATTAAAGAATTAGTTAGATTAGACAATACCCTATATTCAAGTGGGAACAATCCGTTGTGCTACAATTAACACTATATGCTTGCAATATTTTGATACACTTCTAGTTTAGGCCATCATTGCTGTGGGATCAACATGGTTTGCTTGCTTTTTCTTGCATTTTATGTGTTAACAATGTATATTGAGTGAGTAGGAATACTGAAGTATGGGGACGGGAAGTCATGAAGGACTACAGGAGCAACATAATTAGCTCCAAAAACTAGGGAGCCATACCTTCTTATTTTTGGTTTAGTGGTAGTGGTGAGCCTACTTCTACCTTTTTTCTATTTTCAGTATTTTGTTTCATGGTTTTTTGAAAAAATATATCCTGTATGGTAGTAGTAAGATGCATCATTCTTTATTTTATCATCTCGGTGATTGCTGGAGGAAATGTACGTGCTACTTTCCATATTAGGTTGAGCATTTTTGGTTTTACATCTACTGTAATCGATCTAAGAGTACAATCCAAGAACCTAATCAGATAAAATTGGGACTTTATCACCCTTCCTTGGCTCAAAAACCACCATTCATATTGAATATTATCGTTAAGAATAAAAATCATTAGACGTTGGCCCTAAGAACTTTCTAAATATAAAGTCTAGGTTCTTCTTAGTGTTAGTGCTTAGATAGAAGTGATCTTTTGATTTGAAAGAGTCAAATTTTTCATTGTCCACGTTTTCTTCCATTTTTATCTTATCTTTTCATATCTGGCTACTCTTCAAGTAGACTCTTGAATACTCACACATTCATAGTCATCTCTGTTGGTATATGTGTAACGCCCCTAATTCTAAAGCCCGTCTATCGATTTATTCTCTATCGTCAGTATCAGTTTGGGAACATGGATACTGATACGGGCGGATATTAAGTAAACTAAATTGTATTTTTCAATTTAGTCTTCAATTTAAAGTTCTGCTAAGCGAGGACCCTTATCTTATTATTTTAGATTTTTTCATATTTTTTTGAATTAGTCCAGATCGACTAATTTTTCGGACAAATACCCAATTAAAATAATCAAATTAAATCAAAAAATTTAATTTTACCCTCCCACTAACTTCAAATTTATCTACAAAAACTCAACAGTCATCCTTGACCAAATTTGAATAGGAGTTAATCCAATGACAAACTTGTAACAAGGTGAAGTTATGATAGTTTTAAGATAGACTGTTATATAGGTTTGTGCAGCGATATGATATATGCACATGTGACATGCACAGTGTGATACATGTCATGAAACTTGAGATAAATGCAAGTTAAGGCATGTATAATCTAGAAATTTGCTTAATACCACTTCTGATATCATATATGAGAAGATTTATTAAGAAAATGCAAGTTTAAAGGATTTGAGAGTATATTCTTATCTCTTGTCGAACCCAAATTGGAAAATATTTGATATTGATGCGATTGCTCCTCAAAGTGGAGAAATTTTTCAAGAATCACCACAGAGAACAAAGTCAGGTACTGAGAAGGTTTCTCTATATTTATGGAGAAGTTTAGAGTTATTTTAAAGAGGCTAAACTCAAGAACAAGGTCATATGGCTATTTTGTGGATTTTTTAGTCCACTCTCAGACTGAATATTTGGCGATTAATTGGATAAAATGGAGAGGGAATTAGCATTGTGGTCTGAAGAGAAAATGAAGAGAGGAAGGAGAGGAAGAAGCTTGATATTTTTTAGATTTTTCTGAATTTATTTTAAAGGTCCAATAGCCGGTGGAAGGTGAGTATGCTGCTATATTAACTTAAATTTCATCTTAATTACAAGTTTGTCATTGGATCAATTCCTATTCAAATTTGGTCAAGAATGTTGCCATACTTCTGGAGATAAATTTAGAGTTAGTAGGAGGGTAAAATTGAAATTCATGATTTAATTTGATTATTTTAATCAGGTATTTGCTCGAAAATTGACCGACCTGGAACAATTCAAGAAAAATATAGAAAAATCTAAAATAATAAGATAAGAGGTCCACTCTAAATAATTTTAAATTGAAGATTAAATTAAAAGATATAACTCAATTTACTTAACATTCTCCTTAGATGGTATTGAATAAACCAATACAAGGGCTTAAGGTTAAGGGTCGTTATAGTACTCTTCAAGTATATCAGGTAAATCAATTACAATCTCTCATATGATTCAATTGCAGTACTTCGAATTACAATATGGATGAGTGTCTACTTCTAATGAATCCCATTAGTCAAAGTCAAAATATGCCACCCCTATAACCATGTCCTATGAACAATCTGTTTGCTCTAACATACAATCTGGGCTGGACACTTAAATCTCTCATAGAGTTAAGGGCAATATCAAGGAGCCCTTAACTCTAACATGAAATCCATCAACTTGTCAGTTTCCAAGATAAAATGTGAGAGTGTACCAGCGACAAATACTGACCTAGCAAACAACCAGATTAGACCACCAGTAGCTAATCCTTCCTATCCACAGTAAGGGTCTAATCACAATAAATGACTCTCATCGCTTAAAAGAATATCGAGAATCTTCTCAAAACTTCATCCTACCATGACACTCACATGTAAAACATTATGAAAGTGTCAACAAATTTTATTAAAAAAACTACCAAAAATTACTTATAAATTCTTAGAAATTTAAAAGTCTAGAGCAACAGGCTAGACAACTTGGGATTCAAATGAGTGAACTTGAAAAGAGTACATTTCCAAGCCAACCTTTATATTTGACAAATCCTAATGCTTGTTCCTTTAACTTGATCTAGTCGCATGCCAACCGATGAGTAGGTTGATAATCACGTACTTGTGCCGGCTGATTCCACTCACACCATACCATCTAGTACTTCTGAGGAGCCTGACTCCTTAGCATATGATCCTTCTTTTGGCCAAACATCCAAACCTAAGGCTCCTTATCCTAATCATTTAAAGAAACATTCTTCTTTGGTCGAGCACATCTTTGAATTGTTCAAGCAAATATAGGTCAACGTGCCTACTCTCAATGTGATCCAACAATATCTGCTTATGCAAAATTTCTAAAGGATCAATGTACAAAGAAGATGTAAACAAACATTTAAAATAAGGTCTGTTTATGTACTAACATCTCTAGTATCATTTTTCATTTTATATACCTGTGACATATAAAGACCCTAGAAGTCCTACTGCCTCCCACACTATCATAAGTACAGTGATTGATAGGGCGTTGTTAGATCTAGGAGAAAATTTCTACTTACTATCATATTCAGTATACCAACAGTTAGGATTGGGTGACTTGAGACCCACAAAGATTATATTACAACTAGCTGATAAATCTATAAAGAAGCCTGTGGGAGAGATCTAGGAAATTTGGTTAAGAATGGGGTGTTTATCTTCCCAATCAATTTTATAGCCTTTGAAACTTAACCTATAGCAAATTCACAACACTATATCCTTGTTATCCTGGATCGACCATTCCTGGCCACTTCTAACATTGTTATCAATTACCAAAGTAGATCAATGAGGCTTTCTATTAAAAACATAATGCTTAACTTGAATATATTTGATCTATGGTGCCAACCGACTGATCCACTTAATGAGCCTCTAGATGTCAATGCGATCCATGATTTATCCAGTGAGAACCCTGACGATGAATTCTTCGATGAACGGGATAGTTTAGCAAATGAGAGCTTATTCTCAACGAGCTCAATGAATCATCTAACGATATACTTTTCACACGATGGAAACTTAAGGCTTAAGACAAAATACTCCTTTAAGTGTTGAAAGTGCATAGAAAAGCCATACATTGGACTACATATATTAAGGGGATTAGTCCATTTATAGTGTTGCATAGGATTCATCTATAGGATGATGCACAACCTACAAGAGATCCTTAGTGTATGCTAAATTTAGTGATGAAAGAAGCGGTGAGGAAGGATATTTTAAAGTGCCACAATAATGAGATCATTATCTTATCTCTGAAGTGTGTGAGCAATTAAAAATGACGCAAACAAGCTTATCTCAACGTGTATGCAAATAGGATGACGAGTTTGCATCGATTATAAGAAACTTAAGTTGCCACTAGGAAAAATCAGATGCTTGAGCGGTTAGATAGACATGAGTCCAATTGTTACTTAAATGGATACTCTGATTATAACCTAACTTTCATTGCTCTGGAGAATTAGGTGAAGACCATGTTCACATGTCCCTTTGGCATCTTTGCAAATCAACACATTACCTTTGGCCTATACAATGCACCTATCACGTTCTGAAGGTGTGTGGTATGTATTTTCTTCGATAAGTTTGAACAATTTTCAGAGATCTTTATGGATCACTTTTTCATCTTTGGAGATTCACTTGATGAGTGTTTATACCATTTAGAGCAAGTTCTTATACACTACAATGAGAAGAATTTGAAAGTCAATTGGGAGAAATATCATTTCATAGTAATAAATGACATTGTGCTAGGGCACATTATCTCGAAGCACGACATCGAGGTTGACATAACCAAAGTGGACCTGATCACACATCTTCCACCTCTGTGATTAGTGAATGTGTGAGATCATTCCTTGGCTATGCTAAAATTTATAGGTGTTCTATCAAATACTTTAATATGATTGCTAGGTGATGAAATTTGAAGCATGCATTTCCAAGCGCATGAGATCGATAAGTAGTACCCAGGTAGTAAATGCAAGATTATTTTCTCAAATATGTAATACTTTGTGATTATATTCTGACACTGAGAAATATAGTTTACGAAATAAAAATTATGAATTGATTGAAAGCTAATTAACTAGAAATTGGTTATAAAATAAACTAGAAAGTTATATTGGTTGATGGGTTAATGCCTTAACACTAGATGAGTTAATATTTATTTTATCTTAATTTTATAGATCACGTTGTCTCGAACAACTGGAAAATAAATCATTGAATCCCAAAATTAAATAAATTTATGATTTTGATAATTGGTTAATTTCCTCGATTAATCCTATCTGAATTTTTGAGATAATCCTAAGTATGATCTATGAATACAAAAATTATTCATTCAAAGTATAAATAAACACCATGATTAAAGAGTCTATACTACATCGAAAACTAAGTAACGAATATATTGTCAAACTATAAATCATCACAGTCTCAAAAATCATATTTAACACGTAATAAGATAATAGGGAACCAAAAACAATTAAACCCAAAAGAAATAAAAACTCATACCAGATCAAAATATAGGGTTTGTTACCTCATCCATGCCAATGAAGAAATTTAGCCACTCATGCACTTCATAGCCATCAAATAATCGAAAAAAATCTATTGCGAGATAACTATTAAAGAATACAAAAACTAAAATCTCACTTTTATTCTAAAAATAATCCTGATAATCCTCCTCAAAATTCTTGAGTATATTGAATACATATACCCTCTCAAAATCTAATATTTTAAGGAAATTTTTTTCTTTATAAAACTCTTCATATTTGTGCTTCTGACTAACTGACTATTGGCAATTGCTTCAAATAGCTTCTCTCGACTTGAAATTATAGCCATTAATTTTTGTTGGCTTTTGACAGTCTTTCTAGATGACTATTGACAGCCAGACCTGAAAATTTAATTTATGAATTAATGTACACATGGATACGATTCTCGTTCGATTTCCTTCTATCTAGAACCATGTAAAAAGATCATAAAATACTATAAAAATATTAAACTAGAGAGTTTGAATAATAAAAAATAATTATCATTAATTTTTTATATTAATCATCAAAATTAGATTACGAGTGTGTAAAATAGATAGAAAATATTGTTCTTTTTACTTGTAATCACACCACCAATTTAAATTTTGCTAGTCTCTAGCAAACTAAGTAAAATAAAAAATATCGTAAAGATAAAATTTTAACTAAGAAAAAGAAAATAAAAATCCTAACTCACTTTCATAGGGATCATGATTGCACTTAGCACGTGCAATAAGTCTTTAAACCCCTAAATTACCCTACTGGATGAGTGCTATCTCATGATGATTTTCAGTGATATTACCCATAAATATCAAGAAATTTTAGTGTAAAAAAAATAAAATAAATAATTAGAATAATTGTAAAATAAAAAATTGAAAACTAAGAAAAATCTTTTCATATTTCCACTTCTTTTCGTATCAAGCTTTATTAAAAGCATATACATGGACAATTATAACGCTATCAATTTTAAGATCTCATCCTTAATCGAGTATTCTTGGTATTCTATTATGATAACTTAAATCTTATCATATATATACCTAACTCTTGATTTTCCACTTCTATGCACTCTTGTGATTGTGTAATCAAGTTTCAAATTCCTAATAAAATAATAGAAACCCTTTTCATCTCTACTTTTTTTCTTTTTCCCTTACATACAATTACTCGCCATTCATGTGAACACTTAAACTTGCCGTTGCACAAATGTCCAATTACTAGGCTTATGTTTGAAATAAAGTTGCATTGTTAATGTGCATCTGCATGCTTACTAAGATGCATGAATGCAACTACTTAACACTTGCTTTCTTTTATTATTGAATATTCTTGCCTTAATACTAGGCTCACTTTCTTTTTTTCTTTATTTTTATATATAGGGATGATAAGATTTAAACTTTCAAACAAATGTCCTTTTGAATTTTCCTTTGGTTATCAACTTATAACTCTTCCTTTAAGAGTATAGAGTGCATATTCGTTTCTAATCTTAAATATCAGTATATCTTATTGTAGGATTTAAACTTTCAATAAAAATAGCTAAGAAATACTACCATATGAATTTCAATTTTAAGACATCAAACTATAAACATTCTTCGTGAAATGCTTCTAATCTTGCTTCCTCAGGAAACGAAATTTTTTTAAAAAAAATTTAAATTTTTACTTAACTTCTATTAAATTTTTTTGTACATATGATATAATGAAAATTTTATAGTATTGTTTCTATTCACCCCCAAACTTAAATCAAGCAATACCCTTAATACATTATAATATGAACATATAAATAATACACTAAGAGACCAAAAAAAGGATTATCGTTTGAAATCAACTAGCTTTGCCAATCCTCTTATGCACTCGAGATGGCATTGATGTTGTTGCTCTTCTCCATTGTGGTTCGTTGCCACATCTTTGACACCAACGAGAAGTTGTATTCCTATTGCTTGCCCTTATTCTCACTCCTTATATGTTGGTACATCCTGGTTAGGAGCTGGAGGTTGTTTTCATGATGCAACTCAAGGTGCGTCTGCTGGTCTCAATGGTGGTCAACCTTATACTTAAGGCTTTGGACATGTTTGTGATCAACTCATACAAGCTTGCAAGTTGTTACCTCAGATGGTTGGGTTGTATGAGATGATGATTCTTGTCTTCCTGGATCTTGCCCTTCTTGATGGGTTCCCTGCATCGCCGCTGTTACTTTTGTTAGTCGAGCAGCAAATTGTTCTTGGGAGTTAGGTGATGGCAGTTGGTCCTCTCTTGCAATCACCCACTCATACTTGTGTCAGTGAAGGGTTCCATTCAACGGATGAAGGTGTCAGTTGACAACAAATTAACCTCGTGGTTCAGTTGAATCTCATAATCAAATATGGCGAGATCTAGACTAGTTTTGCCACTCCTGTATGTTGAATGCACTCTTTGTTCTATCCCATGCACTAGAGTATGGTGGTATACATGATTGATGCGGAATGAAAGCCTATGCAAGATCATGTTTATCACCACTGCATCCCTTGCATATAGCTTTCTTGTGATGGATGACGGCATGACGTTATATTTGGTAAAAAATACTAGCTCCAGCTCCTTCCTTAACAATCCAATTTTCATATAGCGGATTTTGAAGATCAGATCATTGAGGTTCCTGCACAACTCTCTGAAGACTAGGGACTTATGGGTGTATCATTGATTCAATCGAAGAACGATGGCTTCTCTTCGAGGATATCTAGAAGTGGAATAATGTTCAATATCTCCTGTCTATTAAATGACACCATTAGCCCCTCACTATGGAGTATGCTGGCTGATCTCCCATTGGTGGCTCTAGGTGCGTGTAGAATTCCAAGACGATTTTATTGTACACTGGTAGATGCTCGTGTCTTGTATAATTCTCCAAACACACCACATACATGAAATATCTAAAAGAGAGGTTCACGTGAATTTTCGAATAATGCACCTCTTTTTTGAGCCAGAGCTTGAATCGCTCAAAATCTTTGTGCATCTTCTTATTTATTGGCTTGGGAATTTGAGGTTGCTATCTCTCCTGGACAAAGATAGAACTTGGTACTTCTCCTCTTGCCCTTTTTGATGAAACTCTATGTGGACCTATCCTGAAAGTCAATATGAAATATATCTCTTAGCAAAATATACTAATCTCTTTTCTAATCGACATTTTAAATTAATTTCAGGATTCATTAGTGCAAATTAGCCACACAAATAACTTTTACATATCAATTTGTAGATTTGATCTATTTTCTAAAGCATGAAATTGTTGTTTGGCATGTCATTTGGTAACCCATGAATTTTTATTCTAAAACGTTATAATATTTATAAAGTTTTTGTTAACAAGTTATGATTTTTACACAAATAATTAGTAATAATTCGTCCAAAATTCTTCAAAATTCACCAAACTAACCCTATGAAGTTAAATTCCATATTCAATCAACTCTAATTACTCCACATAATTTGTAGATCCATGTTTTTGAGATAAAAAAAATCTACTTTTACCGAAAGTAATCCATGAAAAAGAAGAGAAGAAGACTTGTTTGCTTTGAGATTAATTGAAAATCTGAAAGAAATTATGTGGGTTGAATTTGGCTGTTAAAAGGGGATGATTTTCCTTCTTGGGCTACTGTTGAAAGGGGGGCTTGGTTTTGGTTTGAGAAAATTAAATGCTTAGGGCCCTTTATAACATGACTGTTGTTGACTGCTATCAATAACTGCTTTGACCATGCCTTACAGGTTGCTCTGTATCTTCTGTATAGAGTTCGATTGTCGACGGCCGTTTTGACAATCCTTCTCTGTTAAAAGGATTGTTAGCTTGTATTATTTTTTAAGCTAGTTCCTAAAAACTAAATTAATTCCTAGAAATAAGTTGATAGTTAAACTAAAGCCTATTAGTTAATTCCTAATTCTAAAATTAGTGACCAAATCTAAAATTAGAAAAAAAACTTTTTTTTGAATATTTTTTAAAAAAAGTGTTTATACATTATCAAGTCATGGGATTCCTCCATATACTTTGAAAATTCCAAGAAGTGTTTAAGCCATTTTCCATTAAATTTAAGTACATTTACATTTTTTTTTTATTTTCAATACCAATTGTGCCATGTGAATATACGACTTTTACATTGAACGGTCCTATCCATCTTGAATGCAATTTTTCTAGGAATTAGTCAAGTCGTGACTCATATAAGAGAACTTTAGTGGAAAAAATTAAAATACGATGCGAAATATGTCGATCGTACCATATTTTCATATTTTCCTTAAAAATGCATATATTTTCAAACACATCATGCCTTAACTCATCTAATTCATTAAGTTAAAGTTTTTGTTATGGGCATGCTGAGTTTAAGCCCAAATTAACTGTCCTGATTGCCCAATATGTTTTGTATTCAATTTCAACGGGGTGGTGACAAGCTTTTTCACAAAATTATTCTCTAGGGAGACCTAAGGGTGTTTCAAAAGTTGTATGGTAAGTCCATAGAGTATTGATAAGTCAAAATGACTAATCTTTGAGAGATAGATTCACCGTTTTCTTTAAGATTTGTTTTACTTTCCTAATAGCAAACTCTACTTGTCTGTTTGATTGTTTGATTGTCGATGATATAGTGTAGAGATTTTGTTCATGACGTGGTATTTTTCCAGCAAATTCTCAAAGGCTCGATTACAGAAATGGCTACCCCATCACATATTATGGTAATAGGAACTTTAAATCTAGACAATATATGCTCCTTGAGAAATTTAATATAGTTTGTTGATCACTGTTTTGACATGCTGCAGTTTACACCCATTTTGAGACATAATCTACTGCTATGAGGATATAAGGATCCATTACAAATAGAAAATGGGCCTATAAAGTCAATGTCCCAACAATCAATTACTTTGATTGTAAGAATTAGTTTCAAAGGCATATCATTCCTCCGGGTGAATGCAACTAATTTCTGACATTACTTGCAACGTTTGATATATTCATGCATATCACTAAACATTATGGGGCCAGCGAAATCCATATTGGAAAATTTTGGCCACTATATGTTAGATGAAAAATGCTCACCGCAAGTTTTTGTATGACAGAAAGTTATAATGCTCTTAATCTCATCATCTGGCACACAACACGTAATAATTTGGTCCGAGCAATATTTAGACATATAAGGGTCATCGTAAAAGAAGTGACATGCCTCTTCTAGAAATCTTCGTTTATCATGCACACGCCAATATTGTGGCATCGCATCTGCAACAAGAAAATTATTATATTAGTATACAAAGGAGTAATCTTAACAAAAAACAACTACTTGTATGGAAATGAATCCCTAATTGATAGTTTATCATAATCGAAGATTAGACAAGAAAGATGGTCAGCGACCATATTCTCTACTCCCTTTTTGTTTCTTATTTTGAGATCAAATTCTTGAAGCAGTACTATCCATTGAATAAGCCATGGTTTTGCATCTTTTTTTGATAGAAGATATTTGAGAGTCGAATGATCTATAAAAACAACACATGTGAGTCCAAAATATATTATTGAAATGTACAAAAACTTCACGTAGAAGCTCCTTCTCAATGTTGTATAATTTGTTTGTGCATTATTGAGAGTCTTGCTAGTATAGTACACCATGTAGGGCTTCTTGTCACTTCTTTTCCCTAGAATTCTCCAATGACATAATCACTTTCTTCAAACATAATTTCAAATAGTAGTGACCAATCCGATGGTTGCATAATTAGTGTCGTGATAAGCATCTCTTTAAGTATATTGAATGCTGTTTGGCATGCTTATGTCCATTCAAACTACACATTTTGTGAAAGAGTGTGAGAAAGAGGACTAACAATATTACTAAAATTCTTAATAAATATTCTATTCATGTGCTAAGAATAAGTATATGTCCGTTACGGTTTTGGGTATCGGTATTTTAGAAATAGACTCAATTTTGACTTTGTCTACATCCTTTGTTTTAGATGAAATTATATGGCCAAGTACAATACCCTTTTTAATCATAAAGTGGCAATTTTTCAAATTGAGGAGAAAATTCTTTTGTTGAAAAGTTCAAGTACAACTCCCAAATGAGTCAAACATGCTGAAATTGTTATCAAGTACAAAGAAGTCATCCATAAATGCCTCCAGATAATTTTTTTACCATATCTGTAAAGATACTTATCATACATTTTTTAAAAGTTGCAGGTGCACTACATAATCCAAATGGTATTCTTCGAAAAGCAATTGTGCAAAAGAGATAGGTGATAGTTGTTTTCTCCTAATCCTCTAAAACAATTTCGATTTGATAATGGCTAGAATATCCATCTTAAAAACATTAAAAATTCATATCCCATAACTCTTTTGGTCTAGAAAAGGTTACGAAAAATGGTCATTCATCATTACTTGGTTCAATTTGCCGTAATCAATGCACATACACCAACTTGTAGCAGTAAGAGTGGGTACCATCTCTCCATCCTCTTTTCTTATAATAGTTACCTCACATTTCTTAGGAACAATTTGGATTGAACTTATCTACTTACTATCCGCTATTGGATAGATAATGTAAGCGTCAAGAAGTCTCAACACTTCGGCCTTAACCACTTCTTTCATAGCAGGGTTAAGCCTTCATTGTATTTGTCTAATTGTTTTAGCACTATTTTCCAAAATGATATGATGTATGCAAATAAGGGGATCCATACTTTTTATGTTTGCCATGTTCCAATCTAAAGCACTATTGTATTGCGAAGTACTGATATTAAACGTTCTTCCTGATTCGCATCAAGATTTGCTAAGATGACTACTGGAAAAGTTTTCTTAGGTTCCAAAAGTGCATACTTGAGATCGTTGGGAAAAGATTTGACCCAAGAATTGGAGCTTCAATATTAGAAGGAATTAATTTTTTTTGTTTGTGGAGGTAGCTCTTCAAATACTTCCATCTTTGGTGTCCATCTTGCAACATATGAACAATAAGTATCATTCGTGCATTTCAATATTTAAGTGACATCGTCAAAATTAAGTCTTTCAAGAAAATCGTCATCCATTATTAATGCAACCTCTAATGGATCAGAGATGTATAAAGATATACATCTCTTACTTCACTGATTTCCTCAATTGGGTTAACATCCTGTACTTCATCAGGATCAATATTAGATTGTTTGCAACCATTAAAAATAGTAAGTTCAAGAGTCATGTTTCCAAATGATAATTTAATTATACCATTTCTGCATTAATAACTTTGTTAGTGATAACATAAAATAGACGATGATAACTAGTATTTGAAGACGAGCGTTTTTGACTGGTCCAATATCAGCAACTCTAAAATCCACCGGAAAAATAAAATTTTTCAATTTTCAATAAGAAGTCTTCAATTACGCCTTTGGGAAGCTTTTTTGATATGTAAGCTAATTGTAGTATGATTAGTGCTGATTTAAGTTCTCCCAGATCTAGTTATTTTTAAACTAAATATAGTAACAAGTTTACACTAGCACCCAAGTTTATAGAGTTTACTGTAATCACTTATCATGCACAAAATAGTTGGACATCCAAGTTTTTTGCATTTAAGAGGCATCCAAGAGAGAAATAAAGCACTTACCTACTATATCAAAAATGCCTTCTTTTGCACATTATGATATTTTTTTAATCTTGCTCAAATCCTTCAAGAATTTTGCATATAATGGCACTTTCTTTACTACTTCTAGCGAAGAATGTTGATCTATACTTGTTTAAATATTCCTAGAATGTCAGCATAAGAAACATTAATATTTTTATTCTTCAAACATTAAGAGAATGGTACAGATGACTTATAAGTCAAGGGAGTGGTTTCATTCGAAACTGGCTCATCAAGCACATTGTCACTTCTCAACTTATAACAATAGATATAGATATCTTAGGTATATCATTATGAAGTGTAGAAGAAATAATATTTATACCTTTGATTTATCTAAGTGATAGCCTCCGACTGAGATGCAAATTTACATTTTCTTGAGTTCACACTACTGAATTAACATGTCTTATCTAAGTTCAAATATCACTAATAGTCATCAGATTTTGACTATTGATAGTTTGTTGCGACTAAATGAATGGATCATTTAATCCACTCTCTGCTGTATAAGTATAATGGTATCCTCTAGATTGCGCTTCGATGGTGGTTAGTATACTGATATTGAAGCTGTTGATTTGGTATTGCTGCGGTGCATGATTTGCATATGGCTTGACTAATTGATTGTACTACTACTAAGGATTCTGTTTTTATTGAAGATTTGGATGATTCTTTCAACAGAGGTTATAAGTTGTTGAATATAGATTATCTATTGGTTGAGAAATTGTGTTAAAGGCATTTGTTTGTTCGTCCAATATTTCTTTGAAAGCCGGAAGTGTTGGAAATTGCGAGTTGTGTGTCAAATATCACAAATCTCTAGTACTTCATCATTACCTTAATAGTTTCTTGTTTCTTTGTGACCAAATCTTCAACTATTTTGGTTGATTAAAATAATCGTGTAGCTATATTTTCGATTTTTCCAATTTAGTAAGACTACCTCTGTTATGAGGTTTTTCTATTAATTGGTTTCGTTCTAAAATATCTTCTTTTTTCCATGCTCGCAAATTCTCGACAAGCAAATCAAGATATTCCCATACTTCTTTCACCATTCTTGCTCAAACACTCACTATTACACAAGGTTTCAATAAATTAGCTGGCTGTAACATTAAGTCTTAGTAGAAGGTATTTACTATCCTCCATATATCAAAGCCATGATGTGGGCATGAGAGTAGCAAACTTTTAATTCTGTCCCACCAATCGGATAAAGTTTCGTTTGGTGAAAGCTTATTTGTTTTCGCAAATAATTAGTCCGATGTGAGAGGAAGAATTACTTTAAGATTCTCATCCCATCATCCAATTGAATTCGAGCGTAAGGAGTGTAACCACATTTTAGCCTTGTCCTTAGAGGAGAATGGGAAGAACTTAAGATTTAATTGCTCTATGTTAATATTTTGTAGATTGATAGTAGCGCAAAACTCTTTGAATTTATGAAGATGTAAATATGCTCGTTTTTCATCCATCTCTTGGAACTTAGACAAAAGTTGTATGACTCCGGATTTTATCTCAATGTACCCTATATTCAAATGGAAATTAATACAAGAAGGTTGGATTGTATGATCTGGTTTTAACTAATTGCATAGGGACCTCCTAGTGCCTGCATATTGACTTTGATCATCATTTATGTTATGTCCTCCAAATCCATTATGATTGTTGTCTTCGTAAGAGATAAAAATTTTCCTACTGCTGATTAGGACCGATCAAAGAAATTGACGGATTATCATGTTGGGTTGGCAAAAATACAAGTCAGATAAATGACCATTCTCACCACACAAAAGACCTCAGCCTTGCTATACAAAGAATTTTAGCTCGATCGCATCTAAGATATAAACTTTACTAACAGCAGAATCCCAGCTTCACCAAATAGAGCAAATTTTCTCACCAAGCACAAAACTAGTCTAAAGACTACAAAATACAAAGTCCACCTCGCCAGCGTAGACATCCCATCCTCGCTGGATCAATGAAAACAAATGCACCCAAGACAGTTATAACAAATGACTAAATTCACTCCGACAAGGAAGATATTCCAATGACGCCAACTAAACGAGTCAGCTCCACCAAATAAAAACATCTTATTCTCATTGGCATGTGATTATTCAAACTGATCAAATCATGGCACAGTTCCACCATGATCCCTTAGATCGGATCATGGTGCACTTATATCATGATCTTCCATAAATCAAGTAGCATTTATAACCATTCGAACTATAAAACCACTCCGATACATGGATAAAAACGATCAGAAAATCAATTCCTTAGAATCATACAAAGAGAATTCCTATGCAACCCAAGTTCTTTACTGGATAGTCAATGGAAGTAAAAAGGGTTGCTCTAATTATATTTCCATCGTCACATTTCCCAGAATTATCAATTGTGATACTCTTTTAATTAGTGAAAGAACATCTTGAGTGTTACAATCTTCAAATTCAATAAGTTTATTTTGCTTTTATGATGACTGCATTCTTTGCTAATATAGCAAACAATAGAAACAAGATGGTGACTCTACTAGCTATATAGAGAAATTCGCATCACAGTCCAGTAAGGCAGCTATCGATGTCACCATTGACACCCTGGTGATTGAATTTGTCTAGAAAAATTACAAAGAATTTCTCCATACAAACTCTCTCTCCAACATGCAAATGAGCAATACCTTCTGCATGGAGAGAAGGATCACCTCGTCTTCCTCCAAGATGATGACATACTTCAGCATTTCTGCAAATGACGTCAACTACAGAACCTCATCCCGAGTCACTGCACCCGAAAAAACTGACATTAGGACCATGTCCTTGGCGATTCATTGACGTGCTTCTATCAGTGCAATCCAACTTGCTATGGTGCAAGATAATTGATCTCTTCTACTAGCCGGTCTACTGCCCCTCTCAACAATAAAGAGAAGAAGCAGGCATTTTACTAGACCATCATTGATAGACAAATGGTCAAGAAGCAAAATTTGGCCACCAATGTGCTGGGTGACAATAAACCTCAAAGCGGCATTGATAAATATTGGTATTTCAAAGCTCAAGTAGTGAAAATGAGCAAGGCCCTAGCACCAGAGGACTGATCGATAATCAACAAAGTCTCCAAACTGGACAGAATTTAAAAATCCAGTGAGTACAAATTGACAACCTATTGCTCGACAAGAAGTATCGAAGAAGCTCACTTCAGAGCCAACAAATGAAAAGTTGGGATGATATCTATAGAAACATCTTTTGCTCCAACTTTAGACCTAAGGAAATGTCTTGGCCAAGTTCATTGAGCACGGCAAATCTTGTCAGCGACAAATGACCACTAGCCAGACCTTCAAAGTTTGAGGCCAAAATATTAACCAATTAATGTGATATTCTCATGAGAATGTTAATACATACTCCTAAAATAGAAAACAAAATTTTATGGTGATCTATGTTAACTTGATAAAATTTCTACTCAATATAGTACATAGCTACGCATTAGACTAATACCAGTGCAGTTAAGATAAATCTTTAGATTTAGGTCAAAATATCAACAAATTAATATGAAAATTTTATGAAAGTGTCAAAGCATACTCCTCAAAGAGAATAATATTTTTTGTAGTGATCCATAATGATTTGATATAATTTCTACTTGATATAGTTAGTAGTTCACGCACCGGACATATATAGATGCAGCTAAATATCAAATTTATTTGAATTTTTATGAGAGTGTCAAAATATACTCCTAAAGTATAATACAAAATTTTATAATGATCCATATTGGTTTGATAAAATTTCTATTTAATATAGGATTTAGTTCATGAATCTGACTAAGACTGTTGCAGCTGAAAAAAAACCTTTAGTGTAGATCAAAATATTTAGAAATTAATATGAAATTTTTATGAGAGTATCAAAATATACTTCTTAAATTGAATATAAAATTTTATAGTGATTCATGATGATTTGATATAATATCTATTTAATATAGTATACAGCTCATGTACTGGACTAATACTAGTGCAGCTGAGAAATATCTATAATTTGAGGTCAAAATCTCAGCCAATTAAGGTAAAATTTTTATGAGAGTATAAAAACATACTCTTAAAACTGAATTAAGTGAAGGTTTTATATAGTGACCATAATGGTTTGATATAATTTTTACTCAATATAATACATGACTCACGCATCAAACAAATATCAGTGCATCTTAGAAAATTATTTCTCTTACATCAAAATCTAAACTAATTAAGTGAAGGTTTTATGGGAGTATCAAAGCATATTCCTAAAATATAATATAAAATTTTATTGTGATACATAATGATTTGATATAATATCCACTCAATATAGTAAATAATTTATATACTAGACTGATACCGGTATAACGATGAAAATTTTTTAGTTTAAGCTCAAAATCTAAACCAATTAATGTAAATTTTTTATTAGAATGTAAAAGCATACTTATAAAATAGAATTCAAAATCTTATAATGATCTGTGATGATTTGGTATAAATTCTACTCAATATAGTACACTGCTCAAGTACCAGACTAATACTGGTGTAGCTGAAGAAAATATTTAGTTTGTGGAAAAAATGTCAACCAATTAATATGAAATATTTATAAAAGTATCAAAATATACTCCTAAAATAGAATACAAAATAATGTGGTGATCCATAATGATTTTATATAATTTCTATTCAATATAATACACAACATACACTCCAGACTAATATCGATACAGCTAAGAAAAATCCTTATCTAGAGGAATAAATGTCAAACTATTAATGTGAAAATTTTATAAGAGTGTTAGAAAATACTTCTAAGAATATAAAATTTTCTGGTGATCGATAATGATTTGATACAATTTCTATTCAATATAGTACATAACTCACGTACCAAATTCATACCGATGCAGCTGAGAGAAATTTTTATTTTGAGATCAAAATCTAAACCAATTAAAGTGAAATACTTATGAGAGTGTCAAAGCATACTCCTAAAATATAATACAAATTCTTATTGCGATCCATGATGATATGATTCAATTTTTATTCAATATAGTACAGAACTCATGTACGAGACTAATACCAATGCACCTAAGAAGAACTTTTAGTTTGAGGGCAAAATATAAACTGATTAATGTGAAAGTTTTATGGGAACGTCAAAACATCCTATAAAAATATAATAAATTTTTTTATAATGATCCATATTGGCTTGAATAATTTCTTATAAAAATAGTATACAGGTCATGAACTGGATATTTTGTAGTTGAAAATTTTTTTAGTTAGAGTCAAAATATCAACCAATTAATATAAATATTTTATTAGAGTGTCAAAATATACTCGTAAACCATAATACAAAATTATATAGTGATCCATGATGATTTGATACATTTCTACTTGATGAGTGCCATATATTGCATATTTATAGCCTTCATATTACCTATTTTTGTATATAAATAATGTCACTCAGGTATTTTTAATATATTTTTCAGGAATTTTATTCGTAAAAGGAGATGGCATGAAATCAGAGTTGGAGTAGGAAATCAAAATCCGAAAAGTTTTTAAAGTGGGCAAGACTACGAGACTACGATTCTTTAGAGTGTAAAAGTGAAATATAGTGATCCAAATAAATTCAAACGGAGAAAATACTCGAGGGAAAGAAAAAAAAATTAATTCATTAATTTAACCGCGAATTAGCGGTTTTAGCCGCTAAATGGCGGCCAAAACTGGGCTCCAAAAACCAAATTTTTTCCTGTAGCTTCATTGTAGTTATTTAGTTTCACAATTATATTAGAATTTGGTTTGGTTTTCTGAAGCCTATATATTAGCCGTATCCTTGTATTCTAAGGAAATCCGGTAAGTTTTGTACTCGTTTTTAGTTTAATAAAATTAGGATTTTGCTGAAGGGGTGACGGCCACAATACCGTACTCCAGAGCTAAGCCATTGCTTTTAATTTTTTATTCACTTTTTAGATAGAGTTAATTGCTTTCTAGTATAGATTTATTCGCTTTCTAGATTAGATTTTATCGTGTTCATGAATAAAAATAGGATTTTGCTTACTAGAATTATGAGTAGCTAATTTTCTTTAGCCCTAGGATGTAGATGAAGTTAGTTTAATAGATCTAATATGGATTTATCTCATCGTCTTTCTAAAAAAAATAAAGTTATGATTTTTCTATAAATAAATAAAAGATAGAGTTCTCAAATCATAATTATTTGATAGATTATGCATAATTAATATTTTGATAATCTATGCCTAGATGAAGTTTGGAATTCTTATTCTTTGTTTGTTTTTTAGAATTATCAATAAAGATTTTATTATAAATAAATTGAATTCAGTAAACTTGTAAATCTAAATTCTTTGATAGGTTATACTTAACTTCGGTGTTTTAATAGCCTATACTTAGATTAGGGTTTGAAGTTTATCTATTTCTTTTGTTTATAAGATTTTCTACTCGATATGATTTGTTTTTAAGAAAGATATTATTTTTGATAGTCTATACTTGCACATCACTTGATATGTCATACTTAGGGGCACTTGATTAAAATCAAATTAAAAAGATCATCTTTTTAATATGTTACTTATCGGTGTATAATTAAAAAGATAGGAAGAAAGAGATAATTTATTATTAGGCTATTATTCTAATGGATTCGAAATCTTAGACTAATCTCTAGAATTTAAAACTCATCCTTCCAACTTAGAATTCTTTGTTAATCCACTAGAACTAAAGAAATAGTAAGAATCGCAAAACACCTGAGATCCATGTGGGACGACCTGTATAGCGCTACAACCGACACTGTGCACTTGCAGTTTATCACATCAAGTTTTCGGCACCGTTGCCGGAGATCGACAGTGTTTTTCTTTCTTTTTCTAACGTTTTACAGGTTAACAGTGTGTGTTGAGTGTGCTGGGAACAGTAATTGCAGATATAGGAAGACAAAAAGGAGCAGAAGAGCCTCTGGACTAAGTAGCAGAAACTAAAGAGTCAAACTCTCTGGTTTAGCCGCTACTTAGCAGCCAAAACCGCCAATTGGTGGCAAGTAAAGGCAATTCTGAACCCAAATTTCCTCCTGTTCTGTGATTTAGTTCCCTGGTTCTGTAAAAAAAATTCAAAAAAAAAACAATCAATCTTTTTTTTCTTTTCCATCTCTCTCCCTCTCCACCTTTTTCAAAAAAAATTAAAAAAAATATTTCAAAATCAAACTGGATGTTATTATTGTCGTGATCCATATCATAATTATTATCAGTATCCATGGAGAGGAAGTTCGCTAGGACTAGGTCATAATCAAATTCAAAACACATATAATGAACCTACGAGCGCTTCTTATACACAAAATTACAATTATGAATAGATGAATAATTCTAATTTTGCATATAATCAAGAGTCATACCAAGAGAGTTCTCCATTTGATCCTTTCTTTATGGGCTATTCATCTTCATGCTCTACATTCAATTATGAACAAGAAATTCAATTGAACATGTTAGATGAAAAATTAAAAAGATTAGAAGCAAACTATGTATGTCATGAGAATCTACCTTCAACCACTTCATGTCTGTCATCAAATATGTACACAGATCTATCATATCTACCATCAAATTTCACTCATGATCTCGAGATGCAATCATTTGAAGGAAATAAGGAAAATTACAATCATGAGTCTGAGGAACGAAAACGTAGAATTGAGGAAGGTATAGAAGGTTTGCTAAAATCATCCTCTCAAAATTCATCCTCTAAAACTGCAGCTTGTATGGATGATCTTCTCAAAGCGATTTCTCAAACTAAACTTTTTGGAGATCAAACATCTAATAGTTTGAACATATCTAACTCCAATGAACAACCATTTCAGTTATCTTTTGAAATAGATATGATTCAAAATGAGTTAAATAATTTTGTGCATGATGAGTCTATAATTCAACATTGTGATCAACCTATTTTAGACTATTGAAACAATAATTATGAAGAAATCAGTGATAAAGAAAATATTTTGCTTGATGATTTACCTCATGTTGAGTTTGTTAGTGACACATTATCATTTCATTCTTTTGATAAAAATTGTGAAGAAATTTGTGAAGGAGAATTTTTATCCCTTCATAATAATTTGACTAATGATAAGTCCACTAGTATGGTATTTTCTTTCGAGAATTTTGATAAAAGGTTTGAAGAAAATTTGCATGACAAGCCCATAATAATTGAAGAATGGAAGGAACATCAAAAGAAAGAGGTCATGGTACCTAATGATTTGGAAGGACGATCCAAAATCGAGCTCATGATTCCGCTACATCAAAGTGAGTATATTATTTCACATATTGATAAAACCAAAATACTTGCTGCCATGAAAGATACTCGTGAGTCGAATATGGATGGTAAAGGTACACTTTCTAACCTCAAAACTTTACTATTGAATAAAAGAAAGAAGGTTAGAAATAAATTGAGAAAAATCAAAAATAAGATGGAGAGATTAAATGCAAAACTGACAAAAAAGCTAAGTTCATCCATATCAAAACATAAAAGGACACAATATGAGAGTAGAAAGCGATCAAGAGGTCGTAACCGTTTGAATTTTCTAATAAGTGTTTAATATTTGTATAATAGTGTTCTTTTTTATTTTACCACCCTTGGTTTGTGTATGGGGCATATACGAGTTTAGGTGTGGAGGAGTGGGTTAGAATATTTTCTTCATATTTTTCTAGGATTTTTAGTTTTTTTTTTAATCTTTATTTTATTTTTAGATTATTGGGTTTTTTTATTTTGCACTTTGGGTAGTTTTTAGGGTAACTAACTAAAAAAAAATTTAAAAAAACTGAAAAAAAAAGCTGAAAAAAATAAAAAAAAAACTTTAACAACATATTTATGTATTTTCATCAATAGATCAACCTAGTTACTGATAAAAGAACAAATTTAGATTTGAAATTGGATAGGAGAGTAGATTGGATGATACACTTTGAATTTTATGAAAGAGATTAAAATCCGAAAAATAAATACCACTGACAGTTGTTTTGAGGCAAGTATACATCTATTTTTCACTTCACAATAGTTTATTAGGTTAAGGACAAAGATGATAATAATTGAGTAAGTCTTCTCTCTCTAAACAAAGAAAAAAAAGTAAGAATAAAATAATATGGTGAGCCTGGTATTAAGGCAATAGTCTCGAGAGTGATAAAATATTAAGGTGCGCCTGGTATTAAGGTAATAGAATCAAGAGTGAAAATAGAGTATAATCCAAGTAATCGGGTACTTTGCGCCTAAGTAAGCGTGAATATTCGCATGAAAGGTGAAATATTCTAGAAAAAGAAAAGAGTATGAACCGAGTAATTGGGTACGTTGCGCATAAACAAGCGTGAATATTCGCATGAACGGTAAAATATTCTTTAAGTAAAAGAAAAAAAGAAAAAAGAAAAAATGTTATGAGAGGAGATGAATCATGAGTTATAGTTTAGTCCAAAAGCGAAGTAGACTATTACACGTGCACGTAGATGTATAGTATCTAATGGATTATCTGTTAGTTGGTATTGAAAGATAGGACTTAAATTTTTTATTAAAATGATAAGTGTATCTAATATAATGCTCGATTTTAAAATTGATAAATGCATTCTTGAGTTTGTATATTAGTGAGATTAATTGATGAAAATATTATAAAAAAAGATTTTTCTTTCTTTAATATAAAATTTCTATTTTCTTGATTTTCGGTTATTCTTATTTTTCTTTTCTTTATTTCTTAATCTATTTTCTTCATGAATTTTGTGGGTATATTCACTGCAAACCCTCACGAGACAACACTCGTCCACTAGGGTAAGTTAGGGGTTCAAAGACTTGTTGTACGTACTAATTGTAATCGCGATTCCTGCAAAAGTGAGTTAGGATTTTTAATTTTCTTTTTAGGGTTAGGTTTTGCTCGAGAACTAGCAAAAGATAGGTGTGGGGGTGTGATGAGTGTCATATATTGCATATTTATAGCCTTCATATTACCTATTTTTGTATATAAATAATTCTACTCAAGTATTTTTAGTGTGTTTTTTAGGAATTTTATTCGTACAAGGAGATGACATGAAATCGGAGTTGGAGTAGGAAATCAAAGTCCGAAAAGTGTCTAAAGTGGGCAAGACTATGAGACTACGATTCTACAGAGAGTCAAAGTGCAATACAATCATCAAAATAAACTCAAAAGGAGAAAATACTCGAGGGGAAAAAAATCAAAAATTAATTCATTAATTTTACCGCTAATTAGCGGTTTTAGCCATTAAATGGCGGCCCAAAGTGGGCCTCAAAATCTGAATTTTCTCCCGTGGCTTCGTTGTAGTTTTGTAGTTTCACATTTGTATTAAAATTGGATTTGGTTTTTCGAAGTCTATATATTGGCCGTATCCTTGTATTCTAAGGAAATCCGGTAAGTTTTGTACTTGTTTTTAATTTAATAAAATTAGGGTTTTGCTGAAGGAGTGATGGCCACAATACCGTGTTCTAAAGGTAAGCCAATGCTTTTAATTCTTTATTCATTTTTTAGATAGAGTTAATTTCTTTCTAGTATAAATTTATTCGCTTTCTAGATTAGATTTTATTGTGTTCATGAATAAAAATAGGATTTTGCTTACTAGAATTATGAGTAGCTAATTTTCTTTAGCCCTAGGATGTCGATGAAGTTAGTTTAATAGATCAAGTATGGATTTATCTCATCTTCTTTCTAAAAAGAAATAAAGTTATGATTTTTCTATAAATAAATAAAAGATAGAGTTCTCAAATCATAATTATTTGATAGATTATACTTAGGAGGTGCTACCTTTGGGAAACCTGATGCGCGAACCTCCCCAATTATTTGTACTTCATCATTCGCAGCAGCTTGATGAGCAAGGACTGCAGAATCCTCTTGTATAGTAGAAGGAGAAGCTACTTCAACAGCGGCCAGGTGAGTTAGAGTCGCAGAATCCTCTTGAATAGTAGGAGCAGGATCACTGCAAAAAACGGGTCCTTGACTCTGACGTCTCTTAAGGGAATGGAGAGTTAAAGAGGAGTCGTCCTCATCTTCCTCGAGTTCCTCCGCGAGGGTCTCAGAAACCAAACTGGGTATCGCAGTACCGGCTCCAGATGAGGTATCCTGCAGATCGATGTCCTGCGGATTGATAGGCAAATCACTGAGACGCCTTAATCTCTTCCGCTTATGCAAAAGCTTCTTGGGAGGAGATTGCGATTGAGGAGAAATCTTCTTCAATGTTGGAAGTGGAGAAACATCAAGGGAGACAGGCTGAGTCGATAAGACCAATGCGCTATTATCCTCCTCCCCATGTTGAATTGCTGATTCCAACTCATCAGAGGCACCTTCTGCCCCAAAATCTTCCATCCCTGCCACCTTCGTGCTGCCGGCCTTCTGCTTCTGAGCATACCAGGCTCTGAACTCTTTCAGACAAGTAAGGTTTACATTGAAGTTATGGGAGCGAAAGTAGCATCTGCGAACCATTTGCAGAAACCAAAGCTCATATACGAGTTCGGGGTCTTGATTGGGAGATCAAATTTAGCCTGGGTACCGCTTGCGACAAAGTGGAACCAAGCTTGAGCTCCTTCAAGAGCATTCCCAACAAAACTTATTTCCCTATTGTGGTTACCAACATAGAGTTGATCATACTCGAACTGTCGAGCAAAATGGCTTGGGTAGTAAGGCTCTATATAGCAGTGGTTCCCTAAACGAAGAACCAAATGTCCTGCGCTGATGTTTATTAACCACCAGAAGCACCCCAGAGATAGAACTGTGAACTTATCAAGTAGCCTGCCAAGAAGGTCGGATCAGATAAAACCTGGAGGGCCTGATAGTGAAAGCTTTTAAAGGACGTTCCAGCCTTGAAAACGTCCTTGTCAGATTCGGCGATGTAAGCATCTGTCCCGAAACTTGCAATTCTCCTCTCAACCTCATTTTCAGAAATCGGAGGAAGGTGAGTGAAATCAGGATTATTCTTCGAAAAATTGGGCAAAAGGTATTGCAACCACTTCTTCGGCTTCACATTGCAAGTACTGGACATATGGGTGCAAATGTGGTAATGGCAGAGCAATTTCCAATAAGTATCATATACAAAGGGTCCTGCGTCTTCAACAGATGGAGTTCTTCCCCAGTAGGGACGTACTCTTCATGTGGGATGTCTCTCATGGGTAGTCCCGAAATCTCATACATTTCGTGAAGTGCGAAACCCAATTCGCCGCGAGGGGAAAAGATTGTACAAGTATTAGGGTTGTCCAACTCCAGTAGAACAAAGAAATGAAACCTGCTAGCAGGAATACCGTGATGAACCACCCTGATAGCGCGATACAACTTCGCATGAAAAAGTTGGTCTCTGAAAGCACTCAAAAAGAAGTCGGTCAGGATTACCCACTCTCCTTTCGAAGAGCAGTGAACCCATCCAGGAGGACGAAAGTTTTGAACAGGAAACTCTCCTTGTGCATTGACGAATCGATGCAAGAAAGTCTGTGCGACTATGGGTGTTTCACCTATAGGAAAGTCTTATTTAAAGGACCCCAGGAACAACCCACAAAAGTGTTTCCCAGTGGTACGAGGGAAGGCACCTTGTGAGTTAAATTCTCCCAATAAGATGTCCCAATAAGATGCCATCTTGCGGCCTGTTTAAGTGCCAGTTCGTTCGTCTGGGTACAGAAAGGGATTGGAGGAATAGGAATGGGTAGGACCTCTCCATGTTGGGGAGAAACAAGTTGTGGCCTTCAACTTCACGAAGCCACTTGTAATCTCCATCATCTAAACCACTATCGGGCACCGAAACGTGATCACCGAACAAGAAGGCAGGTTTATTCAACAAAGATCGGTTGTATCCTTCAAAAGGAGCATTGGTCATCAGCTCGCACAATATTGAGCGGGTAGGATGGAGAATCTTGTTTTTCCTTTCCTAGCTATCGGACACGGTACAATACGGGAAAACTTGGCCAAACCTGAACTCCTTCTTCCCGTCATAGCCACCCGAATATCCAAAATAATGATACTTGGGCCAAGGATTCAAGGCATAATTAACTGCAAAAGAAACATTCGGATTCAAGACAAAAAAAAATTAAGAAAGGGACTACCTTTCAAATGTGTGTTGAGAAAATTACTTCCAATTAAGGGTTCCTGCCAAACCTCTATTGAACTAGAGGGTGTTTGAAGATCTCGATGGCTACTGGCAGAAGCATCAGAGGAAGAAGTTTTCTTTGGCATCTTTTGCAGATTAAGGAAATCTTTCACAATAAGAATCGGAAGCTAAGGGAGGCCGAAGATGAGAAGTCTTAAAAACCCTAAAGAAAAACTTGGAGTTCAAATTTCTTGAGATAGGAATGACCTCTCTCATGAAATCGAGGTTATATAGCAGATGATTTGACGGCTGAGATCTTCGGATGGACGTGATCTCTGGCCCAAATCTCGTGAGTACCTTTTAATTTAATGCAGCTCAGAGATCGTCTCAATTCCTATGCCGTAAAAAGCAACCGCCTTCCAGATTTTGCGCTGCCAAAAGAGATGTTCGCGACCCTAATACAAAGTCATGTTCCTTCCAAAAGGGAAGTTCGCGACCCTAATACAGAGTCGTGTTCCTTCCAAAATAAAAGTTTACGATCCTAACACATAGTCATTTTCTTCTCCAAAATGAAAGTTTGCGACCCCAATACAGAGTCGTGTTCCTTCCAAAATGAAAGTTTGTGACCCTAATATAGAGTCGTGTTCCTTCCAAAATGAAAATTTGCTACCCTAACACAGAGTCGTCTTCTCCAAAATAAAAGTTTGCGACCCTAACACAGAGTCATCTTCTTCTCCAAAATGAAAGTTTGCGACCCTAACACAGAGTCGTTTTCTTCTCCAAAATGAAAATTTGCGACCCTAATACAGAGTCGTCTTCTTCTCCAAAATGAAAATTCGCGACCCTAATTCAAAGTCGTATTTTTCAAGAGTTGAAAATTGTGGCACTAATACAGAGTCGCATTTTCCTTCAAAAACAACAAATTCACAGCGCTAATACAGAGTCGTGTTCCTTTCAAAATGGGAGGTCAAGATATTGAGACAGAGTCATGCTATCCTCAATTGAAGAAACTTCTAATACATAATTATACTCTCAAAAATAAGAAAAATGGAGATTCTGACACAGAATGTTATATCCAAAGTATTCCAAAACACCTAAGAGAATCGTGAGAGTTTTGAAAACTTTGGAGGGGGTTTTTGTCGGCGAAAAAAATATTTAGTTTAAAGTCAAAATGTTAAGAAATTAATATGAAATTTTTATAAGAGTGTCAAAATATGTTACTAAAATAAAATACAAAAAAGACCCATAGCGACAAATGCAGAGGAGAGAGAAAATCAAATCCTCGACAACTCACCATGCTGAGAGGAATAGCATGGCTAGCCCAATGTAAACAGCGATTGGTAAAGACATATCAAATCCGTTAATAACTGGAGGGTTTGCTAAAAATCCCAAGATAAATTTGTCACAATATTGCCCTATAATAATATATCATTGCCCAATGCTACGAAAGCAAAGGGAAGAGAAGAAGTTCTCGCCAACCTATCATGCTAGGGGAATAAAGCATGAACAACCCAAAACTGCGAAGGTTTAGGATAGGTTGCACAACCGAAATAGGGCTATTCGCGGGGGTGCCCAGATGGTACTGAGCCATCATTTTTTGTTTAGTCCATGTTGATGGGATGACCAATTTCTCAGTATCGGTATCTGCTTAAGTGCTTGCAGCACGGCTGGCTCAGCACCAGCATCTTGACCGGCTTCCGGATATGCACGGCTACTTTCACGAAACGAGTCTATTTGTTCACCATCTAGTTCAAAATATAAACTAAAATAAGATATTAATTTAGACTTGATATGCATGTATATTTCTGCTTGATATCGTTACTTGATTATTTACTTCTTTGCATACATGTACATATACTTTTACATTAATTCATATTTCACTTGTTAGTTTATATTGCACAATCCCAACCTTTTATTATTTTACTTGCCGGCTTTGATTTTGAGCTCTCCCATAGCTCAGGTATTGAAGACGTAAGCTAGAATTCGCCATTATACGACCCATACATTCTTGAGCAGGTCAAGTGATGTGATAATTTAACTACAAACACACAGTATTAGTGTAGCACTATACAGGTCGTCCCACAGAGATCTCAGGAGTTTTTGCGTTCTCGCTATTCCTATTATTCTAACAGACTAACCAAAGATTCTAATTTAAAGTTGAGTTGATCTAATTAACCTAGGATAGAGAATCCACTAATTTCCAACCATGAATTACTTCTATTATCTTCTTCCTATCATAAAAATTTAATCATTTAGTTTTAATGTTTACTTAAAGTTTTTCAGCATGAGATATCAAGTGATCTGCAAGCCTAACTCATCAAAAAAACTACTTTTCATAAAAGCAAACTAAATCATTAGATATTTTGATGTAAAAGATAAAAATCAACAATCCCAAACCCCAACATAGAATACACTATCAAGAAACTTAACTCAAGTATAATCTATCAAAGTATTAATCTACGAGTTCTTGTATTTTAATTTTTTCATAGAAAAATCATGTCTTTATTATTTTAATTAGGAAGAAAATACTATAGAGCAACTACATGGTGGATTCTAGTTTCATCTACATTCTAAAACTAAGCTAAATTAGCTACTCATATTTCTAGTAAGCAAATTCCTATTTTTATTCACGAAACAAATTAAATCTAATCTAAGTAGCAATATAAATATAAACTAGAAAGCAATTAGAAGAGATTAGCAAAGAAAAATTGATGAACAGAAAGGTTACCTCTGGAGTCGGTATTGTGGCCGTCAGCCCTTCAGCAAACCCTAATTTTTATTAATAAAATCCGAGTACAAATTATTTCTTACTTTCTCTATGATTAATCTCTATATATCTCTAGATTACAAGGAATTGGTTAATAATATATTCATATGAAAATCAAACCCTAATTTTAACAGAAGTGAAAAACTACAAAATTACGTCAAAACTGTAACGCCCCACTTCCAGTAGTGTGGAAAGCTGGAACGTTCAGCGTCGAATGATAACTCGACGAGCCTCAAACAAAATATTACAGTCGCTATTGTAATTTAATATGAATAACATACAGAGATAAATGAATATTTTTTTTTTTGAAAAACAAAGAGATAATAAATTCCTTCAAACAAAATCTGCAATATCACAATAGATAAATTCTTTCTGAAAAGAAAAGGACTGTCTCATATGAAACTAATTATAGCGCCATGTGCACTTATTACATTTCTCTAAAAAGAAAGCAGCTAACAAAAGGAAGTAATCACTCCTGCAGATCTGCTTGTTCCTGGAAGTACAACATATCATGTTCTGCCACTGGTGGGTCTACTTCTTGATAGAAGTCTGCATCTGGTCATGCATAACCAGGATCGTCAGCAAAGCGATCCAATATTAAATAATAAAGAACAACAAAAAAATAATGAATAATAATATCTCAATATCAGGAACAATCATGCAAATGAAGGACAGAAGGTTTTACGTATTTATACTTATCATTACTATTATTTTAATAGATATCTTTTAAATTTTTACAGTTAATGTCTTTTAGTTATGGTATTTGAAAATTCAAGAAAATATGAATATAGCTGAGCTAAACGCATCCCCGTCTACCCCCGGAAAAACGGAACAGTAAGTTGATCGGAGCATATCCCGATCCTCCCATAAATGGGAAACAGTGGCACAGTACAGTTACGTTCAGCCATCTAATTCAAACAAACCTAAATTTTTCCCCAAATCCTCAGTGCATATCAGGTTAGGTATTAACTGTCAAATTTTAGTATCAATTGGTGATTTCAGAAATTTCAGTTCAGTATGTAGATTGGTGATAATAATTAAGTTCAGGGTACAGTAACAATAACAGTGACATTTGAGGAACAGTATAACATTACAGTGGTTAATTATCTATTACCAATCATAGACAGTAGCAGTTTGCATTTAAACAGTGTCTTATCTTACTTCATATCAGTGTTATCTTTCTTTTTCTTTCAATATATAATAAAAATTTGAATTAAGACTTATAACATAACTTTCTGGATTATATGCATATTTTAAAAAAATATAAACGTGTGGATTTTATTTAATCACTCTTAAAATAACATGTCCGTGGGTTCAGATAACAATAGTAGTTACATGTAAAAAGAAATCGGGGTAGTTCTAAATGCGCGCCACATAACACACAGTAAGGTGATTTGCTACATAAGGAAAATAGTGTTCTCTAAACTTTATTCAAGTTTGTTCAAAAACCACAATTTTTCTGACAAGTATACTAAAAGAGAAAGGAAAAAGTATATATAACCTTAATGATTTAAACTACAAATTCATACATAAAGTTTGCACTCCATCTGTCAAATAGTGAATCATAGCTAAGCAAGCAGCTGACAATTGAGTTCCTCCCTCAGAAGACCAGAAGCCAATATATAAAAATGGCTAATCAAATCACCTTCACAAATATTGGGTTAGCATGCCTCCTCTAATCATTTAAACAATTCATTTTAGGGAAACAACATCGGGTGCTGCGTTAAAGTCACTTATGCTGTCATGAATTTGACTCGTGCAAAAAAAGTCCAGCACCAGAAAAGAACAACAACCCCCATTCCCAAAACACACACACCCACCTTTCCTTCTCACTCCATCCCTTCACCCTTACATGCAATCAATATGATACATATGGAATTCATTGCAGAGATTTTATTGAACATCAATGGTTACCGAACCTTATGGCGTGATCGAGTCTCCTTGCCCATCCGCAACCGAACACAGAAAGGGGGAAAGAGAAGATGAAGAAGAAGCACATGCGCAAGTGGAAGTGGAAGTAGAAGCACAAGAAGATGCGGAAACGGAAGCCGAAGAAGCACAAGAAGATGCGGAAACGGAAGCCGAAGAAGAAGCACAGGAAGATGCGGAAACGGAAGCCGAAGAAGCACAAGAAGATGCGGAAACGGAAGCCGAAGAAGAAGCACAGGAAGATGCGGAAGCGGAAGCCGAAGAAGCACAAGAAGATGCGGAAACGGAAGCCGAAGAAGAAGCACAGGAAGATGCGGAAGCGGAAGCAGAAGAAGAAGAAGAAGAAGAGGAAGAAGAAGAGGCAGCAGCAGGTGCAGAAGCAGAAAGAGAAAAGAAGAAGAAGGAGAAGAAGAAGAAGAGGCAGCAGCAGGTTGCTACCTCGCCATGTCAGTTATGATGATGAGTGTTTGCTAGCAACATGAATGTCTGATTTACATAATTGCCTCCATACAAAGATTAAGGGAACAACAATAAGAAGAAGAAGCGGATAAATAAATTGCAAACCATATGAAGACAGTATCATGCAGCCAGAGGCATTTTAATGCTTCCATTGTCAAAGAGGAGGCCGTACACAATTCACCAGAAAGGAGAAGTTGAGTGCGCGTATCAAACCCTAGCTCTACTCCAATCTATAAAACCTCATAGGTATCGATGAAATTTATCCTAATGACAATTTATTTGACTGCCTAATCAAGCAAGCTGACAATGGTGAAAATTCAAATTTTATTCTTGTCAAATATACCTTCGTCTGAAACAAATTAATATAAATATTCTAGTCAATCACGATTGTAAAATTCATAGAACTATCTTTAACAAAATCTATAGGACTATTTTCTATTTAATATTAATGCATCTAAATAAAATAGGAACTATATAAAGAATAAGCATAGCATGTTAAGTGAGTTTAAAAACTCACCTTTGGCTGAGTCGTTCCCCTTCCTTGCTTCCGCTCTTCTTTTTCCCGTACGTCCTGAGATTTCTAGCGTTCCAGAAGAGAAGAGAGGTGAGAACGGTTTTTAGATCCTTATTTATCTTTAGGTTAGGATATAACCTATTTGGTTGAGATCCAACAAACGAATCTTTTCGGATGAGATTGATATCCCTCCAACTGTTTAGATTTCCCTCCAACAACTCCATTATATATATATTTTTTATATTTAAATTATTATTTTTTTTTTCCAGATTTTTAATTTAATTCAGTTTAATTAATTAATTTATTTATTATTTATTTTTATTTTTTTTTGAAGTGAAATGAACACAATGAAAAGTGGTCGTTACATTCTACCCCCCTTAAGAAAAATTTCGTCAGCGAAATTTCTTTAAACTTAAATGATGTAGAGAGGTTATATCTTTATTCAAATAGGTGTGGAAAACGCTCCCGAATGTCTTCCTCTCGCTCCCATGTTGCCTCCCGATTAGAATGTCGATTCCAAGAAATCAACACAAGTGGAATTACTTTGTTCTTCAAAGTCTTCTCCATTCGGTCAAGTATGGAGACTGGTTCTTCTGGATAGGAGAGGTCTGGTCCAATCTCCAGTTCTGAATAGTCCACGATATGCTTTTTATCATGAACATATTGTTTTAATTGCGAGACGTGGAAAACGTTATGTACTTGCTCCAGTATAGACGGTAGTGCCAGGCGATAGGAGACTTTTCCTATCCGTTCCAAGATTTGGAAGGGTCCGATAAATCTTGGGCTTAACTTCCCACGAGATTGGTTGGGATAGTCTGCTCTCCTCTGTTTGCCACCAAGCCCTTGCAATATTTGTCAATTGAATTTTGACGACATTTACTTTGTCGGCCTCAGGAATCCGAGCAGCTCTTAATAAGTCTTCCATCTGCATGAGCCACTGTTCAGCCTCCAAGGCTCCTACTGTTCCTGAGAAAGTTGTTGGATGAAGATGTCTGAAATCAGATATCCCTCCTGGACGCTGGTCCCTCGGTTCCGCCACATGATCTAGGGCTGCCATCACTCCCGCTCGAAAGGCTTCGGCTTGCTGTTGTTGCACGTCGACCATCTTGCTAAGCAGTCCCAACATTTCATTGGTATCAACGGAGTTTGAGGTCGAACCGGAATTTCCCCCATTCCTATTAGCCTAACGAGCCATCCTTCAAAGGAACAAAATAACGTAAGTATTACTTAAATAAACATAATAAAAGTAAATAGATATATGTAGAAAATCATATTTACGCATATATGTGTATAGTCGTATCGAACCTTAACTACTTTAACAAAATTAAACTATTATTATATACATATACATTTTGCTGACTGTAATGATATTCAAGTTTGTTCAAATCACTTGAACATATTTAAATAACCTAGGCTCTGATACCACCTGTAACGCCCCAACTCCCAGTAGTGTGGAAAGCTGGAATGTTCGGCGTCGAATGATAACTCGACGAGCCTCAAACAAAATATTACAGTCACCATTTACAATTTAATATGAATAACATGCAGAAACTAAATGAAATTTCTCTTTATCAAAACAAAGCGATAATAAATTTCCTCAAAATAAAATTAACAAATGTCACCACAGTTAAATTATTTCAAAATAAAAGAAAAGGACTGTCTCGCATAAACTTAAATAAAGTGTCATCAGCACTTATTACATTTTTATTTTTGAAGTGAAATGAACACAATGAAAAGTGGCCGTTACATTCTACCCCCCTTAAGAAAAATTTCGTCCTCGAAATTTCTTTAAACTTAAATGATGTAGAGAGGTTATACCTTTATTCAAATAGGTGTGGCAAACGCTCCCGAATGTCTTCCTCTCGCTCCCATGTTGCCTCCCGATTAGAATGTCGATTCCAAGAAATCAACACAAGTGGAATTACTTTGTTCTTCAAAGTCTTCTCCATTCGGTCAAGTATGGAGACTGGTTCTTCTGGATATGAGAGGTCTGGTCCAATCTCCAGTTCTGAATAGTCCACGATATGCTATTCATCATGAACATATTATTTTAATTGCGAGACGTGGAAAACGTTATGTACTTGCTCCAGTGTAGACGGTAGTGCCAGGCGATAGGAGACTTTGCCTATCCGTTCCAAGATTTGGAAGGGTCCGATAAATCTTGGGCTTAACTTCCCACGAGATTGGTTGGGATAGGCTGCTCTCCTCTGTTTGCCACCAAACCCTTGCAATATTTGTCAATTGAATTTTGACGACATTTACTTTGTCGGCCTCAGGAATCCGAGCAGCTCTTAATAAGTCTTCCATCTGCATGAGCCACTGTTCAGTCTCCAAGGCTCCTACTGTTCCTTAGAAAATTGTTGGATGAAGACGTCTGAAATCAAATATCCCTCCTGGACGCTGGTCCCTCGGTTCCGCCACATGATCTAGGGCTGCCATCACTCCCGCTCGAAAGGCTTCGGCTTGCTGTTGTTGCGCGTCGACCATCTTGCTAAGCAGTCCCAACATTTCATTGGTATCAACGGAGTTTGAGGACGAACTGGAATTTTCCCCATTCCTATTAGCCTAACGAGCCATCCTTCTAAGGAACAAAATAACGTAATTACTTAAATAAACATAATAAAAGTAAATAGATATATGTAGAAAATCATATTTACGCATATATGTGTATAGTCGTATCGAACCTTAACTACTTTAACAAAATTAAACTATTATTATATACATATACATTTTGCTGACTGTAATGATATTCAAGTTTGTTCAAATCACTTGAACATATTTAAATAACCTAGGCTCTGATACCACCTATAACACCACAACTCCTAGTAGTGTGGAAAGCTGGAACATTCGGCGTCGAATGATAACTCGACGACCTCAAACAAAATATTACAGTCACCATTTATAATTTAATATGAATAACATGCAGAAACTAAATGAAATTTCTCTTTATCAAAACAAAGTGATAATAAATTTCCTTAAAATAAAATTAACAAATGTCACCACAGTTAAATTATTTCAAAATAAAAGAAAAGGACTGTCTCGCATAAACTTAAATAAAGTGTCATCAGCACTTATTACATTTTTTTTTTTGAAGTGAAATGAACACAATGAAAAGTGGCCGTTACATTCTACCCCCCTTGAAAAAATTTCGTTCTCAAAATTTCTTTAAACTTAAATGATGTAGAGAGGTTATACCTTTATTCAAATAGGTGTGGAAAACGCTCCCGAATGTCTTCCTCTCGCTCCCATGTTGCCTCCCGATTAGAATGTCGATTCCAAGAAATCAACACAAGTGGAATTACTTTGTTCTTCAAAGTCTTCTCCATTCGGTCAAGTATGGAGACTGGTTCTTCTGGATAGGAGAGGTCTGGTCCAATCTCCAGTTCTGAATAGTCCACGATATGTTTTTCATCATGAACATATTGTTTTAATTGCAAGACGTGGAAAACGTTATGTACTTGCTCCAGTGTAGACGGTAGTGCCAGGCGATAGGAGACTTTGCCTATCCGTTCCAAGATTTGGAAGGGTCCGATAAATCTTGGGCTTAACTTCCCACGAGATTGGTTGGGATAGTCTGCTCTCCTCTGTTTGCCACCAAGCCCTTGCAATATTTGTCAATTGAATTTTGACGACATTTACTTTGTCGGCCTCAGGAATCCGAGCAGCTCTTTATAAGTCTTCCATCTGCATGAGCCACTGTTCAGCCTCCAAGGCTCCTACTGTTCCTGAGAAAGTAGCTGGATGAAGACGTCTGAAATCAGATATCCCTTCTGGACGCTGGTCCCTCGGTTCCGCCACATGATCTAGGGCTGCCATCACTCCCGCTCGAAAGGCTTCGGCTTGCTGTTGTTGCGCGTCGACCATCTTGCTAAGCAGTCCCAACATTTCATTGGTATCTAGGGAGTTTGAGGACGAACCGGAATTTCCCCCATTCTTATTAGCCTGACGAGCCATCCTTCTAAGGAACAAAATAACGTAAGTATTACTTAAATAAACATAATAAAAGTAAATAGATATATTAGAAAATCATATTTACGCATATATGTGTATAGTCGTATCGAACCTTAACTACTTTAACAAAATTAAACTATTATTATATACATATACATTTTGCTGACTGTAATGATATTCAAGTTTGTTCAAATCACTTGAACATATTTAAATAACCTAGGCTCTGATACCACCTGTAACACCACAACTCCCAGTAGTGTGGAAAGCTGGAACATTCGGCGTCGAATGATAACTCGACGAGCCTCAAACAAAATATTACAGTCACCATTTACAATTTAATATGAATAACATGCAGAAACTAAATGAAATTTCTCTTTATCAAAACAAAGAAATAATAAATTTCCTCAAAATAAAATTAACAAATGTCACCACAGTTAAATTATTTCAAAATAAAAGAAAAGGACTGTCTCGCATAAACGTAAATAAAGTGTCATCAGCACTTATTACATTTTTTTTTTGAAGTGAAATGAACACAATGAAAAGTGGCCGTTACATTCTACCCCCCTTAAGAAAAATTTCGTCCTCGAAATTTTTTTAAACTTAAATGATGTAGAGAGGTTATACCTTTATTCAAATAGGTGTGGAAAACGCTCCCGAATGTCTTCCTCTCGCTCCCGTGTTGCCTCCCGATTAGAATGTCGATTCCAAGAAATCAATACAAGTGGAATTACTTTGTTCTTCAAAGTCTTCTCCATTCGGTCAAGTATGGAGACTGGTTCTTCTGGATAGGAGAGGTTTGGTCCAATCTCCAATTCTGAATAGTCCACGATATGTTTTTCATCATGAACATATTGTTTTAATTGCGAGACGTGGAAAACGTTATGTACTTGCTCCAGTGTAGACGGTAGTACCAGGCGATAGGAGACTTTGCCTATCCGTTCCAAGATTTGGAAGGGTCCGATAAATCTTGGGCTTAACTTCCCACGAGATTGGTTGGGATAGTCTACTCTCCTCTGTTTGCCACCAAGCCCTTACAATATTTGTCAATTGAATATTGACGACATTTACTTTGTCGGCCTCAGGAATCCGAGCAGCTCTTTATATGTCTTCCATCTGCATGAGCCACTGCTCAGCCTCCAAGGCTCCTACTGTTCCTGAGAAAGTAGCTGGATGAAGACGTCTGAAATCAGATATCCCTCCTGGACGCTGGTCACTCGGTTCCGCCACATGATCTAGGGCTACCATCACTCCTGCTCGAAAGGCTTCGGCTTGCTGTTGTTGCGCGTCGACCATCTTGCTAAGCAGTCCCAACATTTCATTGGTATCAACGGAGTTTGAGATCGAACCGGAATTTCCCCCATTCCTATTAGCCTGACGAGCCATCCTTCTAAGGAACAAAATAACGTAAGTATTACTTAAATAAACATAATAAAAGTAAATAGATATATGTAGAAAATCATATTTACGCATAAATGTGTATAGTCGTATCGAACCTTAACTACTTTAACAGAATTAAACTATTATTATATACATATACATTTTGCTGACTGTAATGATATTCAAGTTTGTTCAAATCACTTTAACATATTTAAATAACCTAGGCTCTGATACCACCTGTAACGCCCCACTTCCAGTAGTATGGAAAGCTGGAACGTTCGGCGTCGAATGATAACTCGACGAGCCTCAAACAAAATATTATAGTCGCTATTGTAATTTAATATGAATGACATACACAGATAAATGAATAAATTTTTTTTTGAAAAACAAAGAGATAATAAATTCCTTCAAACAAAATCTGCAATGTCACAATAGATAAATTCTTTCTGAAAAGAAAAGGACTGTCTCATATGAAACTAATTATAGCGCCATGTTCACTTATTACATTTCTCTAAAAAGAAAGCAGCTGATAAAAAGAAGTAATCACTCCTACAGATCTGCTTGTTTCTGGAAGTACAACATATCATGTTCTGCCACTGGTGGGTCTACTTCTTGATAAAAGTCTGCATCTGGTCATGCATACCAGGATCGTCAGCAAAGCGATCCAATATTAAATAATAAAGAACAACAAAAAAGTAATGAATAATAATATCTCAATGTCAGGAACAATCATGCAAATGAAGGACAGAAGGTTTTACGTATTTATACTTATCATTACTATTATTTTAATAGATATCTTTTAAATTTTTACAGTTAATGTCTTTTAGTTATGGTATTTGAAAATTCAAGAAAATATGAATATAGCTGAGCTGAACGCATCCCCGTCTACCCCGAAAAAACGGAACAGTAAGTTGATCGGAGCCTATCCCGATCCTCCCAAAAATGGGAAACAGTGGCGCGGTAAGTTGGTCGGAGCCTATCCTGATCCTCCCATAAATGGGAAACAGTGGCACAGTACAGTTACGTTCAGCCATCTAATTCATACAAACCTAAATTTTCCCCCAAATTCCCAGTGTATATCAGGTTCGGTATTAACTGTCAAATTTTAGTATCAATTGGTGATTTCAGAAATTTCAGTTCAGTAAGTAGATTGGTGATAATAATTAAGTTCAGGGTACAGTAACAATAACAGTGACATTTGAGGAACAGTATAACATTACAGTGGTTAATTATCTATCACCAATCATAGACAGTAACAGTTTGCATTTAAACAGTGTCTTATCTTACTTCATATCAGTGTTATCTTTCTTTTTCTTTCAATATATAATAAAAATTTGAATTAAGACTTATAACATAACTTTCTGGATTATATGCATATTTCAAAAAAATATAAACGTGTGGATTTTATTTAATCACTCTTAAAATAACATGTCTGTGGGTTCAGATAACAATAGTAGTTACATGTAAAAAGAAATCGTGGTAGTTCTAAATGCGCGCCACATAACAGACAGTAAGGTGACTAGCAACATAAGGAAAATAGTGTTCTCTAAACTTTATTCAAGTTTGTTCAAAAACCACAATTTTTCTGACAAGTATACTAAAAGAGAAAGGAAAAAGTATATATAACCTTAATGATTTAAACTACAAATTCATACATAAGTTTGCACTCCATCTGTCAAATAGTGAATCATAGCTAAGCAAGCAGCTGACAATTGAGTTCCTCCCTCAGAAGACCAGAAGCCAATATATAAAAATGGCTAATCAAATCACCTTCACAAATATTGGGTTAGCATGCCTCCTCTAATCATTTAAACAATTCATTTTAAGGAAACAACATCGGGTGCTGGGTTAAAGTCACTTATGCTGTCATGAATTTGACTCGTGCAAAAAAAGTCCAGCACCAGAAAAGAACAACAACCCCCATTCCCAAAACACACACACCCACCTTTCCTTCTCACTCCATCCCTTCACCCTTACATGCAATCAATATGATACATATGGAATTCATTGCAGAGATTTTGTTGAACATCAATGGTTACCGAACCTTATGGCGTGATCGAGTCTCCTTGCCCATCCGCAACCGAACACAGAAAGGGGGAAAGAGAAGATGAAGAAGAAGCACATGCGCAAGTGGAAGTGGAAGTGGAAGTAGAAGCACAGGAAGATGCGGAAACGGAAGCCGAAGAAGCACAAGAAGATGCGGAAACGGAAGCCGAAGAAGAAGCACAGGAAGATGCGGAAACGGAAGCCGAAGAAGCACAAGAAGATGCGGAAACGGAAGCCGAAGAAGAAGCACAGGAAGATGCGGAAGCCGAAGAAGCACAAGAAGATGCGGAAACGAAAGCCGAAGAAGAAGCACAGGAAGATGCGGAAGCGGAAGCAGAAGAAGAAGAAGAAGAGGAAGAAGAAGAGGCAACAGCAGGTGCAGAAGCAGAAAGAGAAAAGAAGAAGAAGGAGAAGAAGAAGAAGAGGCAGCAGCAGGTTGCTACCTCGCCATGTCAGTTATGATGATGAGTGTTTGCTAGCAACATGAATGTCTGATTTACATAATTGCCTCCATACAAAGATTAAGGGAACAACAATAAGAAGAAGAAGCGGATAAATAAATTGCAAACCATATGAAGACAGTATCATGCAGCCAGAGGCATTTTAATGCTTCCATTGTCAAAGAGGAGGCCGTACACAATTCACCAGAAAGGAGAAGTTGAGTGCGCGTATCAAACCCTAGCTCTACTCCAATCTATAAAACCTCATAGGCATCGATGAAATTTATCCTAATGACAATTTATTTGACTGCCTAATCAAGCAAGCTGACAATGGTGAAAATTCAAATTTTATTCTTGTCAAATATACCTTCGTCTGAAACAAATTAATATAAATATTCTAGTCAATCACGATTGTAAAATTCATAGAACTATCTTTAACAAAATCTATGGACTATTTTCTATTTAATATTTATGCATTGAAATAAAATAGGAACTATATAAAGAACAAGCATAGCATGTTAAGTGAGTTTAAAAACTCACCTTTGGCTGAGTCGTTCCCCTTCCTTGCTTCCGCTCTTCTTTTTCCCGTACGTCCTGAGATTTCCAGCGTTCCAGAAGAGAAGAGAGGTGAGAACGGATTTTAGATTCTTATTTATCTTTAGGTTAGGATATAACCTATTTGGTTGAGATCCAACAAACGAATCTTTTCGGATGAGATTGATATCCATCCAACTGTTTAGATTTCCCTCCAACAACTCCATTATACTTTTTTTTTATATTTAAATTATTATTTTTTTTTTCCAGATTTTTAATTTAATTCAGTTTAATTAATTAATTAATTTATTTATTTATTTATTTATTTTTGAAGTGAAATGAACACAATGAAAAGTGGCCGTTACAAAACCCTCGTAAAAATTTCACTCAATGGAGACCACTTTTTGCCGCCAATTGGCGGCTAATGACGCCAATTAGCAGCAAAACCTTGGAGAAAAATTCTAGATTTTCTTTAGCACGAGTCTCTTGTCTTGTTCTCTTAATTCTCCTGATTGTATTGGACTTTTATGCTATGCAGTATCCTAATCTCGTAACTTTGCTCTCATTAAACTCTTTCCCGGGCTTGGTTTCCTAATCGGGCTATGATTTTATGTCATCTCCTTGTATGAATCAGATTCCTAAAAAACAAACAAAAAATACCCAAGTCGCAGTTATTTATATACAGAAAAAGATAAAATATCGGAGGATAAATACAATATATGATACTAATCATACCCCCACACCTATCTTTTGCTAATCCTTAAGCAAAACCTAACCCTAAAAAGAAAAAAAAGTCCTAACTCACTTTCGTAGGAATCGCGATTGCACTTAGCATGTGCAACAAGCTTTTAAAGCCCTAGGTTACCCTAGTGGCCGAGTGGTGTCTCGTGAGGGTTTGCAGTGAATTTACACACAAAATTCGTGAAGAAAATAGATTAAAGAATTAAGAAAAGAAAAATAAGGATAACAAAAAATAAAGAAATAAAAATTTATACAACAAAAAGAAAATTTTTTTTACTATATTTTCTTTAATTAATCTTACTAATTTACAAACTCAAGAATGCATTTAGATTATCAATTTTCAAATCAAGCGTCATATCAGATACACTTATCATTTTAATCAAAAATTTAAATTGCATCTTTCAATACCCGCAACAGATAATCCATTAGCTCATCTACATTTCGTGCATGTGTAATAGACTAATTCGACCTTGGACTCCGACTCTAACTCATGACTCATCTCTTCTTCTCATAACAAATTTTTTTCTCTTTTTTTCTTTTTTTTCTTTTTTAAAGAATATTTCACCTTTCATACGAATATTCACGCTTACTTAGGTGCAAAGTACCCGATTGCTCAGATCATACTCTTTTTTTCATTCTTGAGACTATTGCCTTAATACCAGGCGCACCCCATTATTTTATCATTCTCGAGACTATTACCTTAATACCAGGCGCACCCCTTTTTTTTTTATTCTCACTTTTTTTTCTTTTTCTTGTTTGAAGAGAAAAGACTTACTCAATCGTTATCATTTTTGTTCTTAACCTAATAAACTATTGTGAAGTAAAAAATAGATGTATACTTACCTCAAAATTACTGTTAGCAGTATTTATTTTTCAGATTTTAATCTTCTTCATTAAATTCTAAGTGTATCGTCCAATCTACTTTCCTATCAAATTTTATCAAATTTCTAATCTAAATTTATCATTTTATATTTAATTAGGTTGATCTATTGCTGAAAATATAAAAAATAGTTTTTTTTAGTTAGTTACCCTAAAAACTATCCAAAATGTAAAATAAAAAAATCCCAAATATCTAAAAATAAATTAAAAATCCTTAAAAAATAAAAATCCTAGAAAATAAAAATAAAAATACTAAAAAATAAAAATAAAAATCCTAAAAAGCCTAGAAAATAAAAATCCTCTTAATCCACTCCCCCACACCTGAACTTGTATATGTCCTCATATAGAAATCATTGGTGTCATCCTCTTTGCCTCCTGTTGAACTCTCCTGGTGCACGACGTGCATCGACAGTCGAAGACTCTCCTTGATAGATTTGTTTCAGACGACACCAAATTTTTTCAAGACCTTGCCTGACAATATTGATTTGCTCAGTGGGATCAGCTGGTAAGTCTTGGTCAAAGAAGACACCATCCTCCTCCTCTTGTGTTAATTCAGTGGCATATATATTTTTTTCATCTGTGATTTTATTTTAATCCTCTAGAATAGCAGCGTGATATGTCACTGAAATGTGTTCTGCAGCTATAAACACTCGTGAGGGTGTATATGCATCAAATTCAGCACTAGACATAAACTCGCGACACAATTGTGTACTTAGACACGGCAGAGACAAACTAGTCCTCGACCACATCTTAGCATCGATAATAGTGTCTACTAATTATGTGCACATACAAAAGTAATTATCTTGACGTATAATACAATCAACAATATGTAGTGTGGGTGCATAAAAAGATGACATATGTATAATCTTCATCATATTAGTGTTGATCCAGTGGCAAGTCGCGTGTATATTGCGATATGGTGTCTTACTGTTGATCCCTCTATCTCGTGTCAGTCTGCAGTTTGAACCTATCCGTATAAGATAGTCCTCAATCACACCTGGGGTTTGATTTTCAGGGTAAGGAGGATACGGGTGGATGCAGAGATGGCCGCTGCGTGCACTTCGCGTATTTCTCCACGTCTGTTGAGTTTTATGGTTCTGCGATTCTCTGAAATATCAGATTTTGCAAAACTGTTATAAAATTCCTCTACTAACTCCGGGATGTATAATGAATTGGGAGTGTGTATTAGATAATTTCATCCTAGAGTTTTGATAGTCGACAGAAAATATACACTAAATGCCGCAAAAATTTCACGAAAAAATTTCTCGCAAACAAATCATGCTATTATATTTTAACAGAAATCAGAAAAAAATTCTAATTAAACTGTAAACAGAGGATAGAGAAAGATTACCTCCCCTGAAGTTTCAGGAGGAAACTCCAGAGAACTACCACTGAATGGCAGTTCTTTTTTGCTGATTGGCACAGAGAGGGCTGTTCTAGGGCACAACTTTGTGGAGGATGGAGCACTTGGTGATCCTTACTCTCTGGACACCACTGGTTGGAGTAAAAGTTGGAGATTCTTGACTGACTTGCAAAGAGGAGATCCAAAGAGCAAAGGAGGATTTGGGGGAGAAGGGGCAGCTAGGGTTTGGGTTTAGATGTTAGGGATGGTTGGGCTACTTGGGATTTTATAGGCATGGTAAATTTCAAGTAGCCCCTCACCCTTCCTCAATTTTATTTGCAACCCTGCATCATGTTAGTATCACAATATACATAATATACATACTATTATACAAATAAATACATGCCTCAATGCATAGATCAGATCGTAAGTGTCACGACCTTCGCATTATCACTCGCTTGAGTTTCTAAAAACGGTTTTAATCTTTGACCACTCACTTTGAATAATTCACCATTTTTAGGGTCCTCGAGATCGATCGCACCATGATGGTGCACTGTCTGTACTATGTACGGTCCACTCCATCTCGATCTCAATTTTTTCGAGAATAAATGTAGCCTCGAATTATATAAGAGAACTTTTTGTCCGAGTGTAAATGACTTGCGAATGGTCGCTTTGTCTTGAAACACTTTCGTTTTCTTTTTATAAATCTTAGCACTATTATATGCATCCCGTCGAATTTCATCAAGTTCATTAAGTTGCAGTCTCCGCTGCTCGCCGGCTTTTTCGAGCTCAAAATTTAGAAATTTGATTGCCCATAGAGCCTTATGCTCAAGCTCCATCAGTAAATGACACGCATTTCCAAATATCAACCGATATGGAGACATACCTAGATTGGTCTTGTAAGCGCTACGGTAGGCCCATAATGCATCCGCTAGTTTACATGACCAATCTTTTCTTTTATGATAACTGTTTTTTTCCAAAATTAGTTTGATTTGGCGATTGGAAACATCCACTTTCCCACTAGTTTGCGGATGATACGGTGTAGCTAACTTGTGGGTAATGAAATATATCCGCATAAGCGCTTCAAATGTACCGTAATCGCTAAGGATAGCTCGAGGAATTCCAAATCGAGAAAAGATATTCTCTTTCAAAAACTTGACAACGACTTTGTTGTCATTTGATTTTGTGGCAATTGCCTCCATCCGTTTGGAAACATAATCAATAGTGACCAATATATATTGGTTTCCAAATGAGTTGGGTAACGGTCCCATAAAATCTATACCCCATACATTGAATATTTCGACCTCAAGGATAGGTGCAGATGCATCATATTGCGTCGTGAAATTTTGCCTACGAATTAGCATCGTGTGCGAGTTTTGTAATATTCCACAGCGCCTTTGAAAAGATTTGGCCAATAAAAACCACTCTGCAACACCTTTTCAGCTGTTTTCTTAGGACCAAACTGTCCTCCACAAACAAAATCATGACAAAAAGGGAGGATACTTTGTATCTCATCATCGGGTATACATCGACGCATGATCTGGTCTAGACAACATTTGAACAGATATGGTTCATTCTAGTAAAAGAAATTTACTTGGAATAAGAACCTATATTGATCTTGCTTGGACCAATGAGATGGAATCTTTATGATCACCAGATAGTTCACAATGTCAGCAAAGCATGGTTCACACATCAGTGCAAACAATTGCTCATCAGGAAATGATTCGTTTATGGGACAAGAATTAGTTGGAGCGTTGGACAAGCGAGACAAGTGATCAACTACTAAATTATCAGCACCTTTTTTGTCTAATATCTCAAGATCAAACTCCTGTAACAAGAGGATCCATCGAACGAGCGTTACTTTTGCATTTTTCTTGGTCAACAAATATTTCAAAGCAGTATGATCAGTGTAAACTATAATCTGTGATCCAATTAAGTAGGAGCGAAACTTTTCAAGTGCAAAGATAACTGCCAGAAGCTCTTTCTTTATGGTAGAGTAATTCAACTGGGTGTTATTGAGTGTCCTACTTGCATAGTAAGTCACGTGTGACTGCTTATCAATACGTTGTCCAAGGACGGCACCGATAGTATAATCAGATGCGTCACACATAAGCTCAAATGGCAAACTCCAGTCTGGTGCATTAATGATAGGAATGGTGATAAGTGCCTTCTTGAGATGCTCAAATGCTCTAAGACAATCTTTTGTGAAATTGGATGGCACTTCCTTGGCCAGTAGATGTGTTAAAGGCCTAGCTATTTTGCTAAAGTTTTTGATAAATCTTCTATAGAACCCAGCATGACCAAGAAAGAAGCGTATATCTTTCACTGATCACGGAGGTGGAAGATTAATGATTAAGTCCACCTTGGCTTTGTCAACCTTGATACCTTTCTTTGAGATGACATGCCCTAGCACTATACCATTTTTTACCATGAAATGACATTTTTTCCTATTGAGTGTCAAATGTTTCTCATGACAATGCGTAAGAACTAACTCTAAATGATGCAGACACTCTTGGAATGAATCTCCAAAGATAGAAAATCATCCATGAAGATTTCAAGAAATCGTTCAACCATGTCGGAGAAAATACTCACCATACACCTTTGGAACGTGGCAGGTGCATTGCATAACCCAAAGGGCATGCGTCTGTATGCAAAGGTGCCGAATGGATATATGAACATGTTCTTTTCTTGATCCTCTGGGACAATGGAAATTTGGTTATAGTCAGAGTATCCATCTAAGAAACAATAAAACTCATGTCCGGCCAACCGTTCCAACATCTGATCGATAAATGGTAAGGTAAAGTGGTCCTTCCTAATTGCAGCATTAAACTTTCTATAGTCAATGCAGACTCGCCATACCGTCTGCAAACGCATTGAGATAAACTCATTTGCATTGTTCTTGACTATAGTGATTCCGGACTTCTTAGGCACTACTTGAACTGGGTTCACCCATGCACTATCAGAGATATGATAGATGATCACATTGTCAAGGCACTTAAAAATATCTTTCCTCACGGTTTCTTTCATTACTAGATTCAACTTATACTGAGGGTCTCTTATAGGTCGTGCATTATCTAGTAAATGAATTGTATACTGCACTATAGATGGACTTATCCTCTTAATATCGGCCATTTTCCAGACTATGGCTTCCCTATGTGCTTTCAACACTGATATGAGTTCTTCCTCCTGAGTCTCAGTCAAATCTGTAGAGATAATGACTGGTAGTGTGTCGTGTTTACCCAAAAAAACGTACTTGAGATGACTCGGACGGGTCTTCAGCTCAAGCTCAGGTGGACACTCAATAGATGTCGTAACTGAACTCACGGTTCAGTCATCAATGGCTCAGGCGGAAGTTTCCATTAAGTGGAAGACACATAATTAGATGACTCATCGAGCCTATCCAAGAATAAACTCTCATCAACTAAACCATTCACATCATCAAAGAATTCCTCCTCTTGGTGCTCACTGGACAATACTTGGATCATATTCACTTCTAGGGGCTCATCATGTGGATCACTAGGTTGGCACTCTAGATTGAATATATTCAAATCAAGTGTCTGTTTCTAAAGGAAAGTCTCATCGATCTACTTGGAAAATTAATAACAGCATTAGAAGTGGCCAGGAATGGACGTCCCAAAATAACTGGGATACAATGTTGTGGATCCACCATAGGTTGAGTCTTGAGAACTATGAAATCGACTGTGAAAATAAACTCTCCAATCTTAATCAAGACATTCTCAATCTCTCCTATAGGCATCTTCACAGATCTATCAGCTAGCTGTAACGTAATCCTTGAACGTCTCAACTCTCCTAGTCCTAATTACTGGTACACTGAATAAGGAAGGAAGTTGACACTTGCTCCTAAATCTAGTAAAGTCCCTATAGTGTAGGAGACAGAAGGACTTTCAGGGTCTTTGTACTTCACAGATACTGACTGAGAGATAATGCTAGAGATGTCAGCAGCTAGAAAGACTTTCTTTGGAACATTTGTTGTTCTCTTCTTTATGCATAAATCCTTTAAGAATTTTGCATAAGTAGACACTAGTTGGATTGCATCAAGAAGAGGAACATTGACTTTAACTTACTTGAATAACCCAAGGATGTGCTCTACCTGAGGAGAATTTTTCTTTAATCGATTGGGATAGGAAGCCTTCGGCTTATAAGTATGGTCAATAGAAGGATCAAAATTATAGAGGTTAGACTCCGCTGTCGTGCTAGTGGGTGCATCGTGGGATGATAGTAATGATGAATCATGAGGGATGATGGAATCGTGGAATTAGAGAGTGTAGCCTGCCGTGCAATAGGAGTTGAATCAGGTGGCATGGCTACATGATTGTCAACCAACTTGCCAGGTTGAAGTGTGTGAATGACATTAACTTGGTTAACATGCGACTGATTAGAGTTTGAGGAACTGGCATTAGGATTTGTTATGGATTGACTTGGAAAAGTACCCTTACCACGTTCACTCATTTGACTCGCTAATTGTCCAACCTGCTGCTCTACGGTCTTAATAGATTGAGAGTTCACGAGCAGGTGCTGATCTGTTCTTTGAATAAAATCAATTGACACTTTCATAAGATTTTGCATGTGCATGTCAAGACTGGATATATGCATGTCAATTTCGGAATGAGACTTGATAAGATTTTCAATGTTCTTCTCAAGTGACTGGAGTTGCTTTTATTGATCATTATTATTAGACCCCTGTTGTGGATGTGAGTTCTGTGCAGGTGGTCTATTCTTATTGTTCCCATGATTTGAAGTGTTTGGGTGTTGATAAGTACCCACATTTGGTCTTGGGAACTGACCAGTGGCTGGAGGCTGCATATTGGGGTTTGAGACTCCCTGATATTGCCCTTGACCCCAAGAAAGATTTGGATAGTTCCTCCAGCTAGGATTGTATGTCAGAGTGTACGGATTATTCATGGGTCTATGATACAAGGCGTTTTAGCCTGCTCAAGTGTAAGACCTATAGGATTCACTAATAGTGGACACTCCTCCATAACGTGGTTTAGAGTTCCGCAATTAAAGCATGTGGGACTTTGAATTTGATTCACTTGACCCACTAGTGGAGCACTAGGAGTCTCCAATGCCTCAATTCTCCTCATAAGGGCTACAATTTTAGCTTCGGAAGTTATAGAGGTGTCGACCCTATAGATCCCACCCTTATTTGCAGAAGTTGATGCATTGGGTTTCTCAGCGGGACTCTCCCACTGTATAGTCTTTCACGATAGGTCCTCAAGAAAGTCCCATGCTGCATCCTCGTTCTTTCTCATGAACTCTTCCTGACACATGGACTTAAGAAGAGTTTTGGATGTGTATCGAGTCCTTCATACACGATTTGACACAACCGCCACTTTTCTATCGCATGGTGGGGGTACTGAGCTAATAAATCATTGAACCATTCTAAGTATTTCCAAAAGGGTTCTCCCGGCACTTGACAGAATTGATTGATTTGATTCCTAATTCTTGTCGTCCTGTGCGAGGGATACTACTTATTAAGAAACACCGTAACGAATTCATCCCAAGTAGTGATTGAATCAGTAGGCATACAGTACAACCATTTCTTGGTATTATCTTTGAGAGCAAACGGGATGAAACAGAGTTTAATTGCATCCTCCGATAAATATTGCACTTTAATCATCACGCATACTTCTTAAAATTCATTGATAAAGAGATATGCATCCTCTGAATCAGAACCAGTAAATTTAGAAAGTATACTAATGTATTGCGTTTTCAATTCATAGTGATTACCCGCTGCGTGTGGAAGTTTGATGCATGATGGTAATGATGTGCACAATAGGTAACATCGATCTTGAAGGATCGGGATCGGTTGGCCTATCTTGTCATGCATGAACAAATCTCATTTCACTAGTCAACCAAATTGATCACGGGTCTAATGTGGCATGAACCAACGACCGTGAATGAATGCGTGAACTTCCTAAACTAATGGAAGAAGTGGGGTGTGGTGGAAATAAAACGGTGGAAGAGATATGATCAAATAAAATATATGATTCCTACTGTTCCTATTTTCTTGTATTTATTTATAGAACCAGAGAACCAAAACACAGACCTAGAGAAAAATTGGGGTCGGGAAGTACCTATTTTGCCACCAAATAGTGGCTCTTGCCACCAAACAGCGGCAGAACCAGAGAGTTTGACACTTTGGTTTCTACTACGCAATCCTGAGACTTCTTTGATCCATTTTGTTTTCCTGTATCTGCACTTTCTGGTCTTTGCACACTCAATACACAATGTTAACCCGTAAAACGTTAGAAAAAACAAGAAAAATATCATCGATCCCCAGCAACAGCGCTAAAAACTTGATGTGATAATTTAACTTCAAGGGCACAGTATCGATTTATCACTATACAGGTCGTCACATAGAAATCTCAGGTGTTTTTGCGTTCTCGCTATTCCTATTATTCTAACGGACTAACCAAAGATTCTAATTTGAAGTTGAGTTGATCTAATTAGCCTAGGATATAGAATCCACTAGTTTCTAACCATTAATTACTTCTATTATCTTCTTCCTATCATAAAAATTTAATCTTTTAGTTTAGTTCTTTGCTTAAAGTATTCTAAGCATGAGATATCAAGTGATGTGCAAACATAACTCATAAAAAAAAACTACTTTTCATAAAAACAAACTAAATCATTAGATAATTCGATAAAAAAATAAAAATCAACAACCCCAAACCCTAACTAAGTATAGGCTATCAAGAAACTTAACTCAAGTATAACCTATTAAAGTATTAATCTACAAGTTCTTGTATTTTAATTTTTTCATAGAAAAATCATGTCTTTATTATTTTAATTAGGAAGAAAATACTAGAGAGCAACTACATGGTGGATTCTAGTTTCATCTACATCCTGAAGCTAAGCTAAAGTAGCTACTTGTATTTCTAGTAAGCAAATTCCTATTTTTATTCATGAAACCAATTAAATCTAATCTAGAAAGCAATATAAATCTAAACTAGAAAGTAATTAGAAGAGATTAGCAAAGAAAAATTGATGAACAACAAAGGTTACCTCTGGAGTCGGCATTGTGGCCGTCACCCCTTCAGCAAACCCAAACTTTTATTAATAAAATCCGAGTACAAATTATCTCCTACTTCCTCTATGATTAATCTCTATATATCTCTAGATTACAAGGATACAGTTAATATATATACATAAGAAAATCAGACCCTAATTTTAACATAAGTGAAAAATTACGTCAAAACCCCTGCAAAAATTTCACCCAATGGAGCCCGCTTTTTGCCACCAATTGGCAGTAATGATGCCAATAAGCGGCAAAACCTTGGTGAAAAATTCTAGATTTTCTTTTACACGAGTCTCTTATCTTGTTCTTTTGATTCTCTTGATTGTATTGGATTTTGACTCTCTACAGTATCTTAATCTTGTAACTTTGACTTTGCTCTCTTTAAACACTTTCCCGGGCATGGTTTCCTACTCGGGCTCTGATTTTATGCCATCTCGTTGTATGAATTAGAATGCCTGAAAAACAAACTAAAAATACCCGAGGAGAAATTATTTATACACAAAAATAGATAAAATATGGGAGAAAAAAATATAATATATGATAATAATCACACCCCTACACCTATCTTTTGCTAGTTCTCAAGCAAAACCTAACCCTAAAAAGAAAGGAAAATCTTAACTCACTTTCGCAGGAATCGCGATTGCACTTAGCATGTACAACAAACCTGTAAACCCCTATAATACCCTAGTGGATGAGTGGTGTCTCGTGAGAGTTTGCAGTGAATATGCCCACAAAATTCGTGAAGAAAATAGATTAAAAAATAAAAAAGAAAAATAAAGATAACCAAAAATCAAGAAAAATAAAGATTTATACAACAAAAAGAAAAAAAAATATTATATTTTCTTCAATTAATCTTACTAATTTACAAACTCAAGAATGCATTTAGATTATCATTTTTTATATCAAGCGTCATATCAGATGCACTTATCATTTTAATCAAACTTTTAAATCCTATTTTTCAATACCCACTAACAGATAATCCATAAGCTCATATACATCTACGTGCACATGTGATAATCTACTTCGACTTGGACTCCAACTCTACTAACTATGATTCATCTCGTCTTCTCATAACAAATTTTTTTTCTCTTTTTTTTCTTTCTTTTCTTTTTTTTAAGAATATTTTATATTTCATGTGAATATTCACGCTTGCTTAGGTGCAAAGTACCTAATTACTTGGATCATACTCTTTTTTTTTCACTCTTGAAGCTATTGCTTTAATACCAGGTGCACCCTATTATTTTATCACTCTCGAGCTTATTGCCTTAATATCAGGTGCACCCTATTGTTTATAGAGAGAAAACTTACTAAATCGTTATCATCTTTCTCCTTAACCTAATAAACTTTTGTGAAGTGAAAAATAGATGTATACATACCTCAAAATTACTGTTAGCGTTATTTATTTTTCGAATTTTAATCTTCTTCATAAAATTCTGAGTGTATCATCCAATTTACTTTCCTATCAAAGTTAAAATCTAAATTTATCTTTTTATCTGTAATTACGTCAAAGCCCCCGTAGAAATTTCACCCAATGGGTCCCACTTTTTGCCGCCAATTGGCAGCTAATACCACCAATTGGTAGCTAATGTTGCCAATTAGCAGCAAAATCTTGGAGAAAAATTCTGGATTTTTTCTGCACGAGTCTCTTGTCTTGTTCTCTTGATTCTCTGGACTGTATTGGACTTTATTCTTTGCAGTATCCTTATATTGTAACTTTGCTCTCTTTAAACTCTTTCCCGGGCTTGGTTTCCTAATCGGGCTCTTATTTCATGTCATCTCTTTGTATGAATCGAATTATCTAAAAAACGAACTAAAAATACCCAAGTAGCAATATTTATATACAAAAATAGATAAAATATGGGAGGAAAAATACAATATATGATACTAATCACCGAGCAGCAGTAAATTTCTAGACCTCCACTTTTATATTTTTGGATTTGGTATGTATCACCCTTGAGCCTTAGTTCCCAACTTTTGTATAGTATTGTACTTGTTACTTTCTATTTTAGACATGTTATATATCTTCTTTTATATGACAGTAGACTAACTTTTAAGATTTTGATAGATGATTAGTATTTAATTCCATTCATTTTTGTTCTACATACTTATAGGCCTCGTGCATGTTGGCTTAAACGTGCCTGCTGGTAGCGCGCTCCGTTTCCGTATCCCTCCGGAAAATAGGGCATTACTAAGTGGTATCAGAGCTCTAGGTTAATTTAGAATGTGTTTAGGACTAATGCCATATATAAATATGTCCATTAATTTTTCTTTAATCTGAAATCTTATCTTGGTCTTATTATTAGTTGATTTTCTATCTTGCCTTATTCTTTTATCCATACCATATCTATCTTTTGATTGTCCATGTACCTAGTCTTATACTTCTGCTATTTGAGTCATATTAAGTTGACATGGTAATTATAGAGATTTATTCTCTGTTAATAATAGTTATAGTTATTCATTAGAACTGTAGCAAGTGGATTTATGAGACACTCCATATTATTTGTACCGGTTGATTTCTAACTTAAATCCTATACTTGCACTATTATGAGTTCTTACCCGTTGGCGTGGCAATAATTGATCTGCAGGTAATTATTGTAACTATTCGCAAGAACCTTAATATGTGAGACTTATGGGATTATTTCATCGTATACCTTTGATTTATTATCCCACTAGTTTAGATGGCATGACAAATTTGTTAGTTTTCAGCTATTTTCTAATCGGAGCTATTTTCTCAATAATCACATCCCTATTGATTTATTGATATCTTATTAGTTCAATTAATTAAATTAAATTTTGAGGATGAAATTTTTTTTTTAGGAGGGTGGTGTTCGCCATAAAAATTGTAAATGATTCTCTATTGATATATTTCAATAAAGGATTACAATTCCAACGGTTTCCCGTTTACAGAAGATGAGGAAAATAGATTCCCTCTTTGTTTAAAGTTGGGTTCTGAGGTAGCTGTGGAGAATAATCTTACTTTCCGTTGACACTCCGCACAAACTCTTTCAATTGGCAGAAAGGCTCCTGACTTCTGATCACAAAGGATAATTCTAGAAGAAGATGATCGATCCTTTCTCATTTATTTTTCCCTCTTTTATAGGGGTTTTTAGGGCAACGTTCCTGTCTCATTTGCTTGACTGTTAGCCCCACTACTCGAGAAGTGCCATCATATTCGTTAGGTAGTTACTCCCACGATCGAAATAATGTCGCTACATTCGTTTGGCAATTGGCTTCACGATCCGAGGTGGCAACTCCCTTCGTTCGGGTCGGTTGACTTTGTATTAAACCCCTCCTCGGAAGCTATTGGCAGTATCACGAATCTCAACTTTAGATTCGCGAACCTGTTATGTCGTAACTGGATCGCGAACCTTGAACTTTAGGTTTGCGGATCTGCTGAGTTGCGGATCTCCAACCCTAAATTCGTGGATCAGCTTTATTTTGATAGATGACTCTAGAATTTTTTGCCGACAAAACCTCCTCCAAAGTTTTCAAAACTCTCATGATCCTCTGAGGTGTTTTGGAATACTTTAGATATAACATTCCCTTTTGATGTGACGTAAGATTCTGTATTAGAATCTCCATCTTCTATATTTTCGAGAGCGCAATTCTGTATAAAAACTTTCTTCAATTGGGGGCAGCATGATCCTGTCTCGATGTCTTGAACTCCCATTTTGAAAGAAATATGACTCTGTGTTACCACCGTGAACTTGCTACTTTTGAAGGAAAATGCAACTCTGTGTTAGGGCCACAATTTTCAACTCATGAAGGGAAATGACTCTGTATTAGGATCACAAATTTTTATTTTGCAAGGAACACGACTCTGTATTAGAATCATGAACTTATACAGATCGTGAACTTTCATTTTGCAAGGAATACGACTCTGTATTACGGTCGCGAACTTTCATTTTGCAAGGAACACGACTCTGTATTAGGGTCGCGAACTTTCATTTTGGAGAAGAAAACAACTCTGTGTTAGGGTCACAAACTTTCATTTTTGGTTGCGAAAAATCTGAAAGGCGGTTACTTTATACAGCGTAGGACTTGAGACTTTCTCTGAGCCGTATTAAATGAAAAGGTACTCACGAGATTTGGGCCAGAGATCACGTCTATCCAAAGATCTCGGCCGTCAAATCATCTGCTATATAACTTCGATTTCATGAGATAGGTCATTCCTATCTCAAGAAATTTGAACTCCAAGTTTCTCCTCAGGGTTTTCTAAGACTTCTCATCTTCGGTCTTCCTTACCTTCCGATTCTTCTTGTGAAGGATTTCCTTAATCTGCAAAAGATGCCGAAGAAAGTTTCTTCTTCTGATGCTTCTGCCAGTAGCCATCAAGACATTCAAGCAACCTCTAGTTTGATAGTGGTTCGACAAGAACCCCTGATTGGAAGTAATTTTCTCAACATATATTCGAAAGGCAGCCCCTTTCTTAATTTTTGTTTTGAATCTGAATGTTTCTTTTGCAATTGATTACGCCTTGAATTCTTGGCCGAAAGATCATTATTTTGGATATTCGGGTGGCTATGACGGGAAGAAGGAGTTCAGGTTTGGCCAAGTTTTCCCATATTGCACCGCATCCAATAGCGAGGAAAGGAAAAACAAAATTCTCAATCCTACTCGCTTAATATTGCGAGAGATGATGACCAATGCTCTTTTTAAAGGAGAAAATCGATCTTTGCTAAATAAACCTGCCTTTTTTGTTCGGTGATCATTTTTTGGTGCCCGACAGTGGTTTAGATGATGGAGATTACAAGTGGCTTCGTCAGGTTGAAGACCGCAATTTGTTTTTCTCCAACATGGAGAGGTCCTACCCATTTCTATTTTTCCAATCCCTTTTCATACCCAGACGAACAGACTGGCATTAAATAGGCCGCAAGACGGCATCTTATTGGGAGGGTTTAATGCACAGGGTGGCTTCCCTCATACCACTAGGAAACACTTTTGTGGGTTGTTCACGGGGTCTTTTAAACAAAACTTTCCTATAGGTGAAACACCAATAGTCACTCAGACCTTTTTGCATCGATTCGTCAACGCGCAAGGGGAGTTTCCTGTTCAAGACTTGCGTCCCCCCGGATGGGCTCACTGCTCTTCGAAAGGAGAGTGGGCAATCTTGACTGATTTCTTCTTGAATGCTTTCACAGATCAGCTTCAGCATGCGAAGCTGTATCTTGCTATCAGGGCGGTTCAGCACGGTATTCCCGCTAGCAGGTTTCATTTCTTTGCTTTACTGGAGTTGTACAACCCTAATACTTGTACAGTCTTTTCCCTTGCGGCGAATTGGGTTTCGCCCTTCATAAAATGTACGAGATTTCGGGACTACCCATGGGAGACATCTCATATGAAGAGTATGTCCCTACTGGGGAAGAACTTCATCTGTTGAAGACCCAGGACCCTTTGGTCTATGATACTTATTAGGAATTGCTTTATCATTACCACATTTGCACCCACATGTCCGGTACTCGCAATGTAAAGTAGAAGAAGTGGTTGCAATACCTTTTGCCCAATTTTTCAACGATTAAGCCTGATTTCACTCGCATTCCTCCGATTTCTGAAAAGGAGGTTGAGAAGAGCATTGCAAATTTCAGGACAGATACTTACATCGCCGAATCTAACGAGGACGTCTTTAAGGCTGGAACGTCCTTTGTAAACTTTCACTATCAGGCCCTCGAGCCTTTATCTGATCCGGCCTTCTTGGCGGGCTACTTGATGGTATAGTTGAAAAAATGTGTTATTCCTTCGCAGGAAAGCATACCCGTTAGGGCCGTATACCCAACCGTCTTGCTTGCTTTCGGTAGATGGCTCAGTATGCTGCCCGCGATGGTGTGCAGTATTCAAAGTGGCTAAGGAGATTGGCTGACAAGTTTTTTCATGTAAAAAAGGAGCAGAGAAAGAAAGGAGAATCAATCATTAAGACTCCTAACCCGCATGTAGAACTTCCCTATACCTATTTGATGGCCTAGCTAGTTCTACACTGCCCCACTTTGATGAGCTCTGCTGATTGGCAGATAGACTTAAATGCTCCCAAAGTGCAGCACTATGAGAGGTCACAGTGGAAAGGGGACTATATGGCCGCAATCCGCAAGACCCTCCGTTACCACGCAAATTTTGAATTATTTAAATGTTTTCCATACTTTCCAATTGCTGGGTACGAAGAGAAATTTGCGGACATTGCTGGTGCTGACAAGTTCATAGTTCTGTCTCCGGGGTGCTTCTAGTGGTTAATAAATATCCGCCCAGGATATTTGGTTCTCCGTTTAGGGAACTATTGCTATATAGAGCCTTACTATGTGAGTCGTTTCGCTCGACAATTCGGGTATGATCAACTCTATGTTGGTAATCCCAACAAGGAAATAAGTTTCGTTGGGAATTCTTTTGAAGGAGCTCGAGCTTGGTTCCACTTTGTTGTCAGCGGTACCCAGGCTAAATTTGATCTCCCAATCAAAACTCTGAACTCATATATGAGTTTCGGTTTCTGCAAATGGTTCGTGGATGCTAACTCCGCTTCTCAGAACTTCAATATAAACTTCACTTGTCAGAGGGAGATCAGAGCATGGTACGCTCAAAAGAAAAAGGCCGGCAGCACAAAAGTGGCAGGAATGGAGGATTTCGGAGCAGAAGGTGCTTCTGATGAGTTGGAACCAGCGATTCGACAAGGGAATGAGGATAATAGTGCATTGATCTTATCGTCCCAGCCTATTTCCCATGACGTTTCTCCACTTCCAACTTTGAAAGAGAGTTCTCCTCAACTGCAATCTCCTCCCAAGAAGCTTTTGCATAAGCGGAAGAGATTAAGGCATCTCAGTGATTTGCCTATCAATTCTTAGGACACTTCATCTGGAACCAGTACTGCGGCACCCAGTTTGGTTTCAGAGACCCTCGCGGTGGAACCAGAGGAAGATGAGAACGACTCAACCTTGACTCTACATTCTCTTAAGAGACGTCGGAGTCAGGGACCGGTCTTCCGCAGTGATCCTGCCTCAGTGACCGCTCCTTCCCTCGTTTATCCTGCACAGGAGGGTTCTGCGACCCTCATTCACCAAACTGTTGTCGAGGTGGCTGCTCTCTCTACTGCACAAGAGTATTCTGCGGTCCTTACTCATCATGTTGTTGCAGATGATGAAGTACAAATAATTGGGGAGGTTCGTGCATCAGGTTCCCCGAAGATAGCACCTGTTTCGGGAGATCATGATGATTGGGGAGATGACGATGATGTCAGCAGTGAAAATCTTCAATCTTCCACCCCTCCATCGGACCACGGCAAGTATGTCTTTTTGAGCGACGAGATCCGTGCTAAGGTTTATGGCCCTGGAGAATCCAGTGCTAACCCTCAGGATTTACCCTCGGATTATATTAAATATTGAAGTTCTCGCTACACGTGTATCTTTTGTTACTGCATATTTTCTATTATGCATATATATATATATATATATATATATATATATATATATATATATATATATATATATATATATATATATATATATTTCTTTCCTTTTTCTTGTAGCAGTTCTTCCTTCGACTCCAGCTTCAGAATGCATGGACGCGGAGATAACTCCGTCGGATGACATCATCGCTGATGAATATCATATATTGTATTTTTCCTCTCATACTTTATCTATTTTTGTATATAAATAAATGCTACTCGGGTATTTTTAGTGCCTTTTTCAGGTAATTCGATTCATACAAGGAGATGGCAAGAAATCAATGTTGGAGTAGGAAATCAGAGTCCGAAAAGTTTCTAAAGTGAGAAAAACTACGAGACTACGATGTTACAGAGATGAAAAGTCAAATAAAGTCAAGGAAATATAATGAGCAAGACACTAGACGCACGTGGAAGAAATTGCAATTGAGTTACTCGAAATAAAACCGCTATGTAGCGGTTTTAGCCGCCATTCAGCGGCCAAATTTGGGCCCCACATTCTGAATTTTCTTCCCTGGCTTCGATGTAATTTTTTGGCTTTATATTTTTGCTATAATTAGGGTTTGATTTCCGAAGCCTATATATTGGCCGTATCATTGTATTCTAGGTTTTATGCAGTAGTTAATGGAGATTAGGATTCTGAAGTTTTGTACTCGTTTTTAATTTAATAAAATTAGGGTTTTGCTGAAGGGGTGGCGAACACAATACCGTGCTCCAGAGGTAAGCCATTGCTTTCTAATCTTTATTTGCTTTTTAGATAGATTTAATTGCTTTCTAGTATAGATTTATTTGCTTTCTAGATTAGATTTTATTGCTTTCTAAAATCATGAGTAGCTAATTAGTCTAGCTCTAGGACGTAGATGAAACTAAGATCCACCATGTAATTGCTTTCTAATGTCTTTCTTCTTGAATAAAAATAAATAAAGACATGATTTTTCTCTAAAAGGATTAAAATACAAGAACTCGAAGATTAAGACTTTGATAGGTTATACTTGAATTAGGTTTCTTGATAGCCTATGCTTAGTTAGGGTTTGGGGTTGTTGATTTTATCCTTTTCATTGAATTATCTAAAGATTTAGTTTGTTTTTATGAGAAGTAGTATCTTTGATGAGTTATGCTTGCACACCACTTGATAGCTCATACTTAGGGCACTTTAAATAAAGATTAAACTAAAAAGATCAAATTTTTATGAAAGAAGAAGATAGTAGAAGTAAATACATGGTTGGAAACTAGTGGATTCTAGATCCTAGGCTATTTAGATTAATCCAACTTCAACCCAGAATCCTTTGTTAATCCGCTAGACTAAGGAAAGAGTAAGAATCGCAAAAACACCCTAGATCCCTGTGGGACGACTTGTACAGCGCTACACCGACACTGTGCGCTTGCAGTAATTTATCACATCAAGTTTTTGGCGCCGTTGCCGGGGATCGACGGTGTTTTTCTTGCTTTTTCTAACGTTTTACGGCTTAACAGTGTGTGTTGAGTGTGTATAGATCTGGAACTTTAGATACAGGATATAAAAAGTGAAGGAAAGCGTTGTGGAAGTGCACTGCAAAAATCCGAGAGGTAACCTCCCAGATTTGGCCGCTAATTAGCGGTAAATACCGCTATTTAGCGGCAATATCTTTCCGTTTCTCCCTCAAATTTTGTGTATTTCCTGTATTTATCGTTCTTGATTCTACAAAAAAAATAAAAAAAAATTATAAAAATCATATTTCAATTGTTTTTATTTTTTCTTTTCCATCTCTTTCCCTCTCTGCCTTCTTCAAAACAAACAAAAAAAATTAAAAAAAAAATGTTTCAAAATCAAACTGGTTGCAATCATTGTTGTGATCCATACCATAATTATTATCAGTGTCCATGGATAGGAAGTTCGCTAGGACTAGGTCATAAACAAATTCACAATACATATAATGAACCTACGAGCGCTTCTTATATACAAAATTACAATTGTGAATGGATGAATAATTCTAATTTTGCATATAATCAAGAGCCATATCAAGATAATCCTCCATCTGATCCTTTCTTTATGGGCTATTTATCTTCATGTTCTACATTCAATCATGAACAAGATATTCAATTGAACATGTTAAATGAAAGATTAAAAAGATTAGAAGCGAGATACGTATGTCATGAGAATCTACCTCCAACCACTTCATATCTGTCATCAAATATGTACATGGATCCATCATATCATTCTTCAAATTTCACTCATGATCTCGAGATGCAATCATTTGAGAAAAATAAGGAAAATTACGATCATGAGTCTTAGGAACGAAAATGTAGAATAGAGGAAGATATGGAAGTTTTGCTAAAATCATCATCTCAAAAATCATCCTCTAAAATTGAATCTTGTATGGAACATCTTCTCAAAGCGATTTCTCAAGCTAAACTTTTTATAGATCAACCATCTAATAGTTTGAACGTATCTGACTCAAACGAGCAATCACTCCAGTCATCTTCTGAAGTAGATATGATTCAAAATGAATTAAATAGTTTTGTGCATGATGAGTCTATAATTCAATATTGTGATCAACCTATTTTAGACCATTGTGGCAATAATTATGAAGAAACCAGTGATAAAGAAAATATTTTGCTTGCTAGTGACACATTATCATTTGATTCTTTTGATGGAAATTGTGAAGAAATTTGTGAAGAAGAATTTTTATCCATTCATAATAACTTGACTAATGATAAGTCTACTAGTATGGCATTTTCTTTTGAGAATTTTGATGACAGGTTTGAAGAAAATTTGCATGACAAGCCCCTAATAATTGAGGAAAGGAAGGAACATCAAAAAGAAGAGATCATGGTACCTGATGACTTAAAAGAGCCCTCCAAAATTGAGCTAATGATTCCACAATACCAAAGTGAGTATGTTATTTCACACGTTGATAAAACCAAAATACTTACAAATATGAAAGATGCTCGTGGATGGAATACGAACGATGGTAAAGGTACGCTTTCCAACCTCAAAATTTTATTATTGAATAAAAAAAAGAAAAGTAGAAAAAAATTGAGAAAAATCAAAAATAAGATGGAGAGATTAAATGCAAAACTGACAAAAAGGCTAAGTCCATCCATATTAAAACATAAAAGAACACATTATGAAAGTGGAAAGCGATCAAGAGGTCGTAACCGTTTGAATTTTCTAATAAGTGTATAATATTTGTATAATAGTTTTCTTTTCTTTTTTATTTTGCCACCCTTGGTTTGTGTATGAGGGCATACATAAGTTTAGGTGTGGGGGACTAGTTTTTAGATTATTTTTATTTTTTTAGGATTTTATTTTTATTTGTAGGATTTTTTTTTTTAGATTTTTGGATTTTTTTTAGATTTTTGGGTTTCTTTATTTTACACTTTGGGTAGTTTTTAGGGTAACTAACTGAAAATAAATAAAAAAAATTAAAAAAAAATGAAAAGAAAAATAAATTAAAAAAAAACTTATGTATTTTTATCAATAGATAAAACTACTTACAGATAAAGGAACAAATTTAGATTTGAAATTGGATAGGAGAGTAGATTGGATGATACACTTTGAATTTTATGAAAAAGATCAAAATCCAAAAAATAAATATTGCTAACAGTAGTTTTGAGTCAAGTATACATCGATTTTTCACTTCACAATAGTTTATTAGATTAAGAACAAAAATGATAACGATTGAGTAAGTTTTCTCTCTCTAAACAAAAAAAAAGAGAAAAAAAGAAAAAAAAGAAAAAAAGTGAGAATAGAATAATGGGGTGAGCCTAAGGCAATAGCCTCGAGAGTGATAAAATAATGGGGTACGCCTGGTATTAAGGCAACAGCCTCAAGAGTGAAAAAAAAGAGTATGATCTGAGTAATCGGGTATTTTGCGCCTTAGTAAGCGTAAATATTCGCATGAAAGGTGAAATATTCTAAAAAAAAAAAGAAAAGGAAAAAAGAAAAGAGTATGAACCAAGTAAATGTGTATGTTGCGCCTAAGCAAGCGTGAATATTCTCATGAAAGGTGAAATATTCTTAAAAAAAAAAAATTTGTTATGAGAGAGGAGATGAATCATGAGTTAGAGTTGGAGTCCAAAACCGAAATAGACTATCACACGTGCACGTAGATGTATAGGAGCCAATGGATTATCTGTTAGTGGGTATTGAAAGATAGGATTTAAATTTTTGATTAAAATGATTAGTGTATTTGATATGACGCTCGATTTGAAAATTGATAATCTAAATGTAATCTTGAGTTTGTATATTAGTGAGATTAATTGATGAAAATATCATGAAAAAACGATTTTTTCTTTCTTCTGTACAAAATTTTTATTTTTCTTGATTTTCGGTTATCCTTATTTTTCTTTTCTTTATTTCTTAATCTATTTTCTTCTTGAATTTTGTGGGTAAATTCACTGCAAACCCTCACGAGACAACACTCGTCCACTAGGGTAACCTAGGGGTTTAAAGGCTTATTGCACGTGCTAAGTGCAATCGTGATTCCTGCGAAAGTGAGTTAGGATTTTTATTTTTCTTTTTAGATTTAGGTTTTGCTCGAGGACTAGCAAAAGATAGGTGTGGGGGTGTGATGAATATCATATATTGTATTTTTCCTCTCATACTTTATCTATTTTTGTATATAAATAAATGCTACTCGGGTATTTTTAGTGCCTTTTTCAGGTAATTCGATTCATACAAGGAGATGGCAAGAAATCAATGTTGGAGTAGGAAATCAGAGTCCGAAAAGTTTCTAAAGTGAGAAAAACTACGAGACTACGATGTTACAGAGATGAAAAGTCAAATAAAGTCAAGGAAATATAATGAGCAAGACACGAGACGCACGTGGAAGAAATTGCAATTGAGTTACTCGAAATAAAACCGCTATTTAGCGGTTTTAGCCGCAATTTAGCAGCCAAATTTGGGCCCCACATTCTGAATTTTCTTCCCTGGCTTCGATGTAATTTTTTGGCTTTATAGTTCTGCTAGAATTAGGGTTTGATTTCCGAATCCTATATATTGGCCGTATCATTGTATTCTAGGTTTTATGCAGTAGTTAATGTAGATTAGGATTATGAAGTTTTGTACTCGTTTTTAATTTAATAAAATTAGGGTTTTGCTGAAGGGGTGGCGAACACAATACCGTGCTCCAGAGGTAAGCCATTGCTTTCTAATCTTTATTTGCTTTTTAGATAGATTTAATTGCTTTCTAGTATAGATTTATTTGCTTTCTAGATTAGATTTTATTGCTTTCTAAAATCATGAGTAGCTAATTAGTCTAGCTCTAGGACGTAGATGAAACTAAGATCCACCATGTAATTGCTTTCTAATGTCTTTCTTCTTGAATAAAAATAAATAAAGACATGATTTTTCTCTAAAAGGATTAAAATACAAGAACTCGAAGATTAAGACTTTGATAGGTTATACTTGAATTAGGTTTCTTGATAGCCTATGCTTAGTTAGGGTTTGGGGTTGTTGATTTTATCCTTTTCATTGAATTATCTAAAGATTTAGTTTGTTTTTATGAAAAGTAGTATCTTTGATGAGTTATGCTTGCACACCACTTGATAGCTCATACTTAGGGCACTTTAAATAAAGATTAAACTAAAAAGATCAAATTTTTATGAAAGAAGAAGATAGTAGAAATAAATACATGGTTGGAAACTAGTGGATTCTAGATCCTAGGCTATTTAGATTAATCCAACTTCAACCCAGAATCCTTTGTTAATCCGCTAGACTAAGGAAAGAGTAAGAATCGCAAAAATACCCTAGATCCCTGTGGGACGACTTGTACAGCGCTACACCGACACTGTGCGCTTGCAGTAATTTATCACATCAAGTTTTTGGCGCCGTTGCCGGGGATCGACGGTGTTTTTCTTGCTTTTTCTAACGTTTTACGGCTTAACAGTGTGTGTTGAGTGTGTATAGATCTGGAACTTTAGATACAGGATATAAAAAGTGAAGGAAAGCGTTGTGGAAGTGCACTGCAAAAATCCGAGAGGTAACCTCCCAGATTTGGCCGCTAATTAGCGGTAAATACCGCTATTTAGCGGCAATATCTTTCCGTTTCTCCCTCAAATTTTGTGTATTTCCTGTATTTATCGTTCTTGATTCTACAAAAAAAATAAAAAAAAATTATAAAAATCATATTTCAATTGTTTTTATTTTTTCTTTTCCATCTCTTTCCCTCTCCGCCTTCTTCAAAACAAACAAAAAAAAATTTTAAAAAAAATGTTTCAAAATCAAACTGGTTGCAATCATTGTTGTGATCCATACCATAATTATTATCAGTGTCCATGGATAGGAAGTTCGCTAGGACTAGGTCATAAACAAATTCACAATACATATAATGAACCTACGAGCGCTTCTTATATACAAAATTACAATTGTGAATGGATGAATAATTCTAATTTTGCATATAATCAAGAGCCATATCAAGATAATCCTCCATCTGATCCTTTCTTTATGGGCTATTTATCTTCATGTTCTACATTCAATCATGAACAAGATATTCAATTGAACATGTTAGATGAAAGATTAAAAAGATTAGAAGCGAGATATGTATGTCATGAGAATCTACCTCCAACCACTTCATATCTGTCATCAAATATGTACATGGATCCATCATATCATTCTTCAAATTTCACTCATGATCTCGAGATGCAATCATTTGAGAAAAATAAGGAAAATTACGATCATGAGTCTTAGGAACGAAAATGTAGAATAGAGGAAGATATGGAAGTTTTGCTAAAATCATCATCTCAAAAATCATCCTCTAAAATTGAATCTTGTATGGAACATCTTCTCAAAGCGATTTCTCAAGCTAAACTTTTTATAGATCAACCATCTAATAGTTTGAACGTATCTGACTCAAACGAGCAATCACTCCAGTCATCTTCTGAAGTAGATATGATTCAAAATGAATTAAATAGTTTTGTGCATGATGAGTCTATAATTCAATATTGTGATCAACCTATTTTAGACCATTGTGGCAATAATTATGAAGAAACCAGTGATAAAGAAAATATTTTGCTTGCTAGTGACACATTATCATTTGATTCTTTTGATGGAAATTGTGAAGAAATTTGTGAAGAAGAATTTTTATCCATTCATAATAACTTGACTAATGATAAGTCTACTAGTATGGCATTTTCTTTTGAGAATTTTGATGACAGGTTTGAAGAAAATTTGCATGACAAGCCCCTAATAATTGAGGAAAGGAAGGAACATCAAAAAGAAGAGATCATGGTACCTGATGACTTAAAAGAGCCCTCCAAAATTGAGCTAATGATTCCACAATACCAAAGTGAGTATGTTATTTCACACGTTGATAAAACCAAAATACTTACAAATATGAAAGATGCTCGTGGATGGAATACGAACGATGGTAAAGGTACGCTTTCCAACCTCAAAATTTTATTATTGAATAAAAAAAAGAAAAGTAGAAAAAAATTGAGAAAAATCAAAAATAAGATGGAGAGATTAAATGCAAAACTGACAAAAAGGCTAAGTTCATCTATATTAAAACATAAAAGAACACATTATGAAAGTGGAAAGCGATCAAGAGGTCGTAACCGTTTGAATTTTCTAATAAGTGTATAATATTTGTATAATAGTTTTATTTTCTTTTTTATTTTGCCACCCTTGGTTTGTGTATGAGGGCATACATAAGTTTAGGTGTGGGGGACTAGTTTTTAGAAGATTTTTATTTTTTTAGGATTTTATTTTTATTTGTAGGATTTTTTTTTTTAGATTTTTGGATTTTTTTTAGATTTTTGGGTTTCTTTATTTTACACTTTGGGTAGTTTTTAGGGTAACTAACTGAAAATAAATAAAAAAAATTAAAAAAAACTGAAAAGAAAAATAAATTAAAAAAAAACTTATGTATTTTTATCAATAGATAAAACTACTTACAGATAAAGGAACAAATTTAGATTTGAAATTGGATAGGAGAGTAGATTGGATGATACACTTTGAATTTTATGAAAAAGATCAAAATCCAAAAAATAAATATTGCTAACAGTAGTTTTGAGTCAAGTATACATCTATTTTTCACTTCACAATAGTTTATTAGATTAAGAACAAAAATGATAACGATTGAGTAAGTTTTCTCTCTCTAAACAAAAAAAAAGAGAAAAAAAGAAAAAAAAGAAAAAAAGTGAGAATAGAATAATGGGGTGAGCCTAAGGCAATAGCCTCGAGAGTGATAAAATAATGGGGTACGCCTGGTATTAAGGCAACAGCCTCAAGAGTGAAAAAAAAGAGTATGATCTGAGTAATCGGGTATTTTGCGCCTTAGTAAGCGTAAATATTCGCATGAAAGGTGAAATATTCTAAAAAAAAAAGAAAAGGAAAAAAGAAAAGAGTATGAACCAAGTAAATGTGTATGTTGCGCCTAAGCAAGCGTGAATATTCTCATGAAAGGTGAAATATTCTTAAAAAAAAAAAATTTGTTATGAGAGAGGAGATGAATCATGAGTTAGAGTTGGAGTCCAAAACCGAAATAGACTATCACACGTGCACGTAGATGTATAGGAGCCAATGGATTATCTGTTAGTGGGTATTGAAAGATAGGATTTAAATTTTTGATTAAAATGATTAGTGTATTTGATATGACGCTCGATTTGAAAATTGATAATCTAAATGTAATCTTGAGTTTGTATATTAGTGAGATTAATTGATGAAAATATCATGAAAAAACGATTTTTTCTTTCTTCTGTACAAAATTTTTATTTTTCTTGATTTTCGGTTATCCTTATTTTTCTTTTCTTTATTTCTTAATCTATTTTCTTCTTGAATTTTGTGGGTAAATTCACTGCAAACCCTCACGAGACAACACTCGTCCACTAGGGTAACCTAGGGGTTTAAAGGCTTATTGCACGTGCTAAGTGCAATCGTGATTCCTGCGAAAGTGAGTTAGGATTTTTATTTTTCTTTTTAGATTTAGGTTTTGCTCGAGGACTAGCAAAAGATAGGTGTGGGGGTGTGATGAATATCATATATTGTATTTTTCCTCTCATACTTTATCTATTTTTGTATATAAATAAATGCTACTCGGGTATTTTTAGTGCCTTTTTCAGGTAATTCGATTCATACAAGGAGATGGCAAGAAATCAATGTTGGAGTAGGAAATCAGAGTCCGAAAAGTTTCTAAAGTGAGAAAAACTACGAGACTACGATGTTACAGAGATGAAAAGTCAAATAAAGTCAAGGAAATATAATGAGCAAGACACGAGACGCACGTGGAAGAAATTGCAATTGAGTTACTCGAAATAAAACCGCTATTTAGCGGTTTTAGCCGCAATTTAGCGGCCAAATTTGGGTCCCACATTCTGAATTTTCTTCCCTGGCTTCGATGTAATTTTTTGGCTTTATAGTTCTGCTAGAATTAGGGTTTGATTTCCGAATCCTATATATTGGCCGTATCATTGTATTCTAGGTTTTATGCAGTAGTTAATGTAGATTAGGATTATGAAGTTTTGTACTCGTTTTTAATTTAATAAAATTAGGGTTTTGCTGAAGCGGTGGCGAACACAATACCGCCAGAGGTAAGCCATTGCTTTCTAATCTTTATTTGCTTTTTAGATAGATTTAATTGCTTTCTAGTATAGATTTATTTGCTTTCTAGATTAGATTTTATTGCTTTCTAAAATCATGAGTAGCTAATTAGTCTAGCTCTAGGACGTAGATGAAACTAAGATCCACCATGTAATTGCTTTCTAATGTCTTTCTTCTTGAATAAAAATAAATAAAGACATGATTTTTCTCTAAAAGGATTAAAATACAAGAACTCGAAGATTAAGACTTTGATAGGTTATACTTGAATTAGGTTTCTTGATAGCCTATGCTTAGTTAGGGTTTGGGGTTGTTGATTTTATCCTTTTCATTGAATTATCTAAAGATTTAGTTTGTTTTTATGAAAAGTAGTATCTTTGATGAGTTATGCTTGCACACCACTTGATAGCTCATACTTAGGGCACTTTAAATAAAGATTAAACTAAAAAGATCAAATTTTTATGAAAGAAGAAGATAGTAGAAGTAAATACATGGTTGGAAACTAGTGGATTCTAGATCCTAGGCTATTTAGATTAATCCAACTTCAACCCAGAATCCTTTGTTAATCCGCTAGACTAAGGAAAGAGTAAGAATCGAAAAATACCCTAGATCCCTGTGGGACGACTTGTACAGCGCTACACCAACACTGTGCGCTTGCAGTAATTTATCACATCAAGTTTTTGGCGCCGTTGCCGGGGATCGACGGTGTTTTTCTTGCTTTTTCTAACGTTTTACGGCTTAACAGTGTGTGTTGAGTGTGTATAGATCTGGAACTTTAGATACAGGATATAAAAAGTGAAGGAAAGCGTTGTGGAAGTGCACTGCAAAAATCCGAGAGGTAACCTCCCAGATTTGGCCGCTAATTAGCGGTAAATACCGCTATTTAGCGGCAATATCTTTCCGTTTCTCCCTCAAATTTTGTGTATTTCCTGTATTTATCGTTCTTGATTCTACAAAAAAAATAAAAAAAAATTATAAAAATCATATTTCAATTGTTTTTATTTTTTCTTTTCCATCTCTTTCCCTCTCCGCCTTCTTCAAAACAAACAAAAAAAAATTAAAAAAAAAATGTTTCAAAATCAAACTGGTTGCAATCATTGTTGTGATCCATACCATAATTATTATCAGTGTCCATGGATAGGAAGTTCGCTAGGACTAGGTCATAAACAAATTCACAATACATATAATGAACCTACGAGCGCTTCTTATATACAAAATTACAATTGTGAATGGATGAATAATTCTAATTTTGCATATAATCAAGAGCCATATCAAGATAATCCTCCATCTGATCCTTTCTTTATGGGCTATTTATCTTCATGTTCTACATTCAATCATGAACAAGATATTCAATTGAACATGTTAGATGAAAGATTAAAAAGATTAGAAGCGAGATACGTATGTCATGAGAATCTAACTCCAACCACTTCATATCTGTCATCAAATATGTACATGGATCCATCATATCATTCTTCAAATTTCACTCATGATCTCGAGATGCAATCATTTGAGAAAAATAAGGAAAATTACGATCATGAGTCTTAGGAACGAAAATGTAGAATAGAGGAAGATATGGAAGTTTTGCTAAAATCATCATCTCAAAAATCATCCTCTAAAATTGAATCTTGTATGGAACATCTTCTCAAAGCGATTTCTCAAGCTAAACTTTTTATAGATCAACCATCTAATAGTTTGAACGTATCTGACTCAAACGAGCAATCACTCCAGTCATCTTCTGAAGTAGATATGATTCAAAATGAATTAAATAGTTTTGTGCATGATGAGTCTATAATTCAATATTGTGATCAACCTATTTTAGACCATTGTGGCAATAATTATGAAGAAACCAGTGATAAAGAAAATATTTTGCTTGCTAGTGACACATTATCATTTGATTCTTTTGATGGAAATTGTGAAGAAATTTGTGAAGAAGAATTTTTATCCATTCATAATAACTTGACTAATGATAAGTCTACTAGTATGGCATTTTCTTTTGAGAATTTTGATGACAGGTTTGAAGAAAATTTGCATGACAAGCCCCTAATAATTGAGGAAAGGAAGGAACATCAAAAAGAAGAGATCATGGTACCTGATGACTTAAAAGAGCCCTCCAAAATTGAGCTAATGATTCCACAATACCAAAGTGAGTATGTTATTTCACACGTTGATAAAACCAAAATACTTACAAATATGAAAGATGCTCGTGGATGGAATACGAACGATGGTAAAGGTACGCTTTCCAACCTCAAAATTTTATTATTGAATAAAAAAAAGAAAAGTAGAAAAAAATTGAGAAAAATCAAAAATAAGATGGAGAGATTAAATGCAAAACTGACAAAAAGGCTAAGTTCATCCATATTAAAACATAAAAGAACACATTATGAAAGTGGAAAGCGATCAAGAGGTCGTAACCGTTTGAATTTTCTAATAAGTGTATAATATTTGTATAATAGTTTTCTTTTCTTTTTTATTTTGCCACCCTTGGTTTGTGTATGAGGGCATACATAAGTTTAGGTGTGGGGGACTAGTTTTTAGAAGATTTTTATTTTTTTAGGATTTTATTTTTATTTGTAGGATTTTTTTTTTTAGATTTTTGGATTTTTTTTAGATTTTTGGGTTTCTTTATTTTACACTTTGGGTAGTTTTTAGGGTAACTAACTGAAAATAAATAAAAAAAATTAAAAAAAACTGAAAAGAAAAATAAATTAAAAAAAAACTTATGTATTTTTATCAATAGATAAAACTACTTACAGATAAAGGAACAAATTTAGATTTGAAATTGGATAGGAGAGTAGATTGGATGATACACTTTGAATTTTATGAAAAAGATCAAAATCCAAAAAATAAATATTGCTAACAGTAGTTTTGAGTCAAGTATACATCTATTTTTCACTTCACAATAGTTTATTAGATTAAGAACAAAAATGATAACGATTGAGTAAGTTTTCTCTCTCTAAACAAAAAAAAAGAGAAAAAAAGAAAAAAAAGAAAAAAAGTGAGAATAGAATAATGGGGTGAGCCTAAGGCAATAGCCTCGAGAGTGATAAAATAATGGGGTACGCCTGGTATTAAGGCAACAGCCTCAAGAGTGAAAAAAAATAGTATGATCTGAGTAATCGGGTATTTTGCGCCTTAGTAAGCGTAAATATTCGCATGAAAGGTGAAATATTCTAAAAAAAAAAAAAAAAGGAAAATAGAAAAGAGTATGAACCAAGTAAATGTATATGTTGCGCCTAAGCAAGCGTGAATATTCTCATGAAAGGTGAAATATTCTTAAAAAAAAAAAATTTGTTATGAGAGAGGAGATGAATCATGAGTTAGAGTTGGAGTCCAAAACCGAAATAGACTATCACACGTGCACGTAGATGTATAGGAGCCAATGGATTATCTGTTAGTGGGTATTGAAAGATAGGATTTAAATTTTTGATTAAAATGATTAGTGTATTTGATATGACGCTCGATTTGAAAATTGATAATCTAAATGTAATCTTGAGTTTGTATATTAGTGAGATTAATTGATGAAAATATCATGAAAAAACGATTTTTTCTTTCTTTTGTACAAAATTTTTATTTTTCTTGATTTTCGGTTATCCTTATTTTTCTTTTCTTTATTTCTTAATCTATTTTCTTCTTGAATTTTGTGGGTAAATTCACTGCAAACCCTCACGAGACAACACTCGTCCACTAGGGTAACCTAGGGGTTTAAAGGCTTATTGCACGTGCTAAGTGCAATCGTGATTCCTGCGAAAGTGAGTTAGGATTTTTATTTTTCTTTTTAGATTTAGGTTTTGCTCGAGAACTAGCAAAAGATAGGTGTGGGGGTGTGATGAATATCATATATTGTATTTTTCCTCTCATACTTTATCTATTTTTGTATATAAATAAATGCTACTCGGGTATTTTTAGTGCCTTTTTCAGGTAATTCGATTCATACAAGGAGATGGCAAGAAATCAATGTTGGAGTAGGAAATCAGAGTCCGAAAAGTTTCTAAAGTGAGAAAAACTACGAGACTACGATGTTACAGAGATGAAAAGTCAAATAAAGTCAAGGAAATATAATGAGCAAGACACGAGATGCACGTGGAAGAAATTGCAATTGAGTTACTCGAAATAAAACCGCTATTTAGCGGTTTTAGCCGCAATTTAGCGGCCAAATTTGGGCCCCACATTCTGAATTTTCTTCCCTGGCTTCGATGTAATTTTTTGGCTTTATAGTTCTGCTAGAATTAGGGTTTGATTTCCGAATCCTATATATTGGCCGTATCATTGTATTCTAGGTTTTATGCAGTAGTTAATGTAGATTAGGATTATGAAGTTTTGTACTCGTTTTTAATTTAATAAAATTAGGGTTTTGCTGAAGGGGTGGCGAACACAATACCGTGCTCCAGAGGTAAGCCATTGCTTTCTAATCTTTATTTGCTTTTTAGATAGATTTAATTGCTTTCTAGTATAGATTTATTTGCTTTCTAGATTAGATTTTATTGCTTTCTAAAATCATGAGTAGCTAATTAGTCTAGCTCTAGGACGTAGATGAAACTAAGATCCACCATGTAATTGCTTTCTAATGTCTTTCTTCTTGAATAAAAATAAATAAAGACATGATTTTTCTCTAAAAGGATTAAAATACAAGAACTCGAAGATTAAGACTTTGATAGGTTATACTTGAATTAGGTTTCTTGATAGCCTATGCTTAGTTAGGGTTTGGGGTTGTTGATTTTATCCTTTTCATTGAATTATCTAAAGATTTAGTTTGTTTTTATGAAAAGTAGTATCTTTGATGAGTTATGCTTGCACACCACTTGATAGCTCATACTTAGGGCACTTTAAATAAAGATTAAACTAAAAAGATCAAATTTTTATGAAAGAAGAAGATAGTAGAAATAAATACATGGTTGGAAACTAGTGGATTCTAGATCCTAGGCTATTTAGATTAATCCAACTTCAACCCAGAATCCTTTGTTAATCCGCTAGACTAAGGAAAGAGTAAGAATCGCAAAAATACCCTAGATCCCTGTGGGACGACTTGTACAGCGCTACACCGACACTGTGCGCTTGCAGTAATTTATCACATCAAGTTTTTGGCGCCGTTGCCGGGGATCGACGGTGTTTTTCTTGCTTTTTCTAACGTTTTACGGCTTAACAGTGTGTGTTGAGTGTGTATAGATCTGGAACTTTAGATACAGGATATAAAAAGTGAAGGAAAGCGTTGTGGAAGTGCACTGCAAAAATCCGAGAGGTAACCTCCCAGATTTGGCCGCTAATTAGCGGTAAATACCGCTATTTAGCGGCAATATCTTTCCGTTTCTCCCTCAAATTTTGTGTATTTCCTGTATTTATCGTTCTTGATTCTACACAAAAAATAAAAAAAAAATTATAAAAATCATATTTCAATTGTTTTTATTTTTTCTTTTCCATCTCTTTCCCTCTCCGCCTTCTTAAAAACAAACAAAAAAAATTAAAAAAAAAATGTTTCAAAATCAAACTGGTTGCAATCATTGTTGTGATCCATACCATAATTATTATCAGTGTCCATGGATAGGAAGTTCGCTAGGACTAGGTCATAAACAAATTCAAAATACATATAATGAACCTACGAGCGCTTCTTATATACAAAATTACAATTGTGAATGGATGAATAATTCTAATTTTGCATATAATCAAGAGCCATATCAAGATAATCCTCCATCTGATCCTTTCTTTATGGGCTATTTATCTTCATGTTCTACATTCAATCATGAACAAGATATTCAATTGAACATGTTAGATGAAAGATTAAAAAGATTAGAAGCGAGATATGTATGTCATGAGAATCTACCTCCAACCACTTCATATCTGTCATCAAATATGTACATGGATCCATCATATCATTCTTCAAATTTCACTCATGATCTCGAGATGCATTCATTTGAGAAAAATAAGGAAAATTACGATCATGAGTCTGAGGAACGAAAATGTAGAATAGAGGAAGATATGGAAGTTTTGCTAAAATCATCATCTCAAAAATCATCCTCTAAAATTGAATCTTGTATGGAAGATCTTCTCAAAGCGATTTCTCAAGCTAAACTTTTTATAGATCAACCATCTAATAGTTTGAACGTATCTGACTCAAACGAGCAATCACTCCAGTCATCTTCTGATGTAGATATGATTCAAAATGAATTAAATAGTTTTGTGCATGATGAGTCTATAATTCAATATTGTGATCAACCTATTTTAGACCATTGTGGCAATAATTATGAAGAAACCAGTGATAAAGAAAATATTTTGCTTGCTAGTGACACATTATCATTTGATTCTTTTGATGGAAATTGTGAAGAAATTTGTGAAGAAGAATTTTTATCCATTCATAATAACTTGACTAATGATAAGTCTACTAGTATGGCATTTTCTTTTGAGAATTTTGATGATAGGTTTGAAGAAAATTTGCATGACAAGCCCCTAATAATTGAGGAAAGGAAGGAACATCTAAAAGAAGAGATCATGGTACCTGATGACTTAAAAGAGCCCTCCAAAATTGAGCTAATGATTCCACAATACCAAAGTGAGTATGTTATTTCACACGTTGATAAAACCAAAATACTTACAAATATGAAAGATGCTCGTGGATGGAATACGAACGATGGTAAAGGTACGCTTTCCAACCTCAAAATTTTATTATTGAATAAAAAAAAAAGTAGAAAAAAATTGAGAAAAATCAAAAATAAGATGGAGAGATTAAATGCAAAACTGACAAAAAGGCTAAGTTCATCCATATTAAAACATAAAAGAACACATTATGAAAGTGGAAAGCGATCAAGAGGTTGTAACCGTTTGAATTTTCTAATAAGTGTATAATATTTGTATAATAGTTTTCTTTTCTTTTTTATTTTGCCACCCTTGGTTTGTGTATGAGGGCATACATAAGTTTAGGTGTGGGGGACTAGTTTTTAGAAGATTTTTATTTTTTTTAGGATTTTATTTTTATTTGTAGGATTTTTTTTTTTAGATTTTTGGATTTTTTTTAGATTTTTGGGTTTCTTTATTTTACACTTTGGATAGTTTTTAGGGTAACTAACTGAAAATAAATAAAAATAATTAAAAAAAACTGAAAAGAAAAATAAATTAAAAAAAAACTTATGTATTTTTATCAATAGATAAAACTACTTACAGATAAAGGAACAAATTTAGATTTGAAATTGGATAGGAGAGTAGATTGGATGATACACTTTGAATTTTATGAAAAAGATCAAAATCCAAAAAATAAATATTGCTAACAGTAGTTTTGAGGCAAGTATACATCTATTTTTCACTTCACAATAGTTTATTAGATTAAGAACAAAGATGATAACGATTGAGTAAGTTTTCTCTCTCTAAACAAAAAAAAAAGAAAAAAAAAGAAAAAAAAGAAAAAAAGTGAGAATAGAATAATGGGGTGAGCCTAAGGCAATAGCCTCGAGAGTAATAAAATAATGGGGTACGCCTGGTATTAAGCCAATAGCCTCAAGAGTGAAAAAAAAGAGTATGATCTGAGTAATCAGGTATTTTGCGCCTTAGTAAGCGTAAATATTCCCATGAAAGGTGAAATATTCTAAAAAAAAAAGAAAAGGAAAAAAGAAAAGAGTATGAACCAAGTAATTGTGTATGTTGCGCCTAAGCAAGCGTGAATATTCGCATGAAAGGTGAAATATTCTTAAAAAAAAAAAATTTGTTATGAGAGAGGAGATGAATCATGAGTTAGAGTTGGAGTCCAAAACCGAAATAGACTATCACACGTGCACGTAGATGTATAGGAGCCAATGGATTATCTGTTAGTGGGTATTGAAAGATAGGATTTAAATTTTTGATTAAAATGATTAGTGTATTTGATATGACGCTCGATTTGAAAATTGATAATCTAAATGTAATCTTAAGTTTGTATATTAGTGAGATTAATTGATGAAAATATCATGAAAAAACTATTTTTTCTTTCTTTTGTACAAAATTTTTATTTTTCTTGATTTTCGGTTATCCTTATTTTTCTTTTCTTTATTTCTTAATCTATTTTCTTCTTGAATTTTGTGGGTAAATTCACTGCAAACCCTCACGAGACAACACTCGTCCACTAGGGTAACCTAGGGGTTTAAAGGCTTATTGCACGTGCTAAGTGCAATCGTGATTCCTGCGAAAGTGAGTTAGGATTTTTATTTTTCTTTTTAGATTTAGGTTTTGCTCGAGGACTAGCAAAAGATAGGTGTGGGGGTGTGATGAATATCATATATTGTATTTTTCCTCTCATACTTTATCTATTTTTGTATATAAATAAATGCTACTCGGGTATTTTTAGTGCCTTTTTCAGGTAATTCGATTCATACAAGGAGATGGCAAGAAATCAATGTTGGAGTAGGAAATCAGAGTCCGAAAAGTTTCTAAAGTGAGAAAAACTACGAGACTACGATGTTACAGAGATGAAAAGTCAAATAAAGTCAAGGAAATATAATGAGCAAGACACGAGACGCACGTGGAAGAAATTGCAATTGAGTTACTCGAAATAAAACCGCTATTTAGCGGTTTTAGCCGCAATTTAGCGGCCAAATTTGGGCCCCACATTCTGAATTTTCTTCCCTGGCTTCGATGTAATTTTTTGGCTTTATAGTTCTGCTAGAATTAGGGTTTGATTTCCGAATCCTATATATTGGCCGTATCATTGTATTCTAGGTTTTATGCAGTAGTTAATGTAGATTAGGATTATGAAGTTTTGTACTCGTTTTTAATTTAATAAAATTAGGGTTTTGCTGAAGGGGTGGCGAACACAATACCGTGCTCCAGAGGTAAGCCATTGCTTTCTAATCTTTATTTGCTTTTTAGATAGATTTAATTGCTTTCTAGTATAGATTTATTTGCTTTCTAGATTAGATTTTATTGCTTTCTAAAATCATGAGTAGCTAATTAGTCTAGCTCTAGGACGTAGATGAAACTAAGATCCACCATGTAATTGCTTTCTAATGTCTTTCTTCTTGAATAAAAATAAATAAAGACATGATTTTTCTCTAAAAGGATTAAAATACAAGAACTCGAAGATTAAGACTTTGATAGGTTATACTTGAATTAGGTTTCTTGATAGCCTATGCTTAGTTAGGGTTTGGGGTTGTTGATTTTATCCTTTTCATTGAATTATCTAAAGATTTAGTTTGTTTTTATGAAAAGTAGTATCTTTGATGAGTTATGCTTGCACACCACTTGATAGCTCATACTTAGGGCACTTTAAATAAAGATTAAACTAAAAAGATCAAATTTTTATGAAAGAAGAAGATAGTAGAAGTAAATACATGGTTGGAAACTAGTGGATTCTAGATCCTAGGCTATTTAGATTAATCCAACTTCAACCCAGAATCCTTTGTTAATCCGCTAGACTAAGGAAAGAGTAAGAATCGCAAAAATACCCTAGATCCCTGTGGGACGACTTGTACAGCGCTACACCGACACTGTGCGCTTGCAGTAATTTATCACATCAAGTTTTTGGCGCCGTTGCCGGGGATCGACGGTGTTTTTCTTGCTTTTTCTAACGTTTTACGGCTTAACAGTGTGTGTTGAGTGTGTATAGATCTGGAACTTTAGATACAGGATATAAAAAGTGAAGGAAAGCGTTGTGGAAGTGCACTGCAAAAATCCGAGAGGTAACCTCCCAGATTTGGCCGCTAATTAGCGGTAAATACCGCTATTTAGCGGCAATATCTTTCCGTTTCTCCCTCAAATTTTGTGTATTTCCTGTATTTATCGTTCTTGATTCTACACAAAAAATAAAAAAAAAATTATAAAAATCATATTTCAATTGTTTTTATTTTTTCTTTTCCATCTCTTTCCCTCTCCGCCTTCTTAAAAACAAACAAAAAAAATTAAAAAAAAAATGTTTCAAAATCAAACTGGTTGCAATCATTGTTGTGATCCATACCATAATTATTATCAGTGTCCATGGATAGGAAGTTCGCTAGGACTAGGTCATAAACAAATTCAAAATACATATAATGAACCTACGAGCGCTTCTTATATACAAAATTACAATTGTGAATGGATGAATAATTCTAATTTTGCATATAATCAAGAGCCATATCAAGATAATCCTCCATCTGATCCTTTCTTTATGGGCTATTTATCTTCATGTTCTACATTCAATCATGAACAAGATATTCAATTGAACATGTTAGATGAAAGATTAAAAAGATTAGAAGCGAGATATGTATGTCATGAGAATCTACCTCCAACCACTTCATATCTGTCATCAAATATGTACATGGATCCATCATATCATTCTTCAAATTTCACTCATGATCTCGAGATGCAATCATTTGAGAAAAATAAGGAAAATTACGATCATGAGTCTGAGGAACGAAAATGTAGGATAGAGGAAGATATGGAAGTTTTGCTAAAATCATCATCTCAAAAATCATCCTCTAAAATTGAATCTTGTATGGAAGATCTTCTCAAAACGATTTCTCAAGCTAAACTTTTTATAGATCAACCATCTAATAGTTTGAACGTATCTGACTCAAACGAGCAATCACTCCAGTCATCTTCTGAAGTAGATATGATTCAAAATGAATTAAATAGTTTTGTGCATGATGAGTCTATAATTCAATATTGTGATCAACCTATTTTAGACCATTGTGGCAATAATTATGAAGAAACCAGTGATAAAGAAAATATTTTGCTTGCTAGTGACACATTATCATTTGATTCTTTTGATGGAAATTGTGAAGAAATTTGTGAAGAAGAATTTTTATCCATTCATAATAACTTGACTAATGATAAGTCTACTAGTATGGCATTTTCTTTTGAGAATTTTGATGACAGGTTTGAAGAAAATTTGCATGACAAGCCCCTAATAATTGAGGAAAGGAAGGAACATCAAAAAGAAGAGATCATGGTACCTGATGACTTAAAAGAGCCCTCCAAAATTGAGCTAATGATTCCACAATACCAAAGTGAGTATGTTATTTTACACGTTGATAAAACCAAAATACTTACAAATATGAAAGATGCTCGTGGATGGAATACGAACGATGGTAAAGGTACGCTTTCCAACCTCAAAATTTTATTATTAAATAAAAAAAATAAAAGTAGAAAAAAATTGAGAAAAATCAAAAATAAGATGGAGAGATTAAATGCAAAACTGACAAAAAGGCTAAGTTCATCCATATTAAAACATAAAAGAACACATTATGAAAGTGGAAAGCGATCAAGAGGTCGTAACCGTTTGAATTTTCTAATAAGTGTATAATATTTGTATAATAGTTTTCTTTTCTTTTTTATTTTGCCACCCTTGGTTTGTGTATGAGGGCATACATAAGTTTAGGTGTGGGGGACTAGTTTTTAGAAGATTTTTATTTTTTTAGGATTTTATTTTTATTTGTAGGATTTTTTTTTTTAGATTTTTGGATTTTTTTTAGATTTTTGGGTTTCTTTATTTTACACTTTGGGTAGTTTTTAGGGTAACTAACTGAAAATAAATAAAAAAAATTAAAAAAAACTGAAAAGAAAAATAAATTAAAAAAAAACTTATGTATTTTTATCAATAGATAAAACTACTTACAGATAAAGGAACAAATTTAGATTTGAAATTGGATAGGAGAGTAGATTGGATGATACACTTTGAATTTTATGAAAAAGATCAAAATCCAAAAAATAAATATTGCTAACAGTAGTTTTGAGTCAAGTATACATCTATTTTTCACTTCACAATAGTTTATTAGATTAAGAACAAAAATGATAACGATTGAGTAAGTTTTCTCTCTCTAAACAAAAAAAAAAGAGAAAAAAAGAAAAAAAAGAAAAAAAGTGAGAATAGAATAATGGGGTGAGCCTAAGGCAATAGCCTCGAGAGTGATAAAATAATGGGGTACGCCTGGTATTAAGGCAACAGCCTCAAGAGAGAAAAAAAAGAGTATGATCTGAGTAATCGGGTATTTTGCGCCTTAGTAAGCGTAAATATTCGCATGAAAGGTGAAATATTCTAAAAAAAAAAAAAAAAGGAAAATAGAAAAGAGTATGAACCAAGTAAATGTATATGTTGCGCCTAAGCAAGCGTGAATATTCTCATGAAAGGTGAAATATTCTTAAAAAAAAAAAATTTGTTATGAGAGAGGAGATGAATCATGAGTTAGAGTTGGAGTCCAAAACCGAAATAGACTATCACACGTGCACGTAGATGTATAGGAGCCAATGGATTATCTGTTAGTGGGTATTGAAAGATAGGATTTAAATTTTTGATTAAAATGATTAGTGTATTTGATATGACGCTCGATTTGAAAATTGATAATCTAAATGTAATCTTGAGTTTGTATATTAGTGAGATTAATTGATGAAAATATCATGAAAAAACGATTTTTTCTTTGTTTTGTACAAAATTTTTATTTTTCTTGATTTTCGGTTATCCTTATTTTTCTTTTCTTTATTTCTTAATCTATTTTCTTCTTGAATTTTGTGGGTAAATTCACTGCAAACCCTCACGAGACAACACTCGTCCACTAGGGTAACCTAGGGGTTTAAAGGCTTATTGCACGTGCTAAGTGCAATCGTGATTCCTGCGAAAGTGAGTTAGGATTTTTATTTTTCTTTTTAGATTTAGGTTTTGCTCGAGGACTAGCAAAAGATAGGTGTGGGGGTGTGATGAATATCATATATTGTATTTTTTCTCTCATACTTTATCTATTTTTGTATATAAATAAATGCTACTCGGGTATTTTTAGTGCCTTTTTCAGGTAATTCGATTCATACAAGGAGATGGCAAGAAATCAATGTTGCAGTAGGAAATCAGAGTCCGAAAAGTTTCTAAAGTGAGAAAAACTACGAGACTACGATGTTACAGAGATGAAAAGTCAAATAAAGTCAAGGAAATATAATGAGCAAGACACGAGACGCACGAGGAAGAAATTGCAATTGAGTTACTCGAAATAAAACCGCTATTTAGCGGTTTTAGCCGCAATTTAGCGGCCAAATTTGGGCCCCACATTCTGAATTTTCTTCCCTGGCTTAGATGTAATTTTTTGGCTTTATAGTTCTGCTAGAATTAGGGTTTGATTTTCGAATCCTATATATTGGCCGTATCATTGTATTCTAGGTTTTATGCAGTAGTTAATGTAGATTAGGATTATGAAGTTTTGTACTCGTTTTTAATTTAATAAAATTAGGGTTTTGCTGAAGGGGTGGCGAACACAATACCGCCAGAGGTAAGCCATTGCTTTCTAATCTTTATTTGCTTTTTAGATAGATTTAATTGCTTTCTAGTATAGATTTATTTGCTTTCTAGATTAGATTTTATTGCTTTCTAAAATCATGAGTAGCTAATTAGTCTAGCTCTAGGACGTAGATGAAACTAAGATCCACCATGTAATTGCTTTCTAATGTCTTTCTTCTTGAATAAAAATAAATAAAGACATGATTTTTCTCTAAAAGGATTAAAATACAAGAACTCGAAGATTAAGACTTTGATAGGTTATACTTGAATTAGGTTTCTTGATAGCCTATGCTTAGTTAGGGTTTGGGGTTGTTGATTTTATCCTTTTCATTGAATTATCTAAAGATTTAGTTTGTTTTTATGAAAAGTAGTATCTTTGATGAGTTATGCTTGCACACCACTTGATAGCTCATACTTAGGGCACTTTAAATAAAGATTAAACTAAAAAGATCAAATTTTTATGAAAGAAGAAGATAGTAGAAGTAAATACATGGTTGGAAACTAGTGGATTCTAGATCCTAGGCTATTTAGATTAATCCAACTTCAACCCAGAATCCTTTGTTAATCCGCTAGACTAAGGAAAGAGTAAGAATCGCAAAAATACCCTAGATCCCTGTGGGACGACTTGTACAGCGCTACACCGACACTGTGCGCTTGCAGTAATTTATCACATCAAGTTTTTGGCGCCGTTGCCGGGGATCGACGGTGTTTTTCTTGCTTTTTCTAACGGTTTACGGTTTAACAGTGTGTGTTGAGTGTGTATAGATCTGGAACTTTAGATACAGGATATAAAAAGTGAAGGAAAGCGTTGTGGAAGTGCACTGCAAAAATCCGAGAGGTAACCTCCCAGATTTGGCCGCTAATTAGTGGTAAATACCGCTATTTAGCGGCAATATCTTTCCTTTCCGTTTCTCCCTCAAATTTTGTGTATTTCCTGTATTTATCGTTCTTGATTCTACACAAAAAATAAAAAAAAATTATAAAAATCATATTTCAATTGTTTTTATTTTTTCTTTTCCATCTCTTACCCTCTCCGCCTTCTTCAAAACAAACAAAAAAAAATTAAAAAAAAAATGTTTCAAAATCAAACTGGTTGCAATCATTGTTGTGATCCATACCATAATTATTATCAGTGTCCATGGATAGGAAGTTCGCTAGGACTAGGTCATAAACAAATTCACAATACATATAATGAACCTACGAGCGCTTCTTATATACAAAATTACAATTGTGAATGGATGAATAATTCTAATTTTGCATATAATCAAGAGCCATATCAAGATAATCCTCCATCTGATCCTTTCTTTATGGGCTATTTATCTTCATGTTCTACATTCAATCATGAACAAGATATTCAATTGAACATGTTAGATGAAAGATTAAAAAGATTAGAAGCGAGATATGTATGTCATGAGAATCTACCTCCAACCACTTCATATCTGTCATCAAATATGTACATGGATCCATCATATCATTCTTCAAATTTCACTCATGATCTCGAGATGCAATCATTTGAGAAAAATAAGGAAAATTACGATCATGAGTCTGAGGAACGAAAATGTAGAATAGAGGAAGATATGGAAGTTTTGCTAAAATCATCATCTCAAAAATCATCCTCTAAAATTGAATCTTGTATGGAAGATCTTCTCAAAGCGATTTCTCAAGCTAAACTTTTTATAGATCAACCATCTAATAGTTTGAACGTATCTGACTCAAACGAGCAATCACTCCAGTCATCTTCTGATGTAGATATGATTCAAAATGAATTAAATAGTTTTGTGCATGATGAGTCTATAATTCAATATTGTGATCAACCTATTTTAAACCATTGTGGCAATAATTATGAAGAAACCAGTGATAAAGAAAATATTTTGCTTGCTAGTGACACATTATCATTTGATTCTTTTGATGGAAATTGTGAAGAAATTTGTGAAGAAGAATTTTTATCCATTCATAATAACTTGACTAATGATAAGTCTACTAGTATGGCATTTTCTTTTGAGAATTTTGATGATAGGTTTGAAGAAAATTTGCATGACAAGCCCCTAATAATTGAGGAAAGGAAGGAACATCTAAAAGAAGAGATCATGGTACCTGATGACTTAAAAGAGCCCTCCAAAATTGAGCTAATGATTCCACAATACCAAAGTGAGTATGTTATTTCACACGTTGATAAAACCAAAATACTTACAAATATGAAAGATGCTCGTGGATGGAATACGAACGATGGTAAAGGTACGCTTTCCAACCTCAAAATTTTATTATTGAATAAAAAAAAAGTAGAAAAAAATTGAGAAAAATCAAAAATAAGATGGAGAGATTAAATGCAAAACTGACAAAAAGGCTAAGTTCATCCATATTAAAACATAAAAGAACACATTATGAAAGTGGAAAGCGATCAAGAGGTCGTAACCGTTTGAATTTTCTAATAAGTGTATAATATTTGTATAATAGTTTTCTTTTCTTTTTTATTTTGCCACCCTTGGTTTGTGTATGAGGGCATACATAAGTTTAGGTGTGGGGGACTAGTTTTTAGAAGATTTTTATTTTTTTTAGGATTTTATTTTTATTTGTAGGATTTTTTTTTTTAGATTTTTGGATTTTTTTTAGATTTTTGGGTTTCTTTATTTTACACTTTGGATAGTTTTTAGGGTAACTAACTGAAAATAAATATAAATAATTAAAAAAAACTGAAAAGAAAAATAAATTAAAAAAAAACTTATGTATTTTTATCAATAGATAAAACTACTTACAGATAAAGGAACAAATTTAGATTTGAAATTGGATAGGAGAGTAGATTGGATGATACACTTTGAATTTTATGAAAAAGATCAAAATCCAAAAAATAAATATTGCTAACAGTAGTTTTGAGGCAAGTATACATCTATTTTTCATTTCACAATAGTTTATTAGATTAAGAACAAAGATGATAACGATTGAGTAAGTTTTCTCTCTCTAAACAAAAAAAAAAGAAAAAAAAGAAAAAAAGTGAGAATAGAATAATGGGGTGAGCCTAAGGCAATAGCCTCGAGAGTAATAAAATAATGGGGTACGCCTGGTATTAAGGCAATAGCCTCAAGAGTGAAAAAAAAGAGTATGATCTTAGTAATCAGGTATTTTGCGCCTTAGTAAGCGTAAATATTCCCATGAAAGGTGAAATATTCTAAAAAAAAAAAGAAAAGGAAAAAAGAAAAGAGTATGAACCAAGTAATTGTGTATGTTGCGCCTAAGCAAGCGTGAATATTCGCATAAAAGGTGAAATATTCTTAAAAAAAAAAAATTGTTATGAGAGAGGAGATGAATCATGAGTTAGAGTTGGAGTCCAAAACCGAAATAGACTATCACACGTGCACGTAGATGTATAGGAGCCAATGGATTATCTGTTAGTGGGTATTGAAAGATAGGATTTAAATTTTTGATTAAAATGATTAGTGTATTTGATATGACGCTCGATTTGAAAATTGATAATCTAAATGTAATCTTAAGTTTGTATATTAGTGAGATTAATTGATGAAAATATCATGAAAAAACGATTTTTTCTTTCTTTTGTACAAAATTTTTATTTTTCTTGATTTTCGGTTATCCTTATTTTTCTTTTCTTTATTTCTTAATCTATTTTCTTCTTGAATTTTGTGGGTAAATTCACTGCAAATCCTCACGAGAAAACACTCGTCCACTAGGGTAACCTAGGGGTTTAAAGGCTTATTGCACGTGCTAAGTGCAATCGTGATTCCTGCGAAAGTGAGTTAGGATTTTTATTTTTCTTTTTAGATTTAGGTTTTGCTCGAGGACTAGCAAAAGATAGGTGTGGGGGTGTGATGAATATCATATATTGTATTTTTCCTCTCATACTTTATCTATTTTTGTATATAAATAAATGCTACTCGGGTATTTTTAGTGCCTTTTTCAGGTAATTCGATTCATACAAGGAGATGGAAAGAAATCAATGTTGGAGTAGGAAATCAGAGTCCGAAAAGTTTCTAAAGTGAGAAAAACTACGAGACTACGATGTTACAGAGATGAAAAGTCAAATAAAGTCAAGGAAATATAATGAGCAAGACACGAGACGCACGAGGAAGAAATTGCAATTGAGTTACTCGAAATAAAACCGCTATTTAGCGGTTTTAGCCGCAATTTAGCGGCCAAATTTGGGCCCCACATTCTGAATTTTCTTCCCTGGCTTCGATGTAATTTTTTGGCTTTATAGTTCTGCTAGAATTAGGGTTTGATTTCCGAATCCTATATATTGGCCGTATCATTGTATTCTAGGTTTTATGCAGTAGTTAATGTAGATTAGGATTATGAAGTTTTGTACTCGTTTTTAATTTAATAAAATTAGGGTTTTGCTGAAGGGGTGGCGAACACAATACCGTGCTCCAGAGGTAAGCCATTGCTTTCTAATCTTTATTTGCTTTTTAGATAGATTTAATTGCTTTCTAGTATAGATTTATTTGCTTTCTAGATTAGATTTTATTGCTTTCTAAAATCATGAGTAGCTAATTAGTCTAGCTCTAGGACGTAGATGAAACTAAGATCCACCATGTAATTGCTTTCTAATGTCTTTCTTCTTGAATAAAAATAAATAAAGACATGATTTTTCTCTAAAAGGATTAAAATACAAGAACTCGAAGATTAAGACTTTGATAGGTTATACTTGAATTAGATTTCTTGATAGCCTATGCTTAGTTAGGGTTTGGGGTTGTTGATTTTATCCTTTTCATTGAATTATCTAAAGATTTAGTTTGTTTTTATGAAAAGTAGTATCTTTGATGAGTTATGCTTGCACACCACTTGATAGCTCATACTTAGGGCACTTTAAATAAAGATTAAACTAAAAAGATCAAATTTTTATGAAAGAAGAAGATAGTAGAAGTAAATACATGGTTGGAAACTAGTGGATTCTAGATCCTAGGCTATTTAGATTAATCCAACTTCAACCCAGAATCCTTTGTTAATCCGCTAGACTAAGGAAAGAGTAAGAATCGCAAAAACACCCTAGATCCCTGTGGGACGACTTGTACAGCGCTACACCGACACTGTGCGCTTGCAGTAATTTATCACATCAAGTTTTTGGCGCCGTTGCCGGGGATCGACGGTGTTTTTCTTGCTTTTTCTAACGTTTTACGGCTTAACAGTGTGTGTTGAGTGTGTATAGATCTGGAACTTTAGATACAGGATATAAAAAGTGAAGGAAAACGTTGTGGAAGTGCACTGCAAAAATCCGAGAGGTAACCTCCCAGATTTGGCCGCTAATTAGCGGTAAATACCGCTATTTAGCGGCAATATCTTTCCTTTCCGTTTCTCACTCAAATTTTGTGTATTTCCTGTATTTATCGTTCTTGATTCTACACAAAAAATAAAAAAAATTTATAAAAATCATATTTCAATTGTTTTTATTTTTTCTTGTCCATCTCTTTTCCTCTCCGCCTTCTTCAAAACAAACAAAAAAAAATTAAAAAAAAAATGTTTCAAAATCAAACTGGTTGCAATCATTGTTGTGATCCATACCATAATTATTATCAGTGTTCATGGATAGGAAGTTCGCTAGGACTAGGTCATAAACAAATTCACAATACATATAATGAACCTACGAGCGCTTCTTATATACAAAATTACAATTGTGAATGGATGAATAATTCTAATTTTGCATATAATCAAGAGCCATATCAAGATAATCCTCCATCTGATCCTTTCTTTATGGGCTATTTATCTTCATGTTCTACATTCAATCATGAACAAGATATTCAATTTAACATGTTAGATGAAAGATTAAAAAGATTAGAAGAGAGATATGTATGTCATGAGAATCTACCTCCAACCACTTCATATCTGTCATCAAATATGTACATGGATCCATCATATCATTCTTCAAATTTCACTCATGATCTCGAGATGCAATCATTTGAGAAAAATAAGGAAAATTACGATCATGAGTCTGAGGAACGAAAATGTAGGATAGAGGAAGATATGGAAGTTTTGCTAAAATCATCATCTCAAAAATCATCCTCTAAAATTGAATCTTGTATGGAAGATCTTCTCAAAACGATTTCTCAAGCTAAACTTTTTATAGATCAACCATCTAATAGTTTGAACGTATCTGACTCAAACGAGCAATCACTCCAGTCATCTTCTGAAGTAAATATGATTCAAAATGAATTAAATAGTTTTGTGCATGATGAGTCTATAATTCAATATTGTGATCAACCTATTTTAGACCATTGTGGCAATAATTATGAAGAAACCAGTGATAAAGAAAATATTTTGCTTGCTAGTGACACATTATCATTTGATTCTTTTGATGGAAATTGTGAAGAAATTTGTAAAGAAGAATTTTTATCCATTCATAATAACTTGACTAATGATAAGTCTACTAGTATGGCATTTTCTTTTGAGAATTTTGATGACAGGTTTGAAGAAAATTTGCATGACAAGCCCCTAATAATTGAGGAAAGGAAGGAACATCAAAAAGAAGAGATCATGGTACCTGATGACTTAAAAGAGCCCTCCAAAATTGAGCTAATGATTCCACAATACCAAAGTGAGTATGTTATTTCACACGTTGATAAAACCAAAATACTTACAAATATGAAAGATGCTCGTGGATGGAATACGAACAATGGTAAAGGTACGCTTTCCAACCTCAAAATTTTATTATTGAATAAAAAAAAGAAAAGTAGAAAAAAATTGAGAAAAATCAAAAATAAGATGGAGAGATTAAATGCAAAACTGACAAAAAGGCTAAGTTCATCCATATTAAAACATAAACGAACACATTATGAAAGTGGAAAGCGATCAAGAGGTCGTAACCGTTTGAATTTTCTAATAAGTGTATAATATTTGTATAATAGTTTTCTTTTCTTTTTTATTTTGCCACCCTTCGTTTGTGTATGAGTGCATACATAAGTTTAGGTGTGGGGGACTAGTTTTTAGAAGATTTTTATTTTTTTTAGGATTTTATTTTTATTTGTAGGATTTTTTTTTTTAGATTTTTGGATTTTTTTTAGATTTTTGGGTTTCTTTATTTTACACTTTGGGTAGTTTTTAGGGTAACTAACTGAAAATAAATAAAACAAATTAAAAAAAACTGAAAAGAAAAATAAATTAAAAAAAAACTTATGTATTTTTATCAATAGATAAAACTACTTACAGATAAAGGAACAAATTTAGATTTGAAATTGGATAGGAGAGTAGATTGGATGATACACTTTGAATTTTATGAAAAAGATCAAAATCCAAAATATAAATATTGCTAACAGTAGTTTTGAGGCAAGTATACATCTATTTTTCACTTCACAATAGTTTATTAGATTAAGAACAAAGATGATAACGATTGAGTAAGTTTTCTCTCTCTAAACAAAAAAAAAAAGAGAAAAAAAGAAAAAAAAGAAAAAAAGTGAGAATAGAATAATGGGGTGAGCCTAAGGCAATAGCCTCGAGAGTGATAAAATAATGGGGTACGCCTGGTATTAAGGCAATAGCCTCAAGAGTGAAAAAAAAGAGTATGATCTGAGTAATCGGGTATTTTGCGCCTTAGTAAGCGTAAATATTCGCATGAAAGGTGAAATATTCTAATAAAAAAAGAAAAGGAAAAAAGAAAAGAGTATGAACCAAGTAATTGTGTATGTTGCGCCTAAGCAAGCGTGAATATTCGCATGAAAGGTGAAATATTCTTAAAAAAAAAAAAATTGTTATGAGAGAGGAGATGAATCATGAGTTAGAGTTGGAGTCCAAAACCGAAATAGACTATCACACGTGCACGTAGATGTATAGGAGCCAATGGATTATCTGTTAGTGGGTATTGAAAGATAGGATTTAAATTTTTGATTAAAATGATTAGCGTATTTGATATGACGCTCGATTTGAAAATTGATAATCTAAATGTAATCTTGAGTTTGTATATTAGTGAGATTAATTGATGAAAATATCATGAAAAAACGATTTTTTCTTTCTTTTGTACAAAATTTTTATTTTTCTTGATTTTCGGTTATCCTTATTTTTCTTTTCTTTATTTCTTAATCTATTTTCTTCTTGAATTTTGTGGGTAAATTCACTGCAAACCCTCACGAGACAACACTCGTCCACTAGGGTAACCTAGGGGTTTAAAGGCTTATTGCACGTGCTAAGTGCAATCGTGATTCCTGCGAAAGTGAGTTAGGATTTTTATTTTTCTTTTTAGATTTAGGTTTTGCTCGAGGACTAGCAAAAGATAGGTGTGGGGGTGTGATGAATATCATATATTGTATTTTTCCTCTCATACTTTATCTATTTTTGTATATAAATAAATGCTACTCGGGTATTTTTAGTGCCTTTTTCAGGTAATTCGATTCATACAAGGAGATGGTAAGAAATCAATGTTGGAGTAGAAAATCAGAGTCCGAAAAGTTTCTAAAGTGAGAAAAACTACGAGACTACGATGTTACAGAGATGAAAAGTCAAATAAAGTCAAGGAAATATAATGAGCAAGACACGAGACGCACGTGGAAGAAATTGCAATTGAGTTACTCGAAATAAAACCGCTATTTAGCGGTTTTAGCCGTCATTTAGCGGCCAAATGTGGGCCCCACATTCTGAATTTTCTTCCCTGGCTTCGATGTAATTTTTTGGCTTTATAGTTCTGCTAGAATTAGGGTTTGATTTCCGAATCCTATATATTGGCCGTATCATTGTATTCTAGGTTTTATGCAGTAGTTAATGTAGATTAGGATTATGAAGTTTTGTACTCGTTTTTAATTTAATAAAATTAGGGTTTTGCTGAAGGGGTGGCGAACACAATACCGTGCTCCAGAGGTAAGCCATTGCTTTCTAATCTTTATTTGCTTTTTAGATAGATTTAATTGCTTTCTAGTATAGATTTATTTGCTTTCTAGATTAGATTTTATTGCTTTCTAAAATCATGAGTAGCTAATTAGTCTAGCTCTAGGACGTAGATGAAACTAAGATCCACCATGTAATTGCTTTCTAATGTCTTTCTTCTTGAATAAAAATAAATAAAGACATGATTTTTCTCTAAAAGGATTAAAATACAAGAACTCGAAAATTAAGACTTTGATAGGTTATACTTGAATTAGGTTTCTTGATAGCCTATGTTTAGTTAGGGTTTGGGGTTGTTGATTTTATCCTTTTCATTGAATTATCTAAAGATTTAGTTTGTTTTTATGAAAAGTAGTATCTTTGATGAGTTATGCTTGCACACCACTTGATAGCTCATACTTAGGGCACTTTAAATAAAGATTAAACTAAAAAGATCAAATTTTTATGAAAGAAGAAGATAGTAGAAGTAAATAAATGGTTGGAAACTAGTGGATTCTAGATCCTAGGCTATTTAGATTAATCCAACTTCAACCCAGAATCCTTTGTTAATCCGCTAGACTAAGGAAAGAGTAAGAATCGCAAAAACACCCTACATCCCTGTGGGACGACTTGTACAGCGCTACACCGACACTGTGCGCTTGCAGTAATTTATCACATCAAGTTTTTGGCGCCGTTGCCGGGGATCGACGGTGTTTTTCTTGCTTTTTCTAACGTTTTACGGCTTAACAGTGTGTGTTGAGTGTGTATAGATCTGGAACTTTAGATACAGGATATAAAAAGTGAAGGAAAGCGTTGTGGAAGTGCACTGCAAAAATCCGAGAGGTAACCTCCCAGATTTGGCCGCTAATTAGCGGTAAATACCGCTATTTAGCGGCAACATCTTTCCTTTCCGTTTCTCCCTCAAATTTTGTGTATTTCCTGTATTTATCGTTCTTGATTCTACACAAAAAATAAAAAAAAATTATAAAAATCATATTTCAATTGTTTTTATTTTTTCTTTTCCATCTCTTTTCCTCTGCGCCTTCTTCAAAACAAACAAAAAAAAATTAAAAAAAAAATGTTTCAAAATCAAACTGGTTGCAATCATTGTTGTGATCCATACCATAATTATTATCAGTGTCCATGGATAGGAAGTTCGCTAGGACTAGGTCATAAACAAATTCACAATACATATAATGAACCTACGAGCGCTTCTTATATACAAAATTACAATTGTGAATGGATGAATAATTCTAATTTTGCATATAATCAAGAGCCATATCAAGATAATCCTCCATCTGATCCTTTCTTTATGGGCTATTTATCTTCATGTTCTACATTCAATCATGAACAAGATATTCAATTGAACATGTTAGATGAAAGATTAAAAAGATTAGAAGCGAGATATGTATGTCATGAGAATCTACCTCCAACCACTTCATATCTGTCATCAAATATGTACATGGATCCATCATATCATTCTTCAAATTTCACTCATGATCTCGAGATGCAATCATTTGAGAAAAATAAGGAAAATTACGATCATGAGTCTGAGGAACGAAAATGTAGGATAGAGGAAGATATGGAAGTTTTGCTAAAATCATCATCTCAAAAATCATCCTCTAAAATTGAATCTTGTATGGAAGATCTTCTCAAAATGATTTCTCAAGCTAAACTTTTTATAGATCAACCATCTAATAGTTTGAACGTATCTGACTCAAACGAGCAATCACTCCAGTCATCTTCTGAAGTAAATATGATTCAAAATGAATTAAATAGTTTTGTGCATGATGAGTCTATAATTCAATATTGTGATCAACCTATTTTAGACCATTGTGGCAATAATTATGAAGAAACCAGTGATAAAGAAAATATTTTGCTTGCTAGTGACACATTATCATTTGATTCTTTTGATGGAAATTGTGAAGAAATTTGTGAAGAAGAATTTTTATCCATTCATAATAACTTGACTAATGATAAGTCTACTAGTATGGCATTTTCTTTTGAGAATTTTGATGACAGGTTTGAAGAAAATTTGCATGACAAGCCCCTAATAATTGAGGAAAGGAAGGAACATCAAAAAGAAGAGATCATGGTACCTGATGACTTAAAAGAGCCCTCCAAAATTGAGCTAATGATTCCACAATACCAAAGTGAGTATGTTATTTCACACGTTGATAAAACCAAAATACTTACAAATATGAAAGATGCTCGTGGATGGAATACGAACGATGGTAAATGTACGCTTTCCAACCTCAAAATTTTATTATTGAATAAAAAAAAGAAAAGTAGAAAAAAATTGAGAAAAATCAAAAATAAGATGGAGAGATTAAATGCAAAACTGACAAAAAGGCTAAGTTCATCCATATTAAAACATAAAAGAACACATTATGAAAGTGGAAAGCGATCAAGAGGTCGTAACCGTTTGAATTTTCTAATAAGTGTATAATATTTGTATAATAGTTTTCTTTTCTTTTTTATTTTGCCACCCTTCGTTTGTGTATGAGTGCATACATAAGTTTAGGTGTGGGGGACTAGTTTTTAGAAGATTTTTATTTTTTTTAGGATTTTATTTTTATTTGTAGGATTTTTTTTTTTAGATTTTTGGATTTTTTTTAGATTTTTGGGTTTCTTTATTTTACACTTTGGGTAGTTTTTAGGGTAACTAACTGAAAATAAATAAAAAAAATTAAAAAAAACTGAAAAGAAAAATAAATTAAAAAAAAACTTATGTATTTTTATCAATAGATAAAACTACTTACAGATAAAGGAACAAATTTAGATTTGAAATTGGATAGGAGAGTAGATTGGATGATACACTTTGAATTTTATGAAAAAGATCAAAATCCAAAATATAAATATTGCTAACAGTAGTTTTGAGGCAAGTATACATCTATTTTTCACTTCACAATAGTTTATTAGATTAAGAACAAAGATGATAACGATTGAGTAAGTTTTCTCTCTCTAAACAAAAAAAAAAGAGAAAAAAAGAAAAAAAAGAAAAAAAGTAATAATAGAATAATGGGGTGAGCCTAAGGCAATAGCCTCGAGAGTGATAAAATAATGGGGTACGCCTGGTATTAAGGCAATAGCCTCAAGAGTGAAAAAAAAGAGTATGATCTGAGTAATCGGGTATTTTGCGCCTTAGTAAGCGTAAATATTCGCATGAAAGATGAAATATTCTAATAAAAAAAGAAAAGGAAAAAAGAAAAGAGTATGAACCAAGTAATTGTGTATGTTGCGCCTAAGCAAGCGTGAATATTCGCATGAAAGGTGAAATATTCTTAAAAAAAAAAAAATTGTTATGAGAGAGGAGATGAATCATGAGTTAGAGTTGGAGTCCAAAACCGAAATAGACTATCACACGTGCACGTAGATGTATAGGAGCCAATGGATTATCTGTTAGTGGGTATTGAAAGATAGGATTTAAATTTTTGATTAAAATGATTAGTGTATTTGATATGACGCTCGATTTGAAAATTGATAATCTAAATGTAATCTTGAGTTTGTATATTAGTGAGATTAATTGATGAAAATATCATGAAAAAACGATTTTTTCTTTGTTTTGTACAAAATTTTTATTTTTCTTGATTTTCGGTTATCCTTATTTTTCTTTTCTTTATTTCTTAATCTATTTTCTTCTTGAATTTTGTGGGTAAATTCACTGCAAACCCTCACGAGACAACACTCGTCCACTAGGGTAACCTAGGGGTTTAAAGGCTTATTGCACGTGCTAAGTGCAATCGTGATTCCTGCGAAAGTGAGTTAGGATTTTTATTTTTCTTTTTAGATTTAGGTTTTGCTCGAGGACTAGCAAAAGATAGGTGTGGGGGTGTGATGAATATCATATATTGTATTTTTCCTCTCATACTTTATCTATTTTTGTATATAAATAAATGCTACTCGGGTATTTTTAGTGCCTTTTTCAGGTAATTCGATTCATACAAGGAGATGGCAAGAAATCAATGTTGCAGTAGGAAATCAGAGTCCGAAAAGTTTCTAAAGTGAGAAAAACTACGAGACTACGATGTTACAGAGATGAAAAGTCAAATAAAGTCAAGGAAATATAATGAGCAAGACACGAGACGCACGTGGAAGAAATTGCAATTGAGTTACTCGAAATAAAACCGCTATTTAGCGGTTTTAGCCGCAATTTAGCGGCCAAATTTGGGCCCCACGTTCTGAATTTTCTTTCCTGGCTTCGATGTAATTTTTTGGCTTTATAGTTCTGCTAGAATTAGGGTTTGATTTCCGAATCCTATATATTGGCCGTATCATTGTATTCTAGGTTTTATGCAGTAGTTAATGTAGATTAGGATTCTGAAGTTTTGTACTCGTTTTTAATTTAATAAAATTAGGATTTTGCTGAAGAGGTGGCGAACACAATACCGTGCTCCAGAGGTAAGCCATTGCTTTCTAATCTTTATTTGCTTTTTAGATAGATTTAATTGCTTTCTAGTATAGATTTATTGGCTTTCTAGATTAGATTTTATTGCTTTCTAAAATCATGAGTAGCTAATTAGTCTAGCTCTAGGACGTAGATGAAACTAAGATCCACCATGTAATTGCTTTCTAATGTCTTTCTTCTTGAATAAAAATAAATAAAGACATGATTTTTCTCTAAAAGGATTAAAATACAAGAACTCGAAGATTAAGACTTTGATAGGTTATACTTGAATTAGGTTTCTTGATAGCCTATGCTTAGTTAGGGTTTGGGGTTGTTGATTTTATCCTTTTCATTGAATTATCTAAAGATTTAGTTTGTTTTTATGAGAAGTAGTATCTTTGATGAGTTATGCTTGCACACCACTTGATAGCTCATACTTAGGGCACTTTAAATAAAGATTAAACTAAAAAGATCAAATTTTTATGAAAGAAGAAGATAGTAGAAGTAAATACATGGTTGGAAACTAGTGGATTCTAGATCCTAGGCTATTTAGATTAATCCAACTTCAACCCAGAATCCTTTGTTAATCCGCTAGACTAAGGAAAGAGTAAGAATCGCAAAAACACCCTAGATCCCTGTGGGACGACTTGTACAGCGCTACACCGACACTGTGCGCTTGCAGTAATTTATCACATCAAGTTTTTGGCGCCGTTGCCGGGGATCGACGGTGTTTTTCTTGCTTTTTCTAACGTTTTACGGCTTAACAGTGTGTGTTGAGTGTGTATAGATCTGGAACTTTAGATACAGGATATAAAAAGTGAAGGAAAGCGTTGTGGAAGTGCACTGCAAAAATCCGAGAGGTAACCTCCCAGATTTGGCCGCTAATTAGCGGTAAATACCGCTATTTAGCGGCAATATCTTTCCGTTTCTCCCTCAAATTTTGTGTATTTCCTGTATTTATCGTTCTTGATTCTACACAAAAAATAAAAAAAAATTATAAAAATCATATTTCAATTGTTTTTATTTTTTCTTTTCCATCTCTTTCCCTCTCCGCCTTCTTCAAAACAAACAAAAAAAAATTAAAAAAAAATGTTTCAAAATCAAACTGGTTGCAATCATTGTTGTGATCCATACCATAATTATTATCAGTGTCCATGGATAGGAAGTTCGCTAGGACTAGGTCATAAACAAATTCACAATACATATAATGAACCTACGAGCGCTTCTTATATACAAAATTACAATTGTGAATGGATGAATAATTCTAATTTTGCATATAATCAAGAGCCATATCAAGATAATCCTCCATCTGATCCTTTCTTTATGGGCTATTTATCTTCATGTTCTACATTCAATCATGAACAAGATATTCAATTGAACATGTTAGATGAAAGATTAAAAAGATTAGAAGCGAGATATGTATGTCATGAGAATCTACCTCCAACCACTTCATATCTGTCATCAAATATGTACATGGATCCATCATATCATTCTTCAAATTTCACTCATGATCTCGAGATGCAATCATTTGAGAAAAATAAGGAAAATTACGATCATGAGTCTGAGGAACGAAAATGTAGAATAGAGGAAGATATGGAAGTTTTGCTAAAATCATCATCTCAAAAATCATCCTCTAAAATTGAATCTTGTATGGAAGATCTTCTCAAAGCGATTTCTCAAGCTAAACTTTTTATAGATCAACCATCTAATAGTTTGAACGTATCTGACTCAAACGAGCAATCACTCCAGTCATCTTCTGAAGTAGATATGATTCAAAATGAATTAAATAGTTTTGTGCATGATGAGTCTATAATTCAATATTGTGATCAACCTATTTTAGACCATTGTGGCAATAATTATGAAGAAACCAGTGATAAAGAAAATATTTTGCTTGCTAGTGACACATTATCATTTGATTCTTTTGATGGAAATTGTGAAGAAATTTGTGAAGAAGAATTTTTATCCATTCATAATAACTTGACTAATGATAAGTCTACTAGTATGGCATTTTCTTTTGAGAATTTTGATGACAGGTTTGAAGAAAATTTGCATGACAAGCCCCTAATAATTGAGGAAAGGAAGGAACATCAAAAAGAAGAGATCATGGTACCTGATGACTTAAAAGAGCCCTCCAAAATTGAGCTAATGATTCCACAATATCAAAGTGAGTATGTTATTTCACACGTTGATAAAACCAAAATACTTACAAATATGAAAGATGCTCGTGGATGGAATACGAACGATGGTAAAGGTACGCTTTCCAAACTCAAAATTTTATTATTGAATAAAAAAAAGAAAAGTAGAAAAAAATTGAGAAAAATCAAAAATAAGATGGAGAGATTAAATGCAAAACTGACAAAAAGGCTAAGTTCATCCATATTAAAACATAAAAGAACACATTATGAAAGTGGAAAGCGATCAAGAGGTCGTAACCGTTTGAATTTTCTAATAAGTGTATAATATTTGTATAATAGTTTTCTTTTCTTTTTTATTTTGCCACCCTTGGTTTGTGTATGAGGGCATACATAAGTTTAGGTGTGGGGGACTAGTTTTTAGAAGATTTTTATTTTTTTTAGGATTTTATTTTTATTTGTAGGATTTTTTTTTTTAGATTTTTGGATTTTTTTAGATTTTTGGGTTTCTTTATTTTACACTTTGGGTAGTTTTTAGGGTAACTAACTGAAAATAAATAAAAAAAATTAAAAAAAACTGAAAAGAAAAATAAATTAAAAAAAAACTTATGTATTTTTATCAATAGATAAAACTACATACAGATAAAGGAATAAATTTAGATTTGAAATTGGATAGGAGAGTAGATTGGATGATACACTTTGAATTTTATGAAAAAGATCAAAATCCAAAAAATAAATATTGCTAACAGTAGTTTTGAGGCAAGTATACATCTATTTTTCACTTCACAATAGTTTATTAGATTAAGAACAAAGATGATAACGATTGAGTAAGTTTTCTCTCTCTAAACAAAAAAAAAGAGAAAAAAAGAAAAAAAAGAAAAAAAGTGAGAATAGAATAATGGGGTGAGCCTAAGGCAATAGCCTCGAGAGTGATAAAATAATGGGGTACGCCTGGTATTAAGGCAATAGCCTCAAGAGTGAAAAAAAAGAGTATGATCTGAGTAGTCGGGTATTTTGCGCCTTAGTAAGCGTAAATATTCGCATGAAAGGTGAAATATTCTAAAACAAAAAAGAAAAGGAAAAAAGAAAAGAGTATGAGCCAAGTAATTGTGTATGTTCCGCCTAAGCAAGCGTGAATATTCGCATGAAAGGTGAAATATTCTTAAAAAAAAAAAATTTGTTATGAGAGAGGAGATGAATCATGAGTTAGAGTTGGAGTCCAAAACCGAAATAGACTATCACACGTGCACGTAGATGTATAGGAGCCAATGGATTATCTGTTAGTGGGTATTGAAAGATAGGATTTAAATTTTTGATTAAAATGATTAGTGTATTTGATATGACGCTCGATTTGAAAATTGATAATCTAAATGTAATCTTGAGTTTGTATATTAGTGAGATTAATTGATGAAAATATCATGAAAAAACGATTTTTTCTTTGTTTTGTACAAAATTTTTATTTTTCTTGATTTTCGGTTATCCTTATTTTTCTTTTCTTTATTTCTTAATCTATTTTCTTCTTGAATTTTGTGGGTAAATTCACTGCAAACCCTCACGAGACAACACTCGTCCACTAGGGTAACCTAGGGGTTTAAAGGCTTATTGCACGTGCTAAGTGCAATCGTGATTCCTGCGAAAGTGAGTTAGGATTTTTATTTTTCTTTTTAGATTTAGGTTTTGCTCGAGGACTAGCAAAAGATAGGTGTGGGGGTGTGATGAATATCATATATTGTATTTTTCCTCTCATACTTTATCTATTTTTGTATATAAATAAATGCTACTCGGGTATTTTTAGTGCCTTTTTCAGGTAATTCGATTCATACAAGGAGATGGCAAGAAATCAATGTTGGAGTAGGAAATCAGAGTCCGAAAAGTTTCTAAAGTGAGAAAAACTACGAGACTACGATGTTACAGAGATGAAAAGTCAAATAAAGTCAAGGAAATATAATGAGCAAGACACGAGACGCACGTGGAAGAAATTGCAATTGAGTTACTCGAAATAAAACCGCTATTTAGCGGTTGTAGCCGTCATTTAGCGGCCAAATTTGGGCCCCACATTCTGAATTTTCTTCCCTGGTTTCGATGTAATTTTTTGGCTTTATAGTTCTGCTAGAATTAGGGTTTGATTTCCGAAGCCTATATATTGGCCGTATCATTGTATTCTAGGTTTTATGCAGTAGTTAATGTAGATTAGGATTCTGAAGTTTTGTACTCGTTTTTAATTTAATAAAATTAGGGTTTTGCTGAAGGGGTGGCGAACACAATACCGTGCTCCAGAGGTAAGCCATTGCTTTCTAATCTTTATTTGCTTTTTAGATAGATTTAATTGCTTTCTAGTATAGATTTATTTGTTTTCTAGATTAGATTTTATTGCTTTCTAAAATCATGAGTAGCTAATTAGTCTAGCTCTAGGACGTAGATGAAACTAAGATCCACCATGTAATTGCTTTCTAATGTCTTTCTTCTTGAATAAAAATAAATAAAGACATGATTTTTCTCTAAAAGGATTAAAATACAAGAACTCGAAGATTAAGACTTTGATAGGTTATACTTGAATTAGGTTTCTTGATAGCCTATGCTTAGTTAGGGTTTGGGGTTGTTGATTTTATCCTTTTCATTGAATTATCTAAAGATTTAGTTTGTTTTTATGAGAAGTAGTATCTTTGATGAGTTATGCTTGCACACCACTTGATAGCTCATACTTAGGGCACTTTAAATAAAGATTAAACTAAAAAGATCAAATTTTTATGAAAGAAGAAGATAGTAGAAGTAAATACATGGTTGGAAACTAGTGGATTCTAGATCCTAGGCTATTTAGATTATTCCAACTTCAACCCAGAATCCTTTGTTAATCCGCTAGACTAAGGAAAGAGTAAGAATCGCAAAAACACCCTAAATCCTTGTGGGACGACTTGTACAGCGCTACACCGACACTGTGCGCTTGCAGTAATTTATCACATCAAGTTTTTGGCGCCGTTGCTGGGGATCGACGGTGTTTTTCTTGCTTTTTCTAACGTTTTACGGCTTAACAGTGTGTGTTGAGTGTGTATAGATCTGGAACTTTAGATACAGGATATAAAAAGTGAAGGAAAGCGTTGTGGAAGTGCACTGCAAAAATCCAAGAGGTAACCTCCCAGATTTGGCCGCTAATTAGCGGTAAATACCGCTATTTAGCGGCAATATCTTTCCGTTTCTCCCTCAAATTTTGTGTATTTCCTGTATTTATCGTTCTTGATTCTACACAAAAAATAAAAAAAAATTATAAAAATCATATTTCAATTGTTTTTATTTTTTCTTTCCCATCTCTTTCCCTCTCCGCCTTCTTCAAAACAAACAAAAAAAAATTAAAAAAAAATGTTTCAAAATCAAACTGGTTGCAATCATTGTTGTGATCCATACCATAATTATTATCAGTGTCCATGGATAGGAAGTTCGCTAGGACTAGGTCATAAACAAATTCACAATACATATAATGAACCTACGAGCGCTTCTTATATACAAAATTACAATTGTGAATGGATGAATAATTCTAATTTTGCATATAATCAAGAGCCATATCAAGATAATCCTCCATCTGATCCTTTCTTTATGGGCTATTTATCTTCATGTTCTACATTCAATCATGAACAAGATATTCAATTGGACATGTTAGATGAAAGATTAAAAAGATTAGAAGCGAGATATGTATGTCATGAGAATCTACCTCCAACCACTTCATATCTGTCATCAAATATGTACATGGATCCATCATATCATTCTTCAAATTTCACTCATGATCTCGAGATGCAATCATTTGAGAAAAATAAGGAAAATTACGATCATGAGTCTGAGGAACGAAAATGTAGGATAGAGGAAGATATGGAAGTTTTGCTAAAATCATCATCTCAAAAATCATCCTCTAAAATTGAATCTTGTATGGAAGATCTTCTCAAAGCGATTTCTCAAGCTAAACTTTTTATAGATCAACCATCTAATAGTTTGAACGTATCTGACTCAAACGAGCAATCACTCCAGTCATCTTCTAAAGTAGATATGATTCAAAATGAATTAAATAGTTTTGTGCATGATGAATCTATAATTCAATATTGTGATCAACCTATTTTAGACCATTGTGGCAATAATTATGAAGAAACCAGTGATAAAGAAAATATTTTGCTTGCTAGTGACACATTATCATTTGATTCTTTTGATGGAAATTGTGAAGAAATTTGTGAAGAAGAATTTTTATCCATTCATAATAACTTGACTAATGATAAGTCTACTAGTATGGCATTTTCTTTTGAGAATTTTGATGACAGGTTTGAAGAAAATTTGCATGACAAGCCCCTAATAATTGAGGAAAGGAAGGAATATCAAAAAGAAGAGATCATGGTACCTGATGACTTAAAAGAGCCCTCCAAAATTGAGCTAATGATTCCACAATACCAAAATGAGTATGTTATTTCACACGTTGATAAAACCAAAATACTTACAAATATGAAAGATGCTCGTGGATGGAATACGAACGATGGTAAAGGTACGCTTTCCAACCTCAAAATTTTATTATTGAATAAAAAAAAGAAAAGTAGAAAAAAATTGAGAAAAATCAAAAATAAGATGGAGAGATTAAATGCAAAACTGACAAAAAGGTTAAGTTCATCCATATTAAAACATAAAAGAACACATTATGAAAGTGGAAAGCGATCAAGAGGTCGTAACCGTTTGAATTTTCTAATAAATGTATAATATTTGTATAATAGTTTTCTTTTCTTTTTTATTTTGCCACCCTTGGTTTGTGTATAAGGGCATACATAAGTTTAGGTGTCGGGGACTAATTTTTAGATGATTTTTATTTTTTTAGGATTTTATTTTTATTTGTAGGATTTTTTTTTTTAGATTTTTGGATTTTTTTTAGATTTTTGGGTTTCTTTATTTTACACTTTGGGTAGTTTTTAGGGTAACTAACTGAAAATAAATAAAAAAAATTAAAAAAAACTGAAAAGAAAAATAAATTAAAAAAAACTTATGTATTTTTATCAATAGATAAAACTACTTACAGATAAAAGAATAAATTTAGATTTGAAATTGGATAGGAGAGTAGATTGGATGATACACTTTGAATTTTATGAAAAAAATCAAAATCCAAAAAATAAATATTGCTAACAGTAGTTTTGAGGCAAGTATACATCTATTTTTCACTTCACAATAGTTTATTAGATTAAGAACAAAGATGATAACGATTGAGTAAGTTTTCTCTCTCTAAACAAAAAAAAAAGAGAAAAAAAGAAAAAAAAGAAAAAAAGTGAGAATAGAATAATGGGGTGAGCCAAGGCAATAGCCTCGAGAGTGATAAAATAATGGGGTACGCCTGGTATTAAGGCAATAGCCTCAAGAGTGAAAAAAAAGAGTATGATCTGAGTAATCGGGTATTTTGCGCCTTAGTAAGCCTAAATATTCGCATGAAAGGTGAAATATTCTAAAAAAAAAAGAAAAGGAAAAAAGAAAAGAGTATGAACCAAGTAATTGTGTATGTTGCGCCTAAGCAAGCGTGAATATTCGCATGAAAGGTGAAATATTCTTAAAAAAAAAAAATTTGTTATGAGAGAGGAGATGAATCATGAGTTAGAGTTGGAGTCCAAAACCGAAATAGACCATCACACGTGCACGTAGATGTATAGGAGCCAATGGATTATCTGTTAGTGGGTATTGAAAGATAGGATTTAAATTTTTGATTAAAATGATTAGTGTATTTGATATGACGCTCGATTTGAAAATTGATAATCTAAATGTAATCTTGAGTTTGTATATTAGTGAGATTAATTGATAAAAATATCATGAAAAAACGATTTTTTCTTTCTTTTGTACAAAATTTTTATTTTTCTTGATTTTCGGTTATCCTTATTTTTCTTTTCTTTATTTCTTAATCTATTTTCTTCTTGAATTTTGTGGGTAAATTCACTGCAAACCCTCACGAGACAACACTCGTCCACTAGGGTAACCTAGGGGTTTAAAGGCTTATTGCACGTGCTAAGTGCAATCGTGATTCCTGCGAAAGTGAGTTAGGATTTTTATTTTTTTCTTTTTAAATTTAGGTTTTGCTCGAGGACTAGCAAAAGATAGGTGTGGGGTGTGATGAATATCATATATTGTATTTTTCCTCTCATACTTTATCTATTTTTGTATATAAATAAATGCTACTCGGGTATTTTTAGTGCCTTTTTCAGGTAATTCGATTCATACAAGGAGATGGCAAGAAATCAATGTTGGAGTAGGAAATCAGAGTCCGAAAAGTTTCTAAAGTGAGAAAAACTACGAGACTACGATGTTACAGAGATGAAAAGTCAAATAAAGTCAAGGAAATATAATGAGCAAGACACGAGACGCACGTGGAAGAAATTGCAATTGAGTTACTCGAAATAAAACCACTATTTAGCGGTTTTAGCCGTCATTTAGCGGCCAAATTTGGGCCCCACATTCTGAATTTTCTTCCCTGGCTTCGATATAATTTTTTGGCTTTATAGTTCTGCTAGAATTAGGGTTTGATTTCCGAATCCTATATATTGGCCGTATCATTGTATTCTAGGTTTTATGCAGTAGTTAATTTAGATTAGGATTCTGAAGTTTTGTACTCGTTTTTAATTTAATAAAATTAGGGTTTTGCTGAAGGGGTAGCGAACACAATACCGTGCTCCAGAGGTAAGCCATTGCTTTCTAATCTTTATTTGCTTTTTAGATAGATTTAATTGCTTTCTAGTATAGATTTATTTGCTTTCTAGATTAGATTTTATTGCTTTCTAAAATCATGAGTAGCTAATTAGTCTAGCTCTAGGACGTAGATGAAACTAAGATCCACCATGTAATTGCTTTCTAATGTCTTTCTTCTTGAATAAAAATAAATAAAGACATGATTTTTCTCTAAAAGGATTAAAATACAAGAACTCGAAGATTAAGACTTTGATAGGTTATACTTGAATTAGGTTTCTTGATAGCCTATGCTTAGTTAGGGTTTGGGGTTGTTGATTTTATCCTTTTCATTGAATTATCTAAAGATTTAGTTTGTTTTTATGAGAAGTAGTATCTTTGATGAGTTATCCTTGCACACCACTTGATAGCTCATACTTAGGGCACTTTAAATAAAGATTAAACTAAAAAGATCAAATTTTTATGAAAGAAGAAGATAGTAGAAGTAAATACATGGTTGGAAACTAGTGGATTCTAGATCTTAGGCTATTTAGATTAATCCAATTTCAACCCAGAATCCTTTGTTAATCCGCTAGACTTAGGAAAGAGTAAGAATCGCAAAAACACCCTAGATCCCTGTGGGACGACTTGTACAGCGCTACACCGACACTGTGCGCTTGCAGTAATTTATCACATCAAGTTTTTGGCGCCGTTGCCGGGGATCGACGGTGTTTTTCTTGCTTTTTCTAACGTTTTACGGCTTAACAGTGTGTGTTGAGTGTTTATAGATCTGGAACTTTAGATACAGGATATAAAAAGTGAAGGAAAGCGTTGTGGAAGTGCACTGCAAAAATCCGAGAGGTAACCTCCCAGATTTGGCCGCTAATTAGCGGTAAATACCGCTATTTAGCGGCAATATCTTTCCGTTTCTCCCTCAAATTTTGTGTATTTCCTGTATTTATCGTTCTTGATTCTACACAAAAAATAAAAAAAATTATAAAAATCATATTTCAATTGTTTTTATTTTTTCTTTTCCATCTCTTTCCCTCTCCGCCTTCTTCAAAACAAACAAAAAAAAATTAAAAAAAAAATGTTTCAAAATCAAACTGGTTGCAATCATTGTTGTGATCCATACCATAATTATTATCAGTGTCCATGGATAGGAAGTTCGCTAGGACTAGGTCATAAACAAATTCACAATACATATAATGAACCTACGAGCGCTTCTTATATACAAAATTACAATTGTGAATGGATGAATAATTCTAATTTTGCATATAATCAAGAGCCATATCAAGATAATCCTCCATCTGATCCTTTCTTTATGGGCTATTTATCTTCATGTTCTACATTCAATCATGAACAAGATATTCAATTGAACATGTTAGATGAAAGATTAAAAAGATTAGAAGCGAGATATGTATGTCATGAGAATCTACCTCCAACCACTTCATATCTGTCATCAAATATGTACATGGATCCATCATATCATTCTTCAAATTTCACTCATGATCTCGAGATGCAATCATTTGAGAAAAATAAGGAAAATTACGATCATGAGTCTTAGGAACGAAAATGTAGAATAGAGGAAGATATGGAAGTTTTGCTAAAATCATCATCTCAAAAATCATCCTCTAAAATTGAATCTTGTATGGAAGATCTTCTCAAAGCGATTTCTCAAGCTAAACTTTTTATAGATCAACCATCTAATAGTTTGAACGTATCTGACTCAAACGAGCAATCACTCCAGTCATCTTCTGAAGTAGATATGATTCAAAATGAATTAAATAGTTTTGTGCATGATGAGTCTATAATTCAATATTGTGATCAACCTATTTTAGACCATTGTGGCAATAATTATGAAGAAACCAGTGATAAAGAAAATATTTTGCTTGCTAGTGACACATTATCATTTGATTCTTTTGATGGAAATTGTGAAAAAATTTGTGAAGAAGAATTTTTATCCATTCATAATAACTTGACTAATGATAAGTCTACTAGTATGGCATTTTCTTTTGAGAATTTTGATGACAGGTTTGAAGAAAATTTGCATGACAAGCCCATAATAATTGAGGAAAGGAAGGAACATCAAAAAGAAGAGATCATGGTACCTGATGACTTAAAAGAGCCCTCCAAAATTGAGCTAATGATTCCACAATACCAAAGTGAGTATGTTATTTCACACGTTGATAAAACCAAAATACTTACAAATATGAAAGATGCTCGTGGATGGAATACGAACGATGGTAAAGGTACGCTTTCCAACCTCAAAATTTTATTATTGAATAAAAAAAAGAAAAGTAGAAAAAATTGAGAAAAATCAAAAATAAGATGGAGAGATTAAATGCAAAACTGACAAAAAGGCTAAGTTCATCCATATTAAAACATAAAAGAACACATTATGAAAGTGAAAAGCGATCAAGAGGTCGTAACCGTTTGAATTTTCTAATAAGTGTATAATATTTGTATAATAGTTTTATTTTCTTTTTTATTTTGCCACCATTGGTTTGTGTATGAGGGCATACATAAGTTTAGGTGTGGGGGACTAGTTTTTAGATGATTTTTATTTTTTTTAGGATTTTATTTTTATTTGTAGGATTTTTTTTTTTAGATTTTTGGATTTTTTTTAGATTTTTGGGTTTCTTTATTTTACACTTTGGGTAGTTTTTAGGGTAACTAACTGAAAATAAATAAAAAAAATTAAAAAAAACTGAAAAGAAAAATAAATTAAAAAAAAACTTATGTATTTTTATCAATAGATAAAACTACTTACAGATAAAGGAACAAATTTAGATTTGAAATTGGATAGGAGAGTAGATTGGATGATACACTTTGAATTTTATGAAAAATATCAAAATCCAAAAAATAAATATTGCTAACAGTAGTTTTGAGGCAAGTATACATCTATTTTTCACTTCACAATAGTTTATTAGATTAAGAACAAAGATGATAACGATTGAGTAAGTTTTCTCTCTCTAAACAAAAAAAAAAGAGAAAAAAAGAAAAAAAAGAAAAAAAGTGAGAATAGAATAATGGGGTGAGCCTAAGGCAATAGCCTCGAGAGTGATAAAATAATGGGGTACGCCTGGTATTAAGGCAATAGCCTCAAGAGTGAAAAAAAAGAGTATGATCTGAGTAATCGGGTATTTTGCGCCTTAGTAAGCGTAAATATTCGCATGAAAGGTGAAATATTCTAAAAAAAAAAAAGAAAAAGAAAAAAGAAAAGAGTATGAACCAAGTAATTGTGTATGTTGCGCCTAAGCAAGCGTGAATATTCGCATGAAAGGTGAAATATTCTTAAAAAAAAAAAAAATTTGTTATGAGAGAGGAGATGAATCATGAGTTAGAGTTGGAGTCCAAAACCGAAATAGACCATCACACGTGCACGTAGATGTATAGGAGCCAATGGATTATCTGTTAGTGGGTATTGAAAGATAGGATTTAAATTTTTGATTAAAATGATTAGTGTATTTGATATGACGCTCGATTTGAAAATTGATAATCTAAATGTAATCTTGAGTTTGTATATTAGTGAGATTAATTGATGAAAATATCATGAAAAAACGATTTTTTCTTTCTTTTGTACAAAATTTTTATTTTTCTTGATTTTCGGTTATCCTTATTTTTCTTTTCTTTATTTCTTAATCTATTTTCTTCTTGAATTTTGTGGGTAAATTCACTGCAAACCCTCACGAGACAACACTCGTCCACTAGGGTAACCTAGGGGTTTAAAGGCTTATTGCACGTGCTAAGTGCAATCGTGATTCCTGCGAAAGTGAGTTAGGATTTTTATTTTTCTTTTTAGATTTAGGTTTTGCTCGAGGACTAGCAAAAGATAGGTGTGGGGGTGTGATGAATATCATATATTGTATTTTTCCTCTCATACTTTATCTATTTTTGTATATAAATAAATGCTACTCGGGTATTTTTAGTGCCTTTTTCAGGTAATTCGATTCATACAAGGAGATGGCAAGAAATCAATGTTGGAGTAGGAAATCAGAGTCCGAAAAGTTTCTAAAGTGAGAAAAACTACGAGACTACGATGTTACAGAGATTAAAAGTCAAATAAAGTCAAGGAAATATAATGAGCAAGACACGAGACGCACGTGGAAGAAATTGCAATTGAGTTACTCGAAATAAAACCGCTATTTAGCAGTTTTAGCCGCCATTTAGCGGCCAAATTTGGGCCCCACATTCTGAATTTTCTTCCCTGGCTTCGATGTAATTTTTTGGCTTTATAGTTCTGCTAGAATTAGGGTTTGATTTCCGAAGCCTATATATTGGCCGTATCATTGTATTCTAGGTTTTATGCAGTAGTTAATGTAGATTAGGATTCTGAAGTTTTGTACTCGTTTTTAATTTAATAAAATTAGGGTTTTGCTGAAGGGGTGGCGAACACAATACCGTGCTCCAGAGGTAAGCCATTGCTTTCTAATCTTTATTTGCTTTTTAGATAGATTTAATTGCTTTCTAGTATAGATTTATTTGCTTTCTAAATTAGATTTTATTGCTTTTTAAAATCATGAGTAGCTAATTAGTCTAGCTCTAGGATGTAGATGAAACTAAGATCCACCATGTAATTGCTTTCTAATGTCTTTCTTCTTGAATAAAAATAAATAAAGACATGATTTTTCTCTAAAAGGATTAAAATATAAGAACTCGAAGATTAAGACTTTGATAGGTTATACTTGAATTAGGTTTCTTGATAGCCTATGCTTAGTTAGGGCTTGGGGTTGTTGATTTTATCATTTTCATTGAATTATCTAAAGATTTAGTTTGTTTTTATGAGAAGTAGTATCTTTGATGAGTTATGCTTGCACACCACTTGATAGCTCATACTTAGAGCACTTTAAATAAAGATTAAACTAAAAAGATCAAATTTTTATGAAAGAAGAAGATAGTAGAAGTAAATACATGGTTGAAAACTAATGGATTCTAGATCTTAGGTTATTTAGATTAATCCAACTTCAACCCAGAATCCTTTGTTAATCCGCTAGACTAAGGAAAGATTAAGAATCGCAAAAACACCCTAGATCCCTGTGGGACGACTTGTACAGCGCTACACCGACACTGTGCGCTTGCAGTAATTTATCACATCAAGTTTTTGGCGCCGTTGCCGGGGATCGACGGTGTTTTTCTTGCTTTTTCTAACGTTTTACGGCTTAACAGTGTGTGTTGAGCGTGTATAGATCTGGAACTTTAGATACAGGATATAAAAAGTGAAGGAAAGCGTTGTGGAAGTGCACTGCAAAAATCCGAGAGGTAACCTCCCAGATTTGGCCGCTAATTAGCGGTAAATACCCTATTTAGCGGCAATATCTTTCCGTTTCTCCCTCAAATTTTGTGTATTTCCTGTATTTATCGTTCTTGATTCTACACAAAAAATAAAAAAAAATTATAAAAATCATATTTCAATTGTTTTTATTTTTTCTTTTCCATCTCTTTCCCTCTCCGCCTTCTTCAAAACAAACAAAAAAAAATTAAAAAAAAAATGTTTCAAAATCAAACTGGTTGTAATCATTGTTGTGATCCATACCATAATTATTATCAGTGTCCATGGATAGGAAGTTCGCTAGGACTAGGTCATAAACAAATTCACAATACATATAATGAACCTACGAGCGCTTCTTATATACAAAATTACAATTGTGAATAAATGAATAATTCTAATTTTGCATATAATCAAGAGCCATATCAAGATAATCCTCCATCTGATCCTTTCTTTATGGGCTATTTATCTTCATGTTCTAAATTCAATAATGAACAAGATATTCAATTGAACATGTTAGATGAAAGATTAAAAAGATTAGAAGCGAGATATGTATGTCATGAGAATCTATCTCCAACCACTTCATATCTGTCATCAAATATGTACATGGATCCATCATATCATTCTTCAAATTTCACTCATGATCTCGAGATGCAATCATTTGAGAAAAATAAGGAAAATTACGATCATGAGTCTGAGGAACGAAAATGTAGAATAGAGGAAGATATGGAAGTTTTGCTAAAATCATCATCTCAAAAATCATCCTCTAAAATTGAATCTTGTATGGAAGATCTTCTCAAAGCGATTTCTCAAGCTAAACTTTTTATAGATCAACCATCTAATAGTTTGAACGTATCTGACTCAAACGAGCAATCACTCCAGTCATCTTCTGAAGTAGATATAATTCAAAATGAATTAAATAGTTTTGTGCATGATGAGTCTATAATTCAATATTGTGATCAACCTATTTTAGACCATTGTGGCAATAATTATGAAGAAACCAGTGATAAAGAAAATATTTTGCTTGCTAGTGACACATTATCATTTGATTCTTTTGATGGAAATTGTGAAGAAATTTGTGAAGAAGAATTTTTATCCATTCATAATAACTTGACTAATGATAAGTCTACTAGTATGGCATTTTCTTTTGAGAATTTTGATGATAAATTTGAAGAAAATTTGCATGACAAGCCCCTAATAATTGAGAAAAGGAAGTAACACCAAAAAGAAGAGATCATTGTACCTGATGACTTAAAAGAGCCCTCCAAAATTGAGCTAATGATTCCACAATACCAAAGTGAGTATGTTATTTCACACGTTGATAAAACCAAAATACTTACAAATATGAAAGATGCTCGTGGATGGAATACGAACGATGGTAAATGTACGTTTTCCAACCTCAAAATTTTATTATTGAATAAAAAAAAGAAAAGTAGAAAAAAATTGAGAAAAATCAAAAATAAGATGGAGAGATTAAATGCAAAACTGACAAAAAGGCTAAGTTCATCCATATTAAAACATAAAAGAACACATTATGAAAGTGGAAAGCGATCAAGAGGTCGTAACCGTTTGAATTTTCTAATAAGTGTATAATATTTGTATAATAGTTTTCTTTTCTTTTTTATTTTGCCACCCTTGGTTTGTGTATGAGGGCATACATAAGTTTAGGTGTGGGGGACTAGTTTTTAGATGATTTTTATTTTTTTTAGGATTTTATTTATATTTGTGGGATTTTTTTTTAGATTTTTTTTAGATTTTTGGGTTTCTTTATTTTACAATTTGGGTAGTTTTTAGGGTAACTAACTGAAAATAAATAAAAAAAATTAAAAAAAAACTGAAAAGAAAAATAAATTAAAAAAAAACTTATGTATTTTTATCAATAGATAAAACTACTTACAGATAAAGGAACAAATTTAGATTTGAAATTGGATAGGAGAGTAGATTGGATGATACACTTTGAATTTTATGAAAAAAATCAAAATCCAAAAAATAAATATTGCTAACAGTAGTTTTGAGGCAAGTATACATCTATTTTTCACTTCACAATAGTTTATTAGATTAAGAACAAAGATGATAACGATTGAGTAAGTTTTCTCTCTCTAAACAAAAAAAAAAGAGAAAAAAAGGAAAAAAAGAAAAAAAGTGAGAATAGAATAATGGGGTGAGCCTAAGGCAATAGCCTCGAGAGTGATAAAATAATGGGGTACGCCTGGTATTAAGGCAATAGCCTCAAGAGTGAAAAAAAAGAGTATGATCTGAGTAATCGGGTATTTTGCGACTTAGTAAGCGTAAATATTCGCATGAAAGGTGAAATATTCTAAAAAAAAAGAAAAGGAAAAAAGAAAAGAGTATGAACCAAGTAATTGTGTATGTTGCGCCAAAGCAAGCGTGAATATTCGCATGAAAGGTGAAATATTCTTAAAAAAAAAAAATTTGTTATGAGAGAGGAGATGAATCATGAGTTAGAGTTGGAGTCCAAAACCGAAATAGACTATCACACGTGCACGTAGATGTATAGGAGCCAATGGATTATCTGTTAGTGGGTATTGAAAGATAGGATTTAAATTTTTGATTAAAATGATTAGTGTATTTGATATGACGCTCGATTTGAAAATTGATAATCTAAATGTAATCTTGAGTTTGTATATTAGTGAGATTAATTGATGAAAATATCATGAAAAAACGATTTTTTCTTTCTTTTGTACAAAATTTTTATTTTTCTTGATTTTCGGTTATCCTTATTTTTCTTTTCTTTATTTCTTAATCTATTTTCTTCTTGAATTTTGTGGGTAAATTCACTGCAAACCCTCACGAGACAACACTCATCCACTAGGGTAACCTAGGGGTTTAAAGGCTTATTGCACGTGCTAAGTGCAATCGTGATTCCTGCGAAAGTGAGTTAGGATTTTTATTTTTCTTTTTAGATTTAGGTTTTGCTCGAGGACTAGCAAAAGATAGGTGTGGGGGTGTGATGAATATCATATATTGTTTTTTTCCTCTCATACTTTATCTATTTTTGTATATAAATAAATGCTACTCGGGTATTTTTAGTGCCTTTTTCAGGTAATTCGATTCATACAAGGAGATGGCAAGAAATCAATGTTGGAGTAGGAAATCAGAGTCCGAAAAGTTTCTAAAGTGAGAAAAACTACGAGACTACGATGTTACAGAGATTAAAAGTCAAATAAAGTCAAGGAAATATAATGAGCAAGACACGAGACGCACGTGGAAGAAATTGCAATTGAGTTACTCGAAATAAAACCGCTATTTAGCGGTTTTAGCCGTCATTTAGCGGCCAAATGTGAGCCCCACATTCTGAATTTTCTTCCCTGACTTCGATGTAATTTTTTGGCTTTATAGTTCTGCTAGAATTAGGGTTTGATTTCCGAAGCCTATATATTGGCCGTATCATTGTATTCTAGGTTTTATGCAGTAGTTAATGTAGATTAGGATTCTGAAGTTTTGTACTCGTTTTTAATTTAATAAAATTAGGGTTTTGCTGAAGGGGTGGCGAACACAATACCGTGCTCCAGAGGTAAGCCATTGCTTTCTAATCTTTATTTGCTTTTTAGATAGATTTAATTGCTTTCTAGTATAGATTTATTTGCTTTCTAGATTAGATTTTATTGCTTTCTAAAATCATGAGTAGCTAATTAGTCTAGCTCTAGGACGTAGATGAAACTAAGATCCACCATGTAATTGCTTTCTAATGTCTTTCTTCTTGAATAAAAATAAATAAAGACATGATTTTTCTCTAAAAGGATTAAAATACAAGAACTCGAAGATTAAGAATTTGATAGGTTATACTTGAATTAGGTTTCTTGATAGCCTATGCTTAGTTAAGGTTTGGGGTTGTTGATTTTATCCTTTTAATTGAATTATCTAAAGATTTAGTTTGTTTTTATGAGAAGTAGTATCTTTGATGAGTTATACTTGCACACCACTTGATAGCTCATACTTAGGGCACTTTAAATAAAGATTAAACTAAAAAGATCAAATTTTTATGAAAGAAGAAGATAGTAGAAGTAAATACATGGTTGGAAACTAGTGGATTCTAGATCCTAGGCTATTTAGATTAATCCAACTTCAACCCAGAATCCTTTGTTAATCCGCTAGACTAAGGAAAGAGTAAGAATCGCAAAAACACCCTAGATCCCTATGGGACGACTTGTACAGCGCTACACCGACACTGTGCGCTTGCAGTAATTTATCACATCAAGTTTTTGGCGCCGTTGCCGGGGATCGTCGGTGTTTTTCTTGCTTTTTCTAACGTTTTACGGCTTAACAGTGTGTGTTGAGTGTGTATAGATCTGGAACTTTAGATACAGGATATAAAAAGTGAAGGAAAGCGTTGTGGAAGTGCACTGCAAAAATCCGAGAGGTAACCTCCCAGATTTGGCCGCTAATTAGCAGTAAATACCGCTATTTAGCGGCAATATCTTTCCGTTTCTCTCTCAAATTTTGTGTATTTCTTGTATTTATCGTTCTTGATTCTACACAAAAAATAAAAAAAAAATTATAAAAATCATATTTCAATTGTTTTTATTTTTTCTTTTCCATCTCTTTCCCTCTCCGCCTTCTTCAAAACAAACAAAAAAAATTAAAAAAAATTATTTCAAAATCAAACTGGTTGCAATCATTGTTGTGATCCATACCATAATTATTATCAGTGTCCATGGATAGGAAGTTCGCTAGGACTAGGTCATAAACAAATTTACAATACATATAATGAACCTACGAGCGCTTCTTATATACAAAATTACAATTGTGAATGGATGAATAATTCTAATTTTGCATATAATCAAGAGCCATATCAAGATAATCCTCCATCTGATCCTTTCTTTATGGGCTATTTATCTTCATGTTCTACATTCAATCATGAACAAGATATTCAATTGAACATGTTAGATGAAAGATTAAAAAGATTAGAAGCGAGATATGTATGTCATGAGAATCTACCTCCAACCACTTCATATCTGTCATCAAATATGTACATGGATCCATCATATCATTCTTCAAATTTCACTCATGATCTCGAGATGCAATCATTTGAGAAAAATAAGGAAAATTACGATCATGAGTCTGAGGAACGAAAATGTAGAATAGAGGAAGATATGGAAGTTTTGCTAAAATCATCATCTCAAAAATCATCCTCTAAAATTGAATCTTGTATGGAAGATCTTCTCAAAGCGATTTCTCAAGCTAAACTTTTTATAGATCAACCATCTAATAGTTTGAACGTATCTGACTCAAACGAGCAATCACTCCAGTCATCTTCTGAAGTAGATATGATTCAAAATGAATTAAATAGTTTTGTGCATGATGAGTCTATAATTCAATATTGTGATCAACCTATTTTAGACCATTGTGGCAATAATTATGAAGAAATCAGTGATAAAGAAAATATTTTGCTTGCTAGTGACACATTATCATTTGATTCTTTTGATGGAAATTGTGAAGAAATTTGTTAAGAAGAATTTTTATCCATTCATAATAACTTGACTAATGATAAGTCTACTAGTATGGCATTTTCTTTTGAGAATTTTGATGACAGGTTTGAAGAAAATTTGCATGACAAGCCCATAATAATTGAGGAAAGGAAGGAACATCAAAAAGAAGAGATCATGGTACCTGATGACTTAAAAGAGCCCTCCAAAATTGAGCTAATGATTCCACAATACCAAAGTGAGTATGTTATTTCACACGTTGATAAAACCAAAATACTTACAAATATGAAAGATGCTCGTGGATGGAATACGAACGATGGTAAAGGTACGCTTTCCAACCTCAAAATTTTATTATTGAATAAAAAAAAGAAAAGTAGAAAAAAATTGAGAAAAATAAAAAATAAAATGGAGAGATTAAATGCAAAACTGACAAAAAGGCTAAGTTCATCCATATTAAAACATAAAAGAACACATTATGAAAGTGGAAAGCGATCAAGAGGTCGTAACCGTTTGAATTTTCTAATAAGTGTATAATATTTGTATAATAGTTTTATTTTCTTTTTTATTTTGCCACCCTTGGTTTGTGTATGAGGGCATACATAAGTTTAGGTGTGGGGGACTAGTTTTTAGATGATTTTTATTTTTTTTAGGATTTTATTTATATTTGTGGGATTTTTTTTTAGATTTTTTTTAGATTTTTGGGTTTCTTTATTTTACAATTTGGGTAGTTTTTAGGGTAACTAACTGAAAATAAATAAAAAAAATTAAAAAAAAACTGAAAAGAAAAATAAATTAAAAAAAAACTTATGTATTTTTATCAATAGATAAAACTACTTACAGATAAAGGAACAAATTTAGATTTGAAATTGGATAGGAGAGTAGATTGGATGATACACTTTGAATTTTATGAAAAAAATCAAAATCCAAAAAATAAATATTGCTAACAGTAGTTTTGAGGCAAGTATACATCTATTTTTCACTTCACAATAGTTTATTAGATTAAGAACAAAGATGATAACGATTGAGTAAGTTTTCTCTCTCTAAACAAAAAAAAAAGAGAAAAAAAGGAAAAAAAGAAAAAAAGTGAGAATAGAATAATGGGGTGAGCCTAAGGCAATAGCCTCGAGAGTGATAAAATAATGGGGTAAGCCTGGTATTAAGGCAATAGCCTCAAGAGTGAAAAAAAAGAGTATGATCTGAGTAATCGGGTATTTTGCGACTTAGTAAGCGTAAATATTCGCATGAAAGGTGAAATATTCTAAAAAAAAAGTAAAGGAAAAAAGAAAAGAGTATGAACCAAGTAATTGTGTATGTTGCGCCAAAGCAAGCGTGAATATTCGCATGAAAGGTGAAATATTCTTAAAAAAAAAAAATTTGTTATGAGAGAGGAGATGAATCATGAGTTAGAGTTGGAGTCCAAAACCGAAATAGACTATCACACGTGCACGTAGATGTATAGGAGCCAATGGATTATCTGTTAGTGGGTATTGAAAGATAGGATTTAAATTTTTGATTAAAATGATTAGTGTATTTGATATGACGCTCGATTTGAAAATTGATAATCTAAATGTAATCTTGAGTTTGTATATTAGTGAGATTAATTGATAAAAATATCATGAAAAAACGATTTTTTCTTTCTTTTGTACAAAATTTTTATTTTTCTTGATTTTCGGTTATCCTTATTTTTCTTTTCTTTATTTCTTAATCTATTTTCTTCTTGAATTTTGTGGGTAAATTCACTGCAAACCCTCACGAGACAACACTCGTCCACTAGGGTAACCTAGGGGTTTAAAGGCTTATTGCACGTGCTAAGTGCAATCGTGATTCCTGCGAAAGTGAGTTAGGATTTTTATTTTTCTTTTTAGATTTAGGTTTTGCTCGAGGACTAGCAAAAGATAGGTGTGGGGGTGTGATGAATATCATATATTGTATTTTTCCTCTCATACTTTATCTATTTTTGTATATAAATAAATGCTACTCGGGTATTTTTAGTGCCTTTTTCAGGTAATTCGATTCATACAAGGAGATGGCAAGAAATCAATGTTGGAGTAGGAAATCAGAGTCCGAAAAGTTTCTAAAGTGAGAAAAACTACGAGACTACGATGTTACAGAGATGAAAAGTCAAAGAAAGTCAAGGAAATATAATGAGCAAGACACGAGACGCACGTGGAAGAAATTGCAATTGAGTTACTCGAAATAAAACCGCTATTTAGCGGTTTTAGCCGTCATTTAGCGGCCAAATTTGGGCCCCACATTCTGAATTTTCTTCCCTGGCTTCGATGTAATTTTTTGGCTTTATAGTTCTGCTAGAATTAGGGTTTGATTTCCGAAGCCTATATATTGGCCGTATCATTGTATTCTAGGTTTTATGCAGTAGTTAATGTAGATTAGGATTCTGAAGTTTTGTACTCGTTTTTAATTTAATAAAATTAGAGTTTTGCTGAAGGGGTGGCGAACACAATACCGTGCTCCAGAGGTAAGCCATTGCTTTCTAATCTTTATTTGCTTTTTAGATAGATTTAATTGCTTTCTAGTATAGATTTATTTGCTTTCTAGATTAGATTTTATTGCTTTCTAAAATCATGAGTAGCTAATTAGTCTAGCTCTAGGACGTAGATGAAACTAAGATCCACCATGTAATTGCTTTCTAATGTCTTTCTTCTTGAATAAAAATAAATAAAGACATGATTTTTCTCTAAAAGGATTAAAATACAAGAACTCGAAGATTAAGACTTTGATAGGTTATACTTGAATTAGGTTTCTTGATAGCCTATACTTAGTTAGGGTTTGGGGTTGTTGATTTTATCCTTTTCATTGAATTATCTAAAGATTTAGTTTGTTTTTATGAGAAGTAGTATCTTTGATGAGTTATACTTGCACACCACTTGATAGCTCATACTTAGGGCACTTTAAATAAAGATTAAACTAAAAAGATCAAATTTTTATGAAAGAAGAAGATAGTAGAAGTAAATACATAGTTGGATACTAGTGGATTCTAGATCCTAGGCTATTTAGATTAATCCAACTTCAACCCAGAATCCTTTGTTAATCCGCTAGACTAAAGAAAGAGTAAGAATCGCAAAAACACCCTAGATCTCTGTGGGACGACTTGTATAGCGCTACACCGACACTGTGCGCTTGCAGTAATTTATCACATCAAGTTTTTGGCGCCGTTGCCGGGGATCGACGGTGTTTTTCTTGCTTTTTCTAACGTTTTACGGCTTAACAGTGTGTGTTGAGTGTGTATAGATCTGGAACTTTAGATACAGGATATAAAAAGTGAAGGAAAGCGTTGTGGAAGTGCACTGCAAAAATCCGAGAGGTAACCTCCCAGATTTGACCGCTAATTAGCGGTAAATACCGCGATTTAGCGGCAATATCTTTCCGTTTCTCCCTCAAATTTTGTATATTTCCTGTATTTATCGTTCTTGATTCTACACAAAAAATAAAAAAAATTATAAAAATCATATTTCAATTGTTTTTATTTTTTCTTTTCCATCTCTTTCCCTCTCCGCCTTCTTCAAAACAAACAAAAAAAAATTAAAAAAAAAATGTTTCAAAATCAAACTGGTTACAATCATTGTTGTGATCCATACCATAATTATTATCAGTGTCCATGGATAGGAAGTTCGCTAGGACTAGGTCATAAACAAATTCACAATACATATAATGAACCTACGAGCGCTTCTTATATACAAAATTACAATTGTGAATGGATGAATAATTCTAATTTTGCATATAATCAAGAGCCATATCAAGATAATCCTCCATCTGATCCTTTCTTTATGGGCTATTTATCTTCATGTTCTACATTCAATCATGAACAAGATATTCAATTGAACATGTTAGATGAAAGATTAAAAAGATTAGAAGCGAGATATGTATGTCATGAGAATCTACCTCCAACCACTTCATATCTGTCATCAAATATGTACATGGATCCATCATATCATTCTTCAAATTTCACTCATGATCTCGAGATGCAATCATTTGAGAAAAATAAGGAAAATTACGATCATGAGTCTGAGGAACGAAAATGTAGAATAGAGGAAGATATGGAAGTTTTGCTAAAATCATCATCTCAAAAATCATCCTCTAAAATTGAATCTTGTATGGAAGATCTTCTCAAAGCGATTTCTCAAGCTAAACTTTTTATAGATCAACCATCTAATAGTTTGAACGTATCTGACTCAAACGAGCAATCACTCCAGTCATCTTCTGAAGTAGATATGATTCAAAATGAATTAAATAGTTTTGTGCATGATGAGTCTATAATTCAATATTGTGATCAACCTATTTTAGACCATTGTGGCAATAATTATGAAGAAACCAGTGATAAAGAAAATATTTTGCTTGCTAGTGACACATTATCATTTGATTCTTTTGATGGAAATTGTGAAGAAATTTGTGAAGAAGAATTTTTATCCATTCATAATAACTTGACTAATGATAAGTCTACTAGTATGGCATTTTCTTTTGAGAATTTTGATGACAGGTTTGAAGAAAATTTGCATGACAAGCCCCTAATAATTGAGGAAAGGAAGGAACATCAAAAAGAAGAGATCATGGTACCTGATGACTTAAAAGAGCCCTCCAAAATTGAGCTAATAATTCCACAATACCAAAGTGAGTATGTTATTTCACACGTTGATAAAACCAAAATACTTACAAATATGAAAGATGCTCGTGGATGGAATACGAACGATGGTAAAGGTACGTTTTCCAACCTCAAAATTTTATTATTGAATAAAAAAAAGAAAAGTAGAAAAAAATTGAGAAAAATCAAAAATAAGATGGAGAGATTAAATGCAAAACTGACGAAAAGGCTAAGTTCATCCATATTAAAACATAAAAGAACACATTATGAAAGTGGAAAGCGATCAAGAGGTCGTAACCGTTTGAATTTTCTAATAAGTGTATAATATTTGTATAATAGTTTTCTTTTCTTTTTTATTTTGCCACCCTTGGTTTGTGTATGAGGGCATACATAAGTTTAGGTGTGGGGGACTAGTTTTTAGATGATTTTTATTTTTTTTAGGATTTTATTTTTATTTGTAGGATTTTTTTTTTTAGATTTTTGGATTTTTTTTAGATTTTTGGGTTTCTTTATTTTACACTTTGGGTAGTTTTTATGGTAACTAACTGAAAATAAATAAAAAAAATTAAAAAAAACTGAAAAGAAAAATAAATTAAAAAAAAACTTATGTATTTTTATCAATAGATAAAACTACTTACAGATAAAGGAACAAATTTAGATTTGAAATTGGATAGGAGAGTAGATTGGATGATACACTTTGAATTTTATGAAAAATATCAAAATCCAAAAAATAAATATTGCTAACAGTAGTTTTGAGGCAAGTATACATCTATTTTTCACTTCACAATAGTTTATTAGATTAAGAACAAAGATAATAACGATTGAGTAAGTTTTCTCTCTCTAAACAAAAAAAAAAGAGAAAAAAAGAAAAAAAAGAAAAAAAGTGAGAATAGAATAATGGGGTGAGCCTAAGGCAATAGCCTCGAGAGTGATAAAATAATGGGGTACGCCTGGTATTAAGGCAATAGCCTCAAGAGTGAAAAAAAAGAGTATGATCTGAGTAATCGGGTATTTTGCGCCTTAGTAAGCATAAATATTCGCATGAAAGGTGAAATATTCTAAAAAAAAAAAGAAAAGGAAAAAAGAAAAGAGTATGAACCAAGTAATTGTGTATGTTGCGCCTAAGCAAGCGTGAATATTCGCATGAAAGGTGAAATATTCTTAAAAAAAAAAAAATTGTTATGAGAGAGGAGATGAATCATGAGTTAGAGTTGGATTCCAAAACCGAAATAGACTATCACACGTGCACGTAGATGTATAGGAGCCAATGGATTATCTGTTAGTGGGTATTGAAAGATAGGATTTAAATTTTTGATTAAAATGATTAGTGTATTTGATATGACGCTCGATTTGAAAATTGATAATCTAAATGTAATCTTGAGTTTGTATATTAGTGAGATTAATTGATGAAAATATCATGAAAAAACGATTTTTTCTTTCTTTTGTACAAAATTTTTATTTTTCTTGATTTTCGGTTATCCTTATTTTTCTTTTCTTTATTTCTTAATCTATTTTCTTCTTGAATTTTGTGGGTAAATTCACTGCAAACCCTCACGAGACAACACTCGTCCACTAGGGTAACCTAGGGGTTTAAAGGCTTATTGCACGTGCTAAGTGCAATCGTGATTCCTTCGAAAGTGAGTTAGGATTTTTATTTTTCTTTTTAGATTTAGGTTTTGCTCGAGAACTAGCAAAAGATAGGTGTGGGGGTGTGATGAATATCATATATTATATTTTTCCTCTCATACTTTATCTATTTTTGTATATAAATAAATGCTACTCGGGTATTTTTAGTGCCTTTTTCAGGTAATTCGATTCATACAAGGAGATGGCAAGAAATCAATGTTGGAGTAGAAAATCAGAGTCCGAAAAGTTTCTAAAGTGAGAAAAACTACGAGACTACGATGTTACAGAGATGAAAAGTCAAATAAAGTCAAGGAAATATAATGAGCAAGACACGAGACGCACGTGGAAGAAATTGCAATTGAGTTACTCGAAATAAAACCGCTATTTAGCGGTTTTAGCCGTCATTTAGCGGCCAAATGTGGGCCCCACATTCTGAATTTTCTTCCCTGGCTTCGATGTAATTTTTTGGCTTTATAGTTCTGCTAGAATTAGGGTTTGATTTCCGAAGCCTATATATTGGCCGTATCATTGTATTCTAGGTTTTATGCAGTAGTTAATGTAGATTAGGATTCTGAAGTTTTGTACTCGTTTTTAATTTAATAAAATTAGGGTTTTGCTGAAGGGGTGGCGAACACAATACCGTGCTCCAGAGGTAAGCCATTGCTTTCTAATCTTTATTTGCTTTTTAGATAGATTTAATTGCTTTCTAGTATAGATTTATTTGCTTTCTAGATTAGATTTTATTGCCTTCTAAAATCATGAGTAGCTAATTAGTCTAGCTCTAGGACGTAGATGAAACTAAGATCCACCATGTAATTGCTTTCTAATGTCTTTCTTCTTGAATAAAAATAAATAAAGACATGATTTTTCTCTAAAAGGATTAAAATACAAGAACTCGAAGATTAAGAATTTGATAGGTTATACTTGAATTAGGTTTTTGATAGCCTATGCTTAGTTAGGGTTTGGGGTTGTTGATTTTATCCTTTTCATTGAATTATCTAAAGATTTAGTTTGTTTTTATGAGAAGTAGTATCTTTGATGAGTTATGCTTGCACACCACTTGATAGCTCATACTTAGGGCACTTTAAATAAAGATTAAACTAAAAAGATCAAATTTTTATGAAAGAAGAAGATAGTAGAAGTAAATACATGGTTGGAAACTAGTGGATTCTAGATCCTAGGCTATTTAGATTAATCCAACTTCAACCCAGAATCCTTTGTTAATCCGCTAGACTAAGGAAAGAGTAAGAATCGCAAAAACACCCTAGATCCCTGTGGGACGACTTGTACAGCGCTACACCGACACTGTGCGCTTGCAGTAATTTATCACATCAAGTTTTTGGCGCCGTTGCCGGGGATCGACGGTGTTTTTCTTGCTTTTTCTAACGTTTTACGGCTTAACAGTGTGTGTTGAGTGTGTATAGATCTGGAACTTTAGATACAGGATATAAAAAGTGAAGGAAAGCGTTGTGGAAGTGCACTGCAAAAATCCGAGAGGTAACCTCCCCGATTTGGCCGCTAATTAGCGATAAATACCGCTATTTAGCGGCAATATCTTTCCGTTTCTCCCTCAAATTTTGTGTATTTCCTGTATTTATCGTTCTTGATTCTACACAAAAAATAAAAAAAATTATAAAAATCATATTTCAATTGTTTTTATTTTTTCTTTTCCATCTCTTTCCCTCTCCGCCTTCTTCAAAACAAACAAAAAAAAATTAAAAAAAAAATGTTTCAAAATCAAACTGGTTGCAATCATTGTTGTGATCCATACCATAATTATTATCAGTGTCCATGGATAGGAAGTTCGCTAGGACTAGGTCATAAACAAATTCACAATACATATAATGAACCTACGAGCGCTTCTTATATACAAAATTACAATTGTGAATGGATGAATAATTCTAATTTTGCATATAATCAAGAGCCATATCAAGATAATCCTCCATCTGATCCTTTCTTTATGGGCTATTTATCTTCATGTTCTACATTCAATCATGAACAAGATATTCAATTGAACATGTTAGATGAAAGATTAAAAAGATTAGAAGCGAGATATGTATGTCATGAGAATCTACCTCCAACCACTTCATATCTGTCATCAAATATGTACATGGATCCATCATATCATTCTTCAAATTTCACTCATGATCTCGAGATGCAATCATTTGAGAAAAATAAGAAAAATTACGATCATGAGTCTGAGGAACGAAAATGTAGAATAGAGGAAGATATGGAAGTTTTGCTAAAATCATCATCTCAAAAATCATCCTCTAAAATTGAATCTTGTATGGAAGATCTTCTCAAAGCGATTTCTCAAGCTAAACTTTTTATAGATCAACCATCTAATAGTTTGAACGTATCTGACTCAAACGAGCAATCACTCCAGTCATCTTCTGAAGTAGATATGATTCAAAATGAATTAAATAGTTTTGTGCATGATGAGTCTATAATTCAATATTGTGATCAACCTATTTTAGACCATTGTGGCAATAATTATGAAGAAACCAGTGATAAAGAAAATATTTTGCTTGCTAGTGACACATTATCATTTGATTCTTTTGATGGAAATTGTGAAGAAATTTGTGAAGAAGAATTTTTATCCATTCATAATAACTTGACTAATGATAAGTCTACTAGTATGGCATTTTCTTTTGAGAATTTTGATGACAGGTTTGAAGAAAATTTGCATGACAAGCCTCTAATAATTGAGGAAAGGAAGGAACATCAAAAAGAAGAGATCATGGTACCTGATGACTTAAAAGAGCCCTCCAAAATTGAGCTAATGATTCCACAATACCAAAGTGAGTATGTTATTTCACACGTTGATAAAACCAAAATACTTTCAAATATGAAAGATGCTCGTGGATGGAATACGAACGATGGTAAAGGTACGCTTTCCAACCTCAAAATTTTATTATTGAATAAAAAAAAGAAAAGTAGAAAAAAATTGAGAAAAATCAAAAATAAGATGGAGAGATTAAATGTAAAACTGACAAAAAGGCTAAGTTCATCCATATTAAAACATAAAAGAACACATTATGAAAGTGGAAAGCGATCAAGAGGTCGTAACCGTTTGAATTTTCTAATAAGTGTATAATATTTGTATAATAGTTTTCTTTTCTTTTTTATTTTGCCACCCTTGGTTTGTGTATGAGGGCATACATAAGTTTAGGTGTGGGGGACTAGTTTTTAGATGATTTTTATTTTTTTTAGGATTTTATTTTTATTTGTAGGATTTTTTTTTTTAGATTTTTTTTAGATTTTTGGGTTTCTTTATTTTACACTTTGGGTAGTTTTTAGGGTAACTAACTGAAAATAAATAAAAAAAATTAAAAAAAAACTGAAAAGAAAAATAAATTAAAAAAAAACTTATGTATTTTTATCAATAGATAAAACTACTTACAGATAAAAGAACAAATTTAGATTTGAAATTGGATAGGAGAGTAGATTGGATGATACACTTTGAATTTTATGAAAAAAATCAAAATCCAAAAAATAAATATTGCTAACAGTAGTTTTGAGGCAAGTATACATCTATTTTTCACTTCACAATAGTTTATTAGATTAAGAACAAAGATGATAACGATTGAGTAAGTTTTCTCTCTCTAAACAAAAAAAAAAGAGAAAAAAAGAAAAAAAAGAAAAAAAGTGAGAATAGAATAATGGGGTGAGCCTAAGGCAATAGTCTCGAGAGTGATAAAATAATGGGGTACGCCTGGTATTAAGGCAATAGCCTCAAGAGTGAAAAAAAAGAGTATGATCTGAGTAATCGGGTATTTTGCGCCTTAGTAAGCGTAAATATTCGCATGAAAGGTGAAATATTCTAAAAAAAAAAAGAAAAGGAAAAAAGAAAAGAGTATGAACCAAGTAATTGTGTATGTTGCGCCTAAGCAAGCGTGAATATTCGCATGAAAAGTGAAATATTCTTAAAAAAAAAAAATTTGTTATGAGAGAGGAGATGAATCATGAGTTAGAGTTGGAGTCCAAAACCGAAATAGACTATCACACGTGCACGTAGATGTATAGGAGCCAATGGATTATCTGTTAGTGGGTATTGAAAGATAGGATTTAAATTTTTGATTAAAATGATTAGTGTATTTGATATGACGCTCGATTTGAAAATTGATAATCTAAATGTAATCTTGAGTTTGTATATTAGTGAGATTAATTGATGAAAATATCATGAAAAAACGATTTTTTCTTTCTTTTGTACAAAATTTTTATTTTTCTTGATTTTCGGTTATCCTTATTTTTCTTTTCTTTATTTCTTAATCTATTTTCTTCTTGAATTTTGTGGGTAAATTCACTGCAAACCCTCACGAGACAACACTCGTCCACTAGGGTAATCTAGGGGTTTAAAGGCTTATTACACGTGCTAAGTGCAATCGTGATTCCTTCGAAAGTGAGTTAGGATTTTTATTTTTCTTTTTAGATTTAGGTTTTGCTCGAGGACTAGCAAAAGATAGGTGTGGGGGTGTGATGAATATCATATATTGTATTTTTCCTCTCATATTTTATCTATTTTTGTATATAAATAAATGCTACTCGGGTATTTTTAGTGCCTTTTTCAGGTAATTCGATTCATACAAGGAGATGGCAAGAAATCAATGTTGGAGTAGAAAATCAGAGTCCGAAAAGTTTCTAAAGTGAGAAAAACTACGAGACTACGATGTTACAGAGATGAAAAGTCAAATAAAGTCAAGGAAATATAATGAGCAAGACACGAGACGCACGTGGAAGAAATTGCAATTGAGTTACTCGAAATAAAACCGCTATTTAGCGGTTTTAGCCGTCATTTAGCGGCCAAATGTGGGCCCCACATTCTGAATTTTCTTCCCTGGCTTCGATGTAATTTTTTGGCTTTATAGTTCTGCTAGAATTAGGGTTTGATTTCCGAAGCCTATATATTGGCCGTATCATTGTATTCTAGGTTTTATGCAGTAGTTAATGTAGATTAGGATTCTGAAGTTTTGTACTCGTTTTTAATTTAATAAAATTAGGGTTTTGCTGAAGGGGTGGCGAACACAATACCGTGCTCCAGAGGTAAGCCATTGCTTTCTAATCTTTATTTGCTTTTTAGATAGATTTAATTGCTTTCTAGTATAGATTTATTTGCTTTCTAGATTAGATTTTATTGCTTTCTAAAATCATGAGTAGCTAATTAGTCTAGCTCTAGGACGTAGATGAAACTAAGATCCACCATGTAATTGCTTTCTAATGTCTTTCTTCTTGAATAAAAATAAATAAAGACATGATTTTTCTCTAAAAGGATTAAAATACAAGAACTCGAAGATTAAGACTTTGATAGGTTATACTTGAATTAGGTTTCTTGATAGCCTATGCTTAGTTAGGGTTTGGGGTTGTTGATTTTATCCTTTTCATTGAATTATCTAAAGATTTAGTTTGTTTTTATGAGAAGTAGTATCTTTGATGAGTTATGCTTGCACACCACTTGATAGCTCATACTTAGGGCACTTTAAATAAAGATTAAACTAAAAAGATCAAATTTTTATGAAAGAAGAAGATAGTAGAAGTAAATACATGGTTGGAAACTAGTAGATTCTAGATCCTAGGCTATTTAGATTAATCCAACTTCAACCCAGAATCCTTTGTTAATCCGCTAGACTAAGGAAAGAGTAAGAATCGCAAAAACACCCTAGATCCCTGTGGGACGACTTGTACAGCGCTACACCGACACTGTGCGCTTGCAGTAATTTATCACATCAAGTTTTTGGCGCTGTTGCCGGGGATCGACGGTATTTTTCTTGCTTTTTCTAACGTTTTACGGCTTAACAGTGTGTGTTGAGTGTGTATAGATCTGGAACTTTAGATACAGGATATAAAAAGTGATGGAAAGCGTTGTGGAAGTGCACTGCAAAAATCCGAGAGGTAACCTCCCAGATTTGGCCGCTAATTAGCGGTAAATACCGCTATTTAGCGGCAATATCTTTCCGTTTCTCCCTCAAATTTTGTGTATTTCCTGTATTTATCGTTCTTGACACAAAAAATAAAAAAAATTATAAAAATCATATTTCAATTGTTTTTATTTTTTCTTTTCCATCTCTTTCCTTCTCCGCCTTCTTCAAAACAAACAAAAAAAAATTAAAAAAAAAATGTTTCAAAATCAAACTGGTTGCAATCATTGTTGTGATCCATACCATAATTATTATCAGTGTCCATGGATAGGAAGTTCGCTAGGACTAGGTCATAAACAAATTCACAATACATATAATGAACCTACGAGCGCTTCTTATATACAAAATTACAATTGTGAATGGATGAATAATTCTAATTTTGCATATAATCAAGAGCCATATCAAGATAATCCTCCATCTGATCCTTTCTTTATGGGCTATTTATCTTCATGTTCTACATTCAATCATGAACAAGATATTCAATTGAACATGTTAGATGAAAGATTAAAAAGATTAGAAGCGAGATATGTATGTCATGAGAATCTACCTCCAACCAATTCATATCTGTCATCAAATATGTACATGGATCCATCATATCATTCTTCAAATTTCACTCATGATCTCGAGATGCAATCATTTGAGAAAAATAAGGAAAATTACGATCATGAGTCTGAGGAACGAAAATGTAGAATAGAGGAAGATATGGAAGTTTTGCTAAAATCATCATCTCAAAAATCATCCTCTAAAATTGAATCTTGTATGGAAGATCTTCTCAAAGCGATTTCTCAAGCTAAACTTTTTATAGATCAACCATCTAATAGTTTGAACGTATCTGACTCAAACGAGCAATCACTCCAGTCATCTTCTGAAGTAGATATGATTCAAAATGAATTAAATAGTTTTGTGCATGATGAGTCTATAATTCAATATTGTGATCAACCTATTTTAGACCATTGTGGCAATAATTATGAAGAAACCAGTGATAAAGAAAATATTTTGCTTGCTAGTGACACATTATCATTTGATTCTTTTGATGGAAATTGTGAAGAAATTTGTGAAGAAGAATTTTTATCCATTCATAATAACTTGACTAATGATAAGTCTACTAGTATGGCATTTTCTTTTGAGAATTTTGATGACAGGTTTGAAGAAAATTTGCATGACAAGCCCATAATAATTGAGGAAAGGAAGGAACATCAAAAAGAAGAGATCATGGTACCTGATGACTTAAAAGAGCCCTCCAAAATTGAGCTAATGATTCCACAATACCAAAGTGAGTATGTTATTTCACACGTTGATAAAACCAAAATACTTACAAATATGAAAGATGCTCGTGGATGGAATACGAATGATGGTAAAGGTACGCTTTCCAACCTCAAAATTTTATTATTGAATAAAAAAAAGAAAAGTAGAAAAAAATTGAGAAAAATCAAAAATAAGATGGAGAGATTAAATGCAAAACTGACAAAAAGGCTAAGTTCATCCATATTAAAACATAAAAGAACACATTATGAAAGTGGAAAGCGATCAAGAGGTCGTAACCGTTTAAATTTTCTAATAAGTGTATAATATTTGTATAATAGTTTTATTTTCTTTTTTATTTTGCCACCCTTGGTTTGTGTATGAGGGCATACATAAGTTTAGGTGTGGGGGACTAGTTTTTAGATGATTTTTATTTTTTTTAGGATTTTATTTATATTTGTGGGATTTTTTTTTTAGATTTTTTTTAGATTTTTGGGTTTCTTTATTTTACAATTTGGGTAGTTTTTAGGGTAACTAACTGAAAATAAATAAAAAAAATTAAAAAAAAACTGAAAAGAAAAATAAATTAAAAAAAAACTTATGTATTTTTATCAATAGATAAAACTACTTACAGATAAAGGAACAAATTTAGATTTGAAATTGGATAGGAGAGTAGATTGGATGATACACTTTGAATTTTATGAAAAAAATCAAAATCCAAAAAATAAATATTGCTAACAGTAGTTTTGAGGCAAGTATACATCTATTTTTCACTTCACAATAGTTTATTAGATTAAGAACAAAGATGATAACGATTGAGTAAGTTTTCTCTCTCTAAACAAAAAAAAAAGAGAAAAAAAGGAAAAAAAGAAAAAAAGTGAGAATAGAATAATGGGGTGAGCCTAAGGCAATAGCCTCGAGAGTGATAAAATAATGGGGTACGCCTGGTATTAAGGCAATAGCCTCAAGAGTGAAAAAAAAGAGTATGATCTGAGTAATCGGGTATTTTGCGACTTAGTAAGCGTAAATATTCGCATGAAAGGTGAAATATTCTAAAAAAAAAGAAAAGGAAAAAAGAAAAGAGTATGAACCAAGTAATTGTGTATGTTGCGCCAAAGCAAGCGTGAATATTCGCATGAAAGGTGAAATATTCTTAAAAAAAAAAAATTTGTTATGAGAGAGGAGATGAATCATGAGTTAGAGTTGGAGTCCAAAACCGAAATAGACTATCACACGTGCACGTAGATGTATAGGAGCCAATGGATTATCTGTTAGTGGGTATTGAAAGATAGGATTTAAATTTTTGATTAAAATGATTAGTGTATTTGATATGACGCTCGATTTGAAAATTGATAATCTAAATGTAATCTTGAGTTTGTATATTAGTGAGATTAATTGATGAAAATATCATGAAAAAACGATTTTTTCTTTCTTTTGTACAAAATTTTTATTTTTCTTGATTTTCGGTTATCCTTATTTTTCTTTTCTTTATTTCTTAATCTATTTTCTTCTTGAATTTTGTGGGTAAATTCACTGCAAACCCTCACGAGACAACACTCGTCCACTTGGGTAACCTAGGGGTTTAAAGGCTTATTACACGTGCTAAGTGCAATTGTGATTCCTGCGAAAGTAAGTTAGGATTTTTATTTTTCTTTTTAGATTTAGGTTTTGCTCGAGGAATAGCAAAAGATAGGTGTGGTGGTGTGATGAATATCATATATTGTATTTTTCCTCTCATACTTTATCTATTTTTGTATATAAATAAATGCTACTCAGGTATTTTTAGTGCCTTTTTCAGGTAATTCGATTCATACAAGGAGATGGAAAGAAATCAATGTTGGAGTAGGAAATCAGAGTCCGAAAAGTTTCTAAAGTGAGAAAAACTACGAGACTACGATGTTACAGAGATGAAAAGTCAAATAAAGTCAAGGAAATATAATGAGCAAGACACGAGACGCACGTGGAAGAAATTGCAATTGAGTTAATCGAAATAAAACCGCTATTTAGAGGTTTTAGCTGCAATTTAGCGGCCAAATTTGGGCCCCACATTCTGAATTTTCTTCCCTGGCTTCGATGTAATTTTTTGGCTTTATAGTTCTGCTAGAATTAGGGTTTGATTTCCGAAGCTTATATATTGGCCGTATCATTGTATTCTAGGTTTTATGCAGTAGTTAATGTAGATTAGGATTCTGAAGTTTTGTACTCGTTTTTAATTTAATAAAATTAGGGTTTTGCTGAAGGGGTGGCGAACACAATACCGTGCTCCAGAGGTAAGCCATTGCTTTCTAATCTTTATTTGCTTTTTAGATAGATTTAATTGCTTTCTAGTATAGATTTATTTGCTTTCTAGATTAGATTTTATTGCTTTCTAAAATCATGAGTAGCTAATTAGTCTAGCTCTAGGACGTAGATGAAACTAAGATCCACCATGTAATTGCTTTCTAATGTCTTTCTTCTTGAATAAAAATAAATAAAGACATGATTTTTCTCTAAAAGGATTAAAATACAAGAACTCGAAGATTAAGACTTTGATAGGTTATACTTGAATTAGGTTTCTTGATAGCCTATGCTTAGTTAGGGTTTGGGGTTGTTGATTTTATCCTTTTCATTGAATTATCTAAAGATTTAGTTTATTTTTATGAGAAGTAGTATCTTTGATGAGTTATACTTGGACACCACTTGATAGCTCATACTTAGAGCACTTTAAATAAAAATTAAACTAAAAAGATCAAATTTTTATGAAAGAAGAAGATAGTAGAAGTAAATACATGGTTGGAAACTAGTGGATTCTAGATCCTAGGTTATTTAGATTAATCCAACTTCAACCCAGAATCTTTTGTTAATCCGCTAGACTAAGGAAAGAATAAGAATCGCAAAAACACCCTAGATCCCTGTGGGACGACTTGTACAGCGCTACACCGACACTGTGCGCTTGCATTAATTTATCACATCAAGTTTTTGGCGCCGTTGCCGGGAATCGACGGTGTTTTTCTTGCTTTTTATAACGTTTTACGGCTTAACAGTGTGTGTTGAGTGTGTATAGATCTGGAACTTTAGATACAGGATATAAAAAGTGAAGGAAAGCGTTGTGGAAGTGCACTGCAAAAATCCGAGAGGTAACCTTCCAGATTTGGCCGCTAATTAGCAGTAAATACCGCTATTTAGCGGCAATATCTTTCCGTTTCTCCCTCAAATTTTGTGTATTTCCTGTATTTATCGTTCTTGATTCTACACAAAAAATAAAAAAAAATTATAAAAATCATATTTCAATTGTTTTTATTTTTTCTTTTCCATCTCTTTCCCTCTCCGCCTTCTTCAAAACAAACAAAAAAAAATTAAAAAAAAAATGTTTCAAAATCAAACTGGTTGCAATCATTGTTGTGATCCATACCATAATTATTATCAGTGTCCATGGATAGGAAGTTCACTAGGACTAGGTCATAAACAAATTCACAATACATATAATGAACCTACGAGCGCTTCTTATATACAAAATTACAATTGTGAATGGATGAATAATTCTAATTTTGCATATAATCAAGAGCCATATCAAGATAATCCTCCATCTGATCCTTTCTTTATGGGCTATTTATCTTCATGTTCTACATTCAGTCATGAACAAGATATTCAATTGAACATGTTAGATGAAAGATTAAAAAGATTAGAAGCGAGATATGTATGTCATGAGAATCTACCTCCAACCACTTCATATCTGTCATCAAATATGTACATGGATCCATCATATCATTCTTCAAATTTCACTCATGATCTCGAGATGCAATCATTTGAGAAAAATAAGGAAAATTACGATCATGAGTCTGAGGAACGAAAATGTAGAATAGAGGAAGATATGGAAGTTTTGCTAAAATCATCATCTCAAAAATCATCCTCTAAAATTGAATCTTGTATGGAAGATCTTCTCAAAGCGATTTCTCAAGCTAAACTTTTTATAGATCAACCATCTAATAGTTTGAACGTATCTGACTCAAACGAGCAATCACTCCAGTCATCTTCTGAAGTAGATATGATTCAAAATGAATTAAATAGTTTTGTGCATGATGAGTCTATAATTCAATATTGTGATCAACCTATTTTAGACCATTGTGGCAATAATTATGAAGAAACCAGTGATAAAGAAAATATTTTGCTTGCTAGTGACACATTATCATTTGATTCTTTTGATGGAAATTGTGAAGAAATTTGTGAAGAATAATTTTTATCCATTCATAATAACTTGACTAATGATAAGTCTACTAGTATGGCATTTTCTTTTGAGAATTTTGATGACAGGTTTGAAGAAAATTTGCATGACAAGCCCCTAATAATTGAGGAAAGGAAGGAACATCAAAAAGAAGAGATCATGGTACCTGATGACTTAAAAGAGCCCTCCAAAATTGAGCTAATAATTCCACAATACCAAAGTGAGTATGTTATTTCACACGTTGATAAAACCAAAATACTTACAAATATGAAAGATGCTCGTGGATGGAATACGAACGATGGTAAAGGTACGCTTTCCAACCTCAAAATTTTATTATTGAATAAAAAAAAGAAAAGTAGAAAAAAATTGAGAAAAATCAAAAATAAGATGGAGAGATTAAATGCAAAACTGACAAAAAGGCTAAGTTCATCCTTATTAAAACATAAAAGAACACATTATGAAAGTGGAAAGCGATCAAGAGGTCGTAACCGTTTGAATTTTCTAATAAGTGTATAATATTTGTATAATAGTTTTCTTTTCTTTTTTATTTTGCCACCCTTGGTTTGTGTATGAGGGCATACATAAGTTTAGGTGTGGGGGACTAGTTTTTAGAAGATTTTTATTTTTTTTAGGATTTTATTTTTATTTGTAGGATTTTTTTTTTTAGATTTTTGGACTTTTTTTAGATTTTTGGGTTTCTTTATTTTACACTTTGGGTAGTTTTTAGGGTAACTAACTGAAAATAAATAAAAAAAATTAAAAAAAACTGAAAAGAAAAATAAATTAAAAAAAACTTATGTATTTTTATCAATAGATAAAACTACTTACAGATAAAGGAACAAATTTAGATTTGAAATTGGATAGGAGAGTAGATTGGATGATACACTTTGAATTTTATGAAAAAGATCAAAATCCAAAAAATAAATATTGCTAACAGTAGTTTTGAGGCAAGTATACATCTATTTTTCACTTCACAATAGTTTATTAGATTAAGAACAAAGATGATAACGATTGAGTAAGTTTTCTCTCTCTAAACAAAAAAAAAGAGAAAAAAAGAAAAAAAAGAAAAAAAGTGAGAATAGAATAATGGGGTGAGCCTAAGGCAATAGCCTCGAGAGTGATAAAATAATAGGGTACGCCTAGTATTAAGGCAATAGCCTCAAGAGTGAAAAAAAAGAGTATGATCTGAGTAATCGGGTATTTTGCGCCTTAGTAAGCGTAAATATTCGCATGAAAGGTGAAATATTCTAAAAAAAAAAAGAAAAGGAAAAAAGAAAAGAGTATGAACCAAGTAATTGTGTATGTTGCGCCTAAGCAAGCGTGAATATTCGCATGAAAGGTGAAATATTCTTAAAAAAAAAAAAATTGTTATGAGAGAGGAGATGAATCATGAGTTAGAGTTGGAGTCCAAAACCGAAATAGACTATCACACGTGCACGTAGATGTATAGGAGCCAATGGATTATCTGTTAGTGGGTATTGAAAGATAGGATTTAAATTTTTGATTAAAATGATTAGTGTATTTGATATGACGCTCGATTTGAAAATTGATAATCTAAATGTAATCTTGAGTTTGTATATTAGTGAGATTAATTGATGAAAATATCATGAAAAAACGATTTTTTCTTTCTTTTGTACAAAATTTTTATTTTTCTTGATTTTCGGTTATCCTTATTTTTCTTTTCTTTATTTCTTAATCTATTTTCTTCTTGAATTTTGTGGGTAAATTCACTGCAAACCCTCACGAGACAACACTCGTCCACTAGGGTAACCTAGGGGTTTAAAGGCTTATTGCACGTGCTAAGTGCAATTGTGATTCCTGCGAAAGTGAGTTAGGATTTTTATTTTTCTTTTTAGATTTAGGTTTTGCTCGAGGACTAGCAAAAGATAGGTGTGGGGGTGTGATGAATATCATATATTGTATTTTTCCTCTCATACTTTATCTATTTTTGTATATAAATAAATGCTACTCGGGTATTTTTAGTGCCTTTTTCAGGTAATTCGATTCATACAAGGAGATGGCAAGAAATCAATGTTGGAGTAGGAAATCAGAGTCCGAAAAGTTTCTAAAGTGAGAAAAACTACGAGACTACGATGTTATAGAGATGAAAAGTCAAATAAAGTCAAGGAAATATAATGAGCAAGACACGAGACGCACGTGGAAGAAATTGCAATTGAGTTACTCGAAATAAAACCGCTATTTAGCGGTTTTAGCTGCAATTTAGCGGCCAAATTTGGGCCCCACATTCTGAATTTTCTTCCCTGGCTTCGATGTAATTTTTTGGCTTTATAGTTCTGCTAGAATTAGGGTTTGATTTCCGAAGCCTATATATTGGCCGTATCATTGTATTCTAGGTTTTATGCAGTAGTTAATGTAGATTAGGATTCTGAAGTTTTGTACTCGTTTTTAATTTAATAAAATTAGGGTTTTGTTGAAGGGGTGGCGAACACAATACCGTGCTCCAGAGGTAAGCCATTGCTTTCTAATCTTTATTTGCTTTTTAGATAGATTTAATTGCTTTCTAGTATAGATTTATTTGCTTTCTAGATTAGATTTTATTGCTTTCTAAAATCATGAGTAGCTAATTAGTCTAGCTCTAGGACGTAGATGAAACTAAGATCCACCATGTAATTGCTTTCTAATGTCTTTCTTCTTGAATAAAATTAAATAAAGACATGATTTTTCTCTAAAAGGATTAAAATACAAGAACTCGAAGATTAAGACTTTGATAGGTTATACTTGAATTAGGTTTCTTGATAGCCTATGCTTAGTTAGGGTTTGGGGTTGTTGATTTTATCCTTTTCATTGAATTATCTAAAGATTTAGTTTATTTTTATGAGAAGTAGTATCTTTGATGAGTTATGCCTGCACACCACTTGATAGCTCATACTTAGGGCACTTTAAATAAAGATTAAACTAAAAAGATCAAATTTTTATGAAAGAAGAAGATAGTAGAAGTAAATACATGGTTGGAAACTAGTGGATTCTAGATCCTAGGCTATTTAGATTAATCCAACTTCAACCCAGAATCCTTTGTTAATCCGCTAGACTAAGGAAAGAGTAAGAATCGCAAAAACACCCTAGATCCCTGTGGGACGACTTGTACAGTGCTACACCGACACTGTGCGCTTGCAGTAATTTATCACATCAAGTTTTTGGCGCCGTTGCCGGGGATCGACGGTGGTTTTCTTGCTTTTTCTAACGTTTTACGGCTTAACAGTGTGTGTTGAGTGTGTATAGATCTGGAACTTTAGATACAGGATATAAAACGTGAAGGAAAGCGTTGTGGAAGTGCACTGCAAAAATCCGAGAGGTAACCTCCCAGATTTGGCCGCTAATTAGCGGTAAATACCGCTATTTAGCGGCAATATCTTTCCGTTTCTCCCTCAAATTTTGTGTATTTCCTGTATTTATCGTTCTTGATTCTACACAAAAAATAAAAAAAATTATAAAAATCATATTTCAATTGTTTTTATTTTTTCTTTTCCATCTCTTTCCCTCTCCGCCTTCTACGAAACAAACAAAAAAAAATTAAAAAAAAATGTTTCAAAATCAAACTGGTTGCAATCATTGTTGTGATCCATACCATAATTATTATCAGTGTCCATGGATAGAAAGTTCGCTAGGATTAGGTCATAAACAAATTCACAATACATATAATGAACTTACGAGCTCTTCTTATATACAAAATTACAATTGTGAATGGATGAATAATTCTAATTTTGCATATAATCAAGAGCCATATCAAGATAATCCTCCATCTGATCCTTTCTTTATGGGCTATTTATCTTCATGTTCTACATTCAATCATGAACAAGATATTCAATTGAACATTTTAGATGAAATATTAAAAAGATTAGAAGCGAGATATGTATGTCATGAGAATCTACCTCCAACCACTTCATATCTGTCATCAAATATGTACATGGATCCATCATATCATTCTTCAAATTTCACTCATGATCTCGAGATGCAATCATTTGAGAAAAATAAGAAAAATTACGATTATGAGTCTGAGGAACGAAAATGTAGAATAGAGGAAGATATGGAAGTTTTGCTAAAATCATCATCTCAAAAATCATCCTCTAAAATTGAATCTTGTATGGAAGATCTTCTCAAAGCGATTTCTCAAGCAAAACTTTTTATAGATCAACCATCTTAATAGTTTGAACGTATCTGACTCAAACGAGCAATCACTCCAGTCATCTTCTGAAGTAGATATGATTCAAAATGAATTAAATAGTTTTGTGCATGATGAGTCTATAATTCAATATTGTGATCAACCTATTTTAGACCATTGTGGCAATAATTATGAAGAAACCAGTGATAAAGAAAATATTTTGCTTGCTAGTGACACATTATCATTTGATTCTTTTGATGGAAATTGTGAAGAAATTTGTGAAGAAGAATTTTTATCCATTCATAATAACTTGACTAATGATAAGTCTACTAGTATGGCATTTTCTTTTGAGAATTTTGATGACAGGTTTGAAGAAAATTTGCATGACAAGCCCCTAATAATTGAGGAAAGGAAGGAACATCAAAACGAAGAGATCATGGTACCTGATGACTTAAAAGAGCCCTCCAAAATTGAGCTAATGATTCCACAATACCAAAGTGAGTATGTTATTTCACACGTTGATAAAACCAAAATACTTACAAATATGAAAGATTCTCGTGGATGGAATACGAACGATGGTAAAGGTACGCTTTCCAACCTCAAAATTTTATTATTGAATAAAAAAAAGAAAAGTAGAAAAAAATTGAGAAAAATCAAAAATAAGATGGAGAGAATAAATGCAAAACTGACAAAAAGGCTAAGTTCATCCATATTAAAACATAAAAGAACACATTATGAAAGTGGAAAGCGATCAAGAGGTCGTAACCGTTTGAATTTTCTAATAAGTGTATAATATTTGTATAATAGTTTTCTTTTCTTTTTTATTTTGCCACCCTTGGTTTGTGTATGAGGGCATACATAAGTTTAGGTGTGGGGGACTAGTTTTTAGAAGTTTTTTATTTTTTTTAGGATTTTATTTTTATTTGTAGGATTTTTTTTTTAGATTTTTGGATTTTTTTTAGATTTTTGGGTTTCTTTATTTTACACTTTGGGTAGTTTTTAGGGTAACTAACTGAAAATAAATAAAAAAATTAAAAAAAACTGAAAAGAAAAATAAATTAAAAAAAAACTTATGTATTTTTATCAATAGATAAAACTACTTACAGATAAAGGAACAAATTTAGATTTGAAATTGGATAGGAGAGTAGATTGGATGATACACTTTGAATTTTATGAAAAAGATCAAAATCTAAAAAATAAATATTGCTAACAGTAGTTTTGAGGCAAGTATACATCTATTTTTCACTTCACAATAGTTTATTAGATTAAGAACAAAGATGATAACGATTGAGTAAGTTTTCTCTCTCTGAACAAAAAAAAAAAGAGAAAAAAAGAAAAAAAAGAAAAAAAGTGAGAATAGAATAATGGGGTGAGCCTAAGGCAATAGTCTCGAGAGTGATAAAATAATGGGGTACGCCTAGTATTAAGGCAATAGCCTCAAGAGTGAAAAAAAAGAGTATGATCTGAGTAATCGGGTATTTTGCACCTTAGTAAGCGTAAATATTCGCATGAAAGGTGAAATATTCTAAAAAAAAAAAGAAAAGGAAAAAAGAAAAGAGTATGAACCAAGTAATTGTGTATGTTGCGCCTAAGCAAGCGTGAATATTCGCATGAAAGGTGAAATATTCTTAAAAAAAAAAAAAAATTTGTTATGAGAGAGGAGATGAATCATGAGTTAGAGTTGGAGTCCAAAACCGAAATAGACTATCACACGTGCACGTAGATGTATAGGAGCCAATGGATTATCTGTTAGTGGGTATTGAAAGATAGGATTTAAATTTTTGATTAAAATGATTAGTGTATTTGATATGACGCTCGATTTGAAAATTGATAATCTAAATGTAATCTTGAGTTTGTATATTAGTGAGATTAATTGATGAAAATATCATGAAAAAACGATTTTTTCTTTCTTTTGTACAAAATTTTTATTTTTCTTGATTTTCTGTTATCCTTATTTTTCTTTTCTTTATTTCTTAATCTATTTTCGTCTTGAATTTTGTGGGTAAATTCACTGCAAACCCTCACGAGACAACACTCGTCCACTAGGGTAACCTAGGGGTTTAAAGGCTTATTGCACGTGCTAAGTGCAATCGTGATTCCTGCGAAAGTGAGTTAGGATTTTTATTTTTCTTTTTAGATTTAGGTTTTGCTCGAGGACTAGCAAAAGATAGGTGTGGGGGTGTGATGAATATCATATATTGTATTTTTTCTCTCATACTTTATCTATTTTTGTATATAAATAAATGCTACTCGGGTATTTTTAGTGCCTTTTTCAGGTAATTCGATTCATACAAGGAGATGGTAAGAAATCATTGTTGGAGTAGGAAATCAGAGTCCGAAAAGTTTCTAAAGTGAGAAAAACTACGAGACTACGATGTTACAGAGATGAAAAGTCAAATAAAGTCAAGGAAATATAATGAGCAAGACACGAGACGCACGTGGAAGAAATTGCAGTTGAGTTACTCGAAATAAAACCGCTATTTAGCGGTTTTAGCCGCTATTTAGCGGCCAAATATGCGCCCCACATTCTGAATTTTCTTCCCTGGCTTCGATGTAATTTTTTGGCTTTATAGTTCTGCTAGAATTAGGGTTTGATTTCCGAATCCTATATATTGGCCGTATCATTGTATTCTAGGTTTTATGCAGTAGTTAATGTAGATTAGGATTCTGAAGTTTTGTACTCGTTTTTAATTTAATAAAATTAGGGTTTTGCTGAAGGGGTGGCGAACACAATACCGTGCTCCAGAGGTAAGCCATTGCTTTCTAATCTTTATTTGCTTTTTAGATAGATTTAATTGCTTTCTAGTATAGATTTATTTGCTTTCTAGATTAGATTTTATTGCTTTCTAAAATCATGAGTAGCTAATTAGTCTAGCTCTAGGACGTAGATGAAACTAAGATCCACTATGTAATTGCTTTCTAATGTCTTTCTTCTTGAATAAAAATAAATAAAGACATGATTTTTCTCTAAAAGGATTAAAATACAAGAACTCGAAGATTAAGACTTTGATAGGTTATACTTGAATTAGGTTTCTTGATAGCCTATGCTTAGTTAGGGTTTGGGGTTGTTGATTTTATCCTTTTCATTGAATTATCTAAAGATTTAGTTTGTTTTTATGAGAAGTAGTATTTTTGATGAGTTATGCTTGCACACCACTTGATAGCTCATACTTAAGGCACTTTAAATAAAGATTAAACTAAAAAGATCAAATTTTTATGAAAGAAGAAGATAGTAGATGTAAATACATGGTTGGAAACTAGTGGATTCTAAATCCTAGGCTATTTAGATTAATCCAACTTCAATCCAGAATCCTTTGTTAATCCGCTAGACTAAGGAAAGAGTAAGAATCGCAAAAACACCCTAGATTCCTGTGGGACGACTTGTACAGCGCTACACCGACACTGTGCGCTTGCAGTAATTTATCACATCAAGTTTTTGGCGCCGTTGCCGGGGATCAACGGTGTTTTTCTTGCTTTTTCTAACGTTTTACGGCTTAACAGTATGTGTTGAGTGTGTATAGATCTGGAACTTTAGATACAGGATATAAAAAGTGAAGGAAAGCGTTGTGGAAGTGCACTGCAAAAATCCGAGAGGTAACCTCCCAGATTTGGCCGCTAATTAGCGGTAAATACCGCTATTTAGCGGCAATATCTTTCCGTTTCTCCCTCAAATTTTGTGTATTTCCTGTATTTATCGTTCTTGATTCTACACAAAAAATAAAAAAAAATTATAAAAATCATATTTCAATTGTTTTTATTTTTTCTTTTCCATCTCTTTCCCTCTCCGCCTTCTTCAAAACAAACAAAAAAAAATTAAAAAAAAATGTTACAAAATCAAACTGGTTGCAATCATTGTTATGATCCATACCATAATTATTATCAGTGTCCATGGATAGGAAGTTCGCTAGGACTAGGTCATAAACAAATTCACAATACATATAATGAACCTACGAGCGCTTCTTATATACAAAATTACAATTGTGAATGGATGAATAATTCTAATTTTGCATATAATCAAGAGCCATATCAAGATAATCCTCCATCTGATCCTTTCTTTATGGGCTATTTATCTTCATGTTCTACATTCAATCATGAACAAGATATTCAATTGAACATGTTAAATGAAAGATTAAAAAGATTAGAAGCGAGATATGTATGTCATGAGAATCTACCTCCAACCACTTCATATTTGTCATCAAATATGTACATGGATCCATCATATCATTCTTCAAATTTCACTCATGATCTCGAGATGCAATCATTTGAGAAAAATAAGGAAAATTACGATCATGAGTCTGAGGAACGAAAATGTAGAATAGAGGAAGATATGGAAGTTTTGCTAAAATCATCATCTCAAAAATCATCCTCTAAAATTGAATCTTGTATGGAAGATCTTCTCAAAGCGATTTCTCAAGCTAAACTTTTTATAGATCAACCATCTAATAGTTTGAACGTATCTGACTCAAACGAGCAATCACTCCAGTCATCTTCTGAAGTAGATATGATTCAAAATGAATTAAATAGTTTTGTGCATGATGAGTCTATAATTCAATATTGTGATCAACCTATTTTAGACCATTGTGGCAATAATTATGAAGAAACCAGTGATAAAGAAAATATTTTGTTTGCTAGTGACACATTATCATTTGATTCTTTTGATGGAAATTGTGAAGAAATTTGTGAAGAAGAATTTTTATCCATTCATAATAACTTGACTAATAATAAGTCTACTAGCATGGCATTTTCTTTTGAGAATTTTGATGACAGGTTTGAAGAAAATTTGCATAACAAGCCCCTAATAATTGAGGAAAGGAAGTAACATCAAAAAGAAGAGATCATGGTACCTGATGACTTAAAAGAGCTCTCCAAAATTGAGCTAATGATTCCACAATACCAAAGTGAGTATGTTATTTCACACGTTGATAAAACCAAAATACTTACAAATATGAAAGATGCTCGTGGATGGAATACGAACGATGGTAAAGGTACGCTTTCCAACCTCAAAATTTTATTATTGAATAAAAAAAAGAAAAGTAGAAAAAAATTGAGAAAAATCAAAAATAAGATGGAGAGATTAAATGCAAAACTGACAAAAAGGCTAAGTTCATCCATATTAAAACATAAAAGAACACATTATGAAAGTGGAAAGCGATCAAGAGGTCGTAACCGTTTGAATTTTCTAATAAATGTATAATATTTGTATAATAGTTTTCTTTTCTTTTTTATTTTGCCACCCTTGGTTTGTGTATGAGGGCATACATAAGTTTAGGTGTGGGGGACTAGTTTTTAGATGATTTTTATTTTTTTAGGATTTTATTTTTATTTGTAGGATTTTTTTTTTTAGATTTTTGGATTTTTTTTAGATTTTTGGGTTTCTTTATTTTACACTTTGGGTAGTTTTTAGGGTAAATAACTGAAAATAAATAAAAAAAATTAAAAAAAACTGAAAAGAAAAATAAATTAAAAAAAAACTTATGTATTTTTATCAATAGATAAAACTACTTACAGATAAAGGAACAAATTTAGATTTGAAATTGGATAGGAGAGTAGATTGGATGATACACTTTGAATTTTATGAAAAAGATCAAAATCCAAAAAATAAATATTGCTAACAGTAGTTTTGAGGCAAGTATACATCTATTTTTCACTTCACAATAGTTTATTATATTAAGAACAAAGATGATAACGATTGAGTAAGTTTTCTCTCTCTAAACAAAAAAAAAAGAGAAAAAAAGAAAAAAAAGAAAAAAAGTGAGAATAGAATAATGGGGTGAGCCAAGGCAATAGCCTCGAGAGTGATAAAATAATGGGGTACGCCTGGTATTAAGGCAATAGCCTCAAGAGTGAAAAAAAGAGTATGATCTGAGTAATCGGGTATTTTGCACCTTAGTAAGCGTAAATATTCACATGAAAGGTGAAATATTCTAAAAAAAAAAAAGAAAAGGAAAAAAGAAAAGAGTATGAACCAAGTAATTGTGTATGTTGCGCCTAAGCAAGCGTGAATATTCGCATGAAAGGTGAAATATTCTTAAAAAAAAAAAAATTTGTTATGAGAGAGGAGATGAATCATGAGTTAGAGTTGGAGTCCAAAACCGAAATAGACTATCACACGTGCACGTAGATGTATAGGAGCCAATGGATTATCTGTTAGTAGGTATTGAAAGATAGGATTTAAATTTTTGATTAAAATAATTAGTGTATTTGATATGACGCTCGATTTGAAAATTGATAATCTAAATGTAATCTTGAGTTTGTATATTAGTGAGATTAATTGATGAAAATATCATGAAAAAATGATTTTTTCTTTCTTTTGTACAAAATTTTTATTTTTCTTGATTTTCGGTTATCCTTATTTTTCTTTTCTTTATTTCTTAATCTATTTTCTTCTTGAATTTTGTGGGTAAATTCACTGCAAACCCTCACGAGACAACACTCGTCCACTAGGGTAACCTAGGGGTTTAAAGGCTTATTGCACGTGCTAAGTGCAATCGTGATTCCTGCGAAAGTGAGTTAGGATTTTTATTTTTCTTTTTAGATTTAGGTTTTGCTCGAGGACTAGCAAAAGATAGGTGTGGGGGTGTGATGAACATCATATATTGTATTTTTCCTCTCATACTTTATCTATTTTTGTATATAAATAAATGCTACTCGGGTATTTTTAGTGCCTTTTTCAGGTAATTCAATTCATACAAGGAGATGGCAAGAAATCAATGTTGGAGTAGGAAATCAGAGTCCGAAAAGTTTCTAAACTGAGAAAAACTACGAGACTACGATATTACAGAGATGAAAAGTCAAATAAAGTCAAGGAAATATAATGAGCAAGACACGAGACGCACGTGGAAGAAATTGCAATTGAGTTACTCGAAATAAAACCGCTATTTAGCGGTTTTAGCTGCAATTTAGCGGCCAAATTTGGGCCCCACATTCTGAATTTTCTTCCCTGGCTTCGATGTAATTTTTTGGCTTTATAGTTCTGCTAGAATTAGGGTTTGATTTCCGAAGCCTATATATTGGCCGTATCATTTTATTCTAGGTTTTATGCAGTAGTTAATGTAGATTAGGATTCTGAAGTTTTGTACTCGTTTTTAATTTAATAAAATTAGGGTTTTGCTGAAGGGGTGGCGAACACAATACCGTGCTCCAGAGGTAAGCCATTGCTTTCTAATCTTTATTTGCTTTTTAGATAGATTTAATTGCTTTCTAGTATAGAATTATTTGCTTTCTAGATTAGATTTTATTGCTTTCTAAAATCATGAGTAGCTAATTAGTCTAGCTCTAGGACGTAGATGAAACTAAGATCCACCATGTAATTGCTTTCTAATGTCTTTCTTCTTGAATAAAAATAAATAAAGACATGATTTTTCTCTAAAAGGATTAAAATACAAGAACTCGAAGATTAAGACTTTGATAGGTTATACTTGAATTAGGTTTCTTGATAGCCTATGCTTAGTTAGGGTTTGGGGTTGTTGATTTTATCCTTTTCATTGAATTATCTAAAGATTTAGTTTGTTTTTATGAGAAGTAGTATCTTTGATGAGTTATACTTACACACCACTTGATAGCTCATACTTAGGGCACTTTAAATAAAGATTAAACTAAAAAGATCAAATTTTTATGAAAGAAGAAGATAGTAGAAGTAAATACATGGTTGGAAACTAGTGGATTTAGATCCTAGGCTATTTAGATTAATCCAACTTCAACCCAGAATCCTTTGTTAATCCGCTAGACTAAGGAAAGAGTAAGAATCGCAAAAACACCCTAGATCCCTGTGGGACGACTTGTACAGCGCTACACCGACACTGTGCGCTTGCAGTAATTTATCACATCAAGTTTTTGGCGCCGTTGCCGGGGATCGACGGTGTTTTTCTTGCTTTTTCTAACGTTTTACGGCTTAACAGTGTGTGTTGAGTGTGTATAGATCTGGAACTTTAGATACAGGATATAAAAAGTGAAGGAAAGCGTTGTGGAAGTGCACTGCAAAAATCCGAGAGGTAACCTCCCCGATTTGGCCGCTAATTAGCGATAAATACCGCTATTTAGCGGCAATATCTTTCCGTTTCTCCCTCAAATTTTGTGTATTTCCTGTATTTATCGTTCTTGATTCTACACAAAAAATAAAAAAATTATAAAAATCATATTTCAATTGTTTTTATTTTTTGTTTTCCATCTCTTTCCCTCTCCGCCTTCTTCAAAACAAACAAAAAAAAATTAAAAAAAAAATGTTTCAAAATCAAACTGGTTGCAATCATTGTTGTGATCCATACCATAATTATTATCAGTGTCCATGGATAGGAAGTTCGCTAGGACTAGGTCATAAACAAATTCACAATACATATAATGAACCTACGAGCGCTTCTTATATACAAAATTACAATTGTGAATGGATGAATAATTCTAATTTTGCATATAATCAAGAGCCATATCAAGATAATCCTCCATCTGATCCTTTCTTTATGGGCTATTTATCTTCATGTTCTACATTCAATCATGAACAAGATATTCAATTGAACATGTTAGATGAAAGATAAAAAAGATTAGAAGCGAGATATGTATGTTATGAGAATCTACCTCCAACCACTTCATATCTGTCATCAAATATGTACATGGATCCATCATATCATTCTTCAAATTTCACTCATGATCTCGAGATGCAATCATTTGGGAAAAATAAGGAAAATTACGATAATGAGTCTGAGGAACGAAAATGTAGAATAGAGGAAGATATGGAAGTTTTGCTAAAATCATCATCTCAAAAATCATTCTCTAAAATTGAATCTTGTATGGAAGATCTTCTCAAAGCGATTTCTCAAGCTAAACTTTTTATAGATCAACCATCTAATAGTTTGAACGTATCTGACTCAAACGAGCAATCACTCCAGTCATCTTCTGAAGTAGATATGATTCAAAATGAATTAAATAGTTTTGTGCATGATGAGTCTATAATTCAATATTGTGATCAACCTATTTTAGACCATTGTGGCAATAATTATGAAGAAACCAGTGATAAAGAAAATATTTTGCTTGCTAGTGACACATTATCATTTGATTCTTTTGATGGAAATTGTGAAGAAATTTGTGAAGAAGAATTTTTATCCATTCATAATAACTTGACTAATGATAAGTCTACTAGTATGGCATTTTCTTTTGAGAATTTTGATGACAGGTTTGAAGAAAATTTGCATGACAAGCCCCTAATAATTGAGGAAAGGAAGGAACATCAAAAAGAAGAGATCATGGTACCTGATGACTTAAAAGAGCCCTCCAAAATTGAGCTAATGATTCCACAATACCAAAGTGAGTATGTTATTTCACACGTTGATAAAACCAAAATACTTACAAATATGAAAGATGCTCGTGGATGGAATACGAACGATGGTAAAGGTACGCTTTCCAACCTCAAAATTTTATTATTGAATAAAAAAAAGAAAAGTAGAAAAAAATTGAGAAAAATCAAAAATAAGATGGAGAGAATAAATGCAGAACTGACAAAAAGGCTAAGTTCATCCATATTAAAACATAAAAGAACACATTATGAAAGTGGAAAGCGATCAAGAGGTCGTAACCGTTTGAATTTTCTAATAAGTGTATAATATTTGTAAAATAGTTTTCTTTTCTTTTTTATTTTGCCACCCTTGGTTTGTGTATGAGGGCATACATAAGTTTAGGTGTGGGGGACTAGTTTTTAGAAGATTTTTATTTTTTTTAGGATTTTATTTTTATTTGTAGGATTTTTTTTTTAGATTTTTGGATTTTTTTTAGATTTTTGGGTTTCTTTATTTTACACTTTGGGTAGTTTTCAGGGTAACTAACTGAAAATAAATAAAAAAAATTAAAAAAAACTGAAAAGAAAAATAAATTAAAAAAAAACTTATGTATTTTTATCAATAGATAAAACTACTTACAGATAAAGGAACAAATTTAGATTTGAAATTGGATAAGAGAGTAGATTGGATGATACACTTTGAATTTTATGAAAAAGATCAAAATCCACAAAATAAATATTGCTAACAGTAGTTTTGAGGCAAGTATACATCTATTTTTCACTTCACAATAGTTTATTAGATTAAGAACAAAGATGATAACGATTGAGTAAATTTTCTCTCTCTAAACAAAAAAAAAAGAGAAAAAAAGAAAAAAAAGAAAAAAAGTGAGAATAGAATAATGGGGTGAGCCTAAGGCAATAGCCTCGAGAGTGATAAAATAATGGGGTACGCCTGGTATTAAGGCAATAGCCTCAAGAGTGAAAAAAAAGAGTATGATCTGAGTAATCGGGTATTTTGCGCCTTAGTAAGCGTAAATATTCGCATGAAAGGTGAAATATTCTAAAAAAAAAAAGAAAAGGAAAAAAGGAAAGAGTATGAACCAAGTAATTGTGTATGTTGCGCCTAAGCAAGCGTGAATATTCGCATGAAAGGTGAAATATTCTTAAAAAAAAAAAATTTGTTATGTGAGAGGAGATGAATCATGAGTTAGAGTTGGAGTCCAAAACCGAAATAGACTATCACACGTGCACGTAGATGTATAGGAGCTAATGGATTATCTGTTAGTGGGTATTGAAAGATAGGATTTAAATTTTTGATTAAAATGATTAGTGTATTTGATATGACGCTCGATTTGAAAATTGATAATCTAAATGTAATCTTGAGTTTGTATATTAGTGAGATTAATTGATGAAAATATCATGAAAAAACGATTTTTTCTTTCTTTTGTACAAAATTTTTATTTTTCTTGATTTTCGGTTATCCTTATTTTCCTTTTCTTTATTTCTTAATCTATTTTCTTCTTGAATTTTGTTGGTAAATTCACTGCAAACCCTCACAAGACAACACTCGTCCACTAGGGTAACCTAGGGGTTTAAAGGCTTATTGCACGTGCTAAGTGCAATCGTGATTCCTGCGAAAGTGAGTTAGGATTTTTATTTTTCTTTTTAGATTTAGGTTTTGCTCGAGGACTAGAAAAAGATAGGTGTGGAGGTGTGATGAATATCATATATTGTATTTTTCCTCTCATACTTTATCTATTTTTGTATATAAATAAATGCTACTCAGGTATTTTTAGTGCCTTTTTCAGGTAATTCGATTCATACAAGGAGATGGCAAGAAATCAATGTTGGAGTAGGAAATCAGAGTCCGAAAAGTTTCTAAAGTGAGAAAAACTACGAGACTACGATGTTACAGAGATGAAAAGTCAAATAAAGTCAAGGAAATATAATGAGCAAGACACGAGACGCACGTAGAAGAAATTGCAATTGAGTTACTCGAAATAAAACCGATATTTAGCGGTTTTAGCTGCAATTTAGCGGCCAAATTTGGGCCCCACATTCTGAATTTTCTTCCCTGGCTTCGATGTAATTTTTTGGCTTTATAGTTCTGCTAGAATTAGGGTTTGATTTCCGAAGCCTATATATTGGCCGTATCATTGTATTCTAGGTTTTATGCAGTAGTTAATGTAGATTAGGATTCTGAAGTTTTGTACTCGTTTTTAATTTAATAAAATTAGGGTTTTGCTGAATGGGTGGCGAACACAATACCGTGCTCCAGAGGTAAGCCATTGCTTTCTAACCTTTATTTGCTTTTTAGATAGATTTAATTGCTTTCTAGTATAGATTTATTTGCTTTCTAGATTAGATTTTATTGCTTTCTAAAATCATGAGTAGCTAATTAGTCTAGCTCTAGGACGTAGATGAAACTAAGATCCACCATGTAATTGCTTTCTAATGTCTTTCTTCTTGAATAAAAATAAATAAAGACATGATTTTTCTCTAAAAGGATTAAAATACAAGAACTCGAAGATTAAGACTTTGATAGGTTATACTTAAATTAGGTTTCTTGATAGTTTATGCTTAGTTAGGGTTTGGGGTTGTTGATTTTATCCTTTTTATTGAATTATCTAAAGATTTAGTTTGTTTTTATGAGAAGTAGTATCTTTGATGAGTTAGACTTGCACACCACTTGATAGCTCATACTTAGGGCACTTTAAATAAAGATTAAACTAAAAAGATTAAATTTTTATGAAAGAAGAAGATAGTAGAAGTAAGTACATGGTTGGAAACTAGTGGATTCTAGATCCTAGACTATTTAGATTAATCCAACTTCAACCCAGAATCCTTTGTTAATCCGCTAGACTAAGGAAAGAGTAAGAATCGCAAAAGCACCCTAGATCCCTGTGGGACGACTTGTACAGCGCTACACCGACACTGTGCGCTTGCAGTAATTTATCACATCAAGTTTTTGGCGCCGTTGCCGGGGATCGACGGTGTTTTTCTTGCTTTTTCTAACGTTTTACGGCTTACCAGTGTGTGTTGAGTGTGTATAGATCTGGAACTTTAGATACAGGATATAAAAAGTGAAGGAAAGCGTTGTGGAAGTGCACTGCAAAAATCCGAGAGGTAATCTCCCAGATTTGGCCGCTAATTAGCGGTAAATACCGCTATTTAGCGGCAATATCTTTCCGTTTCTCCCTCAAATTTTGTGTATTTCCTGTATTTATCGTTCTTGATTCTACACAAAAAATAAAAAAAAATTATAAAAATCATATTTCAATTGTTTTTATTTTTTCTTTTCCATCTCTTTCCCTCTCCGCCTTCTTCAAAACAAACAAAAAAAAATTAAAAAAAAAATGTTTCAAAATCAAACTGGTTGCAATCATTGTTGTGATCCATACCATAATTATTATCAGTGTCCATGGATAGGAAGTTCGCTAGGACTAGGTCATAAACAAATTCACAATACATATAATGAACCTACGAGCGCTTCTTATATACAAAATTACAATTGTGAATGGATGAATAATTCTAATTTTGCATATAATCAAGAGCCATATCAAGATAATTCTCCATCTGATCCTTTCTTTATGGGCTATTTATCTTCATGTTCTACATTCAATCATGAACAAGATATTCAATTGAACATGTTAGATGAAAGATTAAAAAGATTAGAAGCGAGATATGTATGTCATGAGAATCTACCTCCAACCACTTCATATCTGTCATCAAATATGTACATGGATCCATCATATCATTCTTCAAATTTCACTCATGATCTCGAGATGCAATCATTTGAGAAAAATAAGGAAAATTACGATCATGAGTCTGAGGAACGAAAATGTAGAATAGAGGAAGATATGGAAGTTTTGCTAAAATCATCATCTCAAAAATCATCCTCTAAAATTGAATCTTGTATGGAAGATCTTCTCAAAACGATTTCTCAAGCTAAACTTTTTATAGATCAACCATCTAATAGTTTGAACGTATCTGACTCAAACGAGCAATCACTCCAGTCATCTTCTGAAGTAGATATGATTCAAAATGAATTAAATAGTTTTGTGCATGATGAGTCTATAATTCAATATTGTGATCAACATATTTTAGACCATTGTGGCAATAATTATGAAGAAACCAGTGATAAAGAAAATATTTTGCTTGCTAGTGACACATTATCATTTGATTCTTTTGATGGAAATTGTGAAGAAATTTGTGAAGAAGAATTTTTATCCATTCATAATAACTTGACTAATGATAAGTCTACTAGTATGGCATTTTCATTTGAGAATTTTGATGACAGGTTTGAAGAAAATTTGCATGACAAGCCACTAATAATTGAGGAAAGGAAGGAACATCAAAAAGAAGAGATCATGGTACCTGATGACTTAAAAGAGCCCTCCAAAATTGAGCTAATGATTCCACAATACCAAAGTGAGTATGTTATTTCACACGTTGATAAAACCAAAATACTTACAAATATGAAAGATGCTCGTGGATGGAATACGAACGATGGTAAATGTACGCTTTCCAACCTCAAAATTTTATTATTGAATAAAAAAAAGAAAAGTAGAAAAAAATTGAGAAAAATCAAAAATAAGATGGATAGATTAAATGCAAAACTGACAAAAAGGCTAAGTTCATCCATATTAAAACATAAAAGAACACATTATGAAAGTGGAAAGCGATCAAGAGGTCGTAACCGTTTGAATTTTCTAATAAGTGTATAATATTTGTATAATAGTTTTCTTTTCTTTTAAATTTTGCCACCCTTGGTTTGTGTATGAGGGCATACATAAGTTTAGGTGTGGGGGACTAGTTTTTAGAAGATTTTTATTTTTTTTAGGATTTTATTTTTATTTGTAGGATTTTTTTTTTTAGATTTTTGGATTTTTTTTAGATTTTTGGGTTTCTTTATTTTACACTTTGGGTAGTTTTTAGGGTAACTAACTTAAAATAAATAAAAAAAATTAAAAAAAACTGAAAAGAAAAATAAATTAAAAAAAAACTTATGTATTTTTATCAATAGATAAAACTACTTACAGATAAAGGAACAAATTTAGATTTGAAATTGGATAGGAGAGTAGATTGGATGATACACTTTGAATTTTATGAAAAAGATCAAAATCCAAAAAATAAATATTGCTAACAGTAGTTTTGAGGCAAGTATACATCTATTTTTCACTTCACAATAGTTTATTAGATTAAGAACAAAGATGATAACGATTGAGTAAGTTTTCTCTCTCTAAACAAAAAAAAAAGAAAAAAAAAGAAAAAAAAGAAAAAAAGTGAGAATAGAATAATGGGGTGAGCCTAAGGCAATAGCCTCGAGAGTGATAAAATAATGGGGTACGCCTGGTATTAAGGCAATAGCCTCAAGAGTGAAAAAAAAGAGTATGATCTGAGTAGTCGGGTATTTTGCGCCTTAGTAAGCGTAAATATTCGCATGAAAGGTGAAATATTCTAAAAAAAAAAAGATAAGGAAAAAAGAAAAGAGTATGAGCCAAGTAATTGTGTATGTTCCGCCTAAGCAAGCGGGAATATTCGCATGAAATGTGAAATATTCTTAAAAAAAAAAAATTTGTTATGAGAGAGGAGATGAATCATGAGTTAGAGTTGAAGTCCAAAACCGAAATAGACTATCACACGTGTACGTAGATGTATAGGAGCCAATGGATTATCTGTTAGTGGGTATTGAAAGATAGGATTTAAATTTTTGATTAAAATGATTAGTGTATTTGATATGACGCTCGATTTGAAAATTGATAATCTAAATGTAATCTTGAGTTTGTATATTAGTGAGATTAATTGATGAAAATATCATGAAAAAACGATTTTTTCTTTCTTTTGTACAAAATTTTTATTTTTCTTGATTTTCGGTTATCCTTATTTTTCTTTTCTTTATTTCTTAATCTATTTTCTTCTTGAATTTTGTGGGTAAATTCACTGCAAACCCTCACGAGACAACACTCGTCCACTAGGGTAACCTAGGGGTTTAAAGGCTTATTGCACGTGCTAAGTGCAATCGTGATTCCTGCGAAAGTGAGTTAGGATTTTTATTTTTCTTTTTAGATTTAGGTTTTGCTCGAGGACTAGCAAAAGATAGGTGTGGGGGTGTGATGAATATCATATATTGTATTTTTTCCTCTCATACTTTATCTATTTTTGTATATAAATAAATGCTACTCGGGTATTTTTAGTGCCTTTTTCAGGTAATTCGATTCATACAAGGAGATGGCAAGAAATCAATGTTGGAGTAGGAAATCAGAGTCCGAAAAGTTTCTAAAGTGAGAAAAACTACGAGACTACGATGTTACAGAGATGAAAAGTCAAATAAAGTCAAGGAAATATATGAGCAAGACACGAGACGCACGTGGAAGAAATTGCAATTGAGTTACTCGAAATAAAACTGCTATTTAGCGGTTTTAGCTGCAATTTAGCGGCCAAATTTGGGCCCCACATTCTGAATTTTCTTCCCTGGCTTCGATGTAATTTTTTGGCTTTATAGTTCTGCTAGAATTAGGGTTTGATTTCCGAAGCCTATATATTGGCCGTATCATTGTATTCTAGGTTTTATGCAGTAGTTAATGTAGATTAGGATTCTGAAGTTTTGTACTCGTTTTTAATTTAATAAAATTAGGGTTTTGCTGAATGGGTGGCGAACACAATACCGTGCTCCAGAGGTAAGCCATTGCTTTCTAATCTTTATTTGCTTTTTAGATAGATTTAATTGCTTTCTAGTATAGATTTATTTGCTTTCTAGATTAGATTTTATTGCTTTCTAAAATCATGAGTAGCTAATTAGTCTAGCTCTAGGACGTAGATGAAACTAAGATCCACCATGTAATTGCTTTCTAATGTCTTTCTTCTTGAATAAAAATAAATAAAGACATGATTTTTCTCTAAAAGGATTAAAATACAAGAACTCGAAGATTAAGAATTTGATAGGTTATACTTGAATTAGGTTTCTTGATAGCCTATGCTTAGTTAGGGTTTGGGGTTGTTGATTTTATCCTTTTCATTGAATTATCTAAAGATTTAGTTTGTTTTTATGAGAAGTAGTATCTTTTATGAGTTATACTTGCACACCACTTGATAGCTCATACTTAGGGCACTTTAAATAAAGATTAAACTAAAAAGATCAAATTTTTATGAAAGAAGAAGATAGTAGAAGTAAATACATGGTTGGAAACTAGTGGATTCTAGATCCTAGGCTATTTAGATTAATCCAATTTCAACCCAGAATCCTTTGTTAATCCGCTAGACTAAGGAAAGAGTAAGAATCGCAAAAACACCCTAGATCCCTGTGGGACGACTTGTACAGCGCTACACCGACACTGTGCGCTTGCAGTAATTTATCACATCAAGTTTTTTGCGCCGTTGTCAGGGATCGACGGTGTTTTTCTTGCTTTTTCTAACGTTTTACGGCTTAACAGTGTGTGTTGAGTGTGTATAGATCTGGAACTTTAGATACAGGACATAAAAAGTGAAGGAAAGCGTTGTGGAAGTGCACTGCAAAAATCCGAGAGGTAACCTCCCAGATTTGGCCGCTAATAAGCGGTAAATACCGCTATTTAGCGGCAATATCTTTCCTTTCCGTTTCTCCCTCAAATTTTGTGTATTTCCTGTATTTATCGTTCTTGATTCTACACAAAAAATAAAAAAAAATTATAAAAATCATATTTCAATTGTTTTTATTTTTTCTTTTCCATCTCTTTTGCTCTCCGCCTTCTTCAAAACAAACATAAAAAAATTAAAAAAAAAATGTTTCAAAATCAAACTGGTTGCAATCATTGTTGTGATCCATACCATAATTATTATCAGTGTCCAAGGATAGGAAGTTCGCTAGGACTAAGTCATAAACAAATTCACAATACATATAATGAACCTACGAGCGCTTCTTATATACAAAATTACAATTGTGAATGGATGAATAATTCTAATTTTGCATATAATCAAGAGCCATATCAAGATAATCCTCCATCTGATCCTTTCTTTATGGGCTATTTATCTTCATGTTCTACATTCAATCATGAACAAGATATTCAATTGAACATGTTAGATGAAAGATTAAAAAGATTAGAAGCGAGATATGTATGTCATGAGAATCTACCTCCAACCACTTCATATCTGTCATCAAATATGTACATGGATCCATCATATCATTCTTCAAATTTCACTCATGATCTCGAGATGCAATCATTTGAGAAAAATAAGGAAAATTACGATCATGAGTCTGAGGAACGAAAATGTAGAATAGAGGAAGATATGGAAGTTTTGCTAAAATCATCATCTCAAAAATCATCCTCTAAAATTGAATCTTGTATGGAAGATCTTCTCAAAGCGATTTCTCAAGCTAAACTTTTTATAGATCAACCATCTAATAGTTTGAACGTATCTGACTCAAACGAGCAATCACTCCAGTCATCTTCTGAAGTAGATATGATTCAAAATGAATTAAATAGTTTTGTGCATGATGAGTCTATAATTCAATATTGTGATCAACCTATTTTAGACCATTGTGGCAATAATTATGAAGAAACCAGTGATAAAGAAAATATTTTGCTTGCTAGTGACACATTATCATTAGATTCTTTTGATGGAAATTGTGAAGAAATTTGTGAAGAAGAATTTTTATCCATTCATAATAACTTGACTAATAATAAGTCTACTAGTATGGCATTTTCTTTTGAGAATTTTGATGACAGGTTTGAAGAAAATTTGCATTACAAGCCCCTAATAATTGAGGAAAGGAAGGAACATCAAAAAGAAGAGATCATGGTACCTGATGACTTAAAAGAGCCCTCCAAAATTGAGCTAATGATTCCACAATACCAAAGTGAGTATGTTATTTCACACGTTGATAAAACCAAAATACTTACAAATATGAAAGATGCTCGTGGATGGAATACGAACGATGGTAAAGGTACGCTTTCCAACCTCAAAATTTTATTATTGAATAAAAAAAAGAAAAGTAGAAAAAAATTGAGAAAAATCAAAAATAAGATGGAGAGATTAAATGCAAAACTGACAAAAAGACTAAGTTCATCCATATTAAAACATAAAAGAACACATTATGAAAGTGGAAAGCGATCAAGAGGTCGTAACCGTTTGAATTTTCTAATAAGTGTATAATATTTGTATAATAGTTTTCTTTTCTTTTTTATTTTGCCACCCTTGGTTTGTGTATGAGGGCATACATAAGTTTAGGTGTGGGGGACTAGTTTTTAGAAGATTTTTATTTTTTTTAGGATTTTATTTTTATTTGTAGGATTTTTTTTTTTAGATTTTTGGATTTTTTTAGATTTTTGGGTTTCTTTATTTTACACTTTGGGTAGTTTTTAGGGTAACTAACTGAAAATAAATAAAAAAAATTAAAAAAAACTGAAAAGAAAAATAAATTAAAAAAAAACTTATGTATTTTTATCAATAGATAAAACTACATACAGATAAAGGAATAAATTTAGATTTGAAATTGGATAGGAGAGTAGATTGGATGATACACTTTGAATTTTATGAAAAAGATCAAAATCCAAAAAATAAATATTGCTAACAGTAGTTTTGAGGCAAGTATACATCTATTTTTCACTTCACAATAGTTTATTAGATTAAGAACAAAGATGATAACGATTGAGTAAGTTTTCTCTCTCTAAACAAAAAAAAAAGAGAAAAAAAGAAAAAAAAGAAAAAAAGTGAGAATAGAATAATGGGGTGAGCCTAAGGCAATAGCCTCGAGAGTGATAAAATAATGGGGTACGCCTGGTATTAAGGCAATAGCCTCAAGAGTGAAAAAAAAGAGTATGATCTGAGTAGTCGGGTATTTTGCGCCTTAGTAAGCGTAAATATTCGCATGAAAGGTGAAATATTCTAAAACAAAAAAGAAAAGGAAAAAAGAAAAGAGTATGAGCCAAGTAATTGTGTATGTTCCGCCTAAGCAAGCGTGAATATTCGCATGAAAGGTGAAATATTCTTAAAAAAAAAAAATTTGTTATGAGAGAGGAGATGAATCATGAGTTAGAGTTGGAGTCCAAAACCGAAATAGACTATCACACGTGCACGTAGATGTATAGGAGCCAATGGATTATCTGTTAGTGGGTATTGAAAGATAGGATTTAAATTTTTGATTAAAATGATTAGTGTATTTGATATGACGCTCGATTTGAAAATTGATAATCTAAATGTAATCTTGAGTTTGTATATTAGTGAGATTAATTGATGAAAATATCATGAAAAAATGATTTTTTCTTTCTTTTGTACAAAATTTTTATTTTTCTTGATTTTCGGTTATCCTTATTTTTCTTTTCTTTATTTCTTAATCTATTTTCTTCTTGAATTTTGTGGGTAAATTCACTGCAAACCCTCACGAGACAACACTCGTCCACTAGAGTAACCTAGGGGTTTAAAGGCTTATTGCACGTGCTAAGTGCAATCGTGATTCCTGCGAAAGTGAGTTAGGATTTTTATTTTTCTTTTTAGATTTAGGTTTTGCTCGAGGACTAGCAAAAGATAGGTGTGGGGGTGTGATGAATATCATATATTGTATTTTTCCTCTCATACTTTATCTATTTTTGTATATAAATAAATGCTACTCGGGTATTTTTAGTGCCTTTTTTAGGTAATTCGATTCATACAAGGAGATGGCAAGAAATCAATGTTGGAGTAGGAAATCAGAATCCGAAAAGTTTCTAAAGTGAGAAAAACTACGAGACTACGATGTTACAGAGATGAAAAGTCAAATAAAGTCAAGGAAATATAATGAGCAAGACACGAGACGCACGTGGAAGAAATTGTAATTGAGTTACTCGAAATAAAACCGCTATTTAGCGGTTTTAGCCGCCATTTAGCGGTCAAATTTGGGCCCCACATTCTGCATTTTCTTCCCTGGCTTCGATGTAATTTTTTGGCTTTATAGTTCTGCTAGAATTAGGGTTTGATTTCCGAAGCCTATATATTGGCCGTATCATTGTATTCTAGGTTTTATGCAGTAGTTAATGTATATTAGGATTCTGAAGTTTTGTACTCGTTTTTAATTTAATAAAATTAGGGTTTTGCTGAAGGGGTGGCGAACACAATACCGTGCTCCAGAGGTAAGCCATTGCTTTCTAATCTTTATTTGCTTTTTAGATAGATTTAATTGCTTTCTAGTATAGATTTATTTGCTTTCTAGATTAGATTTTATTGCTTTCTAAAATCATGAGTAGCTAATTAGTCTAGCTCTAGGACGTAGATGAAACTAAGATCCACCATGTAATTGCTTTCTAATATCTTTCTTCTTGAATAAAAATAAATAAAGACATGATTTTTCTCTAAAAGGATTAAAATACAAGAACTCGAAGATTAAGACTTTGATAGGTTATACTTGAATTAGGTTTCTTGATAGCCTATGCTTAGTTAGGGTTTGGGGTTGTTGATTTTATCCTTTTCATTGAATTATCTAAAGATTTAGTTTGTTTTTATGAGAAGTAGTATCTTTGATGAGTTAGACTTGCACACCACTTGATAGCTCATACTTAGGGCACTTTAAATAAAGATTAAACTAAAAAGATCAAATTTTTATGAAAGAAGAAGATAGTAGAAGTAAATACATGGTTGGAAACTAGTGGATTTAGATCCTAGGCTATTTAGATTAATCCAACTTCAACCCAGAATCCTTTGTTAATCCGCTAGACTAAGGAAAGAGTAAGAATCGCAAAAACACCCTAGATCCCTGTGGGACGACTTGTACAGCGCTACACCGACACTGTGCGCTTGCAGTAATTTATCACATCAAGTTTTTGGCGCCGTTGCCGGGGATCGACGGTGTTTTTCTTGCTTTTTCTAACGTTTTACGGCTTAACAGTGTGTGTTGAGTGTGTATAGATCTGGAACTTTAGATACAGGATATAAAAAGTGAAGGAAAGCGTTGTGGAAGTGCACTGCAAAAATCCGAGAGGTAACCTCCCCGATTTGGCCGCTAATTAGCGATAAATACCGCTATTTAGCGGCAATATCTTTCCGTTTCTCCCTCAAATTTTGTGTATTTCCTGTATTTATCGTTCTTGATTCTACACAAAAAATAAAAAAAATTATAAAAATCATATTTCAATTGTTTTTATTTTTTCTTTTCCATCTCTTTCCCTCTCCGCCTTCTTCAAAACAAACAAAAAAAAATTAAAAAAAAAATGTTTCAAAATCAAACTGGTTGCAATCATTGTTGTGATCCATACCATAATTATTATCAGTGTCCATGGATAGGAAGTTCGCTAGGACTAGGTCATAAACAAATTCACAATACATATAATGAACCTACGAGCGCTTCTTATATACAAAATTACAATTGTGAATGGATGAATAATTCTAATTTTGCATATAATCAAGAGCCATATCAAGATAATCCTCCATCTGATCCTTTCTTTATGGGCTATTTATCTTCATGTTCTACATTCAATCATTAACAAGATATTCAATTGAACATGTTAGATGAAAGATTAAAAAGATTAGAAGCGAGATATGTATGTCATGAGAATCTACCTCCAACCACTTCATATCTGTCATCAAATATATACATGGATCCATCATATCATTCTTCAAATTTCACTCATGATCTCGAGATGCAATCATTTGAGAAAAATAAGGAAAATTACGATCATGAGTCTGAGGAACGAAAATGTAGAATAGAGGAAGATATGGAAGTTTTGCTAAAATCATCATCTCAAAAATCATCCTCTAAAATTGAATCTTGTATGGAAGATCTTCTCAAAGCGATTTCTCAATCTAAACTTTTTATAGATCAACCATCTAATAGTTTGAACGTATCTGACTCAAACGAGCAATCACTCCAGTCATCTTCTGAAGTAGATATGATTCAAAATGAATTAAATAGTTTTGTGCATGATGAGTCTATAATTCAATATTGTGATCAACCTATTTTAGACCATTGTGGCAATAATTATGAAGAAACCAGTGATAAAGAAAATATTTTGCTTGCTAGTGACACATTATCATTTGATTCTTTTGATGGAAATTGTGAAGAAATTTGTGAAGAAGAATTTTTATCCATTCATAATAACTTGACTAATGATAAGTCTACTAGTATGGTATTTTCTTTTGAGAATTTTGATTACAGGTTTGAAGAAAATTTGCATGACAAGCCCCTAATAATTGAGGAAAGGAAGGAACATCAAAAAGAAGAGATCATGGTACCTGATGACTTAAAAGAGCCCTCCAAAATTGAGCTAATGATTCCACAATACCAAAGTGAGTATGTTATTTCACACGTTGATAAAACCAAAATACTTACAAATATGAAAGATGCTCGTGGATGGAATACGAACGATGGTAAATGTACGCTTTCCAACCTCAAAATTTTATTATTGAATAAAAAAAAGAAAAGTAGAAAAAAATTGAGAAAAATCAAAAATAAGATGGAGAGATTAAATGCAAAACTGACAAAAAGACTAAGTTCATCCATATTAAAACATAAAAGAACACATTATGAAAGTGGAAAGCGATCAAGAGGTCGTAACCGTTTGAATTTTCTAATAAGTGTAAAATATTTGTATAATAGTTTTCTTTTCTTTTTTATTTTGCCACCCTTGGTTTGTGTATGAGGGCATACATAAGTTTAGGTGTGGGGGACTAGTTTTTAGAAGATTTTTATTTTTTTTAGGATTTTATTTTTATTTGTAGGATTTTTTTTTTTAGATTTTTGGATTTTTTTTAGATTTTTGGGTTTCTTTATTTTACACTTTGGGTAGTTTTTAGGGTAACTAACTGAAAATAAATAAAAAAAATTAAAAAAAACTGAAAAGAAAAATAAATTAAAAAAAAACTTATGTATTTTTATCAATAGATAAAACTACTTACAGATAAAGGAATAAATTTAGATTTGAAATTGGATAGGAGAGTAGATTGGATGATACACTTTGAATTTTATGAAAAAGATCAAAATCTAAAAAATAAATATTGCTAACAGTAGTTTTGAGGCAAGTATACATCTATTTTTCACTTCACAATAGTTTATTAGATTAAGAACAAAGATGATAACGATTGAGTAAGTTTTCTCTCTCTAAACAAAAAAAAAAGAAAAAAAAAGAAAAAAAAGAAAAAAAGTGAGAATAGAATAATGGGGTGAGCCTAAGGCAATAGCCTCGAGAGTGATAAAATAATGGGGTACGCCTGGTATTAAGGCAATAGCCTCAAGAGTGAAAAAAAAGAGTATGATCTGAGTAGTCGGGTATTTTGCGCCTTAGTAAGCGTAAATATTCGCATGAAAGGTGAAATATTCTAAAAAAAAAAAGAAAAGGAAAAAAGAAAAGAGTATGAGCCAAGTAATTGTGTATGTTCCGCCTAAGCAAGCGTGAATATTCGCATGAAAGGTGAAATATTCTTAAAAAAAAAAAATTTGTTATGAGAGAGGAGATGAATCATGAGTTAGAGTTGGAGTCCAAAACCGAAATAGACTATCACACGTGCACGTAGATGTATAGGAGCCAATGGATTATCTGTTAGTGGGTATTGAAAGATAGGATTTAAATTTTTGATTAAAATGATTAGTGTATTTGATATGACGCTCGATTTGAAAATTGATAATCTAAATGTAATCTTGAGTTTGTATATTAGTGAGATTAATTGATGAAAATATCATGAAAAAATGATTTTTTCTTTCTTTTGTACAAAATTTTTATTTTTCTTGATTTTCGGTTATCCTTATTTTTCTTTTCTTTATTTCTTAATCTATTTTCTTCTTGAATTTTGTGGGTAAATTCACTGCAAACCCTCACGAGACAACACTCGTCCACTAGAGTAACCTAGGGGTTTAAAGGCTTATTGCACGTGCTAAGTGCAATCGTGATTCCTGCGAAAGTGAGTTAGGATTTTTATTTTTCTTTTTAGATTTAGGTTTTGCTCGAGGACTAGCAAAAGATAGGTGTGGGGGTGTGATGAATATCATATATTGTATTTTTCCTCTCATACTTTATCTATTTTTGTATATAAATAAATGCTACTCGGGTATTTTTAGTGCCTTTTTTAGGTAATTCGATTCATACAAGGAGATGGCAAGAAATCAATGTTGGAGTAGGAAATCAGAGTCCGAAAAGTTTCTAAAGTGAGAAAAACTACGAGACTACGATGTTACAGAGATGAAAAGTCAAATAAAGTCAAGGAAATATAATGAGCAAGACACGAGACGCACGTGGAAGAAATTGCAATTGAGTTACTCGAAATAAAACCGCTATTTAGCGGTTTTAGCCGCCATTTAGCGGTCAAATTTGGGCCCCACATTCTGCATTTTCTTCCCTGGCTTCGATGTAATTTTTTGGCTTTATAGTTCTGCTAGAATTAGGGTTTGATTTCCGAAGCCTATATATTGGCCGTATCATTGTATTCTAGGTTTTATGCAGTAGTTAATGTAGATTAGGATTCTGAAGTTTTGTACTCGTTTTTAATTTAATAAAATTAGGGTTTTGCTGAAGGGGTGGCGAACACAATACCGTGCTCCAGAGGTAAGCCATTGCTTTCTAATCTTTATTTGCTTTTTAGATAGATTTAATTGCTTTCTAGTATAGATTTATTTGCTTTCTAGATTAGATTTTATTGCTTTCTAAAATCATGAGTAGCTAATTAGTCTAGCTCTAGGACGTAGATGAAACTAAGATCCACCATGTAATTGCTTTCTAATGTCTTTCTTCTTGAATAAAAATAAATAAAGACATGATTTTTCTCTAAAAGGATTAAAATACAAGAACTCGAAGATTAAGACTTTGATAGGTTATACTTGAATTAGGTTTCTTGATAGCCTATGCTTAGTTAGGGTTTGGGGTTGTTTATTTTATCCTTTTCATTGAATTATCTAAAGATTTAGTTTGTTTTTATGAGAAGTAGTATCTTTGATGAGTTAGACTTGCACACCACTTGATAGCTCATACTTAGGGCACTTTAAATAAAGATTAAACTAAAAAGATCAAATTTTTATGAAAGAAGAAGATAGTAGAAGTAAATACATGGTTGGAAACTAGTGGATTTAGATCCTAGGCTATTTAGATTAATCCAACTTCAACCCAGAATCCTTTGTTAATCCGCTAGACTAAGGAAAGAGTAAGAATCGCAAAAACACCCTAGATCCCTGTGGGACGACTTGTACAGCGCTACACCGACACTGTGCGCTTGCAGTAATTTATCACATCAAGTTTTTGGCGCCGTTGCCGGGGATCGACGGTGTTTTTCTTGCTTTTTCTAACGTTTTACGGCTTAACAGTGTGTGTTGAGTGTGTATAGATCTGGAACTTTAGATACAGGATATAAAAAGTGAAGGAAAGCGTTGTGGAAGTGCACTGCAAAAATCCGAGAGGTAACCTCCCCGATTTGGCCGCTAATTAGCGATAAATACCGCTATTTAGCGGCAATATCTTTCCGTTTCTCCCTCAAATTTTGTGTATTTCCTGTATTTATCGTTCTTGATTCTACACAAAAAATAAAAAAAATTATAAAAATCATATTTCAATTGTTTTTATTTTTTCTTTTCCATCTCTTTCCCTCTCCGCCTTCTTCAAAACAAACAAAAAAAAATTAAAAAAAAAATGTTTCAAAATCAAACTGGTTGCAATCATTGTTGTGATCCATACCATAATTATTATCAGTGTCCATGGATAGGAAGTTCGCTAGGACTAGGTCATAAACAAATTCACAATACATATAATGAACCTACGAGCGCTTCTTATATACAAAATTACAATTGTGAATGGATGAATAATTCTAATTTTGCATATAATCAAGAGCCATATCAAGATAATCCTCCATCTGATCCTTTCTTTATGGGCTATTTATCTTCATGTTCTACATTCAATCATGAACAAGATATTCAATTGAACATGTTAGATGAAAAATTAAAAAGATTAGAAGCGAGATATGTATGTCATGAGAATCTACCTCCAACCACTTCATATCTGTCATCAAATATGTACATGGATCCATCATATCATTCTTCAAATTTCACTCATGATCTCGAGATGCAATCATTTGAGAAAAATAAGGAAAATTACGATCATGAGTCTGAGGAACGAAAATGTAGAATAGAGGAAGATATGGAAGTTTTGCTAAAATCATCATCTCAAAAATCATCCTCTAAAATTGAATCTTGTATGGAAGATCTTCTCAAAGCGATTTCTCAAGCTAAACGTTTTATAGATCAACCATCTAATAGTTTGAACGTATCTGACTCAAACGAGCAATCACTCCAGTCATCTTCTGAAGTAGATATGATTCAAAATAAATTAAATAGTTTTGTGCATGATGAGTCTATAATTCAATATTGTGATCAACCTATTTTAGACCATTGTGGCAATAATTATGAAGAAACCAGTGATAAAGAAAATATTTTGCTTGCTAGTGACACATTATCATTTGATTCTTTTGATGGAAATTGTGAAGAAATTTGTGAAGAAGAATTTTTATCCATTCATAATAACTTGACTAATGATAAGTCTACTAGTATGGCATTTTCTTTTGAGAATTTTGATGACAGGTTTGAAGAAAATTTGCATGACAAGCCCCTAATAATTGAGGAAAGGAAGGAACATCAAAAAGAAGAGATCATGGTACCTGATGACTTAAAAGAGCCCTCCAAAATTGAGCTAATGATTCCACAATACCAAAGTGAGTATGTTATTTCACACGTTGATAAAACCAAAATACTTACAAATATGAAAGATGCTCGTGGATGGAATACGAACGATGGTAAAGGTACGCTTTCCAACCTCAAAATTTTATTATTGAATAAAAAAAAGAAAAGTAGAAAAAAATTGAGAAAAATCAAAAATAAGATGGAGAGATTAAATGCAAAACTGACAAAAAGGCTAAGTTCATCCATATTAAAACATAAAAGAACACATTATGAAAGTGGAAGGCGATCAAGAGGTCGTAACCGTTTGAATTTTCTAATAAGTGTATAATATTTGTATAATAGTTTTCTTTTCTTTTTTATTTTGCCACCCTTGGTTTGTGTATGAGGGCATACATAAGTTTAGGTGTGGGGGACTAGTTTTTAGAAGATTTTTATTTTTTTTAGGATTTTATTTTTATTTGTAGGATTTTTTTTTTTAGATTTTTGGGTTTCTTTATTTTACACTTTGGGTAGTTTTTAGGGTAACTAACTGAAAATAAATAAAAAAAATTAAAAAAATCTGAAAAGAAAAATAAATTAAAAAAAAACTTATGTATTTTTATCAATAGATAAAACTACTTACAGATAAAGGAACAAATTTAAATTTGAAATTGGATAGGAGAGTAGATTGGATGATACACTTTGAATTTTATGAAAAAGATCAAAATCCAAAAAATAAATATTGCTAACAGTAGTTTTGAGGCAAGTATACATCTATTTTTTACTTCACAATAGTTTATTAGATTAAGAACAAAGATGATAACGATTGAGTAAGTTTTCTCTCTCTAAACAAAAAAAAAAGAGAAAAAAAGAAAAAAAAGAAAAAAAGTGAGAATAGAATAATGGGGTGAGCCTAAGGCAATAGCCTCGAGAGTGATAAAATAATGGGGTACGCCTGGTATTAAGGCAATAGCCTCAAGAGTGAAAAAAAAGAGTATGATCTGAGTAGTCGGGTATTTTGCGCCTTAGTAAGCGTAAATATTCGCATGAAAGGTGAAATATTCTAAAAAAAAAAAGAAAAGGAAAAAAGAAAAGAGTATGAGCCAAGTAATTGTGTATGTTCCGCTTAAGCAAGCGTGAATATTCGCATGAAAGGTGAAATATTCTTAAAAAAAAAAAATTTGTTATGAGAGAGGAGATGAATCATGAGTTAGAGTTGAAGTCCAAAACCGAAATAGACTATCACACGTGCACGTAGATTTATAGGAGCCAATGGATTATCTGTTAGTGGGTATTGAAAGATAGGATTTAAATTTTTGATTAAAATGATTAGTGTATTTGATATGACGCTCGATTTGAAAATTGATAATCTAAATGTAATCTTGAGTTTGTATATTAGTGAGATTAATTGATGAAAATATCATGAAAAAACGATTTTTTCTTTCTTTTGTACAAAATTTTTATTTTTCTTGATTTTCGGTTATCCTTATTTTTCTTTTCTTTATTTCTTAATCTATTTTCTTCTTGAATTTTGTGGGTAAATTCACTGCAAACCCTCACGAGACAACACTCGTCCACTAGGGTAATCTAGGGGTTTAAAGGCTTATTGCACGTGCTAAGTGCAATCGTGATTCCTGCGAAAGTGCGTTAGGATTTTTATTTTTCTTTTTAGATTTAGGTTTTGCTCGAGGACTAGCAAAAGATAGGTGTGGGGGTGTGATGAATATTATATATTGTATTTTTCCTCTCATACTTTATCTATTTTTGTATATAAATAAATGCTACTCGGGTATTTTTAGTGCCTTTTTCAGGTAATTCGATTCATACAAGGAGATGGCAAGAAATCAATGTTGGAGTAGGAAATCAGAGTCCGAAAAGTTTCTAAAGTGAGAAAAACTACGAGACTACGATGTTATAGAGATGAAAAGTCAAATAAAGTCAAGGAAATATAATGAGCAAGACACGAGACGCACGTGGAAGAAATTGCAATTGAGTTACTCGAAATAAATCCGCTATTTAGCGGTTTTAGCCGCCATTTAGCGGCCAAATTTGGGCCCACATTCTGAATTTTCTTCCCTGGCTTCGATGTAATTTTTTGGCTTTATAGTTCTGCTAGAATTAGGGTTTGATTTCCGAAGCCTATATATTGGCCGTATCATTGTATTCTAGGTTTTATGCAGTAGTTAATGTAGATTAGGATTCTGAAGTTTTGTACTCGTTTTTAATTTAATAATATTAGGGTTTTGCTGAAGGAGTGGCGAACACAATACCGTGCTCCAGAGGTATGCCATTGCTTTCTAATCTTTATTTGCTTTTTAGATAGATTTAATTGCTTTCTAGTATAGATTTATTTGCTTTCTAGATTAGATTTTATTGCTTTCTAAAATCATGAGTAGCTAATTAGTCTAGCTCTAGGACGTAGATGAAACTAAGATCCACCATGTAATTGCTTTCTAATATCTTTCTTCTTGAATAAAAATAAATAAAGACATGATTTTTCTCTAAAAGGATTAAAATACAAGAACTCGAAGATTAAGACTTTGATAGGTTATACTTGAATTAGGTTTCTTGATAGCCTATGCTTAGTTAGGGTTTGGGGTTGTTGATTTTATCCTTTTCATTGAATTATCTAAAGATTTAGTTTGTTTTTATGAGAAGTAGTATCTTTGATGAGTTATGCTTGCACACCACTTGATAGCTCATATTTAGGGCACTTTAAATAAAGATTAAACTAAAAAGATCAAATTTTTATGAAAGAAGAAGATAGTAGAAGTAAATACATGGTTGGAAACTAGTGGATTCTCGATCCTAGGCTATTTAGATTAATCCAACTTCAACCCAGAATCCTTTGTTAATCTGCTAGACTAAGGAAAGAGTAAGAATCGCAAAAACACCCTAGATCCCTGTGGGACGACTTGTACAGCGCTACACCGACACTGTGCGCTTGCAGTAATTTATCACATCAAGTTTTTGGCGCCGTTGCCGGGGATCGACGGTGTTTTTCTTGCTTTTTCTAACGTTTTACGGCTTAACAGTGTGTGTTGAGTGTGTATAGATCTGGAACTTTAGATACAGGATATAAAAAGTGAAGGAAAGCGTTGTGGAAGTGCACTGCAAAAATCCGAGAGGTAACCTCCCCGATTTGGCCGCTAATTAGCGATAAATACCGCTATTTAGCGGCAATATCTTTCCGTTTCTCCCTCAAATTTTGTGTATTTCCTGTATTTATCGTTCTTGATTCTACACAAAAAATAAAAAAAAATTATAAAAATCATATTTCAATTGTTTTTATTTTTTCTTTTCCATCTCTTTCCCTCTCCGCCTTCTTCAAAACAAATAAAAAAAAAATTAAAAAAAAAATGTTTCAAAATCAAACTGGTTGCAATCATTGTTGTGATCCATACCATAATTATTATCAGTGTCCATGGATAGGAAGTTCGCTAGGACTAGGTCATAAACAAATTCACAATACATATAATGAACCTACGAGCGCTTCTTATATACAAAATTACAATTGTGAATGGATGAATAATTCTAATTTTGCATATAATCAAGAGCCATATCAAGATAATCCTCCATCTGATCCTTTCTTTATGGGCTATTTATCTTCATGTTCTACATTCAATCATGAACAAGATATTCAATTGAACATGTTAGATGAAAGATTAAAAAGATTAGAAGCGAGATATGTATGTCATGAGAATCTACCTCCAACCACTTCATATCTGTCATCAAATATGTACATGGATCCATCATATCATTCTTCAAATTTCACTCATGATCTCGAGATGCAATCATTTGAGAAAAATAAGGAAAATTACGATCATGAGTCTGAGGAACGAAAATGTAGAATAGAGGAAGATATGGAAGTTTTGCTAAAATCATCATCTCAAAAATCATCCTCTAAAATTGAATCTTGTATGGAAGATCTTCTCAAAGCGATTTCTCAAGCTAAACGTTTTATAGATCAACCATCTAATAGTTTGAACGTATCTGACTCAAACGAGCAATCACTCCAGTCATCTTCTGAAGTAGATATGATTCAAAATGAATTAAATAGTTTTGTGCATGATGAGTCTATAATTCAATATTGTGATCAGTCTATTTTAGACCATTGTGGCAATAATTATGAAGAAACCAGTGATAAAGAAAATATTTTGCTTGCTAGTGACACATTATCATTTGATTCTTTTGATGGAAATTGTGAAGAAATTTGTGAAGAAGAATTTTTATCCATTCATAATAACTTGACTAATGATAAGTCTACTAGTATGGCATTTTCTTTTGAGAATTTTGATGACAGGTTTGAAGAAAATTTGCATGACAAGCCCCTAATAATTGAGGAAAGGAAGGAACATCAAAAAGAAGAGATCATGGTACCTGATGACTTAAAAGAGCCCTCCAAAATTGAGCTAATGATTCCACAATACCAAAGTGAGTATGTTATTTCACACGTTGATAAAACCAAAATACTTACAAATATGAAAGATGCTCGTGGATGGAATACGAACGATGGTAAAGGTACGCTTTCCAACCTCAAAATTTTATTATTTAATAAAAAAAAGAAAAGTAGAAAAAAATTGAGAAAAATCAAAAATAAGATGGAGAGATTAAATGCAAAACTGACAAAAAGGCTAAGTTCATCCATATTAAAACATAAAAAAACACATTATGAAAGTGGAAAGCGATCAAGAGGTCGTAACCGTTTGAATTTTCTAATAAGTGTATAATATTTGTATAATAGTTTTCTTTTCTTTTTTATTTTGCCACCCTTGGTTTGTGTATGAGGGCATGCATAAGTTTAGGTGTGGGGGACTAGTTTTTAGAAGATTTTTATTTTTTTTAGGATTTTATTTTTATTTGTAGGATTTTTTTTTTTTAGATTTTTGGATTTTTTTTAGATTTTTGGGTTTCTTTATTTTACACTTTGGGTAGTTTTTAGGGTAACTAACTGAAAATAAATAAAAAAAATTAAAAAAAACTGAAAAGAAAAATAAATTAAAAAAACTTATGTATTTTTATCAATAGATAAAACTACTTACAGATAAAGGAACAAATTTAGATTTGAAATTGGATAGGAGAGTAGATTGGATGATACACTTTGAATTTTATGAAAAAGATCAAAATCCAAAAAATAAATATTGCTAACAGTAGTTTTGAGGCAAGTATACATCTATTTTTCACTTCACAATAGTTTATTAGATTAAGAACAAAGATGATAACGATTGAGTAAGTTTTCTCTCTCTAAACAAAAAAAAAAAAGAGAAAAAAAGAAAAAAAAGAAAAAAAGTGAGAATAGAATAATGGGGTGAGCCTAAGGCAATAGCCTCGAGAGTGATAAATTAATGGGTTACGTTTGGTATTAAGGCAATAGCCTCAAGAGTGAAAAAAAAGAGTATGATCTGAGTAATCGGGTATTTTGCGCCTTAGTAAGCGTAAATATTTGCATGAAAGGTGAAATATTCTAAAAAAAAAAGAAAAGGAAAAAAGAAAAGAGTATGAACCAAGTAATTGTGTATGTTGCGCCTAAGCAAGCGTGAATATTCGCATGAAAGGTGAAATATTCTTAAAAAAAAAAAATTTGTTATGAGAGAGGAGATGAATCATGAGTTAGAGTTGGAGTCCAAAACCGAAATAGACTATCACACGTGCACGTAGATATATAGGAGCCAATGGATTATCTGTTAGTGGGTATTGAAAGATAGGATTTAAATTTTTGATTAAAATGATTAGTGTATTTGATATGACGCTCGATTTGAAAATTGATAATCTAAATGTAATCTTGAGTTTGTATATTAGTGAGATTAATTGATGAAAATATCATGAAAAAACGATTTTTTCTTTCTTTTGTCCAAAATTTTTATTTTTCTTGATTTTCGGTTATCCTTATTTTTCTTTTCTTTATTTCTTAATCTATTTTCTTCTTGAATTTTGTGGGTAAATTCACTACAAACCCTCACGAGACAACACTCGTCCACTAGGGTAACCTAGGGGTTTAAAGGCTTGTTGCACGTGCTAAGTGCAATCGTGATTCCTGCGAAAGTGAGTTAGGATTTTTATTTTTCTTTTTAGATTTAGGTTTTGCTCGAGGACTAGCAAAAGATAGGTGTGGGGGTGTGATGAATATCATATATTGTATTTTTCCTCTCATACTTTATCTATTTTTGTATATAAATAAATGCTACTCGAGTATTTTTAGTGCCTTTTTCAGGTAATTCGATTCATACAAGGAGATGGCAAGAAATCAATGTTGGAGTAGGAAATCAGAGTCCGAAAAGTTTCTAAAGTGAGAAAAACTACGAGACTACGATGTTACAGAGATGAAAAGTCAAATAAAGTCAAGGAAATATAATGAGCAAGACACGAGACGCACGTGAAAGAAATTGCAATTGAGTTACTCGAAATAAAACCGCTATTTAGCGGTTTTAGCCGCCATTTAGCGGCCAAATTTGGGCCCCACATTCTGCATTTTCTTCCCTGGCTTCGATATAATTTTTTGGCATTATAGTTCTGCTAGAATTAGGGTTTGATTTCCGAAGCCTATATATTGGCCGTATCATTTTATTCTAGGTTTTATGCAGTAGTTAATGTAGATTAGGATTCTGAAGTTTTGTACTCGTTTTTAATTTAATAAAATTAGGGTTTTGCTGAAGGGGTGGCGAACACAATACCGTGCTCCAGAGGTAAGACATTGCTTTCTAATCTTTATTTGCTTTTTAGATAGATTTAATTGCTTTCTAGTATAGATTTATTTGCTTTCTAGATTAGATTTTATTGCTTTCTAAAATCATGAGTAGCTAATTAGTCTAGCTCTAGGACGTAGATGAAACTAAGATCCACCATGTAATTGCTTTCTAATGTCTTTCTTCTTGAATAAAAATAAATAAAGACATGATTTTTCTCTAAAATGATTAAAATACAAGAACTCGAAGATTAAGACTTTGATAGGTTATACTTGAATTAGGTTTCTTGATAGCCTATGCTTAGTTAGGGTTTGGGGTTGTTGATTTTATCCTTTTCATTGAATTATCTAAAGATTTAGTTTGTTTTTATGAGAAGTAGTATCTTTGATGAGTTATACTTGCACACCACTTGATAGCTCATACTTAGGGCACTTTAAATAAAGATTAAACTAAAAAGATCAAATTTTTATGAAATAAGAAGATAGTAGAAGTAAATACATGGTTGGAAACTAGTGGATTCTAGATCCTAGGCTATTTAGATTAATCCAACTTCAACCCAGAATCCTTTGTTAATCCGCTAGACTAAGGAAAGAGTAAGAATCGCAAAAACACCCTAGATCCCTGTGGGACGACTTGTACAGCGCTCACCGACACTGTGCGCTTGCAGTAATTTATCACATCAAGTTTTTGGCGCCGTTGCCGGGGATCGACGGTGTTTTTCTTGCTTTTTCTAACGTTTTACGGCTTAACAGTGTGTGTTGAGTGTGCATAGATCTGGAACTTTAGATACAGGATATAAAAAGTGAAGGAAAGCGTTGTGGAAGTGCACTGCAAAAATCCGAGAGGTAACCTCCCAGATTTGGCCGCTAATTAGCGGTAAATACAGCTAATTAGCGGCAATATCTTTCTGTTTCTCCCTCAAATTTTGTGTATTTCCTGTATTTATCGTTCTTGATTCTACACAAAAAATAAAAAAATTATAAAAATCATATTTCAATTGTTTTTATTTTTTCTTTTCCATCTCTTTCCCTCTCCGCCTTCTTCAAAACAAACAAAAAAAAATTAAAAAAAAAATGTTTCAAAATCAAACTAGTTGCAATCATTGTTGTGATCCATACCATAATTATTATCAGTGTCCATGGATAGAAAGTTCGCTAGGACTAGGTCATAAACAAATTCACAATACATATAATGAACCTACGAGCGCTTCTTATATACAAAATTACAATTGTGAATGGATGAATAATTCTAATTTTGCATATAATCAAGAGCCATATCAAGATAATCCTCCATCTGATCCTTTCTTTATGGGCTATTTATCTTCATGTTCTACATTCAATCATGAACAAGATATTCAATTGAACATGTTAGATGAAAGATTAAAAAGATTAGAAGCGAGATATGTATGTCATGAGAATCTACCTCCAACCACTTCATATCTGTCATCAAATATGTACATGGATCCATCATATCATTCTTCAAATTTCACTCATGATCTCGAGATGCAATCATTTGAGAAAAATAAGGAAAATTACGATCATGAGTCTGAGGAACGAAAATGTAGAATAGAGGAAGATATGGAAGTTTTGCTAAAATCATCATTTCAAAAATCATCCTCTAAAATTGAATCTTGTATGGAAGATCTTCTCAAAGCGATTTCTCAAGCTAAACTTTTTATAGATCAACCATCTAATAGTTTGAACGTATCTGACTCAAACGAGCAATCACTCCAGTCATCTTCTGAAGTAGATATGATTCAAAATGAATTAAATAGTTTTGTGTATGATGAGTCTATAATTCAATATTGTGATCAACCTATTTTAGACCATTGTGGCAATAATTATGAAGAAATCAGTGATAAAGAAAATATTTTGCTTGCTAGTGACACATTATCATTTGATTCTTTTGATGGAAATTGTGAAGAAATTTGTGAAGAAGAATTTTTATCCATTCATAATAACTTGACTAATGATAAGTCTACTAGTATGGCATTTTCTTTTGAGAATTTTGATGACAGGTTTGAAGAAAATTTGCATGACAAGCCCCTAATAATTGAGGGAAGGAAGGAACATCAAAAAGAAGAGATCATGGTACCTGATGACTTAAAAGAGCCCTCCAAAATTGAGCTAATGATTCCACAATACCAAAGTGAGTATGTTATTTCACACGTTGATAAAACCAAAATACTTACAAATATGAAAGATGCTCGTGGATGGAATACGAACGATGGTAAATGTACGCTTTCCAACCTCAAAATTTTATTATTGAATAAAAAAAAGAAAAGTAGAAAAAAATTGAGAAAAATCAAAAATAAGATGGAGAGATTAAATGCAAAACTGACAAAAAGGCTAAGTTCATCCATATTAAAACATAAAAGAACACATTATGAAAGTGGAAAGCGATCAAGAGGTCGTAACCGTTTGAATTTTCTAATAAGTGTATAATATTTGTATAATAGTTTTCTTTTCTTTTTTATTTTGCCACCCTTGGTTTGTGTATGAGGGCATACATAAGTTTAGGTGTGGGGGACTAGTTTTTAGAAGATTTTTATTTTTTTTAGGATTTTATTTTTATTTGTAGGATTTTTTTTTTTAGATTTTTGGATTTTTTTTAGATTTTTGGATTTCTTTATTTTACACTTTGGGTAGTTTTTAGGGTAACTAACTGAAAATAAATAAAAAAAAAAAAAAAAACTGAAAAGAAAAATAAATTAAAAAAAACTTATGTATTTTTATCAATAGATAAAACTACTTATAGATAAAGGAACAAATTTAGATTTGAAATTGGATAGGGGAGTAGATTGGATGATACACTTTGAATTTTATGAAAAAGATCAAAATCTAAAAAATAAATATTGCAAACAGTAGTTTTGAGGCAAGTATACATCTATTTTTCACTTCACAATAGTTTATTAGATTAAGAACAAAGATGATAACGATTGAGTAAGTTTTCTCTCTCTAAACAAAAAAAAAAAAGAGAAAAAAAGAAAAAAAAAGAAAAAAAGTGAGAATAGAATAATGGGGTGAGCCTAAGGCAATAGCCTCGAGAGTGATAAAATAATGGGGTACGCCAGGTATTAAAGCAATAGCCTCAAGAGTGAAAAAAAAGAGTATGATCTGAGTAATCGGGTATTTTGCGCCTTAGTAAGCGTAAATATTCGCATGAAAGGTGAAATATTCTAAAAAAAAAAAGAAAAGTAAAAAAGAAAAGAGTATGAACCAAGTAATTGTGTATGTTGCGCCTAAGCAAGCGTGAATATTCGCATGAAAGGTGAAATATTCTTAAAAAAAAAAAAATTTGTTATGAGAGAGGAGATGAATCATGAGTTAGAGTTGGAGTCCAAAACCGAAATAGACAATCACACGTGCACGTAGATGTATAGAAGCCAATGGATTATCTGTTAGTGGGTATTGAAAGATAGGATTTAAATTTTTGATTAAAATGATTAGTGTATTTGATATGACGCTCGATTTCAAAATTGATAATCTAAATGTAATCTTGAGTTTGTATATTAGTGAGATTAATTGATGAAAATATCGTGAAAAAACGATTTTTTCTTTCTTTTGTACAAAATTTTTATTTTTCTTGATTTTCGGTTATCCTTATTTTTCTTTTCTTTATTTCTTAATCTATTTTCTTCTTGAATTTTGTGGGTAAATTCACTGCAAACCCTCACGAGACAACATTCTTCCACTAGGGTAACCTATGGGTTTAAAGGCTTATTGCACGTGCTAAGTGCAATCGTGATTCCTGCGAAAGTGAGTTAGGATTTTTATTTTTCTTTTTAGATTTAGGTTTTGCTCGAGAACTAGCAAAAGATAGGTGTGGGGGTGTGATGAATATCATATATTGTATTTTTCCTCTCATACTTTATCTATTTTTGTATATAAATAAATACTACTCGGGTATTTTTAGTGCCTTTTTCAGGTAATTCGATTCATACAAGGAGATGGCAAGAAATCAATGTTGGAGTAGGAAATCAGAGTCCGAAAAGTTTCTAAAGTGAGAAAAACTACGAGACTACGATGTTACAGAGATGAAAAGTCAAATAAAGTCAAGGAAATATAATGAGCAAGACACGAGACGCACGTGGAAGAAATTGCAATTGAGTTACTCGAAATAAAACCGCTATTTAGCGGTTTTAGCCGCCATTTAGCGGCCAAATTTGGGCCCCACATTCTGCATTTTCTTCCCGTACTTCGATGTAATTTTTTGGCTTTATAGTTCTGCTAGAATTATTGTTTGATTTACGAAGCCTATATATTGGCCATATCATTTTATTCTAGGTTTTATGCAGTAGTTAATGTAGATTAGGATTCTGAAGTTTTGTACTCGTTTTTAATTTAATAAAATTAGGGTTTTGCTGAAGGGGTGGCGAACACAATACCGTGCTCCAGAGGTATGCCATTGCTTTCTAATCTTTATTTGCTTTTTAGATAGATTTAATTGCTTTCTAGTATAGATTTATTTGCTTTCTAGATTAGATTTTATTGCTTTCTAAAATCATGAGTAGCTAATTAGTCTAGCTCTAGGACGTAGATGAAACTAAGATCCACCATGTAATTGCTTTCTAATGTCTTTCTTCTTGAATAAAAATAAATAAAGACATGATTTTTCTCTAAAATGATTAAAATACAAGAACTCGAAAATTAAGACTTTGATAGGTTATACTTGAATTAGGTTTCTTGATAGCCTATGCTTAGTTAGGGTTTGGGGTTGTTGATTTTATCCTTTTCATTGAATTATCTAAAGATTTAGTTTGTTTTTATGGGAAGTAGTATCTTTGATGAGTTATGCTTGCACACCACTTGATAGCTCATACTTAGGGCACTTTAAATAAAGATTAAACTAAAAAGATCAAATTTTTATGAAAGAAGAAGATAGTAGAAGTAAATACATGGTTGGAAACTAGTGGATTCTAGATCCTAGGCTATTTAGATTAATCCAACTTCAACCCAGAATCCTTTGTTAATCCGCTAGACTAAGGAAAGAGTAAGAATCGCAAAAACACCCTAGATCCCTGTGGGACGACTTGTACAGCGCTACACCGACACTGTGCGCTTGCAGTAATTTATCACATCAAGTTTTTGGCGCCGTTGCCGGGGATCGACGGTCTTTTTCTTGCTTTTTCTAACGTTTTACGGCTTACCAGTGTGTGTTGAGTGTGTATAGATCTGGAACTTTAGATACATGATATAAAAAGTGAAGGAAAGCGTTGTGGAAGTGCACTGCAAAAATCCGAGAGGTAACCTCCCAGATTTGGCCGCTAATTAGCGGTAAATACCGCTATTTAGCGGCAATATCTTTCCGTTTCTCCCTCAAATTTTGTGTATTTCCTATATTTATCGTTCTTGATTCTACAAAAAAATTATAAAAATCATATTTCAATTGTTTTTATTTTTTCTTTTCCATCTCTTTCCCTCTCCGCCTTCTTCAAAACAAACAAAAAAAAATTAAAAAAAAAATGTTTCAAAATCAAACTAGTTGCAATCATTGTTGTGATCCATACCATAATTATTATCAGTGTCCATGGATAGGAAGTTCGCTAGGACTAGGTCATAAACAAATTCACAATACATATAATGAACCTACGAGCGCTTCTTATATACAAAATTACAATTGTGAATGGATGAATAATTCTAATTTTGCATATAATCAAGAGTCATATCAAGATAAAACTCCATCTGATCCTTTCTTTATGGGCTATTTATCTTCATGTTCTACATTCAATCATGAACAAGATATTCAATTGAACATGTTAGATGAAAGATTAAAAAGATTAGAAGCGAGATATGTATGTCATGAGAATCTACCTCCAACCACTTCATATCTGTCATCAAATATGTACATGGATCCATCATATCATTCTTCAAATTTCACTCATGATCTCGAGATGCAATCATTTAAGAAAAATAAGAAAAATTACGATCATGAGTCTGAGGAACGAAAATGTAGAATAGAGGAAGATATGGAAGTTTTGCTAAAATCATCATCTCAAAAATCATCCTCTAAAATTGAATCTTGTATGGAAGATCTTCTCAAAGCGATTTCTCAAGCTAAACTTTTTATAGATCAACCATCTAATAGTTTGAACGTATCTGACTCAAACGAGCAATCACTCCAGTTATCTTCTGAAGTAGATATGATTCAAAATGAATTAAATAGTTTTGTGCATGATGAGTCTATAATTCAATATTGTGATCAACCTATTTTAGACCATTGTGGCAATAATTATGAAGAAAGCAGTGATAAAGAAAATATTTTGCTTGCTAGTGACACATTATCATTTGATTCTTTTGATGGAAATTGTGAAGAAATTTGTGAAGAAGAATTTTTATCCATTCATAATAACTTGACTAATGATAAGTCTACTAGTATGGTATTTTCTTTTGAGAATTTTGATGACAGGTTTGAAGAAAATTTGCATGACAAGCCCCTAATAATTGAGGAAAGGAAGGAACATCAAAAAGAAGAGATCATGGTACCTGATGACTTAAAAGAGCCCTCCAAAATTGAGCTAATGATTCCACAATACCAAAGTGAGTATGTTATTTCACACGTTGATAAAACCAAAATACTTACAAATATGAAAGATGCTCGTGGATGGAATACGAACGATGGTAAATGTACGCTTTCCAACCTCAAAATTTTATTATTGAATAAAAAAAAGAAAAGTAGAAAAAAATTGAGAAAAATCAAAAATAAGATGGAGAGATTAAATGCAAAACTGACAAAAAGGCTAAGTTCATCCATATTAAAACATAAAAGAACACATTATGAAAGTGGAAAGCGATCAAGAGGTCGTAACCGTTTGAATTTTCTAATAAGTGTATAATATTTGTATAATAGTTTTCTTTTCTTTTTTATTTTGCCACCCTTGGTTTATGTATGAGGGCATACATAAGTTTAGGTGTGGGGGACTAGTTTTTAGAAGATTTTTATTTTTTTTAGGATTTTATTTTTATTTGTAGGATTTTTTTTTTAGATTTTTGGATTTTTTTTAGATTTTTGGGTTTCTTTATTTTACACTTTGGGTAGTTTTTAGGGTAACTAACTGAAAATAAATAAAAAAATTAAAAAAAATTGAAAAGAAAAATAAATTAAAAAAAAACTTATGTATTTTTATCAATAGATAAAACTACTTACAGATAAAGGAACAAATTTAGATTTGAAATTGGATAGGAGAGTAGATTGGATGATACACTTTGAATTTTATGAAAAAGATCAAAATCCAAAAAATAAATATTGCTAACAGTAGTTTTGAGGCAAGTATACATCTATTTTTCACTTCACAATAGTTTATTAGATTAAGAACAAATATGATAACGATTGAGTAAGTTTTCTCTCTCTAAACAAAAAAAAAAGAGAAAAAAAGAAAAAAAAGAAAAAAAGTGAGAATAGAATAATGGGGTGAGCCTAAGGCAATAGCCTCGAGAGTGATAAAATAATGGGGTACGCCTGGTATTAAGGCAATAGCCTCAAGAGTGAAAAAAAAGAGTATGATCTGAGTAATCGGGTATTTTGCGTCTTAGTAAGCGTAAATATTCGCATGAAAGGTGAAATATTCTAAAAAAAAAAGAAAAGGAAAAAAGAAAAGAGTATGAACCAAGTAATTGTGTATGTTGCGCCTAAGCAAGCGTGAATATTCGCATGAAAGGTGAAATATTCTTAAAAAAAAAAAAATTTGTTATGAGAGAGGAGATGAATCATGAGTTAGAGTTGGAGTCCAAAACCGAAATAGACTATCACACGTGCACGTAGATGTATAGGAGCCAATGGATTATCTGTTAGTGGGTATTGAAAGATAGGATTTAAATTTTTGATTAAAATGATTAGTGTATTTGATATGACGCTCGATTTGAAAATTGATAATCTAAATGTAATCTTGAGTTTGTATATTAGTGAGATTAATTGATGAAAATATCATGAAAAAACGATTTTTTCTTTCTTTTGTACAAAATTTTTATTTTTCTTGATTTTCGGTTATCCTTATTTTTCTTTTCTTTATTTCTTAATCTATTTTCTTCTTGAATTTTGTGGGTAAATTCACTGCAAACCCTCACGAGTCAACACTCGTCCACTAGGGTAACCTAGGGGTTTAAAGGCTTATTGCACGTGCTAAGTGCAATCGTGATTCCTGCGAAAGTGAGTTAGGATTTTTATTTTTCTTTTTAGATTTAGGTTTTGCTCGAGAACTAGCAAAAGATAGGTGTGGGGGTGTGATGAATATCATATATTGTATTTTTCCTCTCATACTTTATCTATTTTTGTATATAAATAAATGCTACTCGGGTATTTTTAGTGCCTTTTTCAGATAATTCGATTCATACAAGGAGATGGCAAGAAATCAATGTTGGAGTAGGAAATCAGAGTCCGAAAAGTTTCTAAAGTGAGAAAAACTACGAGACTACGATGTTACAGAGATGAAAAGTCAAATAAAGTCAAGGAAATATAATGAACAAGACACGAGACGCACGTGGAAGAAATTGAAATTGAGTTACTCGAAATAAAACCGCTATTTAGCGGTTTTAGCCGCCATTTAGCGGCCAAATTTGGGTCCCACATTCTGAATTTTCTTCCCTGGCTTCGATGTAATTTTGTGGCTTTATAGTTCTGCTAGAATTATGGTTTGATTTCCGAAGCCTATATATTGACCGTATCATTGTATTCTAGGTTTTATGCAGTAGTTAATGTAGATTAGGATTCTGAAGTTTTGTACTCGTTTTTAATTTAATAAAATTAGGGTTTTGCTGAAGGGTGGCGAACACAATACCGTGCTCCAGAGGTAAGCCATTGCTTTCTAATCTTTATTTGCTTTTTAGATAGATTTAATTGCTTTCTAGTATAGATTTATTTGCTTTCTAGATTAGATTTTATTGCTTTCTAAAATCATGAGTAGCTAATTAGTCTAGCTCTAGGACGTAGATGAAACTAAGATCCACCATGTAATTGCTTTCTAATGTCTTTCTTCTTGAATAAAAATAAATAAAGACATGATTTTTTTCTAAAATGATTAAAATACAAGAACTCGAAGATTAAGACTTTGATAGGTTATACTTGAATTAGGTTTCTTGATAGCCTATGCTTAGTTAGGGTTTGGGGTTGTTGATTTTATCCTTTTCATTGAATTATCTAAAGATTTAGTTTGTTTTTATGGGAAGTAGTATCTTTGATGAGTTATGCTTGCACACCACTTGATAGCTCATATTTAGGGCACTTTAAATAAAGATTAAACTAAAAAGATCAAATTTTTATGAAAGAAGAAGATAGTAGAAGTAAATACATGGTTGGAAACTAGTGGATTCTAGATCCTAGGCTATTTAGATTAATCCAACTTCAACCCAGAATCCTTTGTTAATCCGCTAGACTAAGGAAAGAGTAAGAATCGCAAAAACACCCTAGATCCCTGTGGGACGACTTGTACAGCGCTACACCGACACTGTGTACTTACAGTAATTTATCACATCAAGTTTTTGGCGCCGTTGCCGGGGATCGACGGTGTTTTTCTTGCTTTTTCTAACGTTTTACGGCTTACCAGTGTGTGTTGAGTGTGTATAGATCTGGAACTTTAGATACAGGATATAAAAAGTGAAGGAAAGCGTTGTGGAAGTGCACTGCAAAAATCCGAGAGGTAACCTCCCAGATTTGGCCGCTAATTAGCGGTAAATACCGCTATTTAGCGGCAATATCTTTCCGTTTCTCCCTCAAATTTTGTGTATTTCCTGTATTTATCGTTCTTGATTCTACAAAAAAAATTATAAAAATCATATTTCAATTGTTTTTATTTTTTCTTTTCCATCTCTTTCCCTCTCCGCCTTCTTCAAAACAAACAAAAAAAAATTAAAAAAGAAATGTTTCAAAATCAAACTTATTGCAATCATTGTTGTGATCCATACCATAATTATTATCAGTGTCCATGGATAGGAAGTTCGCTAGGACTAGGTCATAAACAAATTCACAATACATATAATGAACCTACGAGCGCTTCTTATATACAAAATTACAATTGTGAATGGATGAATAATTCTAATTTTGCATATAATCAAGAGCCATATCAAGATAATCCTCCATCTGATCCTTTCTTTATGGGCTATTTATCTTCATGTTCTACATTCAATCATGAACAAGATATTCAATTGAACATGTTAGATGAAAGATTAAAAATATTAGAAGCGAGATATGTATGTCATGAGAATCTACCTCCAACCACTTCATATCTGTCATCAAATATGTACATGGATCCATCATATCATTCTTCAAATTTCACTCATGATCTATAGATGCAATCATTTGAGAAAAATAAGGAAAATTACGATCATGAGTCTGAGGAACGAAAATGTAGAATAGAGGAAGATATGGAAGTTTTGCTAAAATCATCATCTCAAAAATCATCCTCTAAAATTGAATCTTGTATGGAAGATCTTCTCAAAGCGATTTCTCAAGCTAAACTTTTTATAGATCAACCATCTAATAGTTTGAACGTATCTGACTCAAACGAGCAATCACTCCAGTCATCTTCTGAAGTAGATATGATTCAAAATGAATTAAATAGTTTTGTGCATGATGAGTCTATAATTCAATATTGTGATCAACCTATTTTAGACCATTGTGGCAATAATTATGAAGAAACCAGTGATAAAGAAAATATTTTGCTTGCTAGTGACACATTATCATTTGATTCTTTTGATGGAAATTGTGAAGAAATTTGTGAAGAAGAATTTTTATCCATTCATAATAACTTGACTAATGATAAGTCTACTAGTATGGCATTTTCTTTTGAGAATTTTGATGACAGGTTTGAAGAAAATTTGCATGACAAGCCCCTAATAATTGAGGAAAGGAAGGAACATCAAAAAGAAGAGATCATGGTACCTGATGACTTAAAAGAGCCCTCCAAAATTGAGCTAATGATTCCAAAATACCAAAGTGAGTATGTTATTTCACACGTTGATAAAACCAAAATACTTACAAATATGAAAGATGCTCGTGGATGGAATACGAACGATGGTAAAGGTACGCTTTCCAACCTCAAAATTTTATTATTTAATAAAAAAAAGAAAAGTAGAAAATAATTGAGAAAAATCAAAAATAAGATGGAGAGATTAAATGCAAAACTGACAAAAAGGCTAAGTTCATCCATATTAAAACATAAAAGAACACATTATGAAAGTGGAAAGCGATCAAGAGGTCGTAACCGTTTGAATTTTCTAATAAGTGTATAATATTTGTATAATAGTTTTCTTTTCTTTTTTATTTTGCCACCCTTGGTTTGTGTATGAGGGCATACATAAGTTTAGGTGTGGGGGACTAGTTTTTAGAAGATTTTTATTTTTTTTAGGATTTTATTTTTATTTGTAGGATTTTTTTTTTTAGATTTTTGGATTTTTTTTAGATTTTTGGGTTTCTTTATTTTACACTTTGGGTAGTTTTTAGGGTAACTAACTGAAAATAAATAAAAAAAATTAAAAAAAAACTGAAAAGAAAGATAAATTAAAAAAAAACTTATGTATTTTTATCAATAGATAAAACTACTTACAGATAAAGGAATAAATTTAGATTTGAAATTAGATAGGAGAGTAGATTGGATGATACACTTTGAATTTTATGAAAAAGATCAAAATCCAAAAAATAAATATTGTTAACAGTAGTTTTGAGGCAAGTATACATCTATTTTTCACTTCACAATAGTTTATTAGATTAAGAACAAATATGATAACGATTGAGTAAGTTTTCTCTCTCTAAACAAAAAAAAAAGAGAAAAAAAGAAAAAAAAGAAAAAAAGTGAGAATAGAATAATGGGGTGAGCCTAAGGCAATAGCCTCGAGAGTGATAAAATAATGGGGTACGCCTGGTATTAAGGCAATAGCCTCAAGAGTGAAAAAAAAGAGTATGATCTGAGTAATCGGGTATTTTGCGCCTTAGTAAGCGTAAATATTCGCATGAAAGGTGAAATATTCTAAAAAAAAAAAGAAAAGGAAAAAAGAAAAGAGTATGAACCAAGTAATTGTGTATGTTGCGCCTAAGCAAGCGTGAATATTCGCATGAAAGGTGAAATATTCTTAAAAAAAAAAAATTGTTATGAGAGAGGAGATGAATCATGAGTTAGAGTTGGAGTCCAAAACCGAAATAGACTATCACACGTGCACGTAGATGTATAGGAGCCAATGGATTATCTGTTAGTGGGTATTGAAAGATAGGATTTAAATTTTTGATTAAAATGATTAGTGTATTTGATATGACGCTCAATTTGAAAATTGATAATCTAAATGTAATCTTGAGTTTGTATATTAGTGAGATTAATTGATGAAAATATCATGAAAAAACGATTTTTTCTTTCTTTTGTACAAAATTTTTATTTTTCTTGATTTTCGGTTATCCTTATTTTTCTTTTCTTTATTTCTTAATCTATTTTCTTCTTGAATTTTGTGGGTAAATTCACTGCAAACCCTCACGAGACAACACTCGTCCACTAGGGTAACCTAGGGGTTTAAAGGCTTATTGCACGTGCTAAGTGCAATCGTGATTCCTGCGAAAGTGAGTTAGGATTTTTATTTTTCTTTTTAGATTTAGGTTTTGCTCGAGAACTAGCAAAAGATAGGTGTGGGGGTGTGATGAATATCATATATTGTATTTTTCCTCTCATACTTTATCTATTTTTGTATATAAATAAATGCTACTCGGGTATTTTTAGTGCCTTTTTCAGGTAATTCGATTCATACAAGGAGATGGCAAGAAATCAATGTTGGAGTAGGAAATCAGAGTCCGAAAAGTTTCTAAAGTGAGAAAAACTACGAGACTACGATGTTACAGAGATGAAAAGTCAAATAAAGTCAAGGAAATATAATGAGCAAGACACGAGACGCACGTGGAAGAAATTGAAATTGAGTTACTCGAAATAAAACCGCTATTTAGCGGTTTTAGCCGCCATTTAGCGGTCATATTTGGGTCCCACATTCTGAATTTTCTTCCCTGGCTTCGATGTAATTTTTTGGCTTTATAGTTCTGCTAGAATAAGGGTTTGATTTCCGAAGCCTATATATTGGCCGTATCATTGTATTCTAGGTTTTATGCAGTAGTTAATGTAGATTAGGATTCTGAAGTTTTGTACTTGTTTTTAATTTAATAAAATTAGGGTTTTGCTGAAGGGGTGGCGAACACAATACCGTGCTCCAGAGGTAAGCCATTGCTTTCTAATCTTTATTTGCTTTTTAGATAGATTTAATTGCTTTCTAGTATAGATTTATTTGCTTTCTAGATTAGATTTTATTGCTTTCTAAAATCATGAGTAGCTAATTAGTCTAGCTCTAGGACGTAGATGAAACTAAGATCCACCATGTAATTGCTTTCTAATGTCTTTCTTCTTGAATAAAAATAAATAAAGACATGATTTTTCTCTAAAATGATTAAAATACAAGAACTCGAAGATTAAGACTTTGATAGGTTATACTTGAATTAGGTTTCTTGATAGCCTATGCTTAGTTAGGGTTTGGGGTTGTTGATTTTATCCTTTTCATTGAATTATCTAAAGATTTAGTTTGTTTTTATGAGAAGTAGTATCTTTGATGAGTTATGCTTGCACACCACTTGATAGCTCATACTTAGGGCACTTTAAATAAAGATTAAACTAAAAAGATCAAATTTTTATGAAAGAAGAAGATAGTAGAAGTAAATACATGGTTGGAAACTAGTGGATTCTAGATCCTAGGCTATTTAGATTAATCCAACTTCAACCCAGAATCCTTTGTTAATCCGCTAGACTAAGGAAAGAGTAAGAATCGCAAAAACACCCTAAATTCCTGTGGGACGACTTGTACAGCGCTACACCGACACTGTGCGCTTGTAGTAATTTATCACATCAAGTTTTTGGCGCCGTTGCCGGGGATCGACGGTGTTTTTCTTGCTTTTTCTAACGTTTTACGGCTTAACAGTGTGTGTTGAGTGTGTATAAATCTGGAACTTTAGATACAGGATATAAAAAGTGAAGGAAAGCGTTGTGGAAGTGCACTGCAAAAATCCGAGAGGTAACCTCCCAGATTTGGCCGCTAATTAGCGGTAAATACCGCTATTTAGCGGCAATATCTTTCCGTTTCTCCCTCAAATTTTGTGTATTTTCTGTATTTATCGTTCTTGATTCTAGACAAAAAATAAAAAAAAATTATAAAAATCATATTTCAATTGTTTTTATTTATTCTTTTCCATCTCTTCCCTCTCCGCCTTCTTCAAAACAAACAAAAAAAAATTAAAAAAAAAATGTTTCAAAATCAAACTGGTTGCAATCATTGTTGTGATCCATACCATAATTATTATCAGTATCCATGGATAGGAAGTTCGCTAGGATTAGGTCATAAACAAATTCACAATACATATAATGAACCTACGAGCGCTTCTTATATACAAAATTACAATTGTGAATGGATGAATAATTCTAATTTTGCATATAATCAAGAGCCATATCAAGATAATCCTCCATCTGATCCTTTCTTTATGGGTTATTTATCTTCATGTTCTACATTCAATCATGAACAAGATATTCAATTGAACATGTTAGATGAAAGATTAAAAAGATTAGAAGCGAGATATGTATGTCATGAGAATCTACCTCCAACCACTTCATATCTGTCATCAAATATGTACATGGATCCATCATATCATTCTTCAAATTTCACTCATGATCTCGAGATGCAATCATTTGAGAAAAATAAGGAAAATTACGATCATGAGTCTGAGGAACGAAAATATAGAATAGAGGAAGATATGGAAGTTTTGCTAAAATCATCATCTCAAAAATCATCCTCTAAAATTGAATCTTGTATGGAAGATCTTCTCAAAGCGATTTCTCAAACTAAACTTTTTATAGATCAACCATCTAATAGTTTGAACGTATCTGACTCAAACGAGCAATCACTCCAGTCATCTTCTGAAGTAGATATGATTCAAAATGAATTAAATAGTTTTGTGCATGATGAGTCTATAATTCAATATTGTGATCAACCTATTTTAGACCATTGTGGCAATAATTATGAAGAAATCAGTGATAAAGAAAATATTTTGCTTGCTAGTGACACATTATCATTTGATTCTTTTGATGGAAATTGTGAAGAAATTTGTGAAGAAGAATTTTTATCCATTCATAATAACTTGACTAATGATAAGTCTACTAGTATGGCATTTTCTTTTGAGAATTTTGATGACAGGTTTGAAGAAAATTTGCATGACAAGCCCCTAATAATTGAGGAAAGGAAGGAACATCAAAAAGAAGAGATCATGGTACCTGATGACTTAAAAGAGCCCTCCAAAATTGAGCTAATGATTCAACAATACCAAAGTGAGTATGTTATTTCACACGTTGATAAAACCAAAATACTAACAAATATGAAAGATGCTCGTGGATGGAATACGAACGATGGTAAAGGTACGCTTTCCAACCTCAAAATTTTATTATTTAATAAAAAAAAGAAAAGTAGAAAAAAATTGAGAAAAATCAAAAATAAGATGGAGAGATTAAATGCAAAACTGACAAAAAGGCTAAGTTCATCCATATTAAAACATAAAAGAACACATTATGAAAGTGGAAAGCGATCAAGAGGTCGTAACCGTTTGAATTTTCTAATAAGTGTATAATATTTGTATAATAGTTTTCTTTTCTTTTTTATTTTGCCACCCTTGGTTTGTGTATGAGGGCATACATAAGTTTAGGTGTGGGGGACTAGTTTTTAGAAGATTTTTATTTTTTTTAGGATTTTATTTTTATTTGTAGGATTTTTTTTTTTAGATTTTTGGATTTTTTTTAGATTTTTGGGTTTCTTTATTTTACACTTTGGGTAGTTTTTAGGGTAACTAACTGAAAATAAATAAAAAAAATTAAAAAAAACTGAAAAGAAAGATAAATTAAAAAAAAACTTATGTATTTTTATCAATAGATAAAACTACTTACAGATAAAGGAATAAATTTAGATTTGAAATTGGATAGGAGAGTAGATTGGATGATACACTTTGAATTTTATGAAAAAGATCAAAATCCAAAAAATAAATATTGCTAACAGTAGTTTTGAGGCAAGTATACATCTATTTTTCACTTCACAATAGTTTATTAGATTAAGAACAAAGATGATAACGATTGAGTAAGTTTTCTCTCTCTAAACAAAAAAAAAAGAGAAAAAAAGAAAAAAAAGAAAAAAGTGAGAATAGAATAATGGGGTGAGCCTAAGGCAATAGCCTCGAGAGTGATAAAATAATGGGGTACGCCTGGTATTAAGGCAATAGCCTCAAGAGTGAAAAAAAAGAGTATGATCTGAGTAATCGGGTATTTTGCGCCTTAGTAAGCGTAAATATTCGCATGAAAGGTGAAATATTCTAAAAAAAAAAGAAAAGGAAAAAAGAAAAGAGTATGAACCAAGTAATTGTGTATGTTGCGCCTAAGCAAGCATGAATATTCGCATGAAAGGTGAAATATTCTTTAAAAAAAAAAAATTTGTTATGAGAGAGGAGATGAATCATAAGTTAGAGTTGGAGTCCAAAACCGAAATAGACTATCACACGTGCACGTAGATGTATAGGAGCCAATGGATTATCTGTTAGTGGGTATTGAAAGATAGGATTTAAATTTTTGATTAAAATGATTAGTGTATTTGATATGACGCTCGATTTGAAAATTGATAATCTAAATGTAATCTTGAGTTTGTATATTAGTGAGATTAATTGATGAAAATATCATGAAAAAACGATTTTTTCTTTCTTTTGTACAAAATTTTTATTTTTCTTGATTTTCGGTTATCCTTATTTTTCTTTTCTTTATTTCTTAATCTATTTTCTTCTTGAATTTTGTGGGTAAATTCACTGCAAACCCTCACGAGACAACACTCGTCCACTAGGGTAACCTAGGGGTTTAAAGGCTTATTGCACGTGCTAAGTGCAATCGTGATTCCTGCGAAAGTGAGTTAGGATTTTTATTTTTCTTTTTAGATTTAGGTTTTGCTCGAGGACTAGCAAAAGATAGGTGTGGGGGTGTGATGAATATCATATATTGTATTTTTCCTCTCATACTTTATCTATTTTTGTATATAAATAAATGCTACTCGGGTATTTTTAGTGCCTTTTTCAGGTAATTCGATTCATACAAGGAGATGGCAAGAAATCAATGTTGGAGTAGGAAATCAGAGTCCGAAAAGTTTCTAAAGTGAGAAAAACTACGAGACTACGATGTTACAGAGATGAAAAGTCAAATAAAGTCAAGGAAATATAATGAGCAAGACACGAGACGCACGTGGAAGAAATTGAAATTGAGTAACTCGAAATAAAACCGGTATTTAGCGGTTTCAGCCGCCATTTAGCGGCCATATTTGGGTCCCACATTCTGAATTTTCTTCCCTGGTTTCGATGTAATTTTGTGGCTTTATAGTTCTGCTAGAATAAGGGTTTGATTTTCGAAGCCTATATATTGGCCGTATCATTGTATTCTAGGTTTTATGCAGTAGTTAATGTAGATTAGGATTCTGAAGTTTTGTACTTGTTTTTAATTTAATAAAATTAGGGTTTTGCTGAAGGGGTGGCGAACACAATACCGTGCTCCAGAGGTAAGCGATTGCTTTCTAATCTTTATTTGCTTCTTAGATAGATTTAATTGCTTTCTAGTATAGATTTATTTGCTTTCTAGATTAGATTTTATTGCTTTCTAAAATCATGAGTAGCTAATTAGTCTAGCTCTAGGACGTAGATGAAACTAAGATCCACCATGTAATTGCTTTCTAATGTCTTTCTTCTTGAATAAAAATAAATAAAGACATGATTTTTCTCTAAAAGGATTAAAATACAAGAACTCGAAGATTAAGACTTTGATAGGTTATACTTGAATTAGGTTTCTTGATAGCCTATGCTTAGTTAGGGTTTGGGGTTATTGATTTTATACTTTTCATTGAATTATCTAAAGATTTAGTTTGTTTTTATGAGAAGTAGTATCTTTGATGAGTTATGCTTGCACACCACTTGATAGCTCATACTTAGGGCACTTTAAATAAAGATTAAACTAAAAAGATCAAATTTTTATGAAAGAAGAAGATAGTAGAAATAAATACATGGTTGGAAACTAGTGGATTATAGATCCTAGACTATTTAGATTAATCCAACTTCAATCCAGAATCCGATGTTAATCCGCTAGACTAAGGAAAGAGTAAGATTCGCAAAAACACCCTAGATCCCTGTGGGACGACTTGTACAGCGCTACACCGACACTGTGCACTTGCAGTAATTTATCACATCAAGTTTTTTGCGCCGTTGCCGGGGATCGACGGTGTTTTTCTTGCTTTTTCTAACGTTTTACGGCTTACCAGTGTGTGTTGAGTGTGTATAGATCTGGAACTTTAGATACAGGATATAAAAAGTGAAGGAAAGCGTTGTGGAAGTGCACTGCAAAAATCCGAGAGGTAACCTCCCAGATTTGGCCGCTAATTAGCGGTAAATACCGCTATTTAGCGGCAATATCTTTCCGTTTCTCCCTCAAATTTTGTGTATTTCCTGTATTTATCGTTCTTGATTCTACACAAAAAATAAAAAAAAATTATAAAAATCATATTTCAATTGTTTTTATTTTTTCTTTTCCATCTCTTTCCCTCTCCGCCTTCTTCAAAACAAACAAAAAAAAAATTAAAAAAAAAATGTTTCAAAATCAAACTGGTTGCAATCATTGTTGTGATCCATACCATAATTATTATCAGTGTCCATGGATAGGAAGTTCGTTAGGACTAGGTCATAAACAAATTCACAATACATATAATGAACCTACGAGCGCTTCTTATATACAAAATTACAATTGTGAATGGATGAATAATTCTAATTTTGCATATAATCAAGAGCCATATCAAGATAATTCTCCATCTGATCCTTTCTTTATGGGCTATTTATCTTCATGTTCTACATTCAATCATGAACAAGATATTCAATTGAACATGTTAGATGAAAGATTAAAAAGATTAGAAGCGAGATATGTATGTCATGAGAATCTACCTCCAACCACTTCATATCTGTCATCAAATATGTACATGGATCCATCATATCATTCTTCAAATTTCACTCATGATCTCGAGATGCAATCATTTGAGAAAAATAAGGAAAATTACGATCATGAGTCTGAGGAACGAAAATGTAGAATAGAGGAAGATATGGAAGTTTTGCTAAAATCATCATCTCAAAAATCATCCTCTAAAATTGAATCTTGTATGGAAGATCTTCTCAAAACGATTTCTCAAGCTAAACTTTTTATAGATCAACCATCTAATAGTTTGAACGTATCTGACTCAAACGAGCAATCACTCCAGTCATCTTCTGAAGTAGATATGATTCAAAATGAATTAAATAGTTTTGTGCATGATGAGTCTATAATTCAATATTGTGATCAACATATTTTAGACCATTGTGGCAATAATTATGAAGAAACCAGTGATAAAGAAAATATTTTGCTTGCTAGTGACACATTATCATTTGATTCTTTTGATGGAAATTGTGATGAAATTTGTGAAGAAGAATTTTTATCCATTCATAATAACTTGACTAATGATAAGTCTACTAGTATGGCATTTTCTTTTGAGAATTTTGATGACAGGTTTGAAGAAAATTTGCATGACAAGCCACTAATAATTGAGGAAAGGAAGGAACATCAAAAAGAAGAGATCATGGTACCTGATGACTTAAAAGAGCCCTCCAAAATTGAGCTAATGATTCCACAATACCAAAGTGAGTATGTTATTTCACACGTTGATAAAACCAAAATACTTACAAATATGAAAGATGCTCGTGGATGGAATACGAACGATGGTAAAGGTACGCTTTCCAACCTCAAAATTTTATTATTGAATAAAAAAAAGAAAAGTAGAAAAAAATTGAGAAAAATCAAAAATAAGATGGAGAGATTAAATGCAAAACTGACAAAAAGGCTAAGTTCATCCATATTAAAACATAAAAGAACACATTATGAAAGTGGAAAGCGATCAAGAGGTCGTAACCGTTTGAATTTTCTAATAAGTGTATAATATTTGTATAATAGTTTTCTTTTCTTTTTTATTTTGCCACCCTTGGTTTGTGTATGAGGGCATACATAAGTTTAGGTGTGGGGGACTAGTTTTTAGAAGATTTTTATTTTTTTTAGGATTTTATTTTTATTTGTAGGATTTTTTTTTTTAGATTTTTGGATTTTTTTTGGATTTTTGGGTTTCTTTATTTTACACTTTGGGTAGTTTTTAGGGTAACTAACTGAAAATAAATAAAAAAAATTAAAAAAAACTGAAAAGAAAGATAAATTAAAAAAAAACTTATGTATTTTTATCAATAGATAAAACTACTTACAGATAAAGGAATAAATTTAGATTTGAAATTGGATAGGAGAGTAGATTGGATGATACACTTTGAATTTTATGAAAAAGATCAAAATCCAAAAAATAAATATTGCTAACAGTAGTTTTGAGGCAAGTATACATCTATTTTTCACTTCACAATAGTTTATTAGATTAAGAACAAAGATGATAACGATTGAGTAAGTTTTCTCTCTCTAAACAAAAAAAAAAAGAGAAAAAAAGAAAAAAAAGAAAAAAGTGAGAATAGAATAATGGGGTGAGCCTAAGGCAATAGCCTCGAGAGTGATAAAATAATGGGGTACGCCTGGTATTAAGGCAATAGCCTCAAGAGTGAAAAAAAAGAGTATGATCTGAGTAATCGGGTATTTTGCGCCTTAGTAAGCGTAAATATTCGCATGAAAGGTGAAATATTCTAAAAAAAAAAGAAAAGAAAAAAAGAAAAGAGTATGAACCAAGTAATTGTGTATGTTGCGCCTAAGCAAGCATTAATATTCGCATGAAAGGTGAAATATTCTTTAAAAAAAAAAAATTTGTTATGAGAGAGGAGATGAATCATAAGTTAGAGTTGGAGTCCAAAATCGAAATAGACTATCACACGTGCACGTAGATGTATAGGAGCCAATGGATTATCTGTTAGTGGGTATTGAAAGATAGGATTTAAATTTTTGATTAAAATGATTAGTGTATTTGATATGACGCTCGATTTGAAAATTGATAATCTAAATGTAATCTTGAGTTTGTATATTAGTGAGATTAATTGATGAAAATATCATGAAAAAACGATTTTTTCTTTCTTTTGTACAAAATTTTTATTTTTCTTGATTTTCGGTTATCCTTATTTTTCTTTTCTTTATTTCTTAATCTATTTTCTTCTTGAATTTTGTGGGTAAATTCACTGCAAACCCTCACGAGACAACACTCGTCCACTAGGGTAACCTAGGGGTTTAAAGGCTTATTGCACGTGCTAAGTGCAATCGTGATTCCTGCGAAAGTGAGTTAGGATTTTTATTTTTCTTTTTAGATTTAGGTTTTGCTCGAGGACTAGCAAAAGATAGGTGTGGGGGTGTGATGAATATCATATATTGTATTTTTCCTCTCATACTTTATTTATTTTTATATATAAATAAATGCTACTCGGGTATTTTTAGTGCCTTTTTCAGGTAATTCGATTCATACAAGGAGATGGCAAGAAATCAATGTTGGAGTAGGAAATCAGAGTCCGAAAAGTTTCTAAAGTGAGAAAAACTACGAGACTACGATGTTACAGAGATGAAAAGTCAAATAAAGTCAAGGAAATATAATGAGCAAGACACGAGACGCACGTGGAAGAAATTGAAATTGAGTAACTCGAAATAAAACCGGTATTTAGCGGTTTCAGCCGCCATTTAGCGGCCATATTTGGGTCCCACATTCTGAATTTTCTTCCCTGGTTTCGATGTAATTTTGTGGCTTTATAGTTCTGCTAGAATAAGGGTTTGATTTTCGAAGCCTATATATTGGCCGTATCATTGTATTCTAGGTTTTATGCAGTAGTTAATGTAGATTAGGATTCTGAAGTTTTGTACTTGTTTTTAATTTAATAAAATTAGGGTTTTGCTGAAGGGGTGGCGAACACAATACCGTGCTCCAGAGGTAAGCCATTGCTTTCTAATCTTTATTTGCTTCTTAGATAGATTTAATTGCTTTCTAGTATAGATTTATTTGCTTTCTAGATTAGATTTTATTGCTTTCTAAAATCATGAGTAGCTAATTAGTCTAGCTCTAGGACGTAGATGAAACTAAGATCCACCATGTAATTGCTTTCTAATCTCTTTTTTCTTGAATAAAAATAAATAAAGACATGATTTTTCTCTAAAAGGATTAAAATACAAGAACTCGAAGATTAAGACTTTGATAGGTTATACTTGAATTAGGTTTCTTGATAGCCTATGCTTAGTTAGGGTTTGGGGTTATTGATTTTATACTTTTCATTGAATTATCTAAAGATTTAGTTTGTTTTTATGAGAAGTAGTATCTTTGATGAGTTATGCTTGCACACCACTTGATAGCTCATACTTAGGGCACTTTAAATAAAGATTAAACTAAAAAGATCAAATTTTTATGAAAGAAGAAGATAGTAGAAGTAAATACATGGTTGGAAACTAGTGGATTCTAGATCCTAGGCTATTTAGATTAATCCAATTTCAACCCAGAATCCTTTGTTAATCCGCTAGACTAAGGAAAGAGTAAGAATCGCAAAAACACCCTAGATCCCTGTGGGACGACTTGTACAGCGCTACACCGACACTGTGCGCTTGCAGTAATTTATCACATCAAGTTTTTTGCGCCGTTGCCAGGGATCGACGGTGTTTTTCTTGCTTTTTCTAACGTTTTACGGCTTAACAGTGTGTGTTGAGTGTGTATAGATCTGGAACTTTAGATACAGGATATAAAAAGTGAAGGAAAGCGTTGTGGAAGTGCACTGCAAAAATCCGAGAGGTAACCTCCCAGATTTGGCCGCTAATTAGCGGTAAATACCGCTATTTAGCGGCAATATCTTTCCTTTCCGTTTCTCCCTCAAATTTTGTGTATTTCCTGTATTTATCGTTCTTGATTCTACACAAAAAATAAAAAAAATTATAAAAATCATATTTCAATTGTTTTTATTTTTTCTTTTCCATCTCTTTTGCTCTCCGCCTTCTTCAAAACAAAAAAAAAAAAATTAAAAAAAAAATGTTTCAAAATCAAACTGGTTGCAATCATTGTTGTGATCCATACCATAATTATTATCAGTGTCCATGGATAGGAAGTTCGCTAGGACTAGGTCATAAACAAATTCACAATACATATAATGAACCTACGAGCGCTTCTTATATACAAAATTACAATTGTGAATGGATGAATAATTCTAATTTTGCATATAATCAAGAGCCATATCAAGATAATCCTCCATCTGATCCTTTCTTTATGGGCTATTTATCTTCATGTTCTACATTCAATCATGAACAAGATATTCAATTGAACATGTTAGATGAAAGATTAAAAAGATTAGAAGCGAGATATGTATGTCATGAGAATCTACCTCCAACCACTTCATATCTGTCATCAAATATGTACATGGATCCATCATATCATTCTTCAAATTTCACTCATGATCTCGAGATGCAATCATTTGAGAAAAATAAGGAAAATTACGATCATGAGTCTGAGGAACGAAAATGTAGAATAGAGGAAGATATGGAAGTTTTGCTAAAATCATCATCTCAAAAATCATCCTCTAAAATTGAATCTTGTATGGAAGATCTTCTCAAAGCGATTTCTCAAGCTAAACTTTTTATAGATCAACCATCTAATAGTTTGAACGTATCTGACTCAAACGAGCAATCACTCCAGTCATCTTCTGAAGTAGATATGATTCAAAATGAATTAAATAGTTTTGTGCATGATGAGTCTATAATTCAATATTGTGATCAACCTATTTTAGACCATTGTGGCAATAATTATGAAGAAACCAGTGATAAAGAAAATATTTTGCTTGCTAGTGACACATTATCATTTGATTCTTTTGATGGAAATTGTGAAGAAATTTGTGAAGAAGAATTTTTATCCATTCATAATAACTTGACTAATAATAAGTCTACTAGTATGGCATTTTCTTTTGAGAATTTTGATGACTGGTTTGAAGAAAATTTGCATTACAAGTCCCTAATAATTGAGGAAAGGAAGGAACATCAAAAAGAAGAGATCATGGTACCTGATGACTTAAAAGAGCCCTCCAAATTGAGCTAATGATTCCACAATACCAAAGTGAGTATGTTATTTCACACGTTGATAAAACCAAAATACTTACAAATATGAAAGATGCTCGTGGATGGAATACGAACGATGGTAAAGGTACGCTTTCCAACCTCAAAATTTTATTATTGAATAAAAAAAAGAAAAGTAGAAAAAAATTGAGAAAAATCAAAAATAAGATGGAGAGATTAAATGCAAAACTGACAAAAAGACTAAGTTCATCCATATTAAAACATAAAAGAACACATTATGAAAGTGGAAAGCGATCAAGAGGTCGTAACCGTTTGAATTTTCTAATAAGTGTATAATATTTGTATAATAGTTTTCTTTTCTTTTTTATTTTGCCACCCTTGGTTTGTGTATGAGGGCATACATAAGTTTAGGTGTGGGGGACTAGTTTTTAGAAGATTTTTATTTTTTTTAGGATTTTATTTTTATTTGTAGGATTTTTTTTTTAGATTTTTGGATTTTTTTAGATTTTTGGGTTTCTTTATTTTACACTTTGGGTAGTTTTTAGGGTAACTAACTGAAAATAAATAAAAAAAATTAAAAAAAACTGAAAAGAAAAATAAATTAAAAAAAAACTTATGTATTTTTATCAATAGATAAAACTACATACAGATAAAGGAATAAATTTAGATTTGAAATTGGATAGGAGAGTAGATTGGATGATACACTTTGAATTTTATGAAAAAGATCAAAATCCAAAAAATAAATATTGCTAACAGTAGTTTTGAGGCAAGTATACATCTATTTTTCACTTCACAATAGTTTATTAGATTAAGAACAAAGATGATAACGATTGAGTAAGTTTTCTCTCTCTAAACAAAAAAAAAGAGAAAAAAAGAAAAAAAAGAAAAAAAGTGAGAATAGAATAATGGGGTGAGCCTAAGGCAATAGCCTCGAGAGTGATAAAATAATGGGGTACGCCTGGTATTAAGGCAATAGCCTCAAGAGTGAAAAAAAAGAGTATGATCTGAGTAGTCGGGTATTTTGCGCCTTAGTAAGCGTAAATATTCGCATGAAAGGTGAAATATTCTAAAACAAAAAAGAAAAGGAAAAAAGAAAAGAGTATGAGCCAAGTAATTGTGTATGTTCCGCCTAAGCAAGCGTGAATATTCGCATGAAAGGTGAAATATTCTTAAAAAAAAAAAATTTGTTATGAGAGAGGAGATGAATCATGAGTTAGAGTTGGAGTCCAAAACCGAAATAGACTATCACACGTGCACGTAGATGTATAGGAGCCAATGGATTATCTGTTAGTGGGTATTGAAAGATAGGATTTAAATTTTTGATTAAAATGATTAGTGTATTTGATATGACGCTCGATTTGAAAATTGATAATCTAAATGTAATCTTGAGTTTGTATATTAGTGAGATTAATTGATGAAAATATCATGAAAAAATGATTTTTTCTTTCTTTTGTACAAAATTTTTATTTTTCTTGATTTTCGGTTATCCTTATTTTTCTTTTCTTTATTTCTTAATCTATTTTCTTCTTGAATTTTGTGGGTAAATTCACTGCAAACCCTCACGAGACAACACTCGTCCACTAGAGTAACCTAGGGGTTTAAAGGCTTATTGCACGTGCTAAGTGCAATCGTGATTCCTGCGAAAGTGAGTTAGGATTTTTATTTTTCTTTTTAGATTTAGGTTTTGCTCGAGGACTAGCAAAAGATAGGTGTGGGGGTGTGATGAATATCATATATTGTATTTTTCCTCTCATACTTTATCTATTTTTTTATATAAATAAATGCTACTCGGGTATTTTTAGTGCCTTTTTTAGGTAATTCGATTCATACAAGGAGATGGCAAGAAATCAATGTTGGAGTAGGAAATCAGAGTCCGAAAAGTTTCTAAAGTGAGAAAAACTACGAGACTACGATGTTACAGAGATGAAAAGTCAAATAAAGTCAAGGAAATATAATGAGCAAGACACGAGACGCACGTGGAAGAAATTGTAATTGAGTTACTCGAAATAAAACCGCTATTTAGCGGTTTTAGCCGCCATTTAGCGGTCAAATTTGGGCCCCACATTCTGCATTTTCTTCCCTGGCTTCGATGTAATTTTTTGGCTTTATAGTTCTGCTAGAATTAGGGTTTGATTTCCGAAGCCTATATATTGGCCGTATCATTGTATTCTAGGTTTTATGCAGTAGTTAATGTAGATTAGGATTCTGAAGTTTTGTACTCGTTTTTAATTTAATAAAATTAGGGTTTTGCTGAAGGGGTGGCGAACACAATACCGTGCTCCAGAGGTAAGCCATTGCTTTCTAATCTTTATTTGCTTTTTAGATAGATTTAATTGCTTTCTAGTATAGATTTATTTGCTTTCTAGATTAGATTTTATTGCTTTCTAAAATCATGAGTAGCTAATTAGTCTAGCTCTAGGACGTAGATGAAACTAAGATCCACCATGTAATTGCTTTCTAATATCTTTCTTCTTGAATAAAAATAAATAAAGACATGATTTTTCTCTAAAAGGATTAAAATACAAGAACTCGAAGATGAAGACTTTGATAGGTTATACTTGAATTAGGTTTCTTGATAGCCTATGCTTAGTTAGGGTTTGGGGTTGTTGATTTTATCCTTTTCATTGAATTATCTAAAGATTTAGTTTGTTTTTATGAGAAGTAGTATCTTTGATGAGTTAGACTTGCACACCACTTGATAGCTCATACTTAGGGCACTTTAAATAAAGATTAAACTAAAAAGATCAAATTTTTATGAAAGAAGAAGATAGTAGAAGTAAATACATGGTTGGAAACTAGTGGATTTAGATCCTAGGCTATTTAGATTAATCCAACTTCAACCCAGAATCCTTTGTTAATCCGCTAGACTAAGGAAAGAGTAAGAATCGCAAAAACACCCTAGATCCCTGTGGGACGATTTGTACAGCGCTACACCGACACTGTGCGCTTGCAGTAATTTATCACATCAAGTTTTTGGCGCCGTTGCCGGGGATCGACGGTGTTTTTCTTGCTTTTTCTAACGTTTTACGGCTTAACAGTGTGTGTTGAGTGTGTATAGATCTGGAACTTTAGATACAGGATATAAAAAGTGAAGGAAAGCGTTGTGGAAGTGCACTGCAAAAATCCGAGAGGTAACCTCCCCGATTTGGCCGCTAATTAGCGATAAATACCGCTATTTAGCGGCAATATCTTTCCGTTTCTCCCTCAAATTTTGTGTATTTCCTGTATTTATCGTTCTTGATTCTACACAAAAAATAAAAAAAATTATAAAAATCATATTTCAATTGTTTTTATTTTTTCTTTTCCATCTCTTTCCCTCTCCGCCTTCTTCAAAACAAACAAAAAAAAATTAAAAAAAAAATGTTTCAAAATCAAACTGGTTGCAATCATTGTTGTGATCCATACCATAATTATTATCAGTGTCCATGGATAGGAAGTTCGCTAGGACTAGGTCATAAACAAATTCACAATACATATAATGAACCTACGAGCGCTTCTTATATACAAAATTACAATTGTGAATGGATGAATAATTCTAATTTTGCATATAATCAAGAGCCATATCAAGATAATCCTCCATCTGATCCTTTCTTTATGGGCTATTTATCTTCATGTTCTACATTCAATCATGAACAAGATATTCAATTGAACATGTTAGATGAAAGATTAAAAAGATTAGAAGCGAGATATGTATGTCATGAGAATCTACCTCCAACCACTTCATATCTGTCATCAAATATGTACATGGATCCATCATATCATTCTTCAAATTTCACTCATGATCTCGAGATGCAATCATTTGAGAAAAATAAGGAAAATTACGATCATGAGTCTGAGGAACGAAAATGTAGAATAGAGGAAGATATGAAAGTTTTGCTAAAATCATCATCTCAAAAATCATCCTCTAAAATTGAATCTTGTATGGAAGATCTTCTCAAAGCGATTTCTCAAGCTAAACTTTTTATAGATCAACCATCTAATAGTTTGAACGTATCTGACTCAAACGAGCAATCACTCCAGTCATCTTCTGAAGTAGATATGATTCAAAATGAATTAAATAGTTTTGTGCATGATGAGTCTATAATTCAATATTGTGATCAACCTATTTTAGACCATTGTGGCAATAATTATGAAGAAACCAGTGATAAAGAAAATATTTTGCTTGCTAGTGACACATTATCATTTGATTCTTTTGATGGAAATTGTGAAGAAATTTGTGAAGAAGAATTTTACCCATTCATAATAACTTGACTAATGATAAGTCTACTTGTATGGTATTTTCTTTTGAGAATTTTGATTACAGGTTTGAAGAAAATTTGCATGACAAGCCCCTAATAATTGAGGAAAGGAAGAAACATCAAAAAGAAGAGATCATGGTACCTGATGACTTAAAAGAGCCCTCCAAATTGAGCTAATGATTCCACAATACCAAAGTGAGTATGTTATTTCACACGTTGATAAAACCAAAATACTTACAAATATGAAAGATGCTCGTGGATGGAATACGAACGATGGTAAAGGTACGCTTTCCAACCTCAAAATTTTATTATTGAATAAAAAAAAGAAAAGTAGAAAAAAATTGAGAAAAATCAAAAATAAGATGGAGAGATTAAATGCAAAACTGACAAAAAGACTAAGTTCATCCATATTAAAACATAAAAGAACACATTATGAAAGTGGAAAGCGATCAAGAGGTCGTAACCGTTTGAATTTTCTAATAAGTGTATAATATTTGTATAATAGTTTTCTTTTCTTTTTTATTTTGCCACCCTTGGTTTGTGTATGAGGGCATACATAAGTTTAGGTGTGGGGGACTAGTTTTTAGAAGATTTTTATTTTTTTTAGGATTTTATTTTTATTTGTAGGATTTTTTTTTTTAGATTTTTGGATTTTTTTTAGATTTTTGGGTTTCTTTATTTTACACTTTGGGTAGTTTTTAGGGTAACTAACTGAAAATAAATAAAAAAAATTAAAAAAAACTGAAAAGAAAAATAAATTAAAAAAAAACTTATGTATTTTTATCAATAGATAAACTACTTACAGATAAAGGAATAAATTTAGATTTGAAATTGGATAGGAGAGTAGATTGGATGATACACTTTGAATTTTATGAAAAAGATCAAAATCCAAAAAATAAATATTGCTAACAGTAGTTTTGAGGCAAGTATACATCTATTTTTCACTTCACAATAGTTTATTAGATTAAGAACAAAGATGATAACGATTGAGTAAGTTTTCTCTCTCTAAACAAAAAAAAAAGAGAAAAAAAGAAAAAAAAGAAAAAAAGTGAGAATAGAATAATGGGGTGAGCCTAAGGCAATAGCCTCGAGTGTGATAAAATAATGAGGTACGCCTGGTATTAAGGCAATAGCCTCAAGAGTGAAAAAAAAGAGTATGATCTGAGTAGTCGGGTATTTTGCGCCTTAGTAAGCGTAAATATTCGCATGAAAGGTGAAATATTCTAAAAAAAAAAAGAAAAGGAAAAAAGAAAAGAGTATGAGCCAAGTAATTGTGTATGTTCCGCCTAAGCAAGCGTGAATATTCGCATGAAAGGTGAAATATTCTTAAAAAAAAAAAAATTTGTTATTTGAGAGGAGATGAATCATGAGTTAGAGTTGGAGTCCAAAACCGAAATAGACTATCACACGTGCACGTAGATGTATAGGAGCCAATGGATTATCTGTTAGTGGGTATTGAAAGATAGGATTTAAATTTTTGATTAAAATGATTAGTGTATTTGATATGACGCTCGATTTGAAAATTGATAATCTAAATGTAATCTTGAGTTTGTATATTAGTGAGATTAATTGATGAAAATATCATGAAAAAATGATTTTTTCTTTCTTTTGTACAAAATTTTTATTTTTCTTGATTTTCGGTTATCCTTATTTTTCTTTTCTTTATTTCTTAATCTATTTTCTTCTTGAATTTTGTGGGTAAATTCACTGCAAACCCTCACGAGACAACACTCGTCCACTAGAGTAACCTAGGGGTTTAAAGGCTTATTGCACGTGCTAAGTGCAATCGTGATTCCTGCGAAAGTGAGTTAGGATTTTTATTTTTCTTTTTAGATTTAGGTTTTGCTCGAGGACTAGCAAAAGATAGGTGTGGGGGTGTGATGAATATCATATATTGTATTTTTCCTCTCATACTTTATCTATTTTTGTATATAAATAAATGCTACTCGGGTATTTTTAGTGCCTTTTTTAGGTAATTCGATTCATACAAGGAGATGGCAAGAAATCAATGTTGGAGTAGGAAATCAGAGTCCGAAAAGTTTCTAAAGTGAGAAAAACTACGAGACTACGATGTTACAGAGATGAAAAGTCAAATAAAGTCAAGGAAATATAATGAACAAGACACGAGACGCACGTGGAAGAAATTGCAATTGAGTTACTCGAAATAAAACCGCTATTTAGCGGTTTTAGCCGCCATTTAGCGGTCAAATTTGGGCCCCACATTCTGCATTTTCTTCCCTGGCTTCGATGTAATTTTTTGGCTTTATAGTTCTGCTAGAATTAGGGTTTGATTTCCGAAGCCTATATATTGGCCGTATCATTGTATTCTAGGTTTTATGCAGTAGTTAATGTAGATTAGGATTCTGAAGTTTTGTACTCGTTTTTAATTTAATAAAATTAGGGTTTTGCTGAAGGGGTGGCGAACACAATACCGTGCTCCAGAGGTAAGCCATTGCTTTCTAATCTTTATTTGCTTTTTAGATAGATTTAATTGCTTTCTAGTATAGATTTATTTGCTTTCTAGATTAGATTTTATTGCTTTCTAAAATCATGAGTAGCTAATTAGTCTAGCTCTAGGACGTAGATGAAACTAAGATCCACCATGTAATTGCTTTCTAATATCTTTCTTCTTGAATAAAAATAAATAAAGACATGATTTTTCTCTAAAAGGATTAAAATACAAGAACTCGAAGATGAAGACTTTGATAGGTTATACTTGAATTAGGTTTCTTGATAGCCTATGCTTAGTTAGGGTTTGGGGTTGTTGATTTTATCCTTTTCATTGAATTATCTAAAGATTTAGTTTGTTTTTATGAGAAGTAGTATCTTTGATGAGTTAGACTTGCACACCACTTGATAGCTCATACTTAGGGCACTTTAAATAAAGATTAAACTAAAAAGATCAAATTTTTATGAAAGAAGAAGATAGTAGAAGTAAATACATGGTTGGAAACTAGTGGATTTAGATCCTAGGCTATTTAGATTAATCCAACTTCAACCCAGAATCCTTTGTTAATCCGCTAGACTAAGGAAAGAGTAAGAATCGCAAAAACACCCTAGATCCCTGTGGGACGACTTGTACAGCGCTACACCGACACTGTGCGCTTGCAGTAATTTATCACATCAAGTTTTTGGCGCCGTTGCCGGGGATCGACGGTGTTTTTCTTGCTTTTTCTAACGTTTTACGGCTTAACAGTGTGTGTTGAGTGTGTATAGATCTGGAACTTTAGATACAGGATATAAAAAGTGAAGGAAAGCGTTGTGGAAGTGCACTGCAAAAATCCGAGAGGTAACCTCCCCGATTTGGCCGCTAATTAGCGATAAATACCGCTATTTAGCGGCAATATCTTTCCGTTTCTCCCTCAAATTTTGTGTATTTCCTGTATTTATCGTTCTTGATTCTACACAAAAAATAAAAAAAATTATAAAAATCATATTTCAATTGTTTTTATTTTTTCTTTTCCATCTCTTTCCCTCTCTGCCTTCTTCAAAACAAACCAAAAAAAATTAAAAAAAAAATGTTTCAAAATCAAACTGGTTGCAATCATTGTTGTGATCCATACCATAATTATTATCAGTGTCCATGGATAGGAAGTTCGCTAGGACTAGGTCATAAACAAATTCACAATACATATAATGAACCTACGAGCGCTTCTTATATACAAAATTACAATTGTGAATGGATGAATAATTCTAATTTTGCATATAATCAAGAGCCATATCAAGATAATCCTCCATCTGATCCTTTCTTTATGGGCTATTTATCTTCATGTTCTACATTCAATCATGAACAAGATATTCAATTGAACATGTTAGATGAAAAATTAAAAAGATTAGAAGCGAGATATGTATGTCATGAGAATCTACCTCCAACCACTTCATATCTGTCATCAAATATGTACATGGATCCATCATATCATTCTTCAAATTTCACTCATGATCTCGAGATGCAATCATTTGAGAAAAATAAGGAAAATTACGATCATGAGTCTGAGGAACGAAAATGTAGAATAGAGGAAGATATGGAAGTTTTGCTAAAATCATCATCTCAAAAATCATCCTCTAAAATTGAATCTTGTATGGAAGATCTTCTCAAAGCGATTTCTCAAGCTAAACGTTTTATAGATCAACCATCTAATAGTTTGAACGTATCTGACTCAAACGAGCAATCACTCCAGTCATCTTCTGAAGTAGATATGATTCAAAATGAATTAAATAGTTTTGTGCATGATGAGTCTATAATTCAATATTGTGATCAACCTATTTTAGACCATTGTGGCAATAATTATGAAGAAACCAGTGATAAAGAAAATATTTTGCTTGCTAGTGACACATTATCATTTGATTCTTTTGATGGAAATTGTGAAGAAATTTGTGAAGAAGAATTTTTATCCATTCATAATAACTTGACTAATGATAAGTCTACTAGTATGGCATTTTCTTTTGAGAATTTTGATGACAGGTTTGAAGAAAATTTGCATGACAAGCCCCTAATAATTGAGGAAAGGAAGGAACATCAAAAAGAAGAGATCATGGTACCTGATGACTTAAAAGAGCCCTCCAAAATTGAGCTAATGATTCCACAATACCAAAGTGAGTATGTTATTTCACACGTTGATAAAACCAAAATACTTACAAATATGAAAGATGCTCGTGGATGGAATACGAACGATGGTAAAGGTACGCTTTCCAACCTCAAAATTTTATTATTGAATAAAAAAAAGAAAAGTAGAAAAAAATTGAGAAAAATCAAAAATAAGATGGAGAGATTAAATGCAAAACTGACAAAAAGGCTAAGTTCATCCATATTAAAACATAAAAGAACACATTATGAAAGTGGAAGGCGATCAAGAGGTCGTAACCGTTTGAATTTTCTAATAAGTGTATAATATTTGTATAATAGTTTTCTTTTCTTTTTTATTTTGCCACCCTTGGTTTGTGTATGAGGGCATACATAAGTTTAGGTGTGGGGGACTAGTTTTTAGAAGATTTTTATTTTTTTTAGGATTTTATTTTTATTTGTAGGATTTTTTTTTTTAGATTTTTGGGTTTCTTTATTTTACACTTTGGGTAGTTTTTAGGGCAACTAACTGAAAATAAATAAAAAAAATTAAAAAAATCTGAAAAGAAAAATAAATTAAAAAAAAACTTATGTATTTTTATCAATAGATAAAACTACTTACAGATAAAGGAACAAATTTAGATTTGAAATTGGATAGGAGAGTAGATTGGATGATACACTTTGAATTTTATGAAAAAGATCAAAATCCAAAAAATAAATATTGCTAACAGTAGTTTTGAGGCAAGTATACATCTATTTTTTACTTCACAATAGTTTATTAGATTAAGAACAAAGATGATAACGATTGAGTAAGTTTTCTCTCTCTAAACAAAAAAAAAAGAGAAAAAAAGAAAAAAAAGAAAAAAAGTGAGAATAGAATAATGGGGTGAGCCTAAGGCAATAGCCTCGAGAGTGATAAAATAATGGGGTACGCCTGGTATTAAGGCAATAGCCTCAAGAGTGAAAAAAAAGAGTATGATCTGAGTAGTCGGGTATTTTGCGCCTTAGTAAGCGTAAATATTCGCATGAAAGGTGAAATATTCTAAAAAAAAAAAGAAAAGGAAAAAAGAAAAGAGTATGAGCCAAGTAATTGTGTATGTTCCGCTTAAGCAAGCGTGAATATTCGCATGAAAGGTGAAATATTCTTAAAAAAAAAAAAATTGTTATGAGAGAGGAGATGAATCATGAGTTAGAGTTGAAGTCCAAAACCGAAATAGACTATCACACGTGCACGTAGATGTATAGGAGCCAATGGATTATCTGTTAGTGGGTATTGAAAGATAGGATTTAAATTTTTGATTAAAATGATTAGTGTATTTGATATGACGCTCGATTTGAAAATTGATAATCTAAATGTAATCTTGAGTTTGTATATTAGTGAGATTAATTGATGAAAATATCATGAAAAAACGATTTTTTCTTTCTTTTGTACAAAATTTTTATTTTTCTTGATTTTCGGTTATCCTTATTTTTCTTTTCTTTATTTCTTAATCTATTTTCTTCTTGAATTTTGTGGGTAAATTCACTGCAAACCCTCACGAGACAACACTCGTCCACTAGGGTAACCTAGGGGTTTAAAGGCTTATTGCACGTGCTAAGTGCAATCGTGATTCCTGCGAAAGTGCGTTAGGATTTTTATTTTTCTTTTTAGATTTAGGTTTTGCTCGAGGACTAGCAAAAAATAGGTGTGGGGGTGTGATGAATATCATATATTGTATTTTTCCTCTCATACTTTATCTATTTTTGTATATAAATAAATGCTACTCGGGTATTTTTAGTGCCTTTTTCAAGTAATTCGATTCATACAAGGAGATGGCAAGAAATCAATGTTGGAGTAGGAAATCAGAGTCCGAAAAGTTTCTAAAGTGAGAAAAACTACGAGACTACGATGTTACAGAGATGAAAAGTCAAATAAAGTCAAGGAAATATAATGAGCAAGACACGAGACGCACGTGGAAGAAATTGCAATTGAGTTACTCGAAATAAATCCGCTATTTAGCGGTTTTAGCCGCCATTTAGCGGCCAAATTTGGGCCCACATTCTGAATTTTCTTCCCTGGCTTCGATGTAATTTTTTGGCTTTATAGTTCTGCTAGAATTAGGGTTTGATTTTCGAAGCCTATATATTGGCCGTATCATTGTATTCTAGGTTTTATGCAGTAGTTAATGTAGATTAGGATTCTGAAGTTTTGTACTCGTTTTTAATTTAATAAAATTAGGGTTTTGCTGAAGGAGTGGCGAACACAATACCGTGCTCCAGAGGTAAGCCATTGCTTTCTAATCTTTATTTGCTTTTTAGATAGATTTAATTGCTTTCTAGTATAGATTTATTTGCTTTCTAGATTAGATTTTATTGCTTTCTAAAATCATGAGTAGCTAATTAGTCTAGCTCTAGGACGTAGATGAAACTAAGATCCACCATGTAATTGCTTTCTAATATCTTTCTTCTTGAATAAAAATAAATAAAGACATGATTTTTCTCTAAAAGGATTAAAATACAAGAACTCGAAGATTAAGACTTTGATAGGTTATACTTGAATTAGGTTTCTTGATAGCCTATGCTTAGTTAGGGTTTGGGGTTGTTGATTTTATCCTTTTCATTGAATTATCTAAAGATTTAGTTTGTTTTTATGAGAAGTAGTATCTTTGATGAGTTATGCTTGCACACCACTTGATAGCTCATATTTAGGGCACTTTAAATAAAGATTAAACTAAAAAGATCAAATTTTTATGAAAGAAGAAGATAGTAGAAGTAAATACATGGTTGGAAACTAGTGGATTCTCGATCCTAGGCTATTTAGATTAATCCAACTTCAACCCAGAATCCTTTGTTAATCCGCTAGACTAAGGAAAGAGTAAGAATCGCAAAAACACCCTAGATCCCTGTGGGACGACTTGTACAGCGCTACACCGACACTGTGCGCTTGCAGTAATTTATCACATCAAGTTTTTGGCGCCGTTGCCGGGGATCGACGGTGTTTTTCTTGCTTTTTCTAACGTTTTACGGCTTAACAGTGTGTGTTGAGTGTGTATAGATCTGGAACTTTAGATACAGGATATAAAAAGTGAAGGAAAGCGTTGTGGAAGTGCACTGCAAAAATCCGAGAGGTAACCTCCCCGATTTGGCCGCTAATTAGCGATAAATACCGCTATTTAGCGGCAATATCTTTCCGTTTCTCCCTCAAATTTTGTGTATTTCCTGTATTTATCGTTCTTGATTCTACACAAAAAATAAAAAAAAATTATAAAAATCATATTTCAATTGTTTTTATTTTTTCTTTTCCATCTCTTTCCCTCTCCGCCTTCTTCAAAACAAACAAAAAAAAAATTAAAAAAAAAAAGTTTCAAAATCAAACTGGTTGCAATCATTGTTGTGATCCATACCATAATTATTATCAGTGTCCATGGATAGGAAGTTCGCTAGGACTAGGTCATAAACAAATTCACAATACATATAATGAACCTACGAGCGCTTCTTATATACAAAATTACAATTGTGAATGGATGAATAATTCTAATTTTGCATATAATCAAGAGCCATATCAAGATAATCCTCCATCTGATCCTTTCTTTATGGGCTATTTATCTTCATGTTCTACATTCAATCATGAACAAGATATTCAATTGAACATGTTAGATGAAAGATTAAAAAGATTATAAGCGAGATATGTATGTCATGAGAATCTACCTCCAACCACTTCATATCTGTCATCAAATATGTACATGGATCCATCATATCATTCTTCAAATTTCACTCATGATCTCGAGATGCAATCATTTGAGAAAAATAAGGAAAATTACGATCATGAGTCTGAGGAACGAAAATGTAGAATAGAGGAAGATATGGAAGTTTTGCTAAAATCATCATCTCAAAAATCATCCTCTAAAATTGAATCTTGTATGGAAGATCTTCTCAAAGCGATTTCTCAAGCTAAACGTTTTATAGATCAACCATCTAATAGTTTGAACGTATCTGACTCAAACGAGCAATCACTCCAGTCATCTTCTGAAGTAGATATGATTCAAAATGAATTAAATAGTTTTGTGCATGATGAGTCTATAATTCAATATTGTGATCAGTCTATTTTAGACCATTGTGGCAATAATTATGAAGAAACCAGTGATAAAGAAAATATTTTGCTTGCTAGTGACACATTATCATTTGATTCTTTTGATGGAAATTGTGAAGAAATTTGTGAAGAAGAATTTTTATCCATTCATAATAACTTGACTAATGATAAGTCTACTAGTATGGCATTTTCTTTTGAGAATTTTGATGACAGGTTTGAAGAAAATTTGCATGACAAGCCCCTAATAATTGAGGAAAGGAAGGAACATCAAAAAGAAGAGATCATGGTACCTGATGACTTAAAAGAGCCCTCCAAAATTGAGCTAATGATTCCACAATACCAAAGTGAGTATGTTATTTCACACGTTGATAAAACCAAAATACTTACAAATATGAAAGATGCTCGTGGATGGAATACGAACGATGGTAAAGGTACGCTTTCCAACCTCAAAATTTTATTATTGAATAAAAAAAAGAAAAGTAGAAAAAAATTGAGAAAAATCAAAAATAAGATGGAGAGATTAAATGCAAAACTGACAAAAAGGCTAAGTTCATCCATATTAAAACATAAAAAAACACATTATGAAAGTGGAAAGCGATCAAGAGGTCGTAACCGTTTGAATTTTCTAATAAGTGTATAATATTTGTATAATAGTTTTCTTTTCTTTTTTATTTTGCCACCCTTGGTTTGTGTATGAGGGCATGCATAAGTTTAGGTGTGGGGGACTAGTTTTTAGAAGATTTTTATTTTTTTTAGGATTTTATTTTTATTTGTAGGATTTTTTTTTTTTAGATTTTTGGATTTTTTTTAGATTTTTGGGTTTCTTTATTTTACACTTTGGGTAGTTTTTAGGGTAACTAACTGAAAATAAATAAAAAAAATTAAAAAAAACTGAAAAGAAAAATAAATTAAAAAAACTTATGTATTTTTATCAATAGATAAAACTACTTACAGATAAAGGAACAAATTTAGATTTGAAATTGGATAGGAGAGTAGATTGGATGATACACTTTGAATTTTATGAAAAAGATCAAAATCCAAAAAATAAATATTGCTAACAGTAGTTTTGAGGCAAGTATACATCTATTTTTCACTTCACAATAGTTTATTAGATTAAGAACAAAGATGATAACGATTGAGTAAGTTTTCTCTCTCTAAACAAAAAAAAAAAAGAGAAAAAAAGAAAAAAAAGAAAAAAAGTGAGAATAGAATAATGGGGTGAGCCTAAGGCAATAGCCTCGAGAGTGATAAATTAATGGGGTACGTTTGGTATTAAGGCAATAGCCTCAAGAGTGAAAAAAAAGAGTATGATCTGAGTAATCGGGTATTTTGCGCCTTAGTAAGCGTAAATATTTGCATGAAAGGTGAAATATTCTAAAAAAAAAAGAAAAGGAAAAAAGAAAAGAGTATGAACCAAGTAATTGTGTATGTTGCGCCTAAGCAAGCGTGAATATTCGCATGAAAGGTGAAATATTCTTAAAAAAAAAAAATTTGTTATGAGAGAGGAGATGAATCATGAGTTAGAGTTGGAGTCCAAAACCGAAATAGACTATCACACGTGCACGTAGATATATAGGAGCCAATGAATTATCTGTTAGTGGGTATTGAAAGATAGGATTTAAATTTTTGATTAAAATGATTAGTGTATTTGATATGACGCTCGATTTGAAAATTGATAATCTAAATGTAATCTTGAGTTTGTATATTAGTGAGATTAATTGATGAAAATATCATGAAAAAACGATTTTTTCTTTCTTTTGTCAAAAATTTTTATTTTTCTTGATTTTCGGTTATCCTTATTTTTCTTTTCTTTATTTCTTAATCTATTTTCTTCTTGAATTTTGTGGGTAAATTCACTACAAACCCTCACGAGACAACACTCGTCCACTAGGGTAACCTAGGGGTTTAAAGGCTTGTTGCACGTGCTAAGTGCAATCGTGATTCCTGCGAAAGTGAGTTAGGATTTTTATTTTTCTTTTTAGATTTAGGTTTTGCTCGAGGACTAGCAAAAGATAGGTGTGGGGGTGTGATGAATATCATATATTGTATTTTTCCTCTCATACTTTATCTATTTTTGTATATAAATAAATGCTACTCGGGTATTTTTAGTGCCTTTTTCAGGTAATTCGATTCATACAAGGAGATGGCAAGAAATCAATGTTGGAGTAGGAAATCAGAGTCCGAAAAGTTTCTAAAGTGAGAAAAACTACGAGACTACGATGTTACAGAGATGAAAAGTCAAATAAAGTCAAGGAAATATAATGAGCAAGACACGAGACGCACGTGGAAGAAATTGCAATTGAGTTACTCGAAATAAAACCGCTATTTAGCGGTTTTAGCCGCCATTTAGCGGCCAAATTTGGGCCCCACATTCTGCATTTTCTTCCCTGGCTTCGATATAATTTTTTGGCTTTATAGTTCTGCTAGAATTAGGGTTTGATTTCCGAAGCCTATATATTGGCCGTATCATTTTATTCTAGGTTTTATGCAGTAGTTAATGTAGATTAGGATTCTGAAGTTTTGTACTCGTTTTTAATTTAATAAAATTAGGGTTTTGCTGAAGGGGTGGCGAACACAATACCGTGCTCCAGAGGTAAGCCATTGCTTTCTAATCTTTATTTGCTTTTTAGATAGATTTAATTGCTTTCTAGTATAGATTTATTTGCTTTCTAGATTAGATTTTATTGCTTTCTAAAATCATGAGTAGCTAATTAGTCTAGCTCTAGGACGTAGATGAAACTAAGATCCACCATGTAATTGCTTTCTAATGTCTTTCTTCTTGAATAAAAATAAATAAAGACATGATTTTTCTCTAAAATGATTAAAATACAAGAACTCGAAGATTAAGACTTTGATAGGTTATACTTGAATTAGGTTTCTTGATAGCCTATGCTTAGTTAGGGTTTGGGGTTGTTGATTTTATCCTTTTCATTGAATTATCTAAAGATTTAGTTTGTTTTTATGAGAAGTAGTATCTTTGATGAGTTATGCTTGCACACCACTTGATAGCTCATACTTAGGGCACTTTAAATAAAGATTAAACTAAAAAGATCAAATTTTTATGAAATAAGAAGATAGTAGAAGTAAATACATGGTTGGAAACTAGTGGATTCTAGATCCTAGGCTATTTAGATTAATCCAACTTCAACCCAGAATCCTTTGTTAATCCGCTAGACTAAGGAAAGAGTAAGAATCGCAAAAACACCCTAGATCCCTGTGGGACGACTTGTACAGCGCTCACCGACACTGTGCGCTTGCAGTAATTTATCACATCAAGTTTTTGGCGCCGTTGCCGGGGATCGACGGTGTTTTTCTTGCTTTTTCTAACGTTTTACGGCTTAACAGTGTGTGTTGAGTGTGCATAGATCTGGAACTTTAGATACAGGATATAAAAAGTGAAGGAAAGCGTTGTGGAAGTGCACTGCAAAAATCCGAGAGGTAACCTCCCAGATTTGGCCGCTAATTAGCGGTAAATACAGCTAATTAGCGGCAATATCTTTCCGTTTCTCCCTCAAATTTTGTGTATTTCCTGTATTTATCGTTCTTGATTCTACACAAAAAATAAAAAAATTATAAAAATCATATTTCAATTGTTTTTATTTTTTCTTTTCCATCTCTTTCCCTCTCCGCCTTCTTCAAAACAAACAAAAAAAAATTAAAAAAAAAATGTTTCAAAATCAAACTAGTTGCAATCATTGTTGTGATCCATACCATAATTATTATCAGTGTCCATGGATAGGAAGTTCGCTAGGACTAGGTCATAAACAAATTCACAATACATATAATGAACCTACGAGCGCTTCTTATATACAAAATTACAATTGTGAATGGATGAATAATTCTAATTTTGCATATAATCAAGAGTCATATCAAGATAATCCTCCATCTGATCCTTTATTTATGGGCTATTTATCTTCATGTTCTACATTCAATCATGAACAAGATATTCAATTGAACATGTTAGATGAAAGATTAAAAAGATTAGAAGCGAGATATGTATGTCATGAGAATCTACCTCCAACCACTTCATATCTGTCATCAAATATGTACATGGATCCATCATATCATTCTTCAAATTTCACTCATGATCTCGAGATGCAATCATTTGAGAAAAATAAGGAAAATTACGATCATGAGTCTGAGGAACGAAAATGTAGAATAGAGGAAGATATGGAAGTTTTGCTAAAATCATCATTTCAAAAATCATCCTCTAAAATTGAATCTTGTATGGAAGATCTTCTCAAAGCGATTTCTCAAGCTAAACTTTTTATAGATCAACCATCTAATAGTTTGAACGTATCTGACTCAAACGAGCAATCACTCCAGTCATCTTCTGAAGTAGATATGATTCAAAATGAATTAAATAGTTTTGTGTATGATGAGTCTATAATTCAATATTGTGATCAACTTATTTTAGACCATTGTGGCAATAATTATGAAGAAACCAGTGATAAAGAAAATATTTTGCTTGCTAGTGACACATTATCATTTGATTCTTTTGATGGAAATTGTGAAGAAATTTGTGAAGAAGAATTTTTATCCATTCATAATAACTTGACTAATGATAAGTCTACTAGTATGGCATTTTCTTTTGAGAATTTTGATGACAGGTTTGAAGAAAATTTGCATGACAAGCCCCTAATAATTGAGGGAAGGAAGGAACATCAAAAAGAAGAGATCATGGTACCTGATGACTTAAAAGAGCTCTCCAAAATTGAGCTAATGATTCCACAATACCAAAGTGAGTATGTTATTTCACACGTTGATAAAACCAAAATACTTACAAATATGAAAGATGCTCGTGGATGGAATACGAACGATGGTAAATGTACGCTTTCCAACCTCAAAATTTTATTATTGAATAAAAAAAGAAAAGTAGAAAAAAATTGAGAAAAATCAAAAATAAGATGGAGAGATTAAATGCAAAACTGACAAAAAGGCTAAGTTCATCCATATTAAAACATAAAAGAACACATTATGAAAGTGGAAAGCGATCAAGAGGTCGTAACCGTTTGAATTTTCTAATAAGTGTATAATATTTGTATAATAGTTTTCTTTTCTTTTTTATTTTGCCACCCTTGGTTTGTGTATGAGGGCATACATAAGTTTAGGTGTGGGGGACTAGTTTTTAGAAGATTTTTATTTTTTTTAGGATTTTATTTTTATTTGTAGGATTTTTTTTTTTTAGATTTTTGGATTTTTTTTAGGTTTTTGGATTTCTTTATTTTACACTTTGGGTAGTTTTTAGGGTAACTAACTGAAAATAAATAAAAAAAATTAAAAAAACTGAAAAGAAAAATAAATTAAAAAAAACTTATGTATTTTTATCAATAGATAAAACTACTTATAGATAAAGGAACAAATTTAGATTTGAAATTGGATAGGGGAGTAGATTGGATGATACACTTTGAATTTTATGAAAAAGATCAAAATCTAAAAAATAAATATTGCTAACAGTAGTTTTGAGGCAAGTATACATCTATTTTTCACTTCACAATAGTTTATTAGATTAAGAACAAAAATGATAACGATTGAGTAAGTTTTCTCTCTCTAAACAAAAAAAAAAAAAGAGAAAAAAAGAAAAAAAAGAAAAAAAGTGAGAATAGAATAATGGGGTGAGCCTAAGGCAATAGCCTCGAGAGTGATAAAATAATGGGGTACGCCAGGTATTAAAGCAATAGCCTCAAGAGTGAAAAAAAAGAGTATGATCTGAGTAATCGGGTATTTTGCGCCTTAGTAAGCGTAAATATTCGCATGAAAGGTGAAATATTCTAAAAAAAAAAAGAAAAGTAAAAAAGAAAAGAGTATGAACCAAGTAATTGTGTATGTTGCGCCTAAGCAAGCGTGAATATTCGCATGAAAGGTGAAATATTCTTAAAAAAAAAAAAAATTGTTATGAGAGAGGAGATGAATCATGAGTTAGAGTTGGAGTCCAAAACCGAAATAGACAATCACACGTGCACGTAGATGTATAGAAGCCAATGGATTATCTGTTAGTGGGTATTGAAAGATAGGATTTAAATTTTTGATTAAAATGATTAGTGTATTTGATATGACGCTCGATTTCAAAATTGATAATCTAAATGTAATCTTGAGTTTGTATATTAGTGAGATTAATTGATGAAAATATCGTGAAAAAACGATTTTTTCTTTCTTTTGTACAAAATTTTTATTTTTCTTGATTTTCGGTTATCCTTATTTTTCTTTTCTTTATTTCTTAATTTATTTTCTTCTTGAATTTTGTGGGTAAATTCACTGCAAACCCTCACGAGACAACATTCTTCCACTAGGGTAACCTAGGGGTTTAAAGGCTTATTGCACGTGCTAAGTGCAATCGTGATTCCTGCGAAAGTGAGTTAGGATTTTTATTTTTCTTTTTAGATTTAGGTTTTGCTCGAGAACTAGCAAAAGATAGGTGTGGGGGTGTGATGAATATCATATATTGTATTTTTCCTCTCATACTTTATCTATTTTTGTATATAAATAAATACTACTCGGGTATTTTTAGTGCCTTTTTCAGGTAATTCGATTCATACAAGGAGATGGCAAGAAATCAATGTTGGAGTAGGAAATCAGAGTCCGAAAAGTTTCTAAAGTGAGAAAAACTACGAGACTACGATGTTACAGAGATGAAAAGTCAAATAAAGTCAAGGAAATATAATGAGCAAGACACGAGACGCACGTGGAAGAAATTGCAATTGAGTTACTCGAAATAAAACCGCTATTTAGCGGTTTTAGCCGCCATTTAGCGGCCAAATTTGGGCCCCACATTCTGCATTTTCTTCCCGTACTTCGATGTAATTTTTTGGCTTTATTGTTCTGCTAGAATTATTGTTTGATTTACGAAGCCTATATATTGGCCATATCATTTTATTCTAGGTTTTATGCAGTAGTTAATGTAGATTAGGATTCTGAAGTTTTGTACTCGTTTTTAATTTAATAAAATTAGGGTTTTGCTGAAGGGGTGGCGAACACAATACCGTGCTCCAGAGGTATGCCATTGCTTTCTAATCTTTATTTGCTTTTTAGATAGATTTAATTGCTTTCTAGTATAGATTTATTTGCTTTCTAGATTAGATTTTATTGCTTTCTAAAATCATGAGTAGCTAATTAGTCTAGCTCTAGGACGTAGATGAAACTAAGATCCACCATGTAATTGCTTTCTAATGTCTTTCTTCTTGAATAAAAATAAATAAAGACATGATTTTTCTCTAAAATGATTAAAATACAAGAACTCGAAGATTAAGACTTTGATAGGTTATACTTGAATTAGGTTTCTTGATAGCCTATGCTTAGTTAGGGTTTGGGGTTGTTGATTTTATCCTTTTCATTGAATTATCTAAAGATTTAGTTTGTTTTTATGGGAAGTAGTATCTTTGATGAGTTATGCTTGCACACCACTTGATAGCTCATACTTAGGGCACTTTAAATAAAGATTAAACTAAAAAGATCAAATTTTTATGAAAGAAGAAGATAGTAGAAGTAAATACATGGTTGGAAACTAGTGGATTCTAGATCCTAGGCTATTTAGATTAATCCAATTTCAACCCAGAATCCTTTGTTAATCCGCTAGACTAAGGAAAGAGTAAGAATCGCAAAAACACCCTAGATCCCTGTGGGACGACTTGTACAGCGCTACACCGACACTGTGCGCTTGCAGTAATTTATCACATCAAGTTTTTGGCGCCGTTGCCGGGGATCGACGGTGTTTTTCTTGCTTTTTCTAACGTTTTACGGCTTACCAGTGTGTGTTGAGTGTGTATAGATCTGGAACTTTAGATACATGATATAAAAAGTGAAGGAAAGCGTTGTGGAAGTGCACTGCAAAAATCCGAGAGGTAACCTCCCAGATTTGGCCGCTAATTAGCGGTAAATACCGCTATTTAGCGGCAATATCTTTCCGTTTCTCCCTCAAATTTTGTGTATTTCCTGTATTTATCGTTCTTGATTCTACAAAAAAAATTATAAAAATCATATTTCAATTGTTTTTATTTTTTCTTTTCCATCTCTTTCCCTCTCCGCCTTCTTCAAAACAAACAAAAAAAAATTAAAAAAAAAATGTTTCAAAATCAAACTGGTTGCAATCATTGTTGTGATCCATACCATAATTATTATCAGTGTCCATGGATAGGAAGTTCGCTAGGACTAGGTCATAAACAAATTCACAATACATATAATGAACCTACGAGCGCTTCTTATATACAAAATTACAATTGTGAATGGATGAATAATTCTAATTTTGCATATAATCAAGAGTCATATCAAGATAAAACTCCATCTGATCCTTTCTTTATGGGCTATTTATCTTCATGTTCTACATTCAATCATGAACAAGATATTCAATTGAACATGTTAGATGAAAGATTAAAAAGATTAGAAGCGAGATATGTATGTCATGAGAATCTACCTCCAACCACTTCATATCTGTCATCAAATATGTACATGGATCCATCATATCATTCTTCAAATTTCACTCATGATCTCGAGAAGCAATCATTTGAGAAAAATAAGAAACATTACGATCATGAGTCTGAGGAACGAAAATGTAGAATAGAGGAAGATATGGAAGTTTTGCTAAAATCATCATCTCAAAAATCATCCTCTAAAATTGAATCTTGTATGGAAGATCTTCTCAAAGCGATTTCTCAAGCTAAACTTTTTATAGATCAACCATCTAATAGTTTGAACGTATCTGACTCAAACGAGCAATCACTCCAGTCATCTTCTGAAGTAGATATGATTCAAAATGAATTAAATAGTTTTGTGCATGATGAGTCTATAATTCAATATTGTGATCAACCTATTTTAGACCATTGTGGCAATAATTATGAAGAAAGCAGTGATAAAGAAAATATTTTGCTTGCTAGTGACACATTATCATTTGATTCTTTTGATGGAAATTGTGAAGAAATTTGTGAAGAAGAATTTTTATCCATTCATAATAACTTGACTAATGATAAGTCTACTAGTATGGTATTTTCTTTTGAGAATTTTGATGACAGGTTTGAAGAAAATTTGCATGACAAGCCCCTAATAATTGAGGAAAGGAAGGAACATCAAAAAGAAGAGATCATGGTACCTGATGACTTAAAAGAGCCCTCCAAAATTGAGCTAATGATTCCACAATACCAAAGTGAGTATGTTATTTCACACGTTGATAAAACCAAAATACTTACAAATATGAAAGATGCTCGTGGATGGAATACGAACGATAGTAAATGTACGCTTTCCAACCTCAAAATTTTATTATTGAATAAAAAAAAGAAAAGTAGAAAAAAATTGAGAAAAATCAAAAATAAGATGGAGAGATTAAATGCAAAACTGACCAAAAGGCTAAGTTCATCCATATTAAAACATAAAAGAACATATTATGAAAGTGGAAAGCGATCAAGAGGTCGTAACCGTTTGAATTTTCTAATAAGTGTATAATATTTGTATAATAGTTTTCTTTTCTTTTTTATTTTGCCACCCTTGGTTTGTGTATGAGGGCATACATAAGTTTAGGTGTGGGGGACTAGTTTTTAGAAGATTTTTATTTTTTTTAGGATTTTATTTTTATTTGTAGGATTTTTTTTTTAGATTTTTGGATTTTTTTTAGATTTTTGGGTTTCTTTATTTTACACTTTGGGTAGTTTTTAGGGTAACTAACTGAAAATAAATAAAAAAAATTAAAAAAAACTGAAAAGAAAAATAAATTAAAAAAAAACTTATGTATTTTTATCAATAGATAAAACTACTTACAGATAAAGGAACAAATTTAGATTTGAAATTGGATAGGAGAGTAGATTGGATGATACACTTTGAATTTTATGAAAAAGATCAAAATCCAAAAAATAAATATTGCTAACAGTAGTTTTGAGGCAAGTATACATCTATTTTTCACTTCACAATAGTTTATTAGATTAAGAACAAATATGATAACGATTGAGTAAGTTTTCTCTCTCTAAACAAAAAAAAACAGAGAAAAAAAGAAAAAAAAGAAAAAAAGTGAGAATAGAATAATGGGGTGAGCCTAAGGCAATAGCCTCGAGAGTGATAAAATAATGGGGTACGCCTGGTATTAAGGCAATCCTCAAGAGTGAAAAAAAAGAGTATGATCTGAGTAATCGGGTATTTTGCGTCTTAGTAAGCGTAAATATTCGCATGAAAGGTGAAATATTCTAAAAAAAAAAGAAAAGGAAAAAAGAAAAGAGTATGAACCAAGTAATTGTGTATGTTGCGCCTAAGCAAGCGTGAATATTCGCATGAAAAGTGAAATATTCTTAAAAAAAAAAAATTTGTTATGAGAGAGGAGATGAATCATGAGTTAGAGTTGGAGTCCAAAACCGAAATAGACTATCACACGTGCACGTAGATGTATAGGAGCCAATGGATTATCTGTTAGTGGGTATTGAAAGATAGGATTTAAATTTTTGATTAAAATGATTAGTGTATTTGATATGACGCTCGATTTGAAAATTGATAATCTAAATGTAATCTTGAGTTTGTATATTAGTGAGATTAATTGATGAAAATATCATGAAAAAACGATTTTTTCTTTCTTTTGTACAAAATTTTTATTTTTCTTGATTTTCGGTTATCCTTATTTTTCTTTTCTTTATTTCTTAATCTATTTTCTTCTTGAATTTTGTGGGTAAATTCACTGCAAACCCTCACGAGACAACACTCGTCCACTAGGGTAACCTAGGGGTTTAAAGGCTTATTGCACGTGCTAAGTGCAATCGTGATTCCTGCGAAAGTGAGTTAGGATTTTTATTTTTCTTTTTAGATTTAGGTTTTGCTCGAGAACTAGCAAAAGATAGGTGTGGGGGTGTGATGAATATCATATATTGTATTTTTCCTCTCATACTTTATCCATTTTTGTATATAAATAAATGTTACTCGGGTATTTTTAGTGCCTTTTTCAGATAATTCGATTCATACAAGGAGATGGCAAGAAATCAATGTTGGAGTAGGAAATCATAGTCCGAAAAGTTTCTAAAGTGAGAAAAACTACGAGACTACGATGTTACAGAGATGAAAAGTCAAATAAAGTCAAGGAAATATAATGAACAAGACACGAGACACACGTGGAAGAAATTGAAATTGAGTTACTCGAAATAAAACCGCTATTTAGCGGTTTTAGCCGCCATTTAGCGGCCAAATTTGGGTCCCACATTCTGAATTTTCTTCCCTGGCTTCGATGTAATTTTGTGGCTTTATAGTTCTGCTAGAATTATGGTTTGATTTCCGAAGCCTATATATTGACCGTATCATTGTATTCTAGGTTTTATGCAGTAGTTAATGTAGATTAGGATTCTGAAGTTTTGTACTCGTTTTTAATTTAATAAAATTAGGGTTTTGCTGAAAGGTGGCGAACACAATACCGTGCTCCAGAGGTAAGCCATTGCTTTCTAATCTTTATTTGCTTTTTAGATAGATTTAATTGCTTTCTAGTATAGATTTATTTGCTTTCTAGATTAGATTTTATTGCTTTCTAAAATCATGAGTAGCTAATTAGTCTAGCTCTAGGACGTAGATGAAACTAAGATCCACCATGTAATTGCTTTCTAATGTCTTTCTTCTTGAATAAAAATAAATAAAGACATGATTTTTCTCTAAAATGATTAAAATACAAGAACTCGAAGATTAAGACTTTGATAGGTTATACTTGAATTAGGTTTCTTGATAGCCTATGCTTAGTTAGGGTTTGGGGTTGTTGATTTTATCCTTTTCATTGAATTATCTAAAGATTTAGTTTGTTTTTATGAGAAGTAGTATCTTTGATGAGTTATGCTTGCACACCACTTGATAGCTCATATTTAGGGCACTTTAAATAAAGATTAAACTAAAAAGATCAAATTTTTATGAAAGAAGAAGATAGTAGAAGTAAATACATGGTTGGAAACTAGTGGATTCTAGATCCTAGGCTATTTAGATTAATCCAACTTCAACCCAGAATCCTTTGTTAATCCGCTAGACTAAGGAAAGAGTAAGAATCGCAAAAACACCCTAGATCCCTGTGGGACGACTTGTACAGCGCTACACCGACACTGTGTACTTGCAGTAATTTATCACATCAAGTTTTTGGCGCCGTTGCCGGGGATCGACGGTGTTTTTCTTGCTTTTTCTAACGTTTTACGGCTTACCAGTGTGTGTTGAGTGTGTATAGATCTGGAACTTTAGATACAGGATATAAAAAGTGAAGGAAAGCGTTGTGGAAGTGCACTGCAAAAATCCGAGAGGTAACCTCCCAGATTTGGCCGCTAATTAGCGGTAAATACCGCTATTTAGCGGCAATATCTTTCCGTTTCTCCCTCAAATTTTGTGTATTTCCTGTATTTATCGTTCTTGATTCTACAAAAAAAATTATAAAAATCATATTTCAATTGTTTTTATTTTTTCTTTTCCATCTCTTTCCCTCTCCGCCTTCTTCAAAACAAACAAAAAAAAATTAAAAAAAAAATGTTTCAAAATCAAACTTATTGCAATCATTGTTGTGATCCATACCATAATTATTATCAGTGTCCATGGATAGGAAGTTCGCTAGGACTAGGTCATAAACAAATTCACAATACATATAATGAACCTACGAGCGCTTCTTATATACAAAATTACAATTGTGAATGGATGAATAATTCTAATTTTGCATATAATCAAGAGCCATATCAAGATAATCCTCCATCTGATCCTTTCTTTATGGGCTATTTATCTTCATGTTCTACATTCAATCATGAACAAGATATTCAATTGAACATGTTAGATGAAAGATTAAAAATATTAGAAGCGAGATATGTATGTCATGAGAATCTACCTCCAACCACTTCATATCTGTCATCAAATATGTACATGGATCCATCATATCATTCTTCAAATTTCACTCATGATCTATAGATGCAATCATTTGAGAAAAATAAGGAAAATTACTATCATGAGTCTGAGGAACGAAAATGTAGAATAGAGGAAGATATGGAAGTTTTGCTAAAATCATCATCTCAAAAATCATCCTCTAAAATTGAATCTTGTATGGAAGATCTTCTCAAAGCGATTTCTCAAGCTAAACTTTTTATAGATCAACCATCTAATAGTTTGAACGTATCTGACTCAAACGAGCAATCACTCCAGTCATCTTCTGAAGTAGATATGATTCAAAATGAATTAAATAGTTTTGTGCATGATGAGTCTATAATTCAATATTGTGATCAACCTATTTTAGACCATTGTGGCAATAATTATGAAGAAACCAGTGATAAAGAAAATATTTTGCTTGCTAGTGACACATTATCATTTGATTCTTTTGATGGAAATTGTGAAGAAATTTGTGAAGAAGAATTTTTATCCATTCATAATAACTTGACTAATGATAAGTCTACTAGTATGGCATTTTCTTTTGAGAATTTTGATGACATGTTTGAAGAAAATTTGCATGACAAGCCCCTAATAATTGAGGAAAGGAAGGAACATCAAAAAGAAGAGAACATGGTACCTGATGACTTAAAAGAGCCCTCCAAAATTGAGCTAATGATTCCAAAATACCAAAGTGAGTATGTTATTTCACACGTTGATAAAACCAAAATACGTACAAATATGAAAGATGCTCGTGGATGGAATACGAACGATGGTAAAGGTACGCTTTCCAACCTCAAAATTTTATTATTTAATAAAAAAAAGAAAAGTAGAAAAAAATTGAGAAAAATCAAAAATAAGATGGAGAGATTAAATGCAAAACTGACAAAAAGGCTAAGTTCATCCATATTAAAACATAAAAGAACACATTATGAAAGTGGAAAGCGATCAAGAGGTCGTAACCGTTTGAATTTTCTAATAAGTGTATAATATTTGTATAATAGTTTTCTTTTCTTTTTTATTTTGCCACCCTTGGTTTGTGTATGAGGGCATACATAAGTTTAGGTGTGGGGGACTAGTTTTTAGAAGATTTTTATTTTTTTTAGGATTTTATTTTTATTTGTAGGATTTTTTTTTTTAGATTTTTGGATTTTTTTTAGATTTTTGGGTTTCTTTATTTTACACTTTGGGTAGTTTTTAGGGTAACTAACTGAAAATAAATAAAAAAAATTAAAAAAAACTGAAAAGAAAAATAAATTAAAAAAAAACTTATGTATTTTTATCAATAGATAAAACTACTTACAGATAAAGGAACAAATTTAGATTTGAAATTAGATAGGAGAGTAGATTGGATGATACACTTTGAATTTTATGAAAAAAATCAAAATCCAAAAAATAAATATTGTTAACAGTAGTTTTGAGGCAAGTATACATCTATTTTTCACTTCACAATAGTTTATTAGATTAAGAACAAATATGATAACGATTGAGTAAGTTTTCTCTCTCTAAACAAAAAAAAAAGAGAAAAAAAGAAAAAAAAGAAAAAAAGTGAGAATAGAATAATGGGGTGAGCCTAAGGCAATAGCCTCGAGAGTGATAAAATAATGGGGTACGCCTGGTATTAAGGCAATAGCCTCAAGAGTGAAAAAAAAGAGTATGATCTGAGTAATCGGGTATTTTGCGCCTTAGTAAGCGTAAATATTCGCATGAAAGGTGAAATATTCTAAAAAAAAAAAGAAAAGGAAAAAAGAAAAGAGTATGAACCAAGTAATTGTGTATGTTGCGCCTAAGCAAGCGTGAATATTCGCATGAAAGGTGAAATATTCTTAAAAAAAAAAAAATTGTTATGAGAGAGGAGATGAATCATGAGTTAGAGTTGGAGTCCAAAACCGAAATAGACTATCACACGTGCACGTAGATGTATAGGAGCCAATGGATTATCTGTTAGTGGGTATTGAAAGATAGGATTTAAATTTTTGATTAAAATGATTAGTGTATTTGATATGACGCTCGATTTGAAAATTGATAATCTAAATGTAATCTTGAGTTTGTATATTAGTGAGATTAATTGATGAAAATATCATGAAAAAACGATTTTTTCTTTCTTTTGTACAAAATTTTTATTTTTCTTGATTTTCGGTTATCCTTATTTTTCTTTTCTTTATTTCTTAATCTATTTTCTTCTTGAATTTTGTGGGTAAATTCACTGCAAACCCTCACGAGACAACACTCGTCCACTAGGGTAACCTAGGGGTTTAAAGGCTTATTGCACGTGCTAAGTGCAATCGTGATTCCTGCGAAAGTGAGTTAGGATTTTAATTTTTCTTTTTAGATTTAGGTTTTGCTCGAGAACTAGCAAAAGATAGGTGTGGGGGTGTGATGAATATCATATATTGTATTTTTCCTCTCATACTTTATCTATTTTTGTATATAAATAAATGCTACTCGGGTATTTTTAGTGCCTTTTTCAGGTAATTCGATTCATACAAGGAGATGGCAAGAAATCAATGTTGGAGTAGGAAATCAGAGTCCGAAAAGTTTCTAAAGTGAGAAAAACTACGAGACTACGATGTTACAGAGATGAAAAGTCAAATAAAGTCAAGGAAATATAATGAGCAAGACACGAGACGCACGTGGAAGAAATTTAAATTGAGTTACTCGAAATAAAACCGCTATTTAGCGGTTTTAGCCGCCATTTAGCGGTCATATTTGGGTCCCACATTCTGAATTTTCTTCCCTGGCTTCGATGTAATTTTTTGGCTTTATAGTTCTGCTAGAATAAGGGTTTGATTTCCGAAGCCTATATATTGGCCGTATCATTGTATTCTAGGTTTTATGCAGTAGTTAATGTAGATTAGGATTCTGAAGTTTTGTACTTGTTTTTAATTTAATAAAATTAGGGTTTTGCTGAAGGGGTGGCGAACACAATACCGTGCTCCAGAGGTAAGCCATTGCTTTCTAATCTTTATTTGCTTTTTAGATAGATTTAATTGCTTTCTAGTATAGATTTATTTGCTTTCTAGATTAGATTTTATTGCTTTCTAAAATCATGAGTAGCTAATTAGTCTAGCTCTAGGACGTAGATGAAACTAAGATCCACCATGTAATTGCTTTCTAATGTCTTTCTTCTTGAATAAAAATAAATAAAGACATGATTTTTCTCTAAAATGATTAAAATACAAGAACTCGAAGATTAAGACTTTGATAGGTTATACTTGAATTAGGTTTCTTGATAGCCTATGCTTAGTTAGGGTTTGGGGTTGTTGATTTTATCCTTTTCATTGAATTATCTAAAGATTTAGTTTGTTTTTATGAGAAGTAGTATCTTTGATGAGTTATGCTTGCACACCACTTGATAGCTCATACTTAGGGCACTTTAAATAAAGATTAAACTAAAAAGATCAAATTTTTATGAAAGAAGAAGATAGTAGAAGTAAATACATGGTTGGAAACTAGTGGATTCTAGATCCTAGGCTATTTAGATTAATCCAACTTCAACCCAGAATCCTTTGTTAATCCGTTAGACTAAGGAAAGAGTAAGAATCGCAAAAACACCCTAAATTCCTGTGGGACGACTTGTACAGCGCTACACCGACACTGTGCGCTTGCAGTAATTTATCACATCAAGTTTTTGGTGCCGTTGCCGGGGATCGACGGTGTTTTTCTTGCTTTTTCTAACGTTTTACGGCTTAACAGTGTGTGTTGAGTGTGTATAAATCTGGAACTTTAGATACAGGATATAAAAAGTGAAGGAAAGCGTTGTGGAAGTGCACTGCAAAAATCCGAGAGGTAACCTCCCAGATTTGGCCGCTAATTAGCGGTAAATACCGCTATTTAGCGGCAATATCTTTCCGTTTCTCCCTCAAATTTTGTGTATTTTCTGTATTTATCGTTCTTGATTCTAGACAAAAAATAAAAAAAAATTATAAAAATCATATTTCAATTGTTTTTATTTTTTCTTTTCCATCTCTTTCCCTCTCCGCCTTCTTCAAAACAAACAAAAAAAAATTAAAAAAAAAATGTTTCAAAATCAAACTGGTTGCAATCATTGTTGTGATCCATACCATAATTATTATCAGTATCCATGGATAGGAAGTTCGCTAGGATTAGGTCATAAACAAATTCACAATACATATAATGAACCTACGAGCGCTTCTTATATACAAAATTACAATTGTGAATGGATGAATAATTCTAATTTTGCATATAATCAAGAGCCATATCAAGATAATCCTCCATCTGATCCTTTCTTTATGGGTTATTTATCTTCATGTTCTACATTCAATCATGAACAAGATATTCAATTGAACATGTTAGATGAAAAATTAAAAAGATTAGAAGCGAGATATGTATGTCATGAGAATCTACCTCCAACCACTTCATATCTGTCATCAAATATGTACATGGATCCATCATATCATTCTTCAAATTTCACTCATGATCTCGAGATGCAATCATTTGAGAAAAATAAGGAAAATTACGATCATGAGTCTGAGGAACGAAAATATAGAATAGAGGAAGATATGGAAGTTTTGCTAAAATCATCATCTCAAAAATCATCCTCTAAAATTGAATCTTGTATGGAAGATCTTCTCAAAGCGATTTCTCAAACTAAACTTTTTATAGATCAACCATCTAATAGTTTGAACGTATCTGACTCAAACGAGCAATCACTCCAGTCATCTTCTGAAGTAGATATGATTCAAAATGAATTAAATAGTTTTGTGCATAATGAGTCTATAATTCAATATTGTGATCAACCTATTTTAGACCATTGTGGCAATAATTATGAAGAAATCAGTGATAAAGAAAATATTTTGCTTGCTAGTGACACATTATCATTTGATTCTTTTGATGGAAATTGTGAAGAAATTTGTGAAGAAGAATTTTTATCCATTCATAATAACTTGACTAATGATAAGTCTACTAGTATGGCATTTTCTTTTGAGAATTTTGATGACAGGTTTGAAGAAAATTTGCATGACAAGCCCCTAATAATTGAGGAAAGGAAGGAACATCAAAAAGAAGAGATCATGGTACCTGATGACTTAAAAGAGCCCTCCAAAATTGAGCTAATGATTCCACAATACCAAAGTGAGTATGTTATTTCACACGTTGATAAAACCAAAATACTTACAAATATGAAAGATGCTCGTGGATGGAATACGAACGATGGTAAAGGTACGCTTTCCAACCTCAAAATTTTATTATTTAATAAAAAAAAGAAAAGTAGAAAAAAATTGAGAAAAATCAAAAATAAGATGGAGAGATTAAATGCAAAACTGACAAAAAGGCTAAGTTCATCCATATTAAAACATAAAAGAACACATTATGAAAGTGGAAAGCGATCAAGAGGTCGTAACCGTTTGAATTTTCTAATAAGTGTATAATATTTGTATAATAGTTTTCTTTTCTTTTTTATTTTGCCACCCTTGGTTTGTGTATGAGGGCATACATAAGTTTAGGTGTGGGGGACTAGTTTTTAGAAGATTTTTATTTTTTTTAGGATTTTATTTTTATTTGTAGGATTTTTTTTTTTAGATTTTTGGATTTTTTTTAGATTTTTGGGTTTCTTTATTTTACACTTTGGCTAGTTTTTAGGGTAACTAACTGAAAATAAATAAAAAAAATTAAAAAAAACTGAAAAGAAAGATAAATTAAAAAAAAACTTATGTATTTTTATCAATAGATAAAACTACTTACAGATAAAGGAATAAATTAAGATTTGAAATTGGATAGGAGAGTAGATTGGATGATACACTTTGAATTTTATGAAAAAGATCAAAATCCAAAAAATAAATATTGCTAACAGTAGTTTTGAGGCAAGTATACATCTATTTTTCACTTCACAATAGTTTATTAGATTAAGAACAAAGATGATAACGATTGAGTAAGTTTTCTCTCTCTAAACAAAAAAAAAAGAGAAAAAAAGAAAAAAAAGAAAAAAGTGAGAATAGAATAATGGGGTGAGCCTAAGGCAATAGCCTCGAGAGTGATAAAATAATGGGGTACGCCTGGTATTAAGGCAATAGCCTCAAGAGTGAAAAAAAAGAGTATGATCTGAGTAATCGGGTATTTTGCGCCTTAGTAAGCGTAAATATTCGCATGAAAGGTGAAATATTCTAAAAAAAAAAGAAAAGGAAAAAAGAAAAGAGTATGAACCAAGTAATTGTGTATGTTGCGCCTAAGCAAGCATGAATATTCGCATGAAAGGTGAAATATTCTTTAAAAAAAAAAAATTTGTTATGAGAGAGGAGATGAATCATAAGTTAGAGTTGGAGTCCAAAACCGAAATAGACTATCACACGTGCACGTAGATGTATAGGAGCCAATGGATTATCTGTTAGTGGGTATTGAAAGATAGGATTTAAATTTTTGATTAAAATGATTAGTGTATTTGATATGACGCTCGATTTGAAAATTGATAATCTAAATGTAATCTTGAGTTTGTATATTAGTGAGATTAATTGATGAAAATATCATGAAAAAATGATTTTTTCTTTCTTTTGTACAAAATTTTTATTTTTCTTGATTTTCGGTTATCCTTATTTTTCTTTTCTTTATTTCTTAATCTATTTTCTTCTTGAATTTTGTGGGTAAATTCACTGCAAACCCTCACGAGACAACACTCGTCCACTAGGGTAACCTAGGGGTTTAAAGGCTTATTGCACGTGCTAAGTGCAATCGTGATTCCTGCGAAAGTGAGTTAGGATTTTTATTTTTCTTTTTAGATTTAGGTTTTGCTCGAGGACTAGCAAAAGATAGGTGTGGGGGTGTGATGAATATCATATATTGTATTTTTCCTCTCATACTTTATCTATTTTTGTATATAAATAAATGCTACTCGGGTATTTTTAGTGCCTTTTTCAGGTAATTCGATTCATACAAGGAGATGGCAAGAAATCAATGTTGGAGTAGGAAATCAGAGTCCGAAAAGTTTCTAAAGTGAGAAAAACTACGAGACTACGATGTTACAGAGATGAAAAGTCAAATAAAGTCAAGGAAATATAATGAGCAAGACACGAGACGCACGTGGAAGAAATTGAAATTGAGTAACTCGAAATAAAACCGGTATTTAGCGGTTTCAGCCGCCATTTAGCGGCCATATTTGGGTCCCACATTCTGAATTTTCTTCCCTGGTTTCGATGTAATTTTGTGGCTTTATAGTTCTGCTAGAATAAGGGTTTGATTTTCGAAGCCTATATATTGGCCGTATCATTGTATTCTAGGTTTTATGCAGTAGTTAATGTAGATTAGGATTCTGAAGTTTTGTACTTGTTTTTAATTTAATAAAATTAGGGTTTTGCTGAAGGGGTGGCGAACACAATACCGTGCTCCAGAGGTAAGTCATTGCTTTCTAATCTTTATTTGCTTCTTAGATAGATTTAATTGCTTTCTAGTATAGATTTATTTGCTTTCTAGATTAGATTTTATTGCTTTCTAAAATCATGAGTAGCTAATTAGTCTAGCTCTAGGACGTAGATGAAACTAAGATCCACCATGTAATTGCTTTCTAATGTCTTTCTTCTTGAATAAAAATAAATAAAGACATGATTTTTCTCTAAAAGGATTAAAATACAAGAACTCGAAGATTAAGACTTTGATAGGTTATACTTGAATTAGGTTTCTTGATAGCCTATGCTTAGTTAGGGTTTGGGGTTATTGATTTTATACTTTTCATTGAATTATCTAAAGATTTAGTTTGTTTTTATGAGAAGTAGTATCTTTGATGAGTTATGCTTGCACACCACTTGATAGCTCATACTTAGGGCACTTTAAATAAAGATTAAACTAAAAAGATCAAATTTTTATGAAAGAAGAAGATAGTAGAAATAAATACATGGTTGGAAACTAGTGGATTCTAGATCCTAGACTATTTAGATTAATCCAACTTCAATCCAGAATCCGATGTTAATCCGCTAGACTAAGGAAAGAGTAAGAATCGCAAAAACACCCTAGATCCCTGTGGGACGACTTGTACAGCGCTACACCGACACTGTGCACTTGCAGTAATTTATCACATCAAGTTTTTGGCGCCGTTGCCGGGGATCGACGGTGTTTTTCTTGCTTTTTCTAACGTTTTACGGCTTAACAGTGTGTGTTGAGTGTGTATAAATCTGGAACTTTAGATACAGGATATAAAAAGTGAAGGAAAGCGTTGTGGAAGTGCACTGCAAAAATCCGAGAGGTAACCTCCCAGATTTGGCCGCTAATTAGCGGTAAATACCGCTATTTAGCGGCAATATCTTTCCGTTTCTCCCTCAAATTTTGTGTATTTTCTGTATTTATCGTTCTTGATTCTAGACAAAAAATAAAAAAAAATTATAAAAATCATATTTCAATTGTTTTTATTTTTTCTTTTCCATCTCTTTCCCTCTCCGCCTTCTTCAAAACAAACAAAAAAAAATTAAAAAAAAAATGTTTCAAAATCAAACTGGTTGCAATCATTGTTGTGATCCATACCATAATTATTATCAGTATCCATGGATAGGAAGTTCGCTAGGATTAGGTCATAAACAAATTCACAATACATATAATGAACCTACGAGCGCTTCTTATATACAAAATTACAATTGTGAATGGATGAATAATTCTAATTTTGCATATAATCAAGAGCCATATCAAGATAATCCTCCATCTGATCCTTTCTTTATGGGTTATTTATCTTCATGTTCTACATTCAATCATGAACAAGATATTCAATTGAACATGTTAGATGAAAGATTAAAAAGATTAGAAGCGAGATATGTATGTCATGAGAATCTACCTCCAACCACTTCATATCTGTCATCAAATATGTACATGGATCCATCATATCATTCTTCAAATTTCACTCATGATCTCGAGATGCAATCATTTGAGAAAAATAAGGAAAATTACGATCATGAGTCTGAGGAACGAAAATATAGAATAGAGGAAGATATGGAAGTTTTGCTAAAATCATCATCTCAAAAATCATCCTCTAAAATTGAATCTTGTATGGAAGATCTTCTCAAAGCGATTTCTCAAACTAAACTTTTTATAGATCAACCATCTAATAGTTTGAACGTATCTGACTCAAACGAGCAATCACTCCAGTCATCTTCTGAAGTAGATATGATTCAAAATGAATTAAATAGTTTTGTGCATGATGAGTCTATAATTCAATATTGTGATCAACCTATTTTAGACCATTGTGGCAATAATTATGAAGAAATCAGTGATAAAGAAAATATTTTGCTTGCTAGTGACACATTATCATTTGATTCTTTTGATGGAAATTGTGAAGAAATTTGTGAAGAAGAATTTTTATCCATTCATAATAACTTGACTAATGATAAGTCTACTAGTATGGCATTTTCTTTTGAGAATTTTGATGACAGGTTTGAAGAAAATTTGCATGACAAGCCCCTAATAATTGAGGAAAGGAAGGAACATCAAAAAGAAGAGATCATGGTACCTGATGACTTAAAAGAGCCCTCCAAAATTGAGCTAATGATTCCACAATACCAAAGTGAGTATGTTATTTCACACGTTGATAAAACCAAAATACTTACAAATATGAAAGATGCTCGTGGATGGAATACGAACGATGGTAAAGGTACGCTTTCCAACCTCAAAATTTTATTATTGAATAAAAAAAAGAAAAGTAGAAAAAAATTGAGAAAAATCAAAAATAAGATGGAGAGATTAAATGCAAAACTGACAAAAAGGCTAAGTTCATCCATATTAAAACATAAAAGAACACATTATGAAAGTGGAAAGCGATCAAGAGGTCGTAACCGTTTGAATTTTCTAATAAGTGTATAATATTTGTATAATAGTTTTCTTTTCTTTTTTATTTTGCCACCCTTGGTTTGTGTATGAGGGCATACATAAGTTTAGGTGTGGGGGACTAGTTTTTAGAAGATTTTTATTTTTTTTAGGATTTTATTTTTATTTGTAGGATTTTTTTTTTTAGATTTTTGGATTTTTTTTAGATTTTTGGGTTTCTTTATTTTACACTTTGGGTAGTTTTTAGGGTAACTAACTGAAAATAAATAAAAAAAATTAAAAAAAACTGAAAAGAAAGATAAATTAAAAAAAAAACTTATGTATTTTTATCAATAGATAAAACTACTTACAGATAAAGGAATAAATTTAGATTTGAAATTGGATAGGAGAGTAGATTGGATGATACACTTTGAATTTTATGAAAAAGATCAAAATCCAAAAAATAAATATTGCTAACAGTAGTTTTGAGGCAAGTATACATCTATTTTTCACTTCACAATAGTTTATTAGATTAAGAACAAAGATGATAACGATTGAGTAAGTTTTCTCTCTCTAAACAAAAAAAAAAGAGAAAAAAAGAAAAAAAAGAAAAAAGTGAGAATAGAATAATGGGGTGAGCCTAAGGCAATAGCCTCGAGAGTGATAAAATAATGGGGTACGCCTGGTATTAAGGCAATAGCCTCAAGAGTGAAAAAAAAGAGTATGATCTGAGTAATCGGGTATTTTGCGCCTTAGTAAGCGTAAATATTCGCATGAAAGGTGAAATATTCTAAAAAAAAAAGAAAAGGAAAAAAGAAAAGAGTATGAACCAAGTAATTGTGTATGTTGCGCCTAAGCAAGCATGAATATTCGCATGAAAGGTGAAATATTCTTTAAAAAAAAAAAAATTGTTATGAGAGAGGAGATGAATCATAAGTTAGAGTTGGAGTCCAAAACCGAAATAGACTATCACACGTGCACGTAGATGTATAGGAGCCAATGGATTATCTGTTAGTGGGTATTGAAAGATAGGATTTAAATTTTTGATTAAAATGATTAGTGTATTTGATATGACGCTCGATTTGAAAATTGATAATCTAAATGTAATCTTGAGTTTGTATATTAGTGAGATTAATTGATGAAAATATCATGAAAAAACGATTTTTTCTTTATTTTGTACAAAATTTTTATTTTTCTTGATTTTCGGTTATCCTTATTTTTCTTTTCTTTATTTCTTAATCTATTTTCTTCTTGAATTTTGTGGGTAAATTCACTGCAAACCCTCACGAGACAACACTCGTCCACTAGGGTAACCTAGGGGTTTAAAGGCTTATTGCACGTGCTAAGTGCAATCGTGATTCCTGCGAAAGTGAGTTAGGATTTTTATTTTTCTTTTTAGATTTAGGTTTTGCTCGAGGACTAGCAAAAGATAGGTGTGGGGGTGTGATGAATATCATATATTGTATTTTTCCTCTCATACTTTATCTATTTTTGTATATAAATAAATGCTACTCGGGTATTTTTAGTGCCTTTTTCAGGTAATTCGATTCATACAAGGAGATGGCAAGAAATCAATGTTGGAGTAGGAAATCAGAGTCCGAAAAGTTTCTAAAGTGAGAAAAACTACGAGACTACGATGTTACAGAGATGAAAAGTCAAATAAAGTCAAGGAAATATAATGAGCAAGACACGAGACGCACGTGGAAGAAATTGAAATTGAGTAACTCGAAATAAAATCGGTATTTAGCGGTTTCAGCCGCCATTTAGCGGCCATATTTGGGTCCCACATTCTGAATTTTCTTCCCTGGTTTCGATGTAATTTTGTGGCTTTATAGTTCTGCTAGAATAAGGGTTTGATTTTCGAAGCCTATATATTGGCCGTATCATTGTATTCTAGGTTTTATGCAGTAGTTAATGTAGATTAGGATTCTGAAGTTTTGTACTTGTTTTTAATTTAATAAAATTAGGGTTTTGCTGAAGGGGTGGCGAACACAATACCGTGCTCCAGAGGTAAGTCATTGCTTTCTAATCTTTATTTGCTTCTTAGATAGATTTAATTGCTTTCTAGTATAGATTTATTTGCTTTCTAGATTAGATTTTATTGCTTTCTAAAATCATGAGTAGCTAATTAGTCTAGCTCTAGGACGTAGATGAAACTAAGATCCACCATGTAATTGCTTTCTAATGTCTTTCTTCTTGAATAAAAATAAATAAAGACATGATTTTTCTCTAAAAGGATTAAAATACAAGAACTCGAAGATTAAGACTTTGATAGGTTATACTTGAATTAGGTTTCTTGATAGCCTATGCTTAGTTAGGGTTTGGGGTTATTGATTTTATACTTTTCATTGAATTATCTAAAGATTTAGTTTGTTTTTATGAGAAATAGTATCTTTGATGAGTTATGCTTGCACACCACTTGATAGCTCATACTTAGGGCACTTTAAATAAAGATTAAACTAAAAAGATCAAATTTTTATGAAAGAAGAAGATAGTAGAAATAAATACATGGTTGGAAACTAGTGGATTCTAGATCCTAGACTATTTAGATTAATCCAACTTCAATCCAGAATCCGATGTTAATCCGCTAGACTAAGGAAAGAGTAAGAATCGCAAAAACACCCTAGATCCCTGTGGGACGACTTGTACAGCGCTACACCGACACTGTGCACTTGCAGTAATTTATCACATCAAGTTTTTGGCGCCGTTGCCGGGGATCGACGGTGTTTTTCTTGCTTTTTCTAACGTTTTACGGCTTAACAGTGTGTGTTGAGTGTGTATAAATCTGGAACTTTAGATACAGGATATAAAAAGTGAAGGAAAGCGTTGTGGAAGTGCACTGCAAAAATCCGAGAGGTAACCTCCCAGATTTGGCCGCTAATTAGCGGTAAATACCGCTATTTAGCGGCAATATCTTTCCGTTTCTCCCTCAAATTTTGTGTATTTTCTGGATTTATCGTTCTTGATTCTAGACAAAAAATAAAAAAAAATTATAAAAATCATATTTCAATTGTTTTTATTTTTTCTTTTCCATCTCTTTCCCTCTCCGCCTTCTTCAAAACAAACAAAAAAAAATTAAAAAAAAAATGTTTCAAAATCAAACTGGTTGCAATCATTGTTGTGATCCATACCATAATTATTATCAGTATCCATGGATAGGAAGTTCGCTAGGATTAGGTCATAAACAAATTCACAATACATATAATGAACCTACGAGCGCTTCTTATATACAAAATTACAATTGTGAATGGATGAATAATTCTAATTTTGCATATAATCAAGAGCCATATCAAGATAATCCTCCATCTGATCCTTTCTTTATGGGTTATTTATCTTCATGTTCTACATTCAATCATGAACAAGATATTCAATTGAACATGTTAGATGAAAAATTAAAAAGATTAGAAGCGAGATATGTATGTCATGAGAATCTACCTCCAACCACTTCATATCTGTCATCAAATATGTACATGGATCCATCATATCATTCTTCAAATTTCACTCATGATCTCGAGATGCAATCATTTGAGAAAAATAAGGAAAATTACGATCATGAGTCTGAGGAACGAAAATATAGAATAGAGGAAGATATGGAAGTTTTGCTAAAATCATCATCTCAAAAATCATCCTCTAAAATTGAATCTTGTATGGAAGATCTTCTCAAAGCGATTTCTCAAACTAAACTTTTTATAGATCAACCATCTAATAGTTTGAACGTATCTGACTCAAACGAGCAATCACTCCAGTCATCTTCTGAAGTAGATATGATTCAAAATGAATTAAATAGTTTTGTGCATGATGAGTCTATAATTCAATATTGTGATCAACCTATTTTAGACCATTGTGGCAATAATTATGAAGAAATCAGTGATAAAGAAAATATTTTGCTTGCTAGTGACACATTATCATTTGATTCTTTTGATGGAAATTGTGAAGAAATTTGTGAAGAAGAATTTTTATCCATTCATAATAACTTGACTAATGATAAGTCTACTAGTATGACATTTTCTTTTGAGAATTTTGATGACAGGTTTGAAGAAAATTTGCATGACAAGCCCCTAATAATTGAGGAAAGGAAGGAACATCAAAAAGAAGAGATCATGGTACCTGATGACTTAAAAGAGCCCTCCAAAATTGAGCTAATGATTCCACAATACCAAAGTGAGTATGTTATTTCACACGTTGATAAAACCAAAATACTTACAAATATGAAAGATGCTCGTGGATGGAATACGAACGATGGTAAAGGTACGCTTTCCAACCTCAAAATTTTATTATTGAATAAAAAAAAGAAAAGTAGAAAAAAATTGAGAAAAATCAAAAATAAGATGGAGAGATTAAATGCAAAACTGACAAAAAGGCTAAGTTCATCCATATTAAAACATAAAAGAACACATTATGAAAGTGGAAAGCGATCAAGAGGTCGTAACCGTTTGAATTTTCTAATAAGTGTATAATATTTGTATAATAGTTTTCTTTTCTTTTTTATTTTGCCACCCTTGGTTTGTGTATGAGGGCATACATAAGTTTAGGTGTGGGGGACTAGTTTTTAGAAGATTTTTATTTTTTTTAGGATTTTATTTTTATTTGTAGGATTTTTTTTTTTAGATTTTTTGATTTTTTTTAGATTTTTGGGTTTCTTTATTTTACACTTTGGGTAGTTTTTAGGGTAACTAACTGAAAATAAATAAAAAAAATTAAAAAAAACTGAAAAGAAAGATAAATTAAAAAAAAACTTATGTATTTTTATCAATAGATAAAACTACTTACAGATAAAGGAATAAATTTAGATTTGAAATTGGATAGGAGAGTAGATTGGATGATACACTTTGAATTTTATGAAAAAGATCAAAATCCAAAAAATAAATATTGCTAACATTAGTTTTGAGGCAAGTATACATCTATTTTTCACTTCACAATAGTTTATTAGATTAAGAACAAAGATGATAACGATTGAGTAAGTTTTCTCTCTCTAAACAAAAAAAAAAGAGAAAAAAAGAAAAAAAAGAAAAAAGTGAGAATAGAATAATGGGGTGAGCCTAAGGCAATAGCCTCGAGAGTGATAAAATAATGGGGTACGCCTGGTATTAAGGCAATAGCCTCAAGAGTGAAAAAAAAGAGTATGATCTGAGTAATCGGGTATTTTGCGCCTTAGTAAGCGTAAATATTCGCATGAAAGGTGAAATATTCTAAAAAAAAAAGAAAAGGAAAAAAGAAAAGAGTATGAACCAAGTAATTGTGTATGTTGCGCCTAAGCAAGCATGAATATTCGCATGAAAGGTGAAATATTCTTTAAAAAAAAAAAATTTGTTATGAGAGAGGAGATGAATCATAAGTTAGAGTTGGAGTCCAAAACCGAAATAGACTATCACACGTGCACGTAGATGTATAGGAGCCAATGGATTATCTGTTAGTGGGTATTGAAAGATAGGATTTAAATTTTTGATTAAAATGATTAGTGTATTTGATATGACGCTCGATTTGAAAATTGATAATCTAAATGTAATCTTGAGTTTGTATATTAGTGAGATTAATTGATGAAAATATCATGAAAAAACGATTTTTTCTTTCTTTTGTACAAAATTTTTATTTTTCTTGATTTTCGGTTATCCTTATTTTTCTTTTCTTTATTTCTTAATCTATTTTCTTCTTGAATTTTGTGGGTAAATTCACTGCAAACCCTCACGAGACAACACTCGTCCACTAGGGTAACCTAGGGGTTTAAAGGCTTATTGCACGTGCTAAGTGCAATCGTGATTCCTGCGAAAGTGAGTTAGGATTTTTATTTTTCTTTTTAGATTTAGGTTTTGCTCGAGGACTAGCAAAAGATAGGTGTGGGGGTGTGATGAATATCATATATTGTATTTTTCCTCTCATACTTTATCTATTTTTGTATATAAATAAATGCTACTCGGGTATTTTTAGTGCCTTTTTCAGGTAATTCGATTCATACAAGGAGATGGCAAGAAATCAATGTTGGAGTAGGAAATCAGAGTCCGAAAAGTTTCTAAAGTGAGAAAAACTACGAGACTACGATGTTACAGAGATGAAAAGTCAAATAAAGTCAAGGAAATATAATGAGCAAGACACGAGACGCACGTGGAAGAAATTGAAATTGAGTAACTCGAAATAAAACCGGTATTTAGCGGTTTCAGCAGCCATTTAGCGGCCATATTTGGGTCCCACATTCTGAATTTTCTTCCCTGGTTTCGATGTAATTTTGTGACTTTATAGTTCTGCTAGAATAAGGGTTTGATTTTCGAAGCCTATATATTGGCCGTATCATTGTATTCTAGGTTTTATGCAGTAGTTAATGTAGATTAGGATTCTGAAGTTTTGTACTTGTTTTTAATTTAATAAAATTAGGGTTTTGCTGAAGGGGTGGCGAACACAATACCGTGCTCCAGAGGTAAGTCATTGCTTTCTAATCTTTATTTGCTTCTTAGATAGATTTAATTGCTTTCTAGTATAGATTTATTTGCTTTCTAGATTAGATTTTATTGCTTTCTAAAATCATGAGTAGCTAATTAGTCTAGCTCTAGGACGTAGATGAAACTAAGATCCACCATGTAATTGCTTTCTAATGTCTTTCTTCTTGAATAAAAATAAATAAAGACATGATTTTTCTCTAAAAGGATTAAAATACAAGAACTCGAAGATTAAGACTTTGATAGGTTATACTTGAATTAGGTTTCTTGATAGCCTATGCTTAGTTAGGGTTTGGGGTTATTGATTTTATACTTTTCATTGAATTATCTAAAGATTTAGTTTGTTTTTATGAGAAGTAGTATCTTTGATGAGTTATGCTTGCACACCACTTGATAGCTCATACTTAGGGCACTTTAAATAAAGATTAAACTAAAAAGATCAAATTTTTATGAAAGAAGAAGATAGTAGAAATAAATACATGGTTGGAAACTAGTGGATTCTAGATCCTAGACTATTTAGATTAATCCAACTTCAATCCAGAATCCGATGTTAATCCGCTAGACTAAGGAAAGAGTAAGAATCGCAAAAACACCCTAGATCCCTGTGGGACGACTTGTACAGCGCTACACCGACACTGTGCACTTGCAGTAATTTATCACATCAAGTTTTTGGCGCCGTTGCCGGGGATCGACGGTGTTTTTCTTGCTTTTTCTAACGTTTTACGGCTTAGCAGTATGTGTTGAGGTGTATAGATCTGGAACTTTAGATACAGGATATAAAAAGTGAAGGAAAGCGTTGTGGAAGTGCACTGCAAAAATCCGAGAGGTAACCTCCCAGATTTGGCCGCTAATTAGCGGTAAATACCGCTATTTAGCGGCAATATCTTTCCATTTCTCCCTCAAATTTTGTGTATTTCCTGTATTTATCGTTCTTGATTCTACACAAAAAATAAAAAAAAAATTATAAAAATCATATTTCAATTGTTTTTATTTTTTCTTTTCCATCTCTTTCCCTCTCCGCCTTCTTCAAAACAAACAAAAAAAAATTAAAAAAAAAATGTTTCAAAATCAAACTGGTTGCAATCATTGTTGTGATCCATACCATAATTATTATCAGTGTCCATGGATAGAAAGTTCGCTAGGATTAGGTCATAAACAAATTCACAATACATATAATGAACCTACGAGCGCTTTTTATATACAAAATTACAATTGTGAATGGATGAATAATTCTAATTTTGCATATAATCAAGAGCCATATCAAGATAATCCTCCATCTGATCCTTTCTTTATGGGCTATTTATCTTCATGTTCTACATTCAATCATGAACAAGATATTCAATTGAACATGTTAGATGAAAGATTAAAAAGATTAGAAGCGAGATATGTATGTCATGAGAATCTACCTCCAACCACTTCATATCTGTCATCAAATATGTACATGGATCCATCATATCATTCTTTAAATTTCACTCATGATCTCGAGATGCAATCATTTGAGAAAAATAAGGAAAATTACGATCATTAGTCTGAGGAACGAAAATATAGAATAGAGGAAGATATGGAAGTTTTGCTAAAATCATCATCTCAAAAATCATCCTCTAAAATTGAATCTTGTATGGAAGATCTTCTCAAAGCGATTTCTCAAACTAAACTTTTTATAGATCAACCATCTAATAGTTTGAACGTATCTGACTCAAACGAGCAATCACTCCAGTCATCTTCTGAAGTAGATATGATTCAAAATGAATTAAATAGTTTTGTGCATGATGAGTCTATAATTCAATATTGTGATCAACCTATTTTAGACCATTGTGGCAATAATTATGAAGAAATCAGTGATAAAGAAAATATTTTGCTTGCTAGTGACACATTATCATTTGATTCTTTTGATGGAAATTGTGAAGAAATTTGTGAAGAAGAATTTTTATCCATTCATAATAACTTGACTAATGATAAGTCTACTAGTATGGCATTTTCTTTTGAGAATTTTGATGACAGGTTTGAAGAAAATTTGCATGACAAGCCCCTAATAATTGAGGAAAGGAAGGAACATCAAAAAGAAGAGATCATGGTACCTGATGACTTAAAAGAGCCCTCCAAAATTGAGCTAATGATTCCACAATACCAAAGTGAGTATGTTATTTCACACGTTGATAAAACCAAAATACTTACAAATATGAAAGATGCTCGTGGATGGAATACGAACGATGGTAAAGGTACGCTTTCCAACCTCAAAATTTTATTATTGAATAAAAAAAAGAAAAGTAGAAAAAAATTGAGAAAAATCAAAAATAAGATGGAGAGATTAAATGCAAAACTGACAAAAAGGCTAAGTTCATCCATATTAAAACATAAAAGAACACATTATGAAAGTGGAAAGCGATCAAGAGGTCGTAACCGTTTGAATTTTCTAATAAGTGTATAATATTTGTATAATAGTTTTCTTTTCTTTTTTATTTTGCCACCCTTGGTTTGTGTATGAGGGCATACATAAGTTTAGGTGTGGGGGACTAGTTTTTAGAAGATTTTTATTTTTTTTAGGATTTTATTTTTATTTGTAGGATTTTTTTTTTTAGATTTTTGGATTTTTTTTTAGATTTTTGGGTTTCTTTATTTTACACTTTGGGTAGTTTTTAGGGTAACTAACTGAAAATAAATAAAAAAAATTAAAAAAAACTGAAAAGAAAGATAAATTAAAAAAAAACTTATGTATTTTTATCAATAGATAAAACTACTTACAGATAAAGGAATAAATTTAGATTTGAAATTGGATAGGAGAGTAGATTGGATGATACACTTTGAATTTTATGAAAAAGATCAAAATCCAAAAAATAAATATTGCTAACAGTAGTTTTGAGGCAAGTATACATCTATTTTTCACTTCACAATAGTTTATTAGATTAAGAACAAAGATGATAACGATTGAGTAAGTTTTCTCTCTCTAAACAAAAAAAAAAGAGAAAAAAAGAAAAAAAAGAAAAAAGTGAGAATAGAATAATGGGGTGAGCCTAAGGCAATAGCCTCGAGAGTGATAAAATAATGGAGTACGCCTGGTATTAAGGCAATAGCCTCAAGAGTGAAAAAAAAGAGTATGATCTGAGTAATCGGGTATTTTGCGCCTTAGTAAGCGTAAATATTCGCATGAAAGGTGAAATATTCTAAAAAAAAAAGAAAAGGAAAAAAGAAAAGAGTATGAACCAAGTAATTGTGTATGTTGCGCCTAAGCAAGCATGAATATTCGCATGAAAGGTGAAATATTCTTTAAAAAAAAAAAATTTGTTATGAGAGAGGAGATGAATCATAAGTTAGAGTTGGAGTCCAAAACCGAAATAGACTATCACACGTGCACGTAGATGTATAGGAGCCAATGGATTATCTGTTAGTGGGTATTGAAAGATAGGATTTAAATTTTTGATTAAAATGATTAGTGTATTTGATATGACGCTCGATTTGAAAATTGATAATCTAAATGTAATCTTGAGTTTGTATATTAGTGAGATTAATTGATGAAAATATCATGAAAAAACGATTTTTTCTTTCTTTTGTACAAAATTTTTATTTTTCTTGATTTTCGGTTATCCTTATTTTTCTTTTCTTTATTTCTTAATCTATTTTCTTCTTGAATTTTGTGGGTAAATTCACTGCAAACCCTCACGAGACAACACTCGTCCACTAGGGTAACCTAGGGGTTTAAAGGCTTATTGCACGTGCTAAGTGCAATCGTGATTCCTGCGAAAGTGAGTTAGGATTTTTATTTTTCTTTTTAGATTTAGGTTTTGCTCGAGGACTAGCAAAAGATAGGTGTGGGGGTGTGATGAATATCATATATTGTATTTTTCCTCTCATACTTTATCTATTTTTGTATATAAATAAATGCTACTCGGGTATTTTTAGTGCCTTTTTCAGGTAATTCGATTCATACAAGGAGATGGCAAGAAATCAATGTTGGAGTAGGAAATCAGAGTCCGAAAAGTTTCTAAAGTGAGAAAAACTACGAGACTACGATGTTATAGAGATGAAAAGTCAAATAAAGTCAAGGAAATATAATGAGCAAGACACGAGACGCACGTGGAAGAAATTGAAATTGAGTAACTCGAAATAAAACCGGTATTTAGCGGTTTCAGCAGCCATTTAGCGGCCATATTTGGGTCCCACATTCTGAATTTTCTTCCCTGGTTTCGATGTAATTTTGTGGCTTTATAGTTCTGCTAGAATAAGGGTTTGATTTTCGAAGCCTATATATTGGCCGTATCATTGTATTCTAGGTTTTATGCAGTAGTTAATGTAGATTAGGATTCTGAAGTTTTGTACTTGTTTTTAATTTAATAAAATTAGGGTTTTGCTGAAGGGGTGGCGAACACAATACCGTGCTCCAGAGGTAAGCTATTGCTTTCTAATCTTTATTTGCTTCTTAGATAGATTTAATTGCTTTCTAGTATAGATTTATTTGCTTTCTAGATTAGATTTTATTGCTTTCTAAAATCATGAGTAGCTAATTAGTCTAGCTCTAGGACGTAGATGAAACTAAGATCCACCATGTAATTGCTTTCTAATGTCTTTCTTCTTGAATAAAAATAAATAAAGACATGATTTTTCTCTAAAAGGATTAAAATACAAGAACTCGAAGATTAAGACTTTGATAGGTTATACTTGAATTAGGTTTCTTGATAGCCTATGCTTAGTTAGGGTTTGGGGTTGTTGATTTTATACTTTTCATTGAATTATCTAAAGATTTAGTTTGTTTTTATGAGAAGTAGTATCTTTGATGAGTTATGCTTGCACACCACTTGATAGCTCATACTTAGGGCACTTTAAATAAAGATTAAACTAAAAAGATCAAATTTTTATGAAAGAAGAAGATAGTAGAAATAAATACATGGTTGGAAACTAGTGGATTCTAGATCCTAGACTATTTAGATTAATCCAACTTCAATCCAGAATCCGATGTTAATCCGCTAGACTAAGGAAAGAGTAAGAATCGCAAAAACACCCTAGATCCCTGTGGGACGACTTGTACAGCGCTACACCGACACTGTGCGCTTGCAGTAATTTATCACATCAAGTTTTTGGCGCCGTTGCCGGGGATCGACGGTGTTTTTCTTGCTTTTTCTAACGTTTTACGGCTTAGCAGTATGTGTTGAGGTGTATAGATCTGGAACTTTAGATACAGGATATAAAAAGTGAAGGAAAGCGTTGTGGAAGTGCACTGCAAAAATCCGAGAGGTAACCTCCCAGATTTGGCCGCTAATTAGCGGTAAATACCGCTATTTAGCGGCAATATCTTTCCATTTCTCCCTCAAATTTTGTGTATTTCCTGTATTTATCGTTCTTGATTCTACACAAAAAATAAAAAAAAATTATAAAAATCATATTTCAATTGTTTTTATTTTTTCTTTTCCATCTCTTTCCCTCTCCGCCTTCTTCAAAACAAACAAAAAAAAATTAAAAAAAAAATGTTTCAAAATCAAACTGGTTGCAATCATTGTTGTGATCCATACCATAATTATTATCAGTGTCCATGGATAGAAAGTTCGCTAGGATTAGGTCATAAACAAATTCACAATACATATAATGAACCTACGAGCGCTTCTTATATACAAAATTACAATTGTGAATGGATGAATAATTCTAATTTTGCATATAATCAAGAGCCATATCAAGATAATCCTCCATCTGATCCTTTCTTTATGGGCTATTTATCTTCATGTTCTACATTCAATCATGAACAAGATATTCAATTGAACATGTTAGATGAAAGATTAAAAAGATTAGAAGCGAGATATGTATGTCATGAGAATCTACCTCCAACCACTTCATATCTGTCATCAAATATGTACATGGATCCATCATATCATTCTTCAAATTTCACTCATGATCTCGAGATGCAATCATTTGAGAAAAATAAGGAAAATTACGATCATTAGTCTGAGGAACGAAAATATAGAATAGAGGAAGATATGGAAGTTTTGCTAAAATCATCATCTCAAAAATCATCCTCTAAAATTGAATCTTGTATGGAAGATCTTCTCAAAGCGATTTCTTAAGCTAAACTTTTTATAGATCAACCATCTAATAGTTTGAACGTATCTGACTCAAACGAGCAATCACTCCAGTCATCTTCTGAAGTAGATATGATTCAAAATGAATTAAATAGTTTTGTGCATGATGAGTCTATAATTCAATATTGTGATCAACCTATTTTAGACCATTGTGGCAATAATTATGAAGAAATCAGTGATAAAGAAAATATTTTGCTTGCTAGTGACACATTATCATTTGATTCTTTTGATGGAAATTGTGAAGAAATTTGTGAAGAAGAATTTTTATCCATTCATAATAACTTGACTAATGATAAGTCTACTAGTATGGCATTTTCTTTTGAGAATTTTGATGACAGGTTTGAAGAAAATTTGCATGACAAGCCCCTAATAATTGAGGAAAGGAAGGAACATCAAAAAGAAGAGATCATGGTACCTGATGACTTAAAAGAGCCCTCCAAAATTGAGCTAATGATTCCACAATACCAAAGTGAGTATGTTATTTCACACGTTGATAAAACCAAAATACTTACAAATATGAAAGATGCTCGTGGATGGAATACGAACGATGGTAAAGGTACGCTTTCCAACCTCAAAATTTTATTATTGAATAAAAAAAAGAAAAGTCGAAACAAATTGAGAAAAATCAAAAATAAGATGGAGAGATTAAATGCAAAACTGACAAAAAGGCTAAGTTCATCCATATTAAAACATAAAAGAACACATTATGAAAGTGGAAAGCGATCAAGAGGTCGTAACCGTTTGAATTTTCTAATAAGTGTATAATATTTGTATAATAGTTTTCTTTTCTTTTTTATTTTGCCACCCTTGGTTTGTGTATGAGGGCATACATAAGTTTAGGTGTGGGGGACTAGTTTTTAGAAGATTTTTATTTTTTTTAGGATTTTATTTTTATTTGTAGGATTTTTTTTTTTTAGATTTTTGGATTTTTTTTAGATTTTTGGGTTTCTTTATTTTACACTTTGGGTAGTTTTTAGGGTAACTAACTGAAAATAAATAAAAAAAATTAAAAAAAACTGAAAAGAAAAATAAATTAAAAAAAAACTTATGTATTTTTATCAATAGATAAAACTATTTACAGATAAAAGAACAAATTTAGATTTGAAATTGGATAGGAGAGTAGATTGGATGATACACTTTGAATTTTATGAAAAAGATCAAAATCCAAAAAATAAATATTGCTAACAGTAGTTTTGAGGCTAGTATACATCTATTTTTCACTTCACAATAGTTTATTAGATTAAGAACAAAGATGATAACGATTGAGTAAGTTTTCTCTCTCTAAACAAAAAAAAAAGAAAAAAAAAGAAAAAAAAAGAAAAAAAGTGAGAATAGAATAATGGGGTGAGCCTAAGGCAATAGCCTCGAGAGTGATAAAATAATGGGGTACGCCTGGTATTAAGGCAATAGCCTCAAGAGTGAAAAAAAAGAGTATGATCTGAGTAATCGGGTATTTTGCGCCTTAGTAAGCGTAAATATTCGCATGAAAGGTGAAATATTCTAAAAAAAAAAGAAAAGGAAAAAAGAAAAGAGTATGAACCAAGTAATTGTGTATGTTGCGCCTAAGCAAGCGTGAATATTCGCATGAAAGGTGAAATATTCTTAAAAAAAAAAAATTTGTTATGAGAGTGGAGATGAATCATGAGTTAGAGTTGGAGTCCAAAACCGAAATAGACTATCACACGTGCACGTAGATGTATAGGAGCCAATGGATTATCTGTTAGTGGGTATTGAAAGATAGGATTTAAATTTTTGATTAAAATAATTAGTGTATTTGATATGACGCTCGATTTGAAAATTGATAATCTAAATGTAATCTTGAGTTTGTATATTAGTGAGATTAATTGATGAAAATATCATGAAAAAACGATTTTTTCTTTCTTTTGTACAAATTTTTTATTTTTCTTGATTTTCGGTTATCCTTATTTTTCTTTTCTTTATTTCTTAATCTATTTTCTTCTTGAATTTTGTGGGTAAATTCACTGCAAACCCTCACGAGACAACACTCGTCCACTAGGGTAACCTAGGGGTTTAAAGGCTTATTGCACGTGCTAAGTGCAATCGTGATTCCTGCGAAAGTGAGTTAGGATTTTTATTTTTCTTTTTAGATTTAGGTTTTGCTCGAGGACTAGCAAAAGATAGGTGTGGGGGTGTGATGAATATCATATATTGTATTTTTCCTCTCATACTTTATCTATTTTTGTATATAAATAAATGCTACTCGGGTATTTTTAGTGCCTTTTTCAGGTAATTCGATTAATACAAGGAGATGGCAAGAAATCAATGTTGGAGTAGGAAATCAGAGTCCGAAAAGTTTCTAAAGTGAGAAAAACTACGAGACTACGATGTTACAGAGATGAAAAGTCAAATAAAGTCAAGGAAATATAATGAGCAAGACACGAGACGCACGTGGAAGAAATTGAAATTGAGTTACTCGAAATAAAACCGCTATTTAGAGGTTTTAGCCGCCATTTAGCGGCCAAATTTGGGTCCCACATTCTGAATTTTCTTCCCTGGCTTCGATGTAATTTTGTGGCTTTATAGTTCTGCTAGAATTATGGTTTGATTTCCGAAGCCTATATATTGACCGTATCATTGTATTCTAGGTTTTATGCAGTAGTTAATGTAGATTAGGATTCTGAAGTTTTGTACTCGTTTTTAATTTAATAAAATTAGGGTTTTGCTGAAGGGGTGGCGAACACAATACCGTGCTCCAGAGGTAAGCCATTGCTTTCTAATCTTTATTTGCTTTTTAGATAGATTTAATTGCTTTCTAGTATAGATTTATTTGCTTTCTTGATTAGATTTTATTGCTTTCTAAAATCATGAGTAGCTAATTAGTCTAGCTCTAGGACGTAGATGAAACTAAGATCCACCATGTAATTGCTTTCTAATGTCTTTCTTCTTGAATAAAAATAAATAAAGACATGATTTTTCTCTAAAATGATTAAAATACAAGAACTCGAAGATTAAGACTTTGATAGGTTATACTTGAATTAGGTTTCTTGATAGCCTATGCTTAGTTAGGGTTTGGGGTTGTTGATTTTATCCTTTTCATTGAATTATCTAAAGATTTAGTTTGTTTTTATGAGAAGTAGTATCTTTGATGAGTTATGCTTGCACACCACTTGATAGCTCATACTTAGGGCACTTTAAATAAAGATTAAACTAAAAAGATCAAATTTTTATGAAAGAAGAAGATAGTAGAAGTAAATACATGGTTGGAAACTAGTGGATTCTAGATCCTAGGCTATTTAGATTAATCCAATTTCAACCAAGAATCCTTTGTTAATCCGCTAGACTAAGGAAAGAGTAAGAATCGCAAAAACACCCTAGATCCCTGTGGGACGACTTGTACAGCGCTACACCGACACTGTGCGCTTGCAGTAATTTATCACATCAAGTTTTTGGCGCCGTTGCCGGGGATCGATGGTGTTTTTCTTGCTTTTTCTAACGTTTTACGGCTTACCAGTGTGTGTTGAGTGTGTATAGATCTGGAACTTTAGATACAGGATATAAAAAGTGAAGGAAAGCGTTGTGGAAGTGCACTGCAAAAATCCGAGAGGTAACCTCCCAGATTTGGCCGCTAATTAGCGGTAAATACCGCTATTTAGCGGCAATATCTTTCCGTTTCTCCCTCAAATTTTGTGTATTTCCTGTATTTATCGTTCTTGATTCTACACAAAAAATAAAAAAAAAATTATAAAAATCATATTTCAATTGTTTTTATTTTTTCTTTTCCATCTCTTTCCCTCTCCGCCTTCTTCAAAACAAACAAAAAAAAAATTAAAAAAAAAATGTTTCAAAATCAAACTGGTTGCAATCATTGTTGTGATCCATACCATAATTATTATCAGTGTCCATGGATAGGAAGTTCGCTAGGACTAGGTCATAAACAAATTCACAATACATATAATGAACCTACGAGCGCTTCTTATATACAAAATTACAATTGTGAATGGATGAATAATTCTAATTTTGCATATAATCAAGAGCCATATCAAGATAATCCTCCATCTGATCCTTTCTTTATGGGCTATTTATCTTCATGTTCTACATTCAATCATGAACAAGATATTCAATTGAACATGTTAGATGAAAGATTAAAAAGATTAGAAGCGAGATATGTATGTCATGAGAATCTACTTCCAACCACTTCATATCTGTCATCAAATATGTACATGGATCCATCATATCATTCTTCAAATTTCACTCATGATCTCGAGATGCAATCATTTGAGAAAAATAAGGAAAATTACGATCATGAGTCTGAGGAACGAAAATATAGAATAGAGGAAGATATGGAAGTTTTGCTAAAATCATCATCTCAAAAATCATCCTCTAAAATTGAATCTTGTATGGAAGATCTTCTCAAAGCGATTTCTCAAGCTAAACTTTTTATAGATCAACCATCTAATAGTTTGAACGTATCTGACTCAAACGAGCAATCACTCCAGTCATCTTCTGAAGTAGATATGATTCAAAATGAATTAAATAGTTTTGTGCATGATGAGTCTATAATTCAATATTGTGATCAACTTATTTTAGACCATTGTGGCAATAATTATGAAGAAACCAGTGATAAAGAAAATATTTTTGCTTGCTAGTGACATATTATCATTTGATTCTTTTGATGGAAATTGTGAAGAAATTTGTGAAGAAGAATTTTTATCCATTCATAATAACTTGACTAATGATAAGTCTACTAGTATGGCATTTTCTTTTGAGAATTTTGATGACAGGTTTGAAGAAAATTTGCATGACAAGCCCCTAATAATTGAGGAAAGGAAGGAACATCAAAAAGAAGAGATCATGGTACCTGATGACTTAAAAGAGCCCTCCAAAATTGAGCTAATGATTCCACAATACCAAAGTGAGTATGTTATTTCACACGTTGATAAAACCAAAATACTTACAAATATGAAAGATGCTCGTGGATGGAATACGAACGATGGTAAAGGTACGCTTTCCAACCTCAAAATTTTATTATTGAATAAAAAAAAGAAAAGTAGAAAAAAATTGAGAAAAATCAAAAATAAGATGGAGAGATTAAATGCAAAACTGACAAAAAGACTAAGTTCATCCATATTAAAACATAAAAGAACACATTATGAAAGTGGAAAGCGATCAAGAGGTCGTAACCGTTTGAATTTTCTAATAAGTGTATAATATTTGTATAATAGTTTTCTTTTCTTTTTTATTTTGCCACCCTTGGTTTGTGTATGAGGGCATACATAAGTTTAGGTGTGGGGGACTAGTTTTTAGAAGATTTTTATTTTTTTTAGGATTTTATTTTTATTTGTAGGATTTTTTTTTTTAGATTTTTAGATTTTTTTTAGATTTTTGGGTTCTTTATTTTACACTTTGGGTAGTTTTTAGGGTAACAACTGAAAATAAATAAAAAAAATTAAAAAAAACTGAAAAGAAAAATAAATTAAAAAAAACTTATGTATTTTTATCAATAGATAAAACTACTTACAGATAAAGGAACAAATTTAGATTTGAAATTGGATAGGAGAGTAGATTGGATGATACACTTTGAATTTTATGAAAAAGATCAAAATCCAAAAAATAAATATTGCTAACAGTAGTTTTGAGGCTAGTATACATCTATTTTTCACTTCACAATAGTTTATTAGATTAAGAACAAAGATGATAACGATTGAGTAAGTTTTCTCTCTCTAAACAAAAAAAAAAGAGAAAAAAAGAAAAAAAAGTGAGAATAGAATAATGGGGTGAGCCTAAGGCAATAGCCTCGAGAGTGATAAAATAATGGGGTACGCCTGGTATTAAGGCAATAGCCTCAAGAGTGAAAAAAAGAGTATGATCTGAGTAATCGGGTATTTTGCGCCTTAGTAAGCGTAAATATTCGCATGAAAGGTGAAATATTCTAAAAAAAAAAGAAAAGGAAAAAAGAAAAGAGTATGAACCAAGTAATTGTGTATGTTGCGCCTAAGCAAGCATGAATATTCGCATGAAAGGTGAAATATTCTTAAAAAAAAAAAAATTTGTTATGAGAGAGGAGATGAATCATGAGTTAGAGTTGGAGTCCAAAACCGAAATAGACTATCACACGTGCACGTAGATGTATAGGAGCCAATGGATTATCTGTTAGTGGGTATTGAAAGATAGGATTTAAATTTTTGATTAAAATGATTAGTGTATTTGATATGACGCTCGATTTGAAAATTGATAATCTAAATGTAATCTTGAGTTTGTATATTAGTGAGATTAATTGATGAAAATATCATGAAAAAACGATTTTTTCTTTCTTTTGTACAAAATTTTTATTTTTCTTGATTTTCGGTTATCCTTATTTTTCTTTTCTTTATTTCTTAATCTATTTTCTTCTTGAATTTTGTGGGTAAATTCACTGCAAACCCTCACGAGACAACACTCGTCCACTAGGGTAACCTAGGGGTTTAAAGGCTTATTGCACGTGCTAAGTGCAATCGTGATTCCTGCGAAAGTGAGTTAGGATTTTTATTTTTCTTTTTAGATTTAAGTTTTGCTCGAGGACTAGCAAAAGATAGGTGTGGGGGTGTGATGAATATCATATATTGTATTTTTCCTCTCATACTTTATCTATTTTTGTATATAAATAAATGCTACTCGGGTATTTTTAGTGCCTTTTTCAGGTAATTCGATTCATACAAGGAGATGGGAAGAAATCAATGTTGGAGTAGGAAATCAGAGTCCGAAAAGTTTCTAAAGTGAGAAAAACTACGAGACTACGATGTTACAGAGATGAAAAGTCAAATAAAGTCAAGGAAATATAATGAGCAAGACACGAGACGCACGTGAAAGAAACTGCAATTGAGTTACTCGAAATAAAACCGCTATTTAGCGGTTTTAGCCGCCATTTAGCGGCCAAATTTGGGTCCCACATTCTGAAATTTCTTCCCTGGCTTCGATGTAATTTTTTGTCTTTATATTTCTGCTAGAATTAGGGTTTGATTTCCGAAGCCTATATATTGGCCGTATCATTGTATTCTAGGTTTTATGCAGTAGTTAATGTAGATTAGGATTCTGAAGTTTTGTACTTGTTTTTAATTTAATAAAATTAGGGTTTTGCTGAAGGGGTGGCGAACACAATACCGTGCTCCAGAGGTAAGCCATTGCTTTCTAATCTTTATTTGCTTTTTAGATAGATTTAATTGCTTTCTAGTATAGATTTATTTGCTTTCTAGATTAGATTTTATTGCTTTCTAAAATCATGAGTAGCTAATTAGTCTAGCTCTAGGACGTAGATGAAACTAAGATCCACCATGTAATTGCTTTCTAATGTCTTTCTTCTTGAATAAAAATAAATAAAGACATGATTTTTCTCTAAAAGGATTAAAATACAAGAACTCGAAGATTAAGATTTTGATAGGTTATACTTGAATTAGGTTTTTTAATAGCCTATGCTTAGTTAGAGTTTGGGGTTGTTGATTTTATCCTTTTCATTGAATTATCTAAAGATTTAGTTTGTTTTTATGAGAAGTAGTATCTTTTATGAGTTATACTTGCACACCACTTGATAGCTCATACTTAAGGCACTTGAAATAAAGATTAAACTAAAAAGATCAAATTTTTATGAAAGAAGAAGATAGTAGAAGTAAATACATGGTTGGAAACTAGTGGATTCTAGATCCTAGGCTATTTAGATTAATCCAACTTCAACCCAGAATCCTTTGTTAATCCGCTAGACTAAGGAAAGAGTAAGAATCGCAAAAACACCCTAGATCCCTGTGGGACGACTTGTACAGCGCTACACCGACACTGTGCGCTTGCAGTAATTTATCACATCAATCGCTGAAGCTGTTTCCGACAAATCTGATAAAGTGACCGAAGTCACTACTTCTGCTGTTGATACCGCAGCGGTAACGGCTCCCGAGGTTACTATATCGATGGTCTCAACCGTAGCTGCTCCGACTGACACCTTGGTTCAGGATGTTGCAGCCGGTAGCTCTACTAAGGCCGCTAGAGATCCTGCTCCTCTTGACGTTAGTGCTGTTACTTCTGTGCAGCAGAGTATAGTTCAGACTGTTCCTGCTCCAGCCATTGTTGATCCCTCTCATGCAGAGGTTGATGCTTTTGAAATTGATTTATTGAAGGATACGTTGAAAACTTTCCTCCACTTCCTTGATCGTTGCATTGACAAGATATTGAAGGGGGCTTCTTTTGCTTCGCTTGCCAACGTCCTCAATATTTACTTGACTGGTATAGTCAGTATTGGCGGAGAAGAGAAAGCTGCTCCTTACAGGCTTATGATAACTCAATTTCAATGCCATGCCGAGTCTTTATCAAGGTGGAGGAGTGCCGATGATGTGATAAATTACTACAAGCGCACAGTATCGGTGTAGCATTGTACAGCTCGTCCTACAGGGATCTAAAGTGTTTTGCGATTTCTTATTTTTTCCTTAATCTAACGGACTAACTATGAGATTTTAGATCGAGAGAAGATTAGTTTAAGTTCTAGAGATTAGCCTAGGATCTCGAATCCATTAGAATAATAGCCTAACAATGAATTATCTCGTTCTTCCTAACTTTTTAATTATGCACGGTTAAGTAACATATTAAAAAGGTGATCTTTTTAATTTGGATTTAATCGAGTGCCCCTAAGTATGACCTATCAAGTGATGTACAAGTATAGACCATCAAAGGTAACACTTTTATTAAAAACAAATCATATCAAGTAGAAAATCAAATAAACGAATGAAAAGAAATAAACTTCAAACCCTAATCTAAGTATAGGATATCAAGAAACCTAATTCAAGTATAACCTATCAAAGAAATCAGATTTACAAGTTAATTCAAGTCAATTTATTTATAGGAAAATCTCTATTGATAATTCTAAAAACAAACAAAGAATAAGAATTCCAAACTTCATCTAAGCATAGATTATCAAAATATTAATTAAGCATAATCTATCAAAAAATTATGATTTGTGAACTCCATCTTTTATTTATTTATAGAAAAATCATAATTTTATTTCTTTCTAGGAAGAAGATGAGATAAATCCATATTAAATCTATTAAACTAACTTCATCTACATTTTAGGACTAAAGAAAATTAGCTACTCATATTCCTAATAAGCAAAATCAAATTTTTATTCATGAAAGCAAATAAATTTAATCTAGAAAGCAATAAAACCTAAAGTATAAAGCAATTAACTCTATCTAGAAAGCAAATAAATAACTAAAAGCAATGGCTTACCTCTAGAGCACGGTATTGTGGCCGCCACCCCTTCAGCAAAACCCTAATTTTATTAATTTTAAAACGAGTACAAAAGTTCAGGATCCCTTTTAGAATACAAGGATACGGCCAATATATATGCTTTGGAAATTCAAATCCAATTCTAATACAATTGAGAAACTACAAGATTACAACGAAGCTACGGGAAAATTTTCAGCGCATGGGGCCCACATAGTTCAGCCAATTGGCGGGTCCCACCGCCAAAGAGAGGATAGTAGCTTTTGGTCATAAAATTCTTTCCACACGAGATTCTGGTTTTGTAGACTTGGTATTCCTGACTGTATTTGACTTTTACTCTCTTCAGTATCGTAGTCTCGTAGTTTTACTCACTTTAGAAACTTTTCTGGCTTGATTTCCTACTCCAACTCTGATTTCATGCCATCTCCTTGTACGAATCGGATTATCTGAAAAAAACACTAAAATACCCGAGTAGCATTTATTTATATATAAAAATAGATAAAGCATGGGAGGAAAAATACAATATATGATACTCATCACACCCCTACACCTATCTTTTGCTAGTTCTCGAGCAAAACCTAAACCTAAAAAGAAAAAGAAAAATTCTAACTTACTTTCGCAGGAATCGCGATTGCACTTAGCACGTGCAACAAGCCTTTAAACCCGTAGGTTATCCTAGTGGACGAGTGTTGTCTCATGAGGGTTTGCAATAAATAAACCCACAAAATTCATGAAGAAAATAGATTAAGGAATAACGAAAAGAAAAATAAGGATAACCAAAAATCAAGAAAAATAAAATTTTATACAAAAGAAAGAAAATTCTTTTTTTTAAATGATATTTTCATAAATTAATCTCACTAATATACAAATTCAAAAACGCATTTAGATTATCAATTTTCAAATCGAGCATCATATCAGATACACTTATCATTTTAATCAAAAATTTAAATCCTATCTTTCAATACCCACTAACAGATAATCTATTGGCTCCTATACATCTACGTGCACGTGTGATAGTATACTTCGGTTTTGGCCTCCAACTCTAACTCATGATTCATCTCCTCTCTCATAACAATTTTTTTCTTTTTTTCATTTTTTTTAATTTTTTTTAAAGAATATTTCACCATTCATGCAAATATTCACGTTTGCTTAGGCGCAACATACCCGATTACTCATTTCATACTCTTTTCTTTTTTTTTTTCGTTTTTTGGAATATTTCACCTTTCATGCGAATATTCACGCTTAATTAGGCGCAATATACCCGATTACTTGGATAATACTCTTTTTTCACTCTTGAAACTATTGCCTTAATACCAGGCGCACCCCATTATTTTATCACTCTCAAGGCTATTGCCTTAATACCAGGCTCACCCCATTATTTTATTCTCACTTTTTTTTTGTTTAGAGAGAGAAGACTTACTCAATCGTTATCATTATTATCCTTAACCTAATAAACTATTGTGAAGTGAAAAATAGATGTATACTTGCCTCAAAACTACTGTTAGCAATATTTATTTTTCGGATTTTGATCTTTTTCATAAAATTCAAAGTGTATCATCCAATCTACTCTCCTATCCAATTTCAAATCTAAATTTGTTCCTTTATCTGTAATTAGGTTGATCTATTGATAAAAAATACATAAATTTGTTGTCAAATTTATTTTTTATTAATTGTTTTTCAATTTTTTTATTTTTTCAGTGTTTATTTTAAAAAAATTTCCAGCTAGTTACCGTAAAAACTACCCAAAATGTAAAATAAAAAAACACAAAAATCTAAAAATAAAATCCTAAAAATAAAAATAAAATCCTAAAAATCCTAAAAAAATAAAAATCTCCTAATCCATTCCCCCACACCTAAACTTGTGTATGCCCACATACACAAACCAAGTGTGGTAAAATAATGCCAGTTCACTCATCTGACCATGTTCACTCATCTAACTCGCTAATTGTCCAACCTGCTGCTCTATATTCTTTATAAATTGAGAGTTTACGAGCAGTTGCTGACCTGTACTTTGAATAAAATCAGCTGACACTTTTATAAGATTTTGCATGTGTGTGTCAAGATTGGACATATGCGTGTCAAGCTTGGAATGAGACTTGAGAAGATTTTCAACGTGCTTCTCAAGTTTTTGGTAGACTTGGTCATGAAATAGTAGCTTTTGGTCATGAAATTCTTTTCACACGAGATTCTTGTTTTGTAAACTTGGTATTCCTGACTGTATTTGACTTTAACTCTCTTCAGCATCGTAGTCTCGTAGTTTTACTCACTTTAGAAACTTTTGTGGCTTGATTTCCTACTCCAACTCTGATTTCATCCCATCTCCTTGTACAAATCGGATTATCTGAAAAAGACACTAAAATACCCGAGTAGCATTTATTTATATATAAAAATATATAAAGTATGTGAGGAAAAATACAATATATGATACTCATCACACCCCTACACCTATCTTTTGCTAGTTCTCGAGCAAAACCTAAACCTAAAAAGAAAAAGAAAAAGAAAAATTCTAACTTACTTTCGCAGGAATCGCGATTGCACTTAGCACGTGCAACAAGCCTTTAAACCCGTAGGTTATCCTAGTGGACGAGTGTTGTCTCCTGAGGGTTTGCAATAAATATACCCACAAAATTCATGAAGAAAATAGATTAAGGAATAACGAAAAGAAAAATAAGGATAACCAAAAATTAAGAAAAATAAAATTTTATACAAAAGAAAGAAAATTCTTTTTTTTAAATGATATTTTCATAAATTAATCTCACTAATATACAAATTCAAAAACGCATTTAGATTATCAATTTTCAAATCGAGCATCATATCAGATACACTTATCATTTTAATCAAAAATTTAAATCCTATCTTTCAATACCCACTAACAGATAATCTATTGGCTCCTATACATCTACGTGCACGTGTGATAGTATACTTCGGTTTTGGCCTCCAACTCTAACTCATGATTCATCTCCTCTCTCATAACAATTTTTTTTCTTTTTTTCATTTTTTTTAAAGAATATTTCACCATTCATGCAAATATTCAAGCTTGCTTAGGCGCAACATACCCGATTACTCATTTCATACTCTTTTCTTTTTTTTTCGTTTTTTGGAATATTTCACCTTTCATGCGAATATTCACGCTTAATTAGGCGCAATATACCCGATTACTTGGATAATACTCTTTTTTCACTTTTGAAACTATTGCCTTAATACCAGGCGCACCCCATTATTTTATCACTCTCAAGACTATTGCCTTAATACCAGGCTCACCCCATTATTTTATTCTCACTTTTTTTTTGTTTAGAGAGAGAAGACTTACTCAATCGTTATCATCATTATCCTTAACCTAATAAACTATTGCGAAGTGAAAAATAGATGTATACTTGCCTCAATACTACTGTTAGCAATATTTATTTTTCGGATTTTGATCTTTTTCATAAAATTCAAAGTGTATCATCCAATCTACTCTCCTATCCAATTTCAAATCTAAATTTGTTCCTTTATCTGTAATTAGGTTGATCTATTGATAAAAAATACATAAATTTGTTGTCAAATTTATTTTTTATTAATTGTTTTTCAATTTTTTTATTTTTTCAGTGTTTATTTTAAAAAAATTTCCAGCTAGTTACCGTAAAAACTACCCAAAATGTAAAATAAAAAAACCCAAAAATCTAAAAATAAAATTCTAAAAATAAAAATAAAATCCTAAAAATCCTAAAAAAATAAAAATCTCCTAATCCATTCCCCCACACCTAAACTTGTGTATGCCCTCATACACAAACCAAGTGTGGTAAAATAATGCCAGTTCACTCATCTGACCATGTTCACTCATCTGACTCGCTAATTGTCCAACCTGCTGCTCTATATTCTTTATAAATTGAGAGTTTACGAGCAGTTGCTGACCTGTACTTTGAATAAAATCAGCTGACACTTTTATAAGATTTTGCATGTGTGTGTCAAGATTGGACATATGCGTGTCAAGCTTGGAATGAGACTTGAGAAGATTTTCAACGGGCTTCTCAAGTTTTTGGTAGACTTGGTCATGAAATAGTAGCTTTTGGTCATGAAATTCTTTTCACACGAGATTCTTGTTTTGTAGACTTGGTATTCCTGACTCTATTTGACTTTAACTCTCTTCAGCATCGTAGTCTCGTAGTTTTACTCACTTTAGAAACTTTTGTGGCTTGATTTCCTACTCCAACTCTGATTTCATCCCATCTCCTTGTACGAATCGGATTACCTGAAAAAGACACTAAAATACCTGAGTAGCATTTATTTATATATAAAAATAGATAAAGTATGGGAGGAAAAATACAATATATGATACTCATCACACCCCTACACCTATCTTTTGCTAGTCCTCGCGCAAAACCTAAACCTAAAAAGAAAAAGAAAAATTCTAACTTACTTTCGCAGGAATCGCGATTGCACTTAGCAAGTGCAACAAGCCTTTAAACCCCTAGGTTATCCTAGTGGACGAGTGTTTTCTCGTGAGGGTTTGCAATAAATATACCCACAAAATTCATGAAGAAAATAGATTAAGGAATAAAGAAAAGAAAAATAAGGATAACCAAAAATCAAGAAAAATAGAAATTTTATACAAAAGAAAGAAAATTCTTTTTTTTAAATGACATTTTCATTAGTTAATCTCACTAATATACAAATTCAAAAACGCATTTAGATTATCAATTTTCAAATCGAGTATCATATCAGATACACTTATCATTTTAATCAAAAATTTAAATCCTATCTTTCAATATCCACTAACAGATAATCTATTGGCTCCTATACATCTACGTACACGTGTGATAGTATACTTCGGTTTTGGACTCCAACTCTAACTCATGATTCATCTCCTCTCTCATAACAAATTTTTTTCTTTTTTTCTTTTTTTTTAATTTTTTTTAAAGAATATTTCGCCATTTATGCGAATATTCACGCTTGCTTAGGCGCAACATACCCGATTACTAGTTTCATACTCTTTTCTTTTTTTTCTTTTTTTGGAATATTTCACCTTTCATGCGAATATTCACGCTTACTTAGGCGCAAAGTACCCGATTACTTGGATAATACTATTTTTTCACTCTTGAAACTATTGCCTTAATACCAGGCGCACCCCATTATTTTATCACTCTCAAGGCTATTGCCTTAATACCAGGCTCACCCTATTATTTTATTCTCACTTTTTTTTTGTTTAGAAAGAGAAGACTTACTCAATCGTTATCATGATTATCCTTAACCTAATAAAGTATTGTGAAGTAAAAAATAGATGTATACTTGCCTCAAAACTACTGTTAGCAATATTTATTTCTCGAATTTTGATCTTTTTCATAAAATTCAAAGTGTATCATCCAATCTACTCTCCTATCCAATTTCAAATCTAAATTTGTTCCTTTATCTGTAATTGGGTTGATTTATTGATAAAAATACATAAATTTTTCGTCAAATTTATTTTTTATTATTTTTTTTCAATTTTTTTATTTTTTCAGTATTTTTTTTAAAAAAATTTCCAGCTAGTTACCCTAAAAACTACCCAAAATGTAAAATAAAAAAACCCAAAAATCTAAAAATAAAATCCTAAAAATAAAAATAAAATCCTAAATGTCCTAAAAAAATAAAAATCTCCTAATCCATTCCCTCACACCTAAACTTGTGTATGCCCTCATACACAAACCAAGTGTGGTAAAATAAATATGAAAACTATTATACAAATACTATACAAATAATGAGTCGTAAAAGTTACGATCTCAGTATCATCACCTTATTAACGCATGAAAAGCGGTTACGACCTCTCGATCGCTTCCCACTTTCATAGTGTGTGCGTTTTAAACGTGAAGTGGGTGCATTATTATATCTCATCAGCCTCCTACGAGTCACGAAATTACTTGTCTGCTTCTTATGCCGTCCTCACTTTTTCTTTGTCCACATGCAAGCATTAATAATTGGATTAAAGAATTCTTTATTATAAACCTGCCAATCATCGTTAGTAACAAGCATACATGTAGAAATATCATGAGGTGAGAAGAGTGCAATATGATCAAGTTAATGTGGTGGTGGCTCTTCTAACTCACGAAGTAATGCGAGTTCCTCTGCAAACAAATCCTCAAAAGTTTGCTCATAATTCAATAGCACATTTGCACAAGTATCATCATACATAGAATCAGTATGTGCTAATTCATCTAATAATATGAGCTCATCTTTGAACAATTGCTCAAATGAGGGTTCATCATCAGTGCAAGAGGTCGAATGAGAGTGCAAATTATGAATCATGTTGACCTCAATGAGTGAGCTCGTTGCGTGCTCATCCATAATAAATATGTTCAATGCTACAGTCATATTCCCAAACGATAACTTCATGAGGCCACTTCTACAATCAATTAATACATTTGATGTTGCAAGGAAAGGTCTACCCAAGATAACGGAAATTTGATTTCGTGGATTGGAGATCGGCTCAGTTTTTAAGACAATAAAGTCTATAGGAAAGATAAACTCGCCGACCTTAATGAGCACATTTTCAACCATACCAAGTGGTCTCTTGATCGAACAATCAGCTAACTGTAATGTGACATTGGTATGTTGAAGTTTTTCTAACTCCAGTTGCTGATAAACAGTGTAAAGAAGAAAGTTGACACTTGCTCTTAAATCAAGCAACGCCCTATCAAATGTAGTATTCATAATGGTGCATGAGATTGTAGGGGAATCTGGATCTTTGTACTTGATAGGTAAGAAGTTAGAGAGAATTTGCGATATATTTGCAGCAAGAAAAAATTTCTCAGGAACGTTTCTTACTCATTTTTTAGTACACAAATCCTTGAGAAACTTAGTATAAGTAGGAACCTGTTTAATAATGTCAAGGAGTAGAATATTAACCTTTATCCGCTGAAATGTTTCAAGAATCTTTTTTACTTGCGGTGAAGGCTTCCTAAACCGATTGGGATATGGTGCTTTCGGTTTAGGAACAGGTTCTTCCAAATGATCATGTGACGATGATGGAGGTGATGGAGATGGTCTTGGAGAAAGGGGTGAAAGAGATGATGTAACTTGCGAGATAGTAGTAGTGGGATCAGGGGGCATGGCTACATTATTGTCCACTTGCTTGCCAGATCTAAGCGTGTGAATGGCATTACATTGGTGGACATGCGACTGATTGGGGTTTGAGGAACTGGCATTAGGGTTCGTTATGGGTTGACTTGGAAAGGTATCCTGGCCACGTTCACTCATCTGACTTGCTAATTGTCCAACCTGCTGCTCTATATTCTTTATAAATTGAGAGTTTACGAGCAGTTGCTGACCTGTACTTTGAATAAAATCAGCTGACACTTTTATAAGATTTTGCATGTGTGTGTCAACGTTGGACATATGCGTGTCAAACTTTGAATGAGACTTGAGAAGATTTTCAACGTGCTTCTCAAGTTTTTGGTAGACTCGGTCATGAAATAGTAGCTTTTGGTCATGAAATTCTTTTCACACGAGATTCTGGTTTTGTAGACTTGGTATTCCTGACTGTATTTGACTTTTACACTCTTCAACATCGTAGTCTCGTAGTTTTACTCACTTTAGAAACTTTTCTGGCTTGATTTTCTACTCCAACTCTGATTTCATGCCATCTCTTTGCACGAGTCAGATTACCTGAAAAAGATACTAAAATACCCGAGTAGCATTTATTTATATATGAAAAAAGATAAAGTATGGGAGGAAAAATACAATATATGATACTCATCACACCCCTACACCTATCTTTTACTAGTCCTCGAGTAAAACCTAAACCTAAAAAGAAAAAGAAAAATTCTAACTTACTTTCGCAGGAATCGCGATTGCACTTAGCACGTGCAACAAGCCTTTAAACCCATAGGTTATCCTAGTGGACGAGTGTTGTCTCGTGAGGGTTTGCAATAAATATACCCACAAAATTCATGAAGAAAATAAATTAAGTAATAAAGAAAAGAAAAATAAGGATAACCAAAAATCAAGAAAAATAGAAATTTTATACAAAAGAAAGAAAATTCTTTTTTTCAAATGATATTTTCATCAATTAATCTCACTAATATACAAATTCAAAAACGCATTTAGATTATCAATTTTCAAATCGAGCATCATATCAGATACACTTATCATTTTAATCAAAAATTTAAATCCTATCTTTCAATACCCACTAACAGATAATCTATTGGCTCCTATACATCTACGTGCACGTGTGATAGTATACTTCGGTTTTGGACTCCAACTCTAACTCATGATTCATCTCCTCTCTCATAACAATTTTTTTTCTTTTTTTTATTTTTTTAATTTTTTTTAAAGAATATTTCACCATTCATGCAAATATTCACGCTTGCTTAGGCGCAACATACCCGATTACTCATTTCACACTCTTTTTTTTTTTTCGTTTTTTGGAATATTTCACCTTTCATGCGAATATTCACGCTTAATTAGGCGCAATATACCCGATTACTTGGATAATACTCTTTTTTCACTCTTGAAACTATTGCCTTAATACCAGGCGCACCCCATTATTTTATCACTCTCAAGGCTATTGCCTTAATACCAGGCTCACCCCATTATTTTATTCTCATTTTTTTTTGTTTAGAGAGAGGAGACTTACTCAATCGTTATCATCATTATCCTTAACCTAATAAACTATTGTGAAGTGAAAAATAGATGTATACTTGCCTCAAAACTACTGTTAGCAATATTTATTTTTTGGATTTTGATCTTTTTCATAAAATTCAAAGTATATCATCCAATCTACTCTCCTATCCAATTTCAAATCTAAATTTGTTCCTTTATCTGTAATTAGGTTGATCTATTGATAAAAATACATAAATTTGTTGTCAAATTTATTTTTTATTAATTTTTTTTCAATTTTTTTATTTTTTCAGTGTTTATTTTAAAAAAATTTCCAGCTAGTTACCGTAAAAACTACCCAAAATGTAAAATAAAAAAATCCAAAAATCTAACTATAAAATCCTAAAAATAAAAATAAAATCCTAAAAATCCTAAAAAAATAAAAATCTCCTAATCCATTCCCCCACACCGAAACTTGTGTATGCCCTCATACACAAACCAAGTGTGGTAAAATAAATATGAAAACTATTATACAAATACTATACAAATAATGAGTCGTAAAAGTTACGATCTCAATATCATCACCCTATTAACGCATGAAAAGCGGTTATGACCTCTCGATCGCTTCACACTTTCATAGTATGTGCGTTTTAAACGTGAAGTTGGTGCATTATTATATCTCATCAGCCTCCTACGAGTCACGAAATTACTTGTCTGCTTCTTATACCGTTCTCGCTTTTTCTTTGTCCACATGCAAGCATTAATAATTGGATTAAAGAATTGTTTATTATAAACCTGCCAATCATCGTTAGTAACAAGCATACATGTAGAAATATCATGAGGTGTGAAGAGTGCAATATGATCAAGTGAATGTGGTGGTGGCTCTTCTAACTCACGAAGTAATGCGAGCTCCTTTGCAAACAAATCCTCAAAAGTTTGCTCATAATTCAATGGCACATTTGCACAGTATCATCATACATAGAATCAGTATGTGCTAATTCATCTAATAATATGAGCTCATCTTTGAACAATTGCTCAAATGAGGGTTTATCATCAGTGCAAGAGGTTGAATGAGAGTGCAAATTATGAATCATGTTGACCTCAATGAGTGAGCTCGTTGCGTGCTCATTCATAATAAATATGTTCAATGCTATAGTCATATTCCCAAACGATAACTTCATGAGGCCACTCCTACAATCAATTAATGCATTTGATGTTGCAAGGAAAGGTCTACCCAAGATAACGGTAATTTGATTTCGTGGATTGGAGATCGGCTCTGTTTCTAAGATAATGAAGTTTACAGAAAAGATAAACTCGCTGACCTTAATGAGAACATTTTCAACCATACCAAGTGGTCTCTTGATCGAACAATCAGCTAACTGTAATGTGACATTGGTATGTTGAAGTTTTTCTAACCCCAGTTGCTGATAAACAGTGTAAAGAAGAAAGTTGACACTTGCCCCTGATCAAGCAACGCCCTATCAAATGTAGTATTCCCAATGATGCATGAGATTGTAGGGGAACCTGGATCTTTGTACTTGATAGGTAAGGAGTTAGAGAGGATTTGCGATATATTTGCAGCAAGAAAAAATTTCTCAGGAATGTTTCTTGCTCATTTTTTAGTACACAAATCCTTGAGAAACTTAGTATAAGTAGGAACCTGTTGTATAATGTCAAGGAGTAGAATATTAACCTTTACCTACTGAAATGTTTCAAGAATCTTTTCTACTTGCGGTGAAGGCTTCCTAAGCCGATTGGAATATGGTGCTTTCGGTTTAGGAACAGGTTCTTCCAAATTCTCATGTGACGATGATGGAGGTGATGGAGATGGTCTTGGAGAAAGGGGTGAAAGAGATGATGTAACCTGCGAGATAGTAGTAGTGGGATCAGGGGGCATGGCCACATTATTGTCCACTTGCTTGCCAGATCTAAGCGTGTGAATGGCATTACATTGGTGGACATGCGACTGATTGGGGTTTGAGGAACTGGCATTAGGGTTTGTTATGGGTTGATTTGGAAAGGTACCCTGGCCACGTTCACTCATCTGACTCGCTAATTGTCCAACCTGCTACTCTATATTCTTTATAAATTGAGAGTTTACGAGCAGTTGCTGACCTGTACTTTGAATAAAATCAGCTGACACTTTTATAAGATTTTGCATGTGTGTGTCAAGGTTGGACATATGCGTGTCAAACTTGGAATGAGATTTGAGAAGATTTTCAACGTGCTTCTCAAGTGACTGAAGTCGCTTTTCTTGTTCATTATTAGACCCTTGTTGTGGATATGAGTGATTTTGTATAGGGGGTCTATTCTGGTTGTTCCCATAATTTGATGCATTTGGGTATTGATAAGCACCCACATGTGGTCTTGGAAACTGACCATTGGCTGGAGGTTGCATGTTAGGATTAGGGGCCCCTTGATATTGCCCCTGACCCCATAATAAATTTGAATGGTTTCTCCAGCCAGGATTGTATATAGGAGCGTAAGGATTATTCATAGGTCATTGATACAAGGCGTTAGCCTGCTCAAGTGTGGGACCCATGGAATTCATTAATAATGGACACTCCTCCATAACATGATTCGGAGTTCTGCAATTAAAACATGTGGAAACTTGAATTTGATTTAACTGACCCACCGGTGAAGCACTAGGAGTCTCCAATGCTTCAATTCTCCTTATAAGGGCTACAATCTTAGATTCGGCAGCTATAGAGCTGTCGACGCTATGGATCCCACCCTTATGTGCAGAAGTTGATGCACTGGGCTTCTCAGTGGGACTCTCCCACTGCATAGTTTTCCACGATAGGTCCTCAAGAAAGTCCCATGCTTCATCCTCATTCTTTCTCATGAACTCCCCCTGATACATAGACTCAAGAAGAGTTTTGGATGTATAATCGAGTCCTTCGTACATGATTTGACACAACCGCCACTTTTCTATCGCATGGTGGGGGCACTGAGCTAATAAATCCTTGAACCGTTCCAAATATTTCCAGAAGGGTTCTCCTAGCACTTGACAGAATTGATTAATTTAATTTCGTATCCTTACCGTCTTATGCGTGGGATAATACTTATTAAGAAACACCGTAACGAATTCATCCCAAGTAGTGATTGAATCAGTAGGCATACTGTACAACCACTTATTGGCATTGTCCTTAAGTGCAAAGGGGATGAAGCGGAGCTTTATTGCGTCCTCCGATAAGTGTTGCAGTTTTATCATCACGCATACTTCCTGAAATTCACTGATAAAGAGATATGCATCCTCTGAATCAGAACCAGCGAATTTAGGAAGCATACTGATGTACTGCGGCTTCAACTCATAGTGATTACCCGCTGCGTGTGGAAGTTTGATGCATAATGGTAATGATGTACGCAATGGGTAACATCGATCCTGTAGGATCGGGATCGGCTGATCCATCTTGTCTCCTATGAACAAATCTGATCTCACAAGTTGAGCAAATTGATCACGGGTCCAATGTGGCATGAACCAGTGACCGTGAGTGTATGCGTGAAATTCCTAAACTAATGTAAGAAATGGGGTGTGGTGGAGATAAAAACGGTGGAATAGATATGATCAAATAGCAAATGTGATTACTACAGTGTCTAATATTTTTTTTTTGTATTTTTGTAAAGAATCAAAGACAAAGAATATAGATACCAGGAAAATATTGTGGGATTTTGTACCTAAAGAGCCGCCAAATGGCGGTTTAGGCCGCTAAATCGGCCCAAATCGGCCTAAACAGGGAATTATGTTCTCTACTCCTTTCGGTGCACTTAAAACGCTTATCTAGTTCTGTTTCTTTTCCTGTATCTTCACTTTCTTGTCCCTGAACACTCAACACACACTATTAATCCCGTAAAACGTCAAAAAAAGTAAGAAAAACACCGTCGATCCCCGGCAACGGCACCAAAAACTTGATGTGATAAATTACTACAAGCGCACAGTGTCGATTTCTTATTCTTTCCTTAGTCTAACGGACTAACTATGAGATTTTAGATCGAGAGAATATTAGTTTAAGTTCTAGAGGTTAGCCTAGGATCTCGAATCCATTAGAATAATAGCCTAACAATGAATTATCTCGTTCTTCCTAACTTTTTAATTATGCACGGTTAGGTAACATATTAAAAAGGTGATCTTTTTAATTTGATTTTAATCGAGTGCCCCTAAGTATGACCTATCAAGTGATGTACAAGTATAGACCATCAAAGATAACACTTTTCTTAAAAACAAATCATATCAAGTAGAAAATCTAATAAACAAAAGAAAAGAAATAAACTTCAAACCCTAATCTAAGTATAGGCTATCGAGAAACCTAATTCAAGTATAACCTTTCAAAAAATCAAATTTACAAGTTTATTTAAGTCAATTTATTTATAGGAAAATCTCTATTGATAATTCTAAAACAAACAAAGAATAAGAATTCCAAACTTCATCTAAGCATAGATTATCAAAATATTAATTAAGCATAATCTATCAAAAAATTATGATTTGTGAACTCCATCTTTTATTTATTTATAGAAAAATCATAATTTTATTTCTTTCTAGAAGAAGATGAGATAAATCCATGTTAGATCTATTAAACTAACTTCATCTATATCCTAGGGCTAAAGAAAATTAGATACTCATATTCCTAATAAGCAAAATCAAATCTTTATTCATGAAAGCAAATAAATTTAATCTAGAAAGCAATAAAACCTAAACTATAAAGCAATTAACTCTATCTAGAAAGCAAATAAATAACTAAAAGCAATGGCTTACCTCTGGAGTACGGTATTGTGGCCGCCACCCCTTCAGCAAAACTCTAATTTTGTTAATTTTAAAACGTGTACAAAAGTTCATGATCCCTTTTAGAATACAAGGATATGGCCAATATATAGGCTTCGGAATTCTAAACCCAATTCTAATACAATTGAGAAACTACAAGTTTACAACGAAGCTACGGGAAAACTTTCAGCGCATGGGGCCCACATAGTTCGGCCAATTCATGGGTCCCACCGTTAAATAGCGGTCAAATAGTAGTTTTGGTCATGAAATTCTTTTCACATGAGGTTCTGGTCTTGTAGACTTGGTATTCCTGACTGTATTTGATTTTTACTCTCTTCAGCATCGTAGTCTCGTAGTTTTACTCACTTTAGAAACTTTTCTGGCTTGATTTCCTACTCTAACTCTGATTTCATGCCATCTCCTCGTACAAATCAGATTACCTGAAAAAGATACTAAAAATACCCGAGTAGCATTTATTTATATATAAAAATAGATAAAGTATGGGAGGAAAAATACAATATATGATATTCATCAGCCGACAAATCTGAGGTAGTTGAAACCATCTTTCAGAAGCTCAGGGAGGAACAACTTAGGTTCCAGAAGGAGGCCAAGGAGAAAACCAATGCTTTCAGAACTTCTTTGGAAAAGAGCCAGTCAGACAGTCAGTCTTTAGCTCTTCAGGTGGAGACTGCCGCTTCAATTGTCAAGGACCACGACCAAGCTATCGCCAGCACCCAAGAGTCCATCGCCAGAGCTCAAGCTTTCTTGGCTAAGATCACCAAGGAACGTGATGAGTCGATGAAGAATCTCACTAACTTATCCTGACAGCGGGATAATGCAATCAGAAATCTTCAGGCGATGCAAGCTGAATTAGAGATGTTATAGACTGCTGCAGCTTAGAGTGTCGTCGCCAGTGAAGAGGAATTGCATCGCCAAGCTACTGTCCAAGCTTATGAGATCATCCAGCAAGAAATTGGCAATGCTAAGGAGAAGATAAAAGCCCTCCTGAACCATTGAATTGTAAAGACTCTCTTCCTTAGGATTCTAGAAGTCCTCTGTTGCTCCTTTTCTTTTGCAACAGCTCTCTTGACTTCGATTTTGCATGGTTTATGTAGCAAACTTGATTTTGTATTTCTAAATCATGACTTTGTATTTGTCTTCAAAGGTTTGCAACAAATTCGCCATCTTAAGTTTTGAAATTCGTGAGTCTACATGCAATTCTGGTATCTGTATATCAGGCATGTAACTTTCATGAGTCCTTGTCAGATTCGCAACTCTACATCTGGAGGTTCACAAATTAACAAGATCCGCACTAAACTCGCGATCTTGAATCCTGAGGGTCGCGAGTTTTGGTTCGCAACTTTCTATCTGGAAGTTCGCGGGAAAACCCAAAATTCTTCAGAATTTGTAGAGACTTTTACGAGCCTTAAGATGAGGCCGTTGAATGTGGAATTCCAAGCATTATACGTCTTTATTAATGACGAGATCTCCCGGCTGCGAGATCTAAACGTCCCATGTAACAATAATAAATTTTGTTGAGATCTGAGTCGAGAATCTTAACTGAAGATTTCGGCTTTATCTTTTCTAAACCTTGAAGGATCATTATGACGTGGGAAAAGTTTCTTCTCCTTCGACTTCTCTTCCTTTCTTTTGTAGTTGATTTATTTGTGCAGCAGTATTTTCATCTTCCTTCTCCAACCAAAGCGATGGATGAGAATTGGCATGTTACAAGGCCTCCGACTGCATCAATCCAAAGGGATATCCCACCGAAAAGGTTTTTATGACCATAGTAATTTTCCTTAATTAAGATAAACTTCATCTTCTGATCGATACCATCTTCCCTCTTCCTTTTATTTTAACAAAGTTTGAATTGGCTGCAGGAGTTAACCGCAATCATTCTCCTTAATAATGACCCAGACCCGATGGGCTCGTAATTGCTTCCAATACCTCAAAGGTATTGGAAGGTCTCATGTATTTTTCATGAGAGAAAAGATTTCGGGTCTGTGGCATTGTCTTATTTCTTGCCTAGCATCCCGCAAGGTTGGGGTGCTAATGGCTAGGGCGGCATTGAATTTGTGCAACCCCTCACGTTATATGTTTGGGTGTATGCATTTGGTATGCCTAGTTTTGCATTAATCAAGTCATTGGTGACGTTGATCATGACTAAGCAAACCAACTCGAAGGCCCTAACCGTTGGGAGGAAAAGACTGCAAGAGCAACCATTTTACCTTTAAGCCGTCCTTAGAGGGGAGTCTACAAAAGCAAATTTTCCATTCCGGAGGAGGAGGCTACAGGAGCAAACTTTTTTATCTAAGCCATGCTAAAAGAGGAGGCTAAAGAAGCGAGTTCGCCATCCTAAAAGAGGAGTCTACAGGAGCAGACTTTTTGCCTTTAAGCCGTCCTTAGAAAAGGAGGCTACAGAAGCAAAACTTTTACTTTTTCTCATATCGGTGATTTGTATTCATTCTTATTAATTGTATGGTGCTAGAGAACTGTCTATAATTTTTGATCTGGTAATGAATAAAGAGGATCTTTCTTTTTGCATAACCAAAAGTGACTGATGAATAATTTTGATATTGGTTATCAGAGATAACTGTTAACTTGACCATCTTTAAATCGCTCAAAATTTTCCAACCACTCAAAATTGTTGTGACTGAGAGAACTTCTATTAACTTCGCTGATCACGTTGAAACTCGCACTATTTAGTAACTTCGAGTATAACAATTTTGATTCGCCAGAGGTGTATTTTTATTAACTTGACAAATTTGGCAGAAAGAAATTCTCATTTGCCAGAGGTATTTTTAAACTTGAAAAATTTGGAAGAAAGGAATTTTGATTCGCCAGGTATTTTTTAACTTGGCAAATTTAGAGAAAAGGATGTTTTGATTCGCCAAAGGTATTTTTAACTTGGCAAATTTGGAGAAAATGATGTTTTGATTCGCGACTCAAAAATCTTTAGTCTGGAACCACGAATCTTTGTTAATGAAACCCCTAATTACAGACAAACTTTATTCATCATTCGCATTGAACTACCCAGGTTACATTACAACTGGTGTTCTGCAGTCTTACTAAGAATAATATTTCTTTAAAAATTTGCCGTTAATTGGCATCATGATCTTGTCACCATTCGGTTTTGCCAACCGATATGTGCCGTTGGAGTAAATCGTATCAATAACAAAAGGTCCCTCCCACTTTGGCAAGAACTTTCCTCTAAAGCTTTTAGCTTGTCATAATCGATCTTCTTACTGAAAGGACCAGATCGTCTTTTTTGAAAGTTTTTCGTTTGGCTTTTTTGTTAAAAGTCCTGGAGATTCACGCTTGGTATAGTTCAATACTCTGTTGAGCTTCCAACCGCTTATCATCCAAGACTTCTAATTCTTGGAGCCTTTATTGATGCCTTTCTTCTTGCGTCATTCTAGTCGTTAGTGTGACTCGCAATGATGGAATCTGAATTTCCAAAGGTAAGACCGCTTCTGACCCGTACACCAAAGAAAAGGGCATGGCATTGGTGGGGGTTCGGACTGTGGTGCGATAAGCCACAGACATTCTCTGAGCTTCTCATCCCAGTCCCTTTGATTGGATGACACAAACTTTTTGAGAAGTTTTACAATGGTCTTATTAAAAGCTTCTGCTAGACCATTAGCTGCAAGGTAATATATGGCAAGGAAGCTATATCTTCGATCCTGTATTTGTTGCAGAATCTGGAAAATACTTGGCTCACAAACTGAGGCCTGTTGTCATGAATGATCCTCTTGGGCATTCTGAAGCGATAAAGCACATGGTGTTTAATGAACCTGATCACATCCCGATGACTTTACTTCGGTCAGGAAAATGGCTTCAGTCCATTACGAAAAGTAATCCATTATAGATAGAATGAACCGGTGTCCTCTCGTTGATGGCGGAGAAATTGACCCGACAATGTCGATATCCCATTGCTCAAACGGCCACGATGTAGACGTTGGGTGGAGATATTCTGGAGCTTGATGTATAAAGTCTGCATGCATTTGGCAGGCCCCACATTTCTTGGCGTAGTTAACCGCTTCTGTCATCATCTTAGGCCAGTAATAACCCATTCTTCGGATTCTATCCCAGAGTTTCGGCCCTAGCTGGTGTGCTTCGCAGATGCCAGTATGAGCTTCTTCAAGTACTTTTTGAGCTTCTCGGTTAGAGAGACAGCAAAGTAAGATTCCATTATAAGATTTCCTGTACAGTGTCTGGAGCTCCGTATTATAGTAGAACCGCATAGCCCTTCTTTGAATTGCCCTGGCTTCTTTTGGATCTTCAGGCAATATGCTATAAAGGACATAATCTATATAAGGGAATCGCCAATCCTTGGTTCTAGACTTGACTCGAAAACACCAGCCTCGTCTTCCTATTGCTCCCTCATTTCTTGTTTGAGTTCGTCTTTTGGACAGAGTAATTCTCTGCTCCCTACAGAAATTTGCTTTCTAGCATGCTTGGGCAAGGCCAATGTAGCAGCTAAGGAGGCCAGTGCATCTGCATAGCTATTCTAATGGCCCTTTACGTGGCTGACATAGAAACCATTGAAACCATCGACTATCTTTATTACTACGCGATAATACGACAAAAAGTCTTCATGTTTGACCTCATATTCCCCTCTAACTTGATTTACGACAAGTTGAGAATCTACATATGCTTCCAAATATTTGACCCCCAGTTGTTTAGCTATCTTTAAGCCGATTAGGAGGGCATGATACTACGCAACATTGTTGGAGCACGGACTTGTTAACGAGTAGGCTCGAGGAATGATGTGGTTGTACGGAGAGACAAAAACAACTCCTTCCCCCGCTGTCATTCTTTCTTCGGATCCCATTCGGGAGGCGCCATCGAAGAAAAGTTGCCATACACCTATCGCGACTATATTTGCCTTCGGAGATCTTGCGAGTTGTCTTCTTTTAGCATCGGGCTCCATTCACCCAACTCACCAGGAATTTGTTCGTATAACTTCGAGGATGTCGGTATTGGATGTTCGGTTAGAAAATCGGCTACGGCCTGTCCTTTAATAGATTTTTGCGGGACAAAATGCATTTCATATTGTGATAACAAAATAGCCCAATTGGATAGCCTCGAATTCAATGATCCGGGTTTTTCATTAGTATTATCAGGGGTTAACTCTCGATATAACGTGGATGGTTTGTCCAACTAAATAGTGTCGCATTTTCTGCACTGCAAACACTAAAACTAAATATTCCTTCTCCACTGGGTTATATTGGTGTTCCGCCCCGATCATCATTCTACTAAGATAATAAATAGCCTGTTCGTGACCCGACTCAATCTTCTGCGCTAACGAAGCTCCCAAGGAGTGGTCCATAGCCCTCATGTATAGCAAGAAAGGTATTCCCGAGACTGGGGCTACGAGCACTGGTGGTTTCATGAGGTACTATTTGACTTCTTCAAAAACCTTTTGGCATGTGTCATCCCAAACAAATGACACTCATTTCCTCATTAACCTGATAAAGGGCTGACATTTACCGGACAAATTTGATATGAACCTCAGGATGTACGCCAGCCTACCTTGCAGTCCCCTTAATTCTTTGAGGTTGCAGGGAGGTGGCATATCTTGGATAGCCTTAATCTTGTTCGGGTCGAGATAAATCCCTTTGGAAGTTACGACAAAGCCGAGGAGCATTCCACTGTCCTTCGCAGATGTTCTTGGAATATTTACGTTCATAGCACGCTGATATGTGGCGCCTGCATTCTTTAGGCCGAAGGGCATAACTATATAGTAGTATACTCCGAGCGGTGTTCTGAAAGACGTATGCTTCTCATTATCAGGGTACATCTTTATCTGATTATACCCTGAGAACCTATCCATGAATGTCATACGTTCGTACCCACAAGTATTATCTATCATAACATCTATAATGGGTAACGGAAATTCGTCTTTAGGGCAGGCCTCATTCAAATCCCTTAAATCAATACAAATCCGGTTACAGGAACTATATTCACGACCCAATCGGGTTTTGTTCCTCGCGAATAAAGCCTGACTCGATCAACTTTTTGATTTCAACTTTAATAGCTTCCATGATCTCTGGACGGAATCTTCGTTGTTGTTGCTTTACTGGCTTAGCATTTGCTTGGATGTTTAGTTTGTGAACTGCGACATTTGGGTCTAATCCTGGCTTATCCTCAAACTCCAGGCGAAAATGTCAATGTACTCACGAGTGGGGGATATCAATTCCTCTCTCTCTCTTTCGAGAATAGATTCTCACTTATGAATATGGGTTTAGGATTCTTTTCATCCCCCATATTTATGTGGATTATTTTATCTTTGGTTGGAGGCTCGCGCTGTTCAAACTGAATTTCCCACTTTGCGTTAAGATGCTTGGCCCAGGGGTCATCTTTTATCGGCGAAGCTTCCTCTAGATCTTCATCTTCTTGAATTGCGGAGGCCATGTTCATGGACACTTTGCAGAAAATCATGCCAATACTGACATCTGAATCCCAGTAGGACGATTTTGACGAATTATCGAATTGCCTTTCTTCAGTTCTCTCACCTGAGGAACCTTTGGGAGTGGTGACATATCCCAACCCTCTGCCAGTTTTCTGATAATAATCTGGCATTTTTCCCTCTGGGACAAAGGGTCAGAGGATTGTTCTTCTTCATTTTCCAAATTCAACCCCCTGCCTTTAGTTAGGTTATACCCCATTTTCTTTATTAGTTTATGAGAATTTTCATCATAATGGAAGAACTCGGATTTCTCTGTTCTTCTTCAGAATCTAAGCATTTCTTTTTGTTCTTGTGACTTGCCCTTCCAAATATTATGGCTTTCTGAGTTCCGTCCCTGGGAGGAACCTAAAAAATGACCTTGTTGGCACTTTCATCGTCATGACTTAGTTCGTGAAAGGATGATCGGATAGGTGTTTGGAAGGAAGTCGAGAGCATATTTTATCTAAACAATCGTTGAATGCATCAGCGCTAGTGCTTGAGGGCTCAGAATCAACATCAGAAGAATAAGCAAACTGTAAATTTTTATTTATCACCCATTCACCATCATAGTGAATAGTGTTATTTACATCAAAGCCTTCGAGGCTCATCACAATGGGCTCACCGTCCCAAATTACAACCTCGGATTCTGAATCTCTGGATCCTGATTCTGTATCGACTTTGTCACCACTGTCAGAGGCGTCTAGAGCAGGCTGATCTGAGACATCGAATGCATCTTGATATAGCAACGTGTCAGTAAAGTAGTTTTCGACTCCTTTGAAGGGTTGCTTTTCCGCAACCAGCGTTTTTACGTTCCCATTTTTATCTGCATATTTCATTCATTGATGTAACATGGACGGCACAATGAGGTTGTTATGGATCCAGGGTCTCCCCAGTAGTAGGTTGTAAGACGTGTCCGCATCTATCACATAGCACGTGACTTCCGTCTTCAGGTCGCCGATTTGGCACTTAAACTTTATCTTACCCAACTGTCTACTACCATTGACATTAAATCCAAAGATAGTAGTGTTGGTTGCTGCTAACCTGTTCATCGGGACTCCAAGGTACTGTAGCATTTTCCGTGGCATGATGTTTAAGGTTGAGCCTGGATCAACTTGAATGCGATCGATCTCCGCTCCTATGTATCCTCTGTAATACAAAGGGCGGTGATACTTATTGCTTCTAACTTGCATGTCTTCCGGAGAGAAAGTGATGCAAGAGATGTTTTTACCAGAAGTTTGGTGACATGTCGAGCAAAAAGATTCTTCCTTCTCGACCATTTCTGGTATCTGTGCCAAAAATACCTCCGAATCTTGCAGAGTGTCTCTCAAAGCTTCTCTAGTTTATTTAGAAAGTTTCAGGAGCTCATACAAGGTTATTCTTGCAGGAATATTAGCTAACTGTGTTAAGATGTCGAATTGAAATGACTTCTGTAAATCTTCCGCAGGCTCTTTTCCCTTTTTCTTCAGAGCTTTATCAAACGTAAGCTCTTTTTATTTGATCTTCTCTGAAAGTAGCCAGGATTCCGCGGCCTGCCCATAATTCTTTAAGTAATCTTTTCCCGAACGGGTCCTAGAGGGAGGTAGATCCACGTTAGCCACCAGAGAGTCTCAGACTTCTTCTTCCGAATCTGTTAGAGTAGGAATGCCCTTGTTATCTTTGGAAATTATAGTGACAACATTAGAAGTAAGGATCTTCCCTTTTTGCCTTATTCTAGATGAATTGGAAGTCCATTGTTCATCATTAATGAGATCTGGATGCACCCATATTATCTCCCCTCTATCAATTTCTAAGGGGACAATCTTTTCTCCTGCTGTTGATGCGGATCAAAATTCACGACCTGCATCGTGCCTCTAGGAATGGGTTGCACTCTATTTTGAACTGTTGACTCTATCCAGTCGGGTGCTTTACCGAACTTGAAAGTCACCATGTTCGCGATCACCTTTTTCTGGTGCTCTTGGAGCTTTATGACCTTGGCGTCCACTAAGGCTTAAATTTTATCCTTAAGAATGTAATAATTCTACGTAGTGTGGTTAATAATCCTATGGTAGACACAATAATTAGGATCATTAACTCTCCCTACTTCTTCCAGACGTTTAGATTCTGGCAGCTTCAGCATCTTCTTAGTCATGAGGAAGTTGAAGATGGTTTTCGTATGCTCGTCCTTGAATGAGGCACACGTGAATGAGGAGGGAGTTTCGAAGAAGACTTTGTGGGCTGCGGAGTATCAGCCACCATTGTCTCCTTCCCCTTGTATCCTCGGGATCGGGGCCTATAGTTGTTGTCGTTATTTTGCCTATGTTTCTCCTCGTCTCCTTCTTCTTCAAGCCTTTGCGTGATCTCTTCAGCCTCCTCAGCTTGTAGGACGAGATCCTTCCAAGTTGAGGATTTCACTGCTCCCATCCTCGCTAAAACCTTAGTCGAGAGATTATGTCGACAGGTTTCTACCAAGGTCTTTTCTGGCATCCTATGTGGGCATCTGAGAGAATCATTCCGGAACCTTTTAATGAAGTCCTGGGCTGACTCCCCTTTCTTGTGTTTAGTGGCTAGCAGCGTCGGCATTGACACCTCCATATCGTCTTCATAAAACCTAGTCAGGAAGGCTCTTTCCATTTCGTTCCTGAATTGATGATTCCTGATTCTAAACTTCGGAACCATTCAAATGCTAGTCCTGTCAAGGTACTAACAAATACCCGCGTAAGGATGGGGTCGTTTGCGGCTAAATGCCTGATTTGCGATTTGAAATAGTAAAGGTGCTGATTCAGCGACCCTTTACCATCAAAGGATTTGAGCTTCAATGGCTTGTAGCTTTCTGGGAATGGCATGCTTTCCCATTCCACGGGATATTGCCTTACAACACCCAGCTCTTGCAAATCACTCTTATACATGAGGGCATTTAGTTGATTTTGGAAACTCTCCATCCAGACAGCATTCGCATTCCCTTCCTGATGCGTGGAGCGATTGTCAGCATCCTCATGATGCTCTTCTTCTTCTTCTTCATTTATGCGAAGTGTATGACCCTCTTCTTCTGCCCTCTTTCCCTTGTCAGCTTTTGAGCCATGGGGTGGCATCTGCGAAGATGCATTCTTCAATCTAGTCTTTTTCAATTCCAGCAGAACATGCAGTATGTCTTTAATTTTGCTAATAGCATTCTGCTGTTGCTGGATACTTTTGTCTTGTCCATCCATCCTCTACATGAATTCCTCCGGGGTACTGTTCTGGACCATGTACGCAGAGGCGCAGTCTTCCAGGAACGAATCAGATGTTTGCGACTCGGCCGTAACAAACTTGATCGTGTCTTGCTCATCGGAGGAGACTCCAACCATTTGTCTATAATTCATCGGGATTGCCATCCCACTTTTGAGTCGAGTGTTTTGGAAAACTCCTCACTCTTCATTGAGTACATCCTTCAGGCCCGAAGAGAGCTCTGAATCGGAAGCACCTCCCTCGAAGACTTTCTTCGTCTTCTTTTTCTTCTTCTTTTCACCGACACTTATCATATTGGATAATACTTTAGGGTATTTGGGCTCATAAAACTCGAGCCTGTTTCGTCGTCTCCTCTTCACCGGTTGGGATGAGGATGTTGATGATGTTGATAGTCGATGGAACACTGACTGTCTAGTATAGGCTGAACAATGACAATATGATAGTACTGCATTGATTAGTCGTTTGCAATGGTAGTGCGATGCGTGGGATTCTTCCCTCTTTCTTTTTAGAAGTTCCCGAAAATCTTTTGCATTGGAACTCTTGGTAACGGCGTCATCTTTGAAAGATAGCCTCGGGACCGAGTCCCTCTTCCGTCGAAGGTTTTCAGAGCAAGTCTCACCCTAGGTGGAACAGTGGGTAAGATAGTTTTAGCCTTTGAGATAGGCTCCCTGGTAATCACATGCTTTCCGCGAGCCTGAGGTTCACGCGCTCCTTCAATTGTGCGATCATACTTTCCCCCCGGAACACGAGGGACGTGAATGTAGATTTCGCGTTTGAAGTCATAGAAAACTTTGGTGGATTTACTCCGTTTCCTGTAGGAAACGCGAGTAAATCATTTCGTGTCTTGATCTTCTATAACCTTGCATTTTGGCCGACATACTTGTATAGTAGGCCTTCGCGACGATGAGTTGGTGGTTTCCTTTTGATGCGCGGTTTTGCGAAGGGCACGAGTTTTGCTTCTTTTTAGGTTCCTTCTCATTGTTCGAGTGAGAGGAACCTCCTTCTCTACATCATAGTCTAGCGGAGTAGGCAGTGGTCATTTTCCCTTGTTGAAGTGGGGACCTTGATCCATTTTGCTTGAGAGATCAGGAATCTTAGCCGAAACTGGCTTAGAGCCCAATGTTGGTAAAGAGGAGGACTTCGGACTGGTTTGGTCCACTGAATCCTTCGACAGTGTTGTTGCCCTTGAAGTCTCCTTGAAAATTGATCCTTTGGAGACCTTACGGCACTACCTTAAGGTAGTAGGGCTCTTGGAGCCGGAAGAAAGGAGCTCTTCATACTTTTTTTGATAAACCTGGATGGTGAGCGAGTTGACCAGGTTGCCAACTGGAATATTATCATATTAAGCTACTACTAGATCACTAGAGGTGATGGCAGTCCCTAGCGGAGTCGCCAATATTCTTTTTGCCATAAAAATTATAAATGATTTTCTATTGAGATATTTCAATAAAGGATTACAATTCTAACGGTTTCCCATTTACAAAAGATGAGAAAAATGGATTCTCTTTTTGTTTAAAACTGGGTTCTGAGCTAGCTGTGGAGGACGATCTTGCTCTCCGTTGACACTCTGCACAAACTCTTTCAACTGGCAGAAAGGCTCTAGACTTCCGATCATGAAGGATAATTTCGGAAGAAGATGATCGATCCCTTCTCTTTTCTTTTTCCCGCTTTTTATAGGGTTTTTAGGACAACATCCCCGTCTCATTCATTTGACCGTTAGCCCCACTACTCGAGAAGTGCCATCGTATTCGTTAGGAAGTTACTCCCACGATCAAAATAATGCTGCTACATTTGTTTTGCAGTTGGCTTCACGATCCGAGGTGGCAACTCTCTTCGTTCGGGTCGGGTGACTTTGTATTAAACCCCTCCCCGGAAGCTATAGGCAGTATCGCAAATCTCAACTTTAGATTCGCAAACATATTCTGTCGTAACTGGGTCGCGAATCTCGAACTTAAGGTTCATGGATCTGCTGAGTTGCAGATCTCCAGCCCTAAATTTGCGGTTTTGTTTTGACAAATGACTCCTGAATTTTTTGCCGACCGGTGGATGTAACAATCAAATTTTTATCATAACTTATATTGCTGGTGTCAAATTTATCCAAGAGTGAATTCGTTGTATTCGTCTTATTTTTCTATATTTTTGGTGATTTTCTAGAAATTTTCTAGATAGAAACTTAAAATAATATTATTTTAATCACCGGTGGGTCTTACACATATTTTTACTAGTCTCTCTTCTTTTGACTTGCAAAAATAAAGTTTGACTTTATTTGGATTAGTTTATTTTAAATTCACAGCCATAAACAACTCTAAAAATATATTATTACTGGTCATTTCTCTTTTACCTATTTTGTCTTTATTCACCCATACCTCCCATACCCTATCTCCCCAAATTATAGATCTCAAACTTACTCCCACTGCTAGACTGAAATGAAAATAGAGGAAAAAAGACTTTTTTAATCTCATTTCCTCTCAAAAACTCCTTCATTCTTGCTCTGTTCCACACACTCATATATGGTTTTATTTTAAATATATTTGTATGGTTAATATAATATAAAATGTCAATAAAAGTCAACCTAACCTACCTACCCCATACCTTATCTTCACTATACTTGTCTTTTGGCCAAGCATGACAAGCCATCCTCTTACCCCTATATCTCCTTTGTATTATTATATCTTTTCTCCCTTTCTTTTCATTTCTCCTTATTATTTATTCTCCCCTTCATTTTTCATTCTTCTCTTCTTTGTTTTACTCCAACTCAAAAAGAAGAATAAGAAAAGAGAAGAAAGTAGAAAAGGAGAAGAGATTCTTATTTTCTCAAAATAGATTTATCTTCTTAACCCATCAAGGCAAGTAGAATCATATCCACTCTTATGATTTTATTTTGTAACTAAAATCTTTTATAGCTAATTTAGAATCTTGATTTGTTTAAATTTAGAAAGGTGATATCTTTATATAAAATTCTCTATGATTATTTTAAATATAAAAATATGATTCTTACACTCTACTCTATGTTTATGTATTAAATTTATGATTTTATTTATGGCCTCTTATGCTTAAACTATAAATTACAAACTTAAGCCATATACCTTAATTTGAAATTACAAAAAAGCTATCTTTATGAATGTTCCTCATATTTGGATATACATTTGAATTTTCCATATAAATTCTTCGTGTATAATGCAATAATTTTAAATCACTTTCCACTTGCTATTAGAACATAGGTATATATATTCATAATCATGTTTTAAATAGAAGGTTTCAAATAAGTTTTTACATTAAATTGTTAAAATATTTCTTTTATATGAGATATTATATTAAGTCATAATTCTTTTTATACTAATCCATATTCACATGAAAAATATATACATTAGTAAGGTTTAATAAATTTGTTATTTTCCATACTATGAAATCATACTAGAATTTAGAAAATTCATATATTGTTAAACTAATCATTATAATAATGTTAAACCTATTTAATTCCCATTTTTACAATTTAGTACCCACTTACCTAATATATATTTATATGCATAATTGTATATGTATGATTCACATGCATGATTATCATAGGTATTTTTACACCCTGATACTCACTTACATACATGTTTATATGCATAATTATATATATATATATATATATATATATATATATATATATATATATATGTATGTATGTATGTATATGTGTGTGTGTGTGTGTGTGTGGCTTACATACATGATCATTATTTCCATAATACTCATTCTAGTATTTTATGACTCCATCATTCTTACCTTGATATGTACGTACTAGTTATTCATACAAGATACATGAAATTATCTCGGATTTCCCTTATTAGTACATACAAATGTCTTGATAATGCAATGGATCCTAACTTGTCTATTAACTTGATTTTGACGTGGACCATATCTTGCTTGTTACTCGAATATTGATTAGATGATAGATATGTATATGTATTAATCTTGACATGATTGGTTCACCATATTCCGAATTGATTTGCATGTAACATAACTTGAAACCTTAGGTTATGAAAAAACTAAAGGGTAAACAAATATTGTATCGTGAAAGGTTTAGGATAGGCTGCGCAACCGAAATAGGGCCTTATTCGTGGGGGCGCCCGGATGGTATTGAGCCATCATCTTTTGTTTAATCCATGTTGATGGGATGACCAATTTCTCAGTATCGGTATCTATTTGAGTGCGTAGTTACACAGTTGATTCAGCACTAGCATCTTAGCTGGGTCCCTGATATGCACGGGTATTTTCACGATATGAGTCTATTTCTTCACTATCTAGTTCAAAAAATAAACTAAAATAAGATATTAATTCAAACTTGATATGCATGTATATTTCTGCTTGATATCGTTACTTGATTATTTACTACTTTTCATACATGTGCATGTAGTTTTTACATCAATTCATATTTCACTTGTTAGTTTATGTTGCACAATCCCAACCTTTTATTATTTTACGTGTCAGGTTTGACCTTGAGCTTCCCATATGCTCAGGTATTGAAGACGTAAGCGAGGATCCGTAAATTGCATGACCCATTCATTCTTGAGCAAGCTGAGCAGCAGTTAATTCTTAGACCATCGCTTTTGTATTTTTAGGTTTGGTATGTATCACTCTTGAGCCTTAGTTCCCAACTTTTATATAGTATTATACTTGTTTCTTTCAATTTTAGACATGTTATATATCTTCTTTTATATGGCAGAGACTAACTTTCAAGATTCTGATAGATAATTAGTATTTAAATTCATTAGTTTTTGTTATACATACTTATAGGTCTCGTGCACGTTGGCTTATATGTGCATGTCGGTAGTACACTCCGTTTCCATATCCCTCCAAAAAATGGGACGTTACAGATCTTATAAGTCATCTTCAAAATATGATAATTGCACTATTTGGAAGACGATGATTATGTTGAAGATCTAACTATATCGCACTCAAAAATCCAAGATTCGTAAATATAGCGCGTCTTCAAAAGTACACGAATGATGGAGTAGAAGCTCTCAAATAATCTCGAATGACTTCTCCTCTTTCTCCATGTTCTCTTTTTGAGAACTTTTCTTCTCAAAAAGATCCTCAAAGATTTCTCTTGTCTTAAACTCAGTGGCCTCCTTTTGAAATAGAAATCATACTCTTCAAGGGATCTCAACCATAAAGTAATAGGTTTGGGATATTGCCCATCAATTATAATCCAAGTCTTGGGAGGGTACTTCCATATTGAGCACTCTTTGTAGACAAATCCAATTGCAAATAAATTTGAGAGTTGCCATAAAAAGGCTCTTGAAAACGTGTTGTTCTCGAGGGCCATAGTGGCTATACCGGTGGCGAGGCTCGGTTTAGTGAATTAAATCACCAGTGAGGTTACACATGACTTAGGCCACCCATGAGATCACTTTTGGATATGGGTTTCTCAATCTTTTTAATACAACTATTCTTCAGTAAAACATCGATATCTCTAACAATCGAGCTTTAATTGAGCTGATCTTGGCAACATTTCGAAGAGGGTTCAAAGCCATACAACTTTGTAATAGACTTCTCGATTGATTCAAGCTATATCCTTATTAAAAATCAGCTTGAAGTCATAATAGCAATATATCCTTCTTTTCGTCTCTCTATCAAATGATAGTATCTCTCATCTCCGAGTCTTGATTTTATTGATCTTGGTATCATTTTGACAATATCATAGAGTCCTACAACTTTGTAATAGATTCCTTCACATAATTCTCATTGCATCACAATCGAATATGCCTTAAAGTTGCAGCTACATATCATCGTAGATATTATTCATTAATTCGCTTGATTCTTTTATGCGTCCATCAAACCTACACATAATTCCAAAACATTGTCATACTAATATATGATATGCTATTGACTAAACTAAGGTCAATTTTATGGATATACATTCAATAATATCCTTCTTTTTATAGTGACAAACTAAATTTTTGAAAATATGATATGATTAATTTTCGAAATAAGCATGATGTGTATGGACATGTTTCATGATATAGTTAAAGAACAAATCTCCTTAAATTCAAGAATCCAAAGCAAACTTGTACACTCCTTTAATGTTATCAAGCAAGCAAAATCAATTGTCTTGTTCTCCCCTTAAATCTTTTCCTCCCCTCTTAATTTTTCAACAAATTCTCCACTTCTTTTATTAGCAGGAAATCACCTTTGTTTGTTATCGCAGGAAGAGATATACAACACCAAAATGACTACTAAGAGATATAAAACATAGAATAATAAGTCCAGATGGAGCAAAGAGATATTAACTTAAGTATCCAAGGGTGGATACCACAGTTGTGTTATGAAAATAAGATCAACAAATAGACGCCAATGCAGAATATGGTCCCCATTAACATAATCCATGTATGCAACGCATAGAAATTACAAAACTCAATTGCATATAACCAAGTGAAAGTTTAAAGACAACTATCCAGACATACGAAGCATACAATTAATCACAGCTGATTAAAGTGAGCAAGATGAAACTTATTTCAACTTTGAAAGACTAAGAGATAGATTCATAACACCTTAGCCAGGTTGGACTTAAAAAAAAAAGGGATTCACAATATTTGGTGGATGAAAATGTTAAGTTAGTTCATTGTGAGTATAGTCCCACATCGGATAGGACAAAAAAAGTCTATGGGTTTAAATACAAAGTTGGGACCTTGACCTAATAGCTTAAGATTTTGGGTCAAATTGGTTCTCAGCTTTGTGTTTAGGCCCATCATGCTCCCCGTTGGACCCGACGTTCTCCCCAACAATTGATATCAGAGCCCAAATTTGGACCAAGTTGTCGTCGGGTCAATGGGCCAGGTTATGGCCTAAGGGGGAGTGAAGCCGATGTTTGAAGCCCGAATTGGTCGAATTAACTTTGGGTTTGATTTCCCACGTGTCGGGTCTCCACGTGGATGGTTGCCAAAATTAAGTTGGTCGGGTTAATTTTGGGTTTGGTTTCCCACATGTCTGCCTCCACGTGGATGGTTGCCAAAATTAAGTTGGTACACTCACAATGAAGGGGGAGATTGTTAAGTTAGTTCATTGTGAGTATAGTCTCACATCGGATAGGACAAAGAAAGTCTATGTTTAAAAACAAAATTGGGACCTTGACCTAATGGTTTAAGTTTTTGGGTCAAATTGGTTCTTAGATTTGTGTTTAGGTCCATCATACTCCCCGTTGAACCCAGCGTTCTCCCCGATTCGGGGAGCATGATGGGCCTAAACACAAAGCTGAGAACCAATTTGACCTAAAAGTTTAAGCCATTAGGTCAAGGCCCAATTTTGTATTTAAACACATAGACTTTCTTTGTTCTATCCGATGTGGGACTATACTCACAATAAACTAATTTAACAATCTCCCCATTCATTGTGAGTATACCAACTTAACTTTGACAACCATCCACATGGAGGCAGACACGTGGAAAACCAAACCCAAAGTTAATCTGTCCAACTTAACTTTGGCAACCATCCACGTGGAGACCCGACACGTGGGAAATCAAACCCAAAATTAATTCGACAAATTTGGGCTTCAAACATCGGCTTCACTCCCCCTTAAGCCATAACCTGGCCCATTGACCCGACGATAACTTGGTCCAAATCTGGGCTTTGATACCAATTGTTGGGGAGAACGCCGGGTCCAACGGGGAGCATGATGGGCCTAAATATAAAACTGAGAACCAATTTAACCCAAAAACTTAAGCCATTAGGTCAAGGTCCCAATTTGGTATTTAAACTCATATACTTTCTTTATCCTATCCGATGTGGGACTATACTCACAATGAACTAACTTAACAAAAAACCCCATCTCTAAATAGTCATTAATACTTGATGGATACTCTTGAATACACATGTCAATGACTAAATCCATGATAGAGGCCTTTGACATCTTTTACGAATACTCCTTACTGTATATTTCAAATGAGTTATTACACTTAATACTAGTTTTTATGTACTCATCATCTAGAATCTTTAATTCCCGTATGCAATTTTTTTTAATATATATCAAATCATGTGTTTCTATTTTAGAATGAAAAATCATTCGAATTAATATAAACATCAAATATGATGGGAAGTGGACTTAAGAATTATTTAGAATAAAAGAACCTTGTAATGTGGTGATGACTTATATACACATTTTAATGGAAATATGGAGAAGTAAAACCATAACCAAGCATCATGGTCAAACAAATCAACAATATACATTTATATTGGAATTTTTGAAAAAAATGAGACTCATCAAATCAATTCACATCTTATGTGCCATTTGAAAAATTATGCCACATATCATCCAAAATAGACACAAGCGACTTTTTTTTAATTTCCTTATTTATTTATGCTACAAAAACAAAAATAATGAAACTTAGGAAAAATAGAAAACAAAGCAACCTAGAAAATAAAAATTATGTTGCACTAATGTATGTCGGCGAAAAATTCTGGAGTCATCTGTCAAAATAAGCAGATCCGCAAATTTAGGGTTGGAGATCCGCAACTCAGCAGATCCGCGAATCTGAAGATCGAGCTTCGCGACCCAGCTACAACAGAACAGATTCGCAAATCTAAAACTGAGATTTACGATACTAACCATAGCTTCCGGGTAGGGGTTTAATACAAGGTCACCCGACCCGAACAAAGGAGTTGCCACCTCGGATCATGGAGCTAACTATCAAACGAATGCAGCGACATTACTTCGGTCGTGGAAGCAACCACCTAACGAATATGATGGCACTTCTCGAGTAGTGGGGCTAACGGTAGAACGAATGAGGCGGGACGTTGCCCTAGAACCCCTATAAAAGTTGGGAGAACAAAAGAGAAAGGATCAATCATCTTCTTCTCGAATTACCCCTTGTAATCAAGAGTCCAGAGCCTTTCTTTTCCAGCCAACTGAGAGAGATTGTGTGGAGTGTCAACGGAGAGCAGTATCGTCCTCCACAGCTACATCAGAATCCGGCTTTAAACAAAAAGGAAATCCATTTTCCTCATCTTCTGCAAACGAAAAACCGTTGAATTGTAATTCTTTATTGAAAAATCTCAATAGAGCGGCATTTACAATTTTTATGGTGAACAGAAGATTGTCGACTCCACTGGGGGCTACTATCACCTCCGATGATCTGGTAGTAGCTCAATCCGACAACATTCCAGTTGGCAGCTTGGTCAACTCACTCACCATTCAGGTTGACCAAGAAAGATATGAAGAATTCCTTTCTTCATGCTCCAAGAGCCCTACTTCCCTACGGGGATGCCGTAAAGTCTCCAAGGGGTCAATCTCCAAAGAGACTCCAATGGCAATAACTCAGCCGAGGGAGTCGGTGGACCAAACTGGTCCGAAATTCTCTTCTTCACCAACATTGGGCTCTAAACCAGTTTCAGCTAAGACTCCTGATCTCACAAGCAAAGTGGATCAAGGTACCCACTTCAACAGGAGGAAACGACCACTACCTGCTCCACAAGTCTATGACGCGGAGAAGGAGGTTCCTCTCACTCGTACAACGAGAAGGACCCTAAGAAGACGCAAAGCTTCATGCCCTTCGCAGGACCACGCAGCAAAAGGAAACTACCAACTCATCATCGTAAAGGCCTACTGTACAAGAATGGATGCCAAAATGCGAGGTTGCAGAAGACCGACATGCGGAAGGATTTACTCGCATTTCCTACAGAAAACGGAGTAAATCCACAAAAGTTATCTATGACTACAAATGCGGAGTATACATCCATGTCCCTCGTGTTCCAGGGGGAAGCATGATCACACAATTGAAGAAGCTCGCGAAGCCCACGAACCTCAAGTTCGCAGAAGACGTGCGCCTATCTTTAAGGCTAAGACTATCTCACTCACTGTCCTAGCAAGAGTGAGACCTACTCCAAGAACTCTCGACGAAAGAGGGATGCCGGTCCCAAGGCTATCTTTCACAAGTGACACCGTCACAAAGAATTCCAATGCAAGAGATCTTGGAAAACTTCTAAACAGAAAAAGGGAAGAATCCCACGCATCTCATTGCCATTGCGAACGACTGATCAATGCAGTACTATCTCACTGTCATTGTTCAGCCCATACTAGACCGTCGGTGTTCCATCGATTATCGGCTCCATCAACATCTTCATCCCAACCGGTGAAGAGGAGACGACGAAACAGGCTCGAGTTTTCTGAGCCCGAATACTCCGAAGTATCATTCAATATGATAAGTATCGGGGAAAAGAAGAAGAAAAAGAAGACGAAGAAAGTCTTCGAAGGAGATGCTTCCGACTCGGAGCTCTCGGATCCAAAAGACGTACTCAATGAAGAGTGAGGAGTTTTCCAAAACACTCGACTCAAGAGTGGGATGGCAATCCCCATGAACTATAGACAAATGGCGGGAATCTCCTCCGATGAAGAAGACATGATCAAGTCTGTTATGGCTGAGTGGCAAATGTCTGATTTGCTCTTGGAAGACTCCGCCTCCTCATACATGGCTCAAAACAGTACCCCAGAAGAGTTTATGCGGAGGATGGATGAACAAGACAAACATATCCAGCAACAGCAGAACGCTATCAGCAAACTTAAAAACATGCTACATGTTATGCTGGAACTGGAGAAGATTAGGTTAAAGGATACATCTTCGTAGACACCACCCCGTGACCCAAAAACTGACAGGGGAATGAAGGTGGAAGAAAAAGGTCACAATAATGAAAAGGTATCAGAACATCATGAGGATGATGATGACCGCTCTGCGCATCAGGAAGGGCACGCGAACACTGTCTGGGTGGAAAGCTTCAAAAGTCAACAAATGCCCTCATGCATAAAAATGATTTGCAGGAGCTGGACATTGTAAGGCCATATCCCGTGGAATGGGAAAGCATGCCCTTCCTGGAAAGCTACAAGTCATTAAAGCTCAAATCTTTTGATGGTAAAGGATCGCCGAACCAACACCTTTACTATTTTATGTGCAAATCGGGCATTTACCCAGAAATGACCCCATCATTACGCGGGTATTTGTTAGTACCTTGACAGGACTAGCATTTGAATGGTTCCAGAGACTAGAACCGGGAACCATAAATTCATGGAACGACATGGAAAAAGCCTTTTTGACTAGATTCTATGATGACGATATGGAGGTGTCAATGCCGGCGCTTTTAGCTACTAAGTAAAAGAAAGGGGAGTCGGCCCGGGACTTCATTAAAAGGTTCCGGAATGATTCTCTCAGGTGCCCTCATGGGATGCCATAAAAGACCTTGGTAGAAACTTGTAGACATAATTTGTCAACTAAGGTTCTAGCCAGCATGGGAGCAGTAAAGTTCTTGACTTGGAAGGATCTTGCCTTACAAGCTGAGAAGGCTGAGGAGATCGTGCAAAGGCTCGAAGAAGGAGGCGAGGAGAAACAGAAGCGAAATAACGATAATAACCATAGGTCCTGATCCCGAGGATATAAAGGGAAAGAGACATTGGTGGCTGATACTCCGCAACCCGTAAAGTCTTTCCCGAAGCTCCCTCCTCAGACACGTATGCCTAAAAAACAATATTCTTTCAAGGACAAGCATACAAAGACTATTTTCAACCTCCTCATGAGTAAGAAGATGCTGAAATTGCGAGAATCTAAACGTCTGGAAGAGGAAGGGAGAGTTAATGATCCTAATTACTGCGTCTACCATAGAATAATTAACCACCCTACCCAAAATTGTTACATTCTTAAAGATAAGATTCAAACTTTAGTGGTTGCCAATGTCATTAAGCTCCAAAAACACCAGAAAAAGATGACCGCGAATATGGTGATTGTCAAGTTCGGTAAAGCGCCCGACTGGATAGAGTCAACAGTTCAAGACGGAGTGCAACCCATTTCTAGAGGCACGATGCAGGTCGTGGATTTTGACCCTCATCAACAACAGGGGAGAGGATTGTCCCCCTTCGAAACTGATAGGAAGGAAATAATGTGTGTGCATCCAGGTCTCCTTAATGATGAGCAATGGACTTCCAACTCATCTGGAAGAAGGCGAAAAGGGAAGATCTTTACTTCCAATGTCGTCTCTGTAATTTTCGAAGATGATAGAGGCATTCCTATTCTAACAGACTCGGAAGAAGAAATTGGAGACTCTCTGGTGGCTGACGCGGATCCCCCTCCCTCGGGGACCCATTCGGGAAAGGATTATTTGAGGAACTATGGTCAGGCTACAGAGTCTCGACCATCTCCAGAGAAGACCAAACAAAAAGAGCTTAAGTTTGATAAAGTTCTAAAGAAGAAGGGAAAAGAGACTGCGGAAGATTTACAAAAGACGTTTCAGTTCGACATCTTAACGCTGTTAGCCAACATTTCCGCGAGGATAAACTTGTACGAACTCCTGAAGCTTTCTAAATCTACTAGAGAAGTTTTAAGAGAAGCTCTACAAGATTCAGAAGTATTCTTGGCATAGATACCAGAGATGAATTATAAGGAAGAATCTCTTTGCATGACGTGTCACCAGGTCTCTGGTAAGAATGTCCCCTACATCACTTTCTCTCTGGAAGATATGCAAGTCATGAGCAATAAGTATCACCGCCCTTTGTATTACAGGGGATACATAGGGTCTACAGAGATTGATCACATTCAAGTTGATCCAGGCTCGGCCTTGAGCATCATGCCACGGAGGATGCTACAATACCTTGGAGTTCCGATGAATAGATTAGCAACGACTAATACTACTATTTTCGGATTCAATGCTAACGATAGTAAATCGTTGGGTAAGATAAAGCTTAGGTGCCAAATCGGCGACCTGAAAACGTAAGTCACATGCTACGTGATAGACGCAGACACATCGTACAATCTGCTATTGGGGAGACCTTGGATCCATAGCAATCTCATTATGCCCTCCACGTTACATCAATGCAAGAAGTACGTGGACAAAGACGGGAACGTAAGAACGCTGGTCGCCGAAAAGCAACCATTTAAAGGAGTTGAAAACTACTTTACTGACGCGTTGTTGTATCAAGATGCGTTCGATGTTTCCGATCAGCCTATTCTAGACGACTCTGATAGTGGTGAGGAAGCTAACACAGAATCAGGATCCAAAGATTCAGAATCCGAGGATGTAATTTGGGACGGTGAGCCCATTGTGATAAGCCTCGAAGGCCTTGATTTAAATAACACCGTTCACTCTGATGGTGAATTGGTAATAAATGAAAATTTAGAGTTTGCTTATTTTCTGGTGTTGAATCTGAGCCCTCAAGCACTAGCACTGATACATTCAGCGATTGTTTGAATAAGATATGTTCTCTGACTTCTTTTCAAGCACCTATTCGATCATCCGTACACGAAGTAAGTGATGATGTTGAAAGTGCTAACAAGGTCATTTTTGAGGTTCCTCCTAAGGATGGAACCCAGAAAACCATAGTATTTGGAAGAGTAAGTCATAAGAACAAAAAAAAAATGCTTAAATTCTAAGAAAGAACAAGGAAATTCCGAGTTCTCCATTGCGATGAAAATTCTCATAAATTAATAAAGAAAATGGGATATAACCTGGCCAAGGGCAGGGGGTTAAACTTCGAAAAAGGAAGAAGGAAATCCTTCAACCCTTTGTCCCAGAAGGGAAAATACCATATTATTACTAGAAAACCGGCAGGGAGTTAGGATACGTCACCACTCCCAAGGGTTCCTTAGGTGAGAGAACCGAAAAAAGACAATGCGATCATTCGTTAGAATCATCCTGCAGGGATTTAGATATCAGTATTGGCATGATTTTTCGTGAAGTATCCGTGAACATGGCTTCCGCGATCCAAGAAGACGAAGACCTAGAGGAAGCTTCACCGATAAAAGACGACCCCTGGGCCAAGTATCTTAATGCGAAGTGGGAGATCCAGTTTGAACAACACGGCCTCCAGCCGAAGATAAAGTAATCCAAATAAATATGGAGGATGAAAAGAATCCTAAACCCATATTTATAAGTGAGAACCTATCCTCGGAGGAGAGAGAGGAATTGATATCCCTCATTCGCAAATACATTGATATTTTCGCCTGGAGTTATGAGGAGATGCCAGGATTAGACCCAAGTGTCGCGATTCATAAATTGAACATCCGACCAAATGTTAAGCCAGTAAAAAAACAGCAACGAAGATTTCGCCCAGAGATCATGGAGGCCATTGAAGTTGAAATCAAAAAGTTGATTGAGTCAGACTTTATTCGCGGGGAACAGCACCCAGATTGGGTCGCGAACATAGTTCCTGTGACCAAGAAGAACGGAAAAATCCGGATTTGCATTGACTTCAGGGATTTGAATGAAGCCTGCCCTAAAGATGAATTCCCGTTACCCATCACAGATGTTATGATAGATAATACTTGTGGATATGAGCATATGACATTCATGGATGGTTTCTCAAGGTATAATCATGATGAGAAGCATACGTCTTTCAGAACACCACTTGGGGTATACTGTTATACAGTTATACCCTTCGGCCTAAAGAATGCGGGAGCCACGTATCAACGTGCCATGAACGTGATATTCCAAGAGCATCTCCGGAAGACAGTGGAATGCTACGTAGATGATCTAGTAATTAAAAGCAAGGATAAGGGCGATCACTTGAAAGATTTAAAGACGGTGTTCAACCTCATGAGGAAACACCAACTCAAGATGAACCCAACTAAGTCTTTTCTGGGGGTTTCCAGTAGAAAATTCCTTGGCTTTATCATAACATCAAAAGGGATTTATCTCGATCCAGACAAGGGTAAGGCTATCCAAGATATGCCACCTCCCTATAACCTCAAAGAGTTAAGGAGACTACAAGGTAAGCTGGCATACATCCGCAGGTTTATATCAAATTTGTCTAGTAAATGTCAGCCATTTACCAGGTTGATGAGGAAAGGAGTGTCATTTGTTTGAGATGACGCATGCCAAAAGGATTTTGAAGAAGTCAAACAATACCTTACGAAACCACCAGTGCTCGTAGCCCCAGTCTTAGGAGTACCTTTCCTGCTATACGTAAGGGCTATGGACCATTCCTTGGGAACCTTGTTAGCGCAGAAGAATGAGTCGGGGCATGAACAAGCTATTTATTACCTCAGCAGGATGATGACCGGGGCAGAACACCGGTATAACCCAGTGGAGAAGGAATGTTTATCTTTAGTGTTTGCAGTGCAGAAAATGCGACACTATTTAGTTGGACAAACCATCCATGTTGTATCGAGAGTTAACCCCCTGAGAATACTAATGACCAAATATGGATCATTGAGTTCAAGACTATCCAATTAGGCTATTTTGCAATCATAATAAGATATGCATTTTGTCCCGCAAAAGTCTGTTAAGGGACAGGCCGTGGCCGACTTCCTAGCCAAACATCCAGTCCTGACATCCTCGAAGTTATACGAACAAATCCCTGGAGAGTTGGAAGAATGGAGCCCGATTCCAGAAGAAGACGGCTCGCAAGATCTCCGGAGGCAAATACAGTCGCGAAAGGTGTATGGCAACTTTTCTTCAATGGTGCCTCCCGAATGGAATTCGAGGGAAGAATAACGGCGGGGGTAGAAGTTGTTTTCGTCTCTCCTCACAACCACATCATTCCTCGAGCTTACTCATTAACAAGTCCGTGCTTCAACAATGTCGCAGAATATAAGGCCTTCCTAATCGGCTTAAAAATAGCTAAACAACTAGGGGTCAAATATTTGGAGTCATATGGAGATTCTCAATTTGTTGTAAACCAAGTAAAAGGGGAGTATGAGGTCAAACATGAAGACCTTTTGCCTTATTATCGTGCGGTGATCAAGATAGCTGATGGCTTCAATGGTTTCTATGTCAGCCACATAAAACGCCACCGAAATAGTTATGCAGATTCACTAGCTTCCTTAACTGCTACATTAGCCTTACCCAAGCATGCTAAAAGACAAATTACAGTAGGGAGCAGAGAATTATTTTGTCCAAAGGATGGACTCAAAGAGGAAACGAGGGAACCACAGAAAGACAAAGCTGATGTTTTCGAGTCAAGTCTAGAACCGAAGGATTGGCACTTCCCTTATATAGATTATGTCCTTTACGAAATATTACCCGACGATCCAAAAGAAGCCAGAGCAATTCAAAGAAGGGCTGTCATGTTCTAGTACAATGCGGAGCTCCAGACATTGTACAGGAAATCTTATAATGGAATTTTACTTCGTTGTCTCTCTAACTGCGAAGTTACAAAAGTACTTGAAGAAGCTCATGCTGGCATCTGCGGAGCACATCAACCAGGGCCAAAACTCTGGGATAGAATCTAAAGGATGGGTTATTACTGGCCTAAGATGATGACAGAAGCAGTTAACTACGCTAAGAAGTGTAGGCCTACCAAATACATACAGACTTTATACATCAAGCTCCGGAGTATCTCCACCCAACGACTACATCATGGCCGTTTGGGCAATGGGGTATGGATATTGTTTGGCCAATTTCTCCGCCATTAACAAGAGGATACCATTTCATTTTAGCCATAACAGATTACTTTTCAAAATAGACTGAACCCGTTTCCCTGATCAAAGTAAAGACATCGGATGTTATCAAATTCATCAAACACCATGTGCTTTATCGCTTCGGTGTGCCCAAAAGAATCATTCATGACAACCGGCCTCAGTTCGTGAGCCAAGTATATTCTAGATTCTGCAATAAGTACAAGATCAAAGATGTAGTTTCGTCACCATATTACCCTGCAGCCAATGATCTAGCAGAAGTTTTCAATAAGACCATTGTAAAACTTCTCAAAAAGTTTGTGTTATCCAATCAAAGGGATTGGGATGAGAAGCTCAGAGAATGTCTATGGGCATATCGCACCACAGTCCGAACCCCCACTAATACCACACCATTTTCTTTGGTATATGGGTCAGAAGCTGTTTTGCCTTTGGAAATTCAAATTCCATCGTTACGAGTCGCGTTAACAACTAGAATGACACAAGAAGAAAGACATCAGTAAAGACTCCAAAAATTAGAAGCCTTCGACGATAAGCGCTTGGAAGCTCAACAGAGTATTGAACTATACCATGCACGGATCTCCAGAACATTTAACAAAAAGGCGAAACGAAGAACTTTCAAGAAAGGTGATCTGGTCCTGTCAGTCAGAAGACCGATCATAACCAGCCAAAAGCCTAGAGAAAAGTTCCAACCGAAGTGGGAGGGACCTTTTGTCATTGATACGGTCTACTCCAACGGCGCATATCGGTTGGCAAAACCGAATGGTAATAAGATTATGATGTCAATCAACGGCAAATTTCTGAAAAAATATTATTCTTAGCAAAGTTGCAGAACACCAGTTGTAATGTGATCTGGGTTGTTTAATGCAAATGATGAACAAAAGTTTGTCTGTAATCAGAAGTTCATTAATAAAGATTCGTGATTCCGGACTGAAGATCTTTAAGTCGCGAATCACATTTTTCTTCCTTATTTACCAAGTTAAAAAAATATCTCTGACGAATCAAATTTTCTTCTCTCAAATTTGCCAAGTTAAAGAAATATCTCTGGCGAATCAAATTTCCTTCTTTCAAATTTGCCAAGTTAAAAAAAATACCTCTGGCGAATCAAATTTCCTTTTTTGAAATTTTCCAAGTTAAAAAAAATACCTCTGGCGAATCAAATTTCCTTCTTTCAAATTTGCCAAGTTAAAAAATTACCTCTGACGAATCAAATTTCCTTCTTTCAAATTTGCCAAGTTAAAAAAAATACCTCTGGCGAAAAAAATTTCTTCTTTCAAATCAAATTTGCCAAGTTAAAAAAAATATACCTCTGGCGAATCAAATTTCCTTCTTTCAAATTTGCCAAGTTAAAAAAAATACCTCTGGCGAATCAAATTTCCTTCTTTCAAACTTGCCAAGTTAAGAAATTTCTCTGGCAAATCAAATTTCTTTCTTTCAAACTTGCCAAGTTAAAAAATATCTCTGGCGAATCAAACTCTTTATACTAGACAGTGCGAGTTTCAATCTGGTTAGCAAAAAGTTCTTTCATTCACAGTTGTTTTGGATGCTTGAAAAATTTTGATTGATTTTAAGGTTATCAAGTTAACAGTTACCTCTGGTAATCAACATCAGAATCATCCATCAGTCACTCTTAGTTATGTAAGAAGAAAGAGTTTCTTTATTCATTATCAAATCAAAATTACAGAGAGTTCTCTAGCACTATACAGTCAATAAGAATGAATACAAATTACTGATGTAAAAAAAGAGAAGAAAAGTTTGCTTTTGTAGCCTCCCCTTCCAAGGACGGCTTAAAAAGTAGTAGCCTGCTCCTGCAGGCTCTTATTCTGGAATGACAAACTTGCTTCTGTAGCCGTCTCTTTCAGCATGGATCGGATCAAAAATTTTGCTCTTGCAGTCTCTTCTTCTGTAATGACAAACTTGTTTCTGTAGCCTTCTCTTTCAGCATGGCTCAGATCAAAAAGTTTGCTCCCGTAGCCTCCACTTCCAATTTGCTCTTCTAGCCTCCTATTCAAGGATGGCTTAAGGGTACAGACTTGTTTCTTCTTTCTAACCATAATCAAGGATCTCCTGGTTGGTTCTCCCAGTGATGATGCCAGTGACTTGATTAGTTTAAAACTGTGCATACCAAGTGCACACACACAAACGTACAACATGAGGGGTTGCACAAATTCAAGGCTCTGGTCATTAGCACCCCAACCTTATGGGATGCTAGGAAAAAAGAAAAACAATGCCACAGACCTGAAATCTTTTCTCTCATGAAAAATACATGAGACCTTCCAACACTCTAGAGGTATTGGAAGCAATTACGAGCCCATCGGGTCTGGGTCATTGTTAAGGAGAATGACTACGGTTATCTCCTGCAGCCAATTCAAATCCCTGTTAAAACAGAAGAAAAGAAGAAAGAGTATGATATTAATCAGAAGAAGAACTTTACCTTAATTAAGGAAAATGACTGCGGTCAGAAGGACCTTTTCGGTAGAACATCCCACTGGATTGATGCAGTCTAGAGGTCTTGTAACATGCCAACTCCTATCCATCACTTCGGTTGGAGAAGAAGAAAATATGGCTGAACAAATAAATCAACTACAAAAGAAAGGAAGTGAAGTTAAGGGGGAAGAAATTTTCTCACTTCAAAATGATCTTCCATTGAAGAAACCATGCATCTTATATAGACGGTCTAGTAATTATGATCTTCGGTTGGGAAAAGATAAAGCTGAAATATTCGGTTAAGATTTTCAGTTCAGATCTCAACAGAATTTATTACTGTTGCATGGGACGTTTAGATCTTGCAGCCCGGAGATCTTGTCATTAAAAAAGGCATACAACGCTTAGGATTCCACGCCCGACGGCTTCATCCCAAGGCTCGCAAAAATCTCTACAAATTCTGAGGAGTTTTGGGTTATACCGCGAACTTCTGGGCACAACATCGGACTGGCAATCCTCGGAAGTCAAGATCGCAAATTTAATATGAATTTTGTTAATCCGCAAACTCCCGGATGTAAAGTCACAAATCTGATAAAGACTCACGAAAGTCACGTGATGGATACACAGATACCAGAGTTTTACGGAGACTCACAAATTTCAGACATAGGATGGCGGGTTTGTTGCAAATCTTCGAAGACAAATGCAAAGTCATACCTTAGAAATACAAAATCAAGTTCTCTACATAAGCAAGGAGTTATACCATGCACAATAAATGTCAGGGGAGCTATCACAAATAGAAGGAGTAACAGAGAATCAAAGTGTATATATATATATATATATATATATATATATATATATATATATATATATATATATATATATATATATATATATATATATATATATATATATATAAGCTTTTACAGTTCAATGATTCAAGAGAGCTTTAATTTTCTCCTCGGCATTATCAATGTTGTGCTGAAGGACCTCATAAACTTGGACAGTGGCTTGACGACGCAGTTCCTCGTCACTGGCGACGACATTCTGCATTGCGGCAGCCTCCAGCATATCCAGTTCAGCTTGTATCGCCTGAAGATCTCTGGTTGTATTGTCCCGCTGGCACGATAAGTTGGTGAGGTTCCTCATTGACTCATCACATTCTTTGGTGATCTTGGCCAAAAAAGCTTGAGCTTTGGCGATAGACTCTTGGGTTCTGACAATAGCCTGGTCATGGTCCTTAACAATTGAAGCAGCAGCCTCCACTAGAAGAACTAGAAACTGACGATCTGATTGATCCTTTTCTAAGGAGGCTTTGCAAGCATTGGCCTTCTCCTGAATCTCCTTCTGGAACCTAAGTTGTTTCTCTTTCGGTCTCTGGGAAATGGCTTCGACTGCCTCAGATTTTTCAGCATTTCTGATTTTCGATTGGAATTCGGCATGCTTTTGAAGCTGGGTTATCATAAGCCTGAAAGGAGCAGCTTTCTCTTCTCCACCAAAGCTGACAATATCAGTCAAGTAAATATTGAGAACATTGGCAAGAGAAGCAAAAGAAGCCCCCTTCAGTATTTTGTCAACACAGTGATCAAGGAAGTGAAGGAAAGTTTCCACCATATCCTTCAATAAATCAACCTCAAAAACATCAACCTCTACATGAGAGGGATCAACACTGGCCGGGGCAGAGACAGTTTGAACCGTACTCTGCTGCACAAAGGTAACAATGCGAACATCAAGAGGAACGGGACCTCTGGAGGCATCAGCAGAGCTACCAGTTGCAACTTCTCGAACCAAAATATCAGCCGGAGTAGCTACGGTCGAGACCGTGGACATAGTAGTCTCAAGAATTATTACTCCCATAGTATCAACAACAGAAGTGGTAACTTCAGTCACTTCATCAATGACAGCTTCTGCGATGATGTCATCCAGCGGAGCTACCCTCGCGCCCATGCACTCTAGGTCTGGAGTCAGGACTGGAGCCAAAAAAAAAGAGAGAAAGTTGACAGTTGAATGTCACAGTTGATAACATAATACTTAAAAAAAAAGGGGTGCGAACCTGAAGCTTGAACACTGGCTTTTCCAGGTCCGTACACCTCCGGTCCAAACACTTCAGGCCCATATACTTCGGTCCGGACGTCTTCGTTCAAATAGACATACTTACCATGGTCTGAGGGAGGGTGGAAGAGTGAAGATTGCCACTGCTGACATCGTCGTCATCACCCCATTCATCTTGATCTTCCAAAGGAGGAGCTACTTTTGGGGGACCTGATGCGCAGATTTCCCCAATGATTTGTACTTCGTGATCTGCAATAGTGTGATGAACAGGGGCTGCAGAACCCTCTTGTATAGTAGGGGAAGCACCAACTTCAACAGTAGCCTGACAGGTGAGAGTTGTGGAAACCTCTTGAGTGGCGGGAGAAGGATCACTGCAAAAAACAGGTCCTTGACTCCGACGCCTCTTAAGAGAGCGAAGAGTTAAAGATGAATCATCCTCATCTTCCTCAGGTTCCTCAGCGAGGGTCTTAGAAACCGAACTAGGCACCACGGTGCCATCTCCAAAGGGGGTGTTCTGCAGATCAATGCCCTGCGGATTGATAGGCAATCATTAAGGCACCTTAGTCTCTTCCGCTTATGCAAAGGCTTCTTAGGAGGAGACTGTGGTTGAGGAGAAATTTTCTTCGAAGTAGGGAAAGGGGAAGCATCAAGGGAGGCAGGTTGAGTTGGTAAAGCCAATGCATTATTATCCTCGTTCCCTTACTGAGTCGCCGGTTCCAACTCATCAGAGGCACTTTCTGCCCCGAAATCTTCCCTCCCTGCCACTTTCGTACTGCCAGCCTTTTTCTTCTGGGTATACCAAGCTCTGATGTCTCTCAGACAAGTGTGGTTTACATTAAAGTTCTGGGGAGCGGAATTAGCATCTGCAAACCACTTGCAGAAGCCGAAACTCATACTCGAGTTTGGGGTCTTGAGTGGGAGATTAAATAAAGCCTGGGTTCCGCCTGCGACGAAGTGGAACCAAGCTCAAGCTCCTTCGAGAGCATTCCCAACAGAACTTATCTCCCTATTGGGATTACCAATATAAAGCTGATCATACCCAAACTGTCGAGCAAAATGGCTCGGGTAGGAAGGCTCTATATAGCATTGGTTCCCTAAGCGGAGAACTAGATGACCTAGGCAGATATTTATCAACCACCAGAAGCACCGTGGGGATAGAACCGTGAACTTGTCAGAACCAGCAGTGTCTGCGAATGCCTCCCCGTACCCAGCATTCGGAAAGTACGAAAAACATTTGAATAATTCAAAATTCGCAAAGTGACGGAGGGTCTTGCGGATCGTGGCCATATAGCCCCCTCTCCATTGCGACCTCTCATAGTTCTGCACTTTGGGAGTACTTAAATCTATCTGCGAATCAGCAAGACTCATCAAAGTGGGGCAATGTAGAACCAACCAAGCTATCAAATAAGTATAAGGGAGTTCTACATGCGGGTTAGGAGTCTTAACAATTGAATCTCCTTTCTTCCTCGGCTCTTTCTTCACATTGCAGAATTTATCAGCCAATCTCCTCAGCCCGCTTTGGATACTGCACACCATTGCGGGCAGCAGACTGAGCCGCCTACTAAATGCAAGTAGGACGGCTGGGTAGACAGCCCTAATGGGTATGTTTTCCTGTGAAGGACTAACGCACTTCTTCGACCATACCATCAAATAGTCCGCCAAGAAGGCAGGATCAGATAAAGGTTGGAGGGCCTGGGAGTGAAAACTTTCAAAGGACGTTCCGGCCTTGAAAGCGTCCTCATCAGATTCGGCGACGTAAGCATCTGTCCCGAAACTTGCGATTCTTCTCTCAACCTCCTTTTCAGAAACTGGAGGAAGGCGAGTAAAATTAGGATTACTCTTGGAAAAGTTGGGCAGAAGATATTGCAGCCACTTCTTCGGCTTCAAACTACCGGTGCCAGACGTGTGGGTGCAAATATGATAGTGGCAGACCAACTCCCAATAAGTTTTATAGACCAAAGGGTCATGGGTCTTCAGCAGATGGAGTTCTTCCTCAGTAGGGACGTACTCTTCATATGGGATGTCTCCCATGGGCAGTCCAGAAATTTCATACATCTCGTGCAGGGCGAAACCCAATTCACCGCGAGGGCAAAAAATTATACAAGTATCAGGATTGTATAGTTCCAGTAAAGCAAAAAAATAGAATCTGTTAATAGGAATACCATATTGAACAGCCCTGATAGCACGATATAGCTCCGCATGACAAAGCTGATCTCTGAAAACTTTCAAGAAGAAGATAGTTAAGATCGCCCACTCTCCTTTTGAAGAGCAGTGAACCCATCCAGGAGGACAAAAGTCTTGGACAGGAAACTTCCCTTGCGTATTGACAAATCGATGTAAGAAAGTTTGTGCGACTATGGTTGTCTCGCCTCTAGGGAAGTCTTGTTTAAGCAACCCCTGGAGCAATCCACAAAAATGTTTCCCAGTAGTACGGGGAAAAGCACCCTGTGAGTTAAATCCTCCCAATAAGATGCTGTCCTGCGGCCTGTTTATGTGCCACTCCATTCGCCTGGACACAGAAAGGGATTGGAAGAAAAAGAATGGGTAGGATCTCTCCATGTTGGAGAGAAACAAATAACGACCTTCAACTTGACGGAGCCATTTATAATCTCCATCTTCCAAACCGCTATCAGGCACCGGAACATGGTCCCCGAGCAAAAAGATGGGTTTGTGTAGTAAAGACCGATCATCTCCTTCAAAAGATGCATTGGTCATCAGTTCTCGCAATATTGAATGAGTAGGATGAAGAATTTTATCCTCTCTCTCCTGGCTATTAGATGTTGTGCAAAGCGGGAAAATTTGGCTGAATCTGAACTCTTTCTTTCCATCATAGCCACCCAATGTCCAAAGTAATGATCTTTAGGCCAAGGATTCAAAGCATAATCTACTGCAAAGAGGAAATTCAGATTCTAGAAAAAAAAATCTCTAAGAAAGGGATTGCTTTTCGAAAGTTATTATTATTATTATTATTACCTCCAATCAAGGGTTCCTGCCGAACCACCATCGAACTGGAAGTCGCTTGAGGGTCTCGACGACCACTAGCAGCATCGGAAGAAGAAGCTTTCATCAGCATCTTTTGCAGATTTAGGAAATCCTTCACGAAAAGAATCGGAAGCTAGAAGAGGTTGAAGACGAGAAGTCTGAAGAACTCTAAAGGAAAGCTTGGATTTCAAATTTCTTCAGATGAGAATAGCCTCTCTCATGGAATTGAGATTATATAGCAGATGATTTGATGGCCGAGATTTTCGAATAGACGTGATCTCTAGCCCAAATCTCGTGAGTACCTTTCATTTAATGCAGCTCAGAAAACACCTCAATTCCTACGCCGTATAAAGCAACCGCCTTCCGGATTTTCCGCAACCAAAAGGAAAGTTCGCGACCCTAATACAGAGTTGTGTTCCTTCCAAGACGGAAGTTCGCGACCCTAATATAGAGTCGTGTTCCTTCCAAGATGAAAGTTCGCGACCCTAATACAGAGTCGTGTTCTTTCTGGAATGAAAGTTCGCTACCCTAACACAGAATCGTCTTCTTCTCCAAAGGAAGTTCGCGACCCTAATACAGAATCGTGTTCTTTCCAAGACGAAATTTCGTGACCCTAATACAGAGTCGTGTTCTTTCCGGAACGAAAGTTCGCAACCCTAACACAAAGTCGTCTTCTTCTCCAAAGTGAAAGTTTACGACCCTAATACAGAGTTGTGTTCCTTCCAAGACGAAAGTTCGCGACTCTAATACAGAGTCGTGTTCGCAGCCCTAACACAGAGTCGTATGCTTCAAGAATTGAGAATTGTGGCACTAATACATAGTCGCATTTTCCTTCGAAAGCAATAAATTCACGGCGCTAATACAGAGTCGTGATCCTTTCAAAATGGGAGTTCTAGATATTGAGACAGAGTCATGCTGCACTCAATTGAAGAAAGTTCTAATACAGAATTGTATTCTTGGACATATGAAAAATGGAGATTCTAATACAGGATGTTATATCCAAAGTATTCCAAAACACCTCAAAGAATCGTGAGAGTTTTGAAAACTTTGGAGAGGGTTTTGTCGATGAAAAATTCTGGAGTCATCTGTCAAAATAAGCAGATCGACGCATTTAGGGTTGGAGATCCGCAACTCAGCAGATCTGCGAACCTGAAGATCGAGGTTCGCGACCCAACTACGACAGAACAGGTTCGCAAATGTAAAACTGAAATTCACGATACTACCCATAGCTTCCGGGTAGGGTTTAATACAAGGTCACCTGACCCGAACAAAAGAGTTGCCACCTCGGATCATGGAGCTAACTGTCAAACGAATGCAGTGGCATTACTTCGGTCATGGAAGCAACCACCTAACGAATATGACGGCACTTCTCAAGTAGTGGGGCTAACGGTCGAACGAATGAGGTGGGACGTTGCCCTATAACCCTCATCTTCTGTAAACGGGAAACCGTTGGATTGTAATCCTTTATTGAAAAATCTCAATAGAGTGGCATTTACAATTTTTATGGCAAACAATGTACAAACTAGAATTCTTGCTATAAAATTTTTTAAAAAGTCTTTCGTATTCAACAGATAACATTTGCAACCTAATACACTAAGATGTGCAACACTAGGAAATTTAAAATAGTAAAGCTTAAAAGAAATGACCATTTAAACTTTGTGTGTTGACTAAACCAAACAAATATATTAATGAAGCAAATATAAAATATAAGGAATGCTTGACTCTATATATATATAATAATTATAATCCGGAAATATTCAGATTATAGTTGGATTTGATACCAGAAGAAATACTACAAGCACACTGATGCAGAAAGCAAGCACACTAATTGTATATATATAAGTGGAGGGTGATTTTTATAGGTGGAGTAAGTTGATTGGTAAGGCTAGGTTGAAAGGAGATTATGGAGAAGATCAAAAGGAAAATGAAGAAGATGAGAAGAATGGTGGGGAGCATGTAGAGTATGACAAGGAGAGTGAGGAACTACTGATGCTCCCAGTTTTGACCTTGGAGCACTTATTTATAGGTGGATTCGTTCTAGCAAAAACATCGTGGGTTCCTTCCAGATGAAACTTCATCATAGTCATGCTGATACCAGCTATAATACACTTCTAAGAATCTTACCGTTGATGAGTTTTAATCATACTGGAAATCTTATTATTAATGTTGCTAGTAATCTTACTATTGATGCTGTCGAAAATCGAGCTTTAATCATACTGTCGAGAAACCTGAAGTGAATCGAGTTTTAATAATGTTGTCAAAGAATCCTACTGTTTTTGATGAAAAAGCTTGAGTGAACTTTTTTTATTTCTTTCATGTATGGACCCCTGTTGATGCATTTCTATTGCTACTCTACAAACTCTGCTAGCCATCTGAATTATGTCAGGATTAGTATGATTGAATTCTATATCCTTCAATAGTTTCATTGCACCATTATTTTGATTCTTTGGGATACTGAACTTTGCATGATAATGTTTTGTGACAAAAATCCTTCTTTCGTCCATTGTGATGGAGTACCTGTCAATGTCTTCTAGAAAGTTTCAAGCCTTGTCGACTAATTCATTAAAACTACTGCACCAGTAATAGTTGTAACTAATTTTTTCGACCACATACTTGCCATCAAATATTTGCCAGCAATCTTGATAGTCGAATATCCAAATTTGATAGGGCTAAAAAAATTTATTTTTTCTCCATCCAATAGTGCTAAATATTTGAAAGATGCAATAAAAATTATAGTTCAGATTTGTTGCTAGTCTGTGCATAAGGAATTTTATCATTACTAGAAATTTATATCATTCTTATATTTCTTGCGGTCTAAAGCACAGTTGTTTCATAAGCCCCATTCGATCTCTTATCTGAAATATCGAGTTTCATAAATTTGAAGAGTTTTGGATAGCTATTGCATATAATGATGGCATCTTCTTTGTTTTATGAGAGGATTTTGCTAATTATATTTGTATAGTCGAGTATTATTATCTTGATACTCTGAAAAAACTTTTCGATAAGCACTTGTCTAACCTTCTCGATCATTTCCTCCCTTTTCGTCTTTTTTGACTATACAGAAGTGTTGGAATTATAAGCTATATTCTTTCCCTTCTCCATATGGCCCTATAAAATTGTCATTAAATCGAGCAATTTAATATAATATGTCATTAAATTCTTGGCTAGCAATTTAATAGAATATGACATTAAATTATTTGGCTAGCAATTTAATAGTGTTTTATTCTAACTGCCATTTTCCTTAGCTAGGTATATAAAATTATTATTATTATTATTATTATTATTATTATTATTATTGTATTATTATTATTATTTATTTATTTTATTTGGTAGATCGGCTTAAGTAATCTTCAATAAAATTATCCTTTTTTTTTACATGTTCAATTTCAAAGGAATATTGAGCAATTTCATTATACCATTGCATCCGTTTACCAAAGGCTTTTTTTGTGTTTACAAGAAAATCTCTCACGGCTTTATTATCTATTCTAATAATAAATAACTCAGGTGCAACGAATATTTAAAATTTTTGTAAGACTAATCTTATAGTATACAACTCTTTCTCAAGCATAATCTATTTCAATTCATTTAGTTTAGATTTTTTGGAGTTATACCTACAAAGTTTCTCGTGTTTTAATATTTTTTTTTGTTGAATGCTCTTTTTTCTGAGCCTAATCCCATTCTAAGATAAAGGTGGATCTTCTTCGTTCCAAATAATCCCCAACATTTATTAGATATATCAATGTCTAGAATCAATTTATCTTCATGATTAGGTGATAGACTTCTGGAGCATTTTTGGCGAGTTGTTTTATTTGGTTTAGAATTTTTTTTTATCTTCGTCTGCCCAAATGAATTCTTGGTTTTTATTTAATTTTTTCAGTAGAGTTATCTCTTACTTGGTTAATTCTCATAGAAAATTTCTCCATAATTTAACAATCCTACCAGACTTTGCAGTTGCCTTATATCCTTTATATCTTCTAAAAAATCTTTAATTTTGGAAATTATATAATTTTATAATTGGATACCATTCTTATCTAGGATGATTTCAAGAAATTCTATAGATTTCTTTTCAATTTCAATCTTTTTCGGGAAGAGTATTATCCTGCACTGTTTGAAAATATTACAAATAATTCTTAGATATCTTTTATAGTTTTCTATTATCTTAGAAAAGACCAAAATATCATCAATATATATAACACAAAAATCTTTTAGATTATTAAAAGTTGAGTCCATCCATCTTTGAAATATTTGTGGTTCTGTATTTAGTTCGAATGGCATAGCATTCCAATGGCAATGCCCACGTGGTGTACTACAGGCTTTTAGTGTTTTGACCTCTCCGTCACTTTAAGTTGTCAAAACCTAGACTTGCTATCAAACTTATTAAATACCCTAGATCTGTTAGTTAAATTTATTGATACTTCTTTCCTTGGTAAAATATCCATCAAACTTTAAATTATGATTTAATCTTTTATAATTAATGAATATTGATGTTTGTTTTTTCTCTTTATTTTATTAAAATTTCTAACCATAAATGTTGGGCTAGAATAAGAACTAGTAGTTTTCTATTAGGCTTACATGTAAGATTTCATTTATTTGATTGTAAAATTCATTTATATCATATCTGGTATAGATCATAGGTCTTACTCTAGTAATTACGTTATCAACCCATAATTGAATTTTACATAATTTTGGACTTCAATTCCATACCTTTAACATACTTTCACTAAATTTTCACTGAGAGACTTATATAGCCAGTGGATTTGACTTAATTTTAAAACTTTTTCATATTTCTTTAATAGTTTTTCCAATTTTGAAATATTTTTTGGGGGAGAAAAGTCATCCTAACACTTATATCTTGATTCATCTAAAATTGGTATGTCGACTCTACAAACTTTTTTCCCTTCTCGTTGGTGTAAAAAGACCACTTATTTTTCTACAATCATGGGTAAATATTTTCTGATATAGTATTCCCTGAAACCACAAACATTCTTTTGCTAAGTCAAATTTCCGCATTTTTGGCCTTATCTTGGTTGTTTTATGTACACTAATTCATGTTATTTTAATTGGGTAATTCATCGTTCCCATTTTTCTATTAGTATTGCATTCTCTCAACAAGAACTGCGGTGCTAGTATAGTAATGCATGTAATGAATATTATCTATATCCATCAAATTTGAATATTACTTTTACATAATTAAATCTTCTTTGTTGTTTTGGAGCAAAAATAATTTCATCATATTGCAATGAATACTCTTCATCTTGCTCTTTGCTAGAGAGTTCTTCATAGTTTAAGGTAAATTCCTCGTCTACCATTCTATATTCTTTCTAATATCCAAATCATATTCATTGTCTAGAATATTATCTTTCTTATTTTTGGGTGTTGGGAGTTTGGGTTGTGAAGGACTAAGTTTGGATTATAAAAGGCTCTTAAAATCATCCTCCTGAGTTAACTTGTTGATTATATTTGATTACACTTCTTTTACACTTAACTCACATTCGAATTTCACTTTTTCTATACTTAATTCATATTAGAAATGGCATAATAGATTTTTAACTTTTGAGTAATTTTTTCAAGTTTGTGAATTATATTTTCTCTATCTTTTAATGTTTTGTTAGGATTTTTATATTGTTATTTCTATTTTTCCATTTGAGATACTACTTCATCAAATCTCTTTTTTGAATATTTTGGGGTATACATTATGTCATACAAATAACAGTATGAAATGTCCTATAAAATATAATCCGTTCTATATACCTCACAATCGTAAAGGTTATTAGTAGTCATCTAAAATGTCAATAGACCAGTTAGCACTAAGTAGCCTACAATATCTAAAACCACCTCCTATTGATGCCAACAAATGCCTATTCGTAGCAACAAAAGGCATACACAGGAGTGTGGGGTTAAATACTACTCAAATCTAGTATGAGATACTTAGAATGAAACTAAGATAATGCCCTCCCAATTACAATTGAGCAGAAATCAAGTTTATAGTCAATTTGACACCAATATAAACTAAAAGGGCAAAAAAAAAAAAAGCCTTTCTTAATTATTCTTAATTTTTCCCTGATTTTTCCTTGTTTTTTCTTATTTTTCCAAAAAAAAATTATTGATTTTTCCAAATTTTTCTTAATTTTTAAATAATTTTTTCGAATTTGCTATAATAATAAATAGTGATTTTCTGCAAATTCAAAAAAATAATTAAAAAATAAGAAAAATTCAGAAAAATCACAGAAAAATCAAGAAAAATAAAGAAAAATCTGAAAAAATGTTAAAAAATTAAGAATAATTCAAAAAGTCTCTTTTTTGCCCCTTTTAGTATTTGGAGTTAAATTGACTTTAAACTTAATTTTTTTTCTCTCTTGTAATTGACAAGGATATTATCTTAATTTGATTTTAAGTGTCCCATGCTAGATTTGACTAGTCTTTATATCCTGATTCTTGTGTGTGCTTTTTGTTGCCAAAGGTAGGCATTAGCATCAACAGGAGGTGGTTTTAGGCAGCATAGTTACTTGGAGCTACCTGGCCTATTGACATCTTAGATGGTTACTGATACCCTGCGTATTTGAGAGTTCAAGGAGAGACTATAGTTATTTAGAGCATTTTTCAAGTGCAGCGAAAAAGAATCTAATGAATATTACAAGCTTTCTTAATACTTTCGTTAATATTATGATCTATAGGTTCAACAAAATACAACATCGCATAAAATATATTATGCAATAGAATAAAGAAATGTTTAAATTGCTTTCTAAGTTTGAAAAAAGACATGTAGTCTCGAACAAGTCGATGGAAACATAAATCAATTAAAGCTAATAAGGAAGGTAATCAACAGGCTAAACTGCATTGACGGATTAGGGACTAGCATGAGACAAAAGAATCCAAGTTATTAAATTAATATGATGCAAGCCACAAAACTAGCCAGAAAAACCTACTCTAGGCAAGAGTATGATTCGATAATCGAATCAACTATGAAAAAAGCTATATAAAGATCCAAAAAGTTCTCTACAAGGAAGAGACCATTTAATAAACCGAATTCAAGAAACATATCTTCAGAATGAAGGTTTATTACACTATTTTAAATTCGACCATTGGAGGAAGAGGAAAACGAAAAAGACTATTTCGAGATTGAGAAAGACACGAATTCGAAAAGTGGGGACTGTGGGATGACTATACATGACGAATACGAGACTGAAACTGAAGAGTGTTGAATTCGATAGTGAGTTGATACAGGTTAGTGAAGATAGCAAAACTTTATAAGATTTAAATAACTTACAAATAGAAAAGAATCTAAGTATTGATGATTTAATAAACGTAGCGTATCTCTGGGAAGAATTTATTTGGATTTATTTAATATGCACTTTAAAGATAAGCTAAAAACAATAGATGACCGGGCACAATTCTTAACAATTGTAACTATGAATCACTAAGGATTATGGGATAAAAAGAGATTTGTTAACTACATTACTGGCACTTTAAAAGGAGACGTGCTTCAATTGATGAAATAATGGGTAAATTTGGAGGAATGAAAAAATAAGCAAAGAGAATGGCTTGAGGATGACAAAATTACAGGATTTGATGACACCCTTAACAATTTCATTAAGATTATAAAAGAGAACTTGTGTGTGTTCACAGATGACAAGGCCTAAAAGGAAAAAATCCTTTATGCATTGTACAACATTGAGCTATGAGAAATATGTGAATTCAAAGAATACTGTAAGATATTTTCAAAATACTTTTATAAGTTAGAATACGATAAAGTGCAAAACTAGCATGATCCATTTTTTCACAAGCTTCCAAGCCGATGAGATGCTAAAACATGTAACGGGTACCCAGACTACCTAAAGAATTAAGAAAAAAGGTAGTCTAGGGCATGGAATCCATTACACACTAAAAATAAGATAGGACGACTGCTTAATATAAAATCTAATAAGAAAATTAAAAACTCCATCAGTAACTCTCTTAAGGGAGAAAGTGTTGTGAAAAAATAATTGGCAAAAACTGAAAGATAGAAAACGAAACACAAGAAAGGAAACAAATAAAGTGGAAAGAAAAGCCGACATCTAGAAAAAAATTCCGTGGAAGTCATAGCAAAGAAATAGAGGATTTGTCAGGAATAATAAAATATGTTAGAAAACATAATGAGTCTTCCTTTCAAAAAAATTAAAAAGGGTACAGTACTTTGTGTGTGACGAAGAAGCACATTTTGCCAGAGCTTGTCCTAGAAAAGGAAAAAATTCTTAGAAAATGATAAAATAAAGAAAGACCAAGATTTAGAAGTCTGTCTTGAGAAGAACTCTCCCCTTCAGATGTAGTACTATATGAGCTCAATATTGAGAGCGATTCGGATGCCATTAGTCTCTATAATGAATGATGAGCTATGTCCTACCACACCGCCAAATTCAGAATTGGACAATATAATACCGGGAGATGTAGTTATAAAAGAAAATTTTTAGCCCAAAAGATATTGAAAAATCAAAAAGCACAAATTATAAAGATAGAAATATATAAAATATCATGTTTCAATTTCTTCTTCAAAAGATTAATTGAAAATTTCACCAGTAACACAACTGCCAATCCATCTGTTGGAGGATGGATAGACATTCTCATCTTCAGCCGAGATAAGGCACGAAAATGAAAGAAAAAATTTCAGATATTTGATATATCCATATTGGCCATCCAAATTAAAATCAATACATTATTTAGAGCTGGTATAGATATCCCTATAGTAACACTCATCATTGATAATCAATTTACAAGTTGTCGTCAAGTCCTGATAGATGATTATCAATCTAATTTGGTAAATCAGACTGAATGGTTTAACATTGGACCCAATAATTTTATTTCTATAACAGATCCAAATATAATAGACATAGTATAACTAAAAATCAAAACTCAAGGTATGAGCATAAAGTCTAATTCATATGATCTGGTTGTAGAATATACAACGATACATGAATTAACTCAAACCATAGAGGCTAGAATATTCTCGAATCAGAAGGAGATAATCGAGATATTCGAGTCTAAACCATTTTAACAAGAAATAAAATGAAGGTTAATGAATATTAAGGATCTCACGATATCAAGACAATAGTACCTTAACGATTTAACATAGTCTGAAGAACCAAAGAACTTTGGGGGAATCAAATACAGAGTTTCAAAAATACCTTATATATTAAGAATAATTAAAAGCAACCGCTATTACCAGCAAATAATAGTGAAGGTAGAGCAAACTTTAGAAAATCTAGAATAATAAAAGAACTAGTCTTATAGTGGGTATAGTGGGGAGATCATAGCCCTAAGAAAAAGGAAAATAAGCAAAAACTTTATATACCACTCATGTCCGGATCAACTGCTCAACAAGAAGATGTCGAGAATGATTAGAAAAAAGATTTCTTAGACAAGTAAAATGTTATATTACTAACCAAGTAATTTAATAATTATTCTTGCAAATGAGAAGTATGGCATATAAAGGAAAGGCAATAGCAAATAGTATCTCCATTCCAGCAGCATATATTGTATTCGTGGGATATCAGTCAGGTATTTACACAAAATGAAAAAAATATTATGAGCAAATATTCAGCTTTAATGGAGCATGCTACAGATATTACTATTCCCTAAAAGATCAATCTTAGCAAAGAAAATTTCGCGTCAGAGCCCATATATGGTAGGAGAAATTTGTGGCTTCATCTAACAAGCTATCGAGCAAAAAATAATGAGTTTTCCTAACCTAAGAATCCCATTACCATTCTATTCCAAGCTAAGTGGAGCATGGAAGGTGCATCAAATGTTTGACCTGGAAACCAAAACTTACAATATTTTCCGAAAGCATATAGGGGACCTAGTAAATCTCATCATGGAGCAAACTTCAAAACTCAAATAATTAAATGAGGTTTGCTCAATTTTCATAACAACCCTTAACAAAGACATTATTAAGACAATATCTGCTGAACAATATGATATTTTAAAAGACATGGATGGACTTCTAGAAAAGAAACTATCCATCTTTGTTGAATCAAGTAAGGAGAAGAAGGATGACCAAAATCTCGAGTTGCAGTTTGGGAACATTACACCTGAAATGTTGCAGTCATGTAGCATTGGCAAAGAAAACACTGGCATTCATATATGTACACCAATAGAAACCAAACAATCGACTGATGGAGAAATGGACATTAAGATTGAACAGAGGTGGAAGCCAAATCACCAAGGAGGCCAATAGCAGAGTATATATGTATAGAAACTACTAAAATAATTATATTAAGAAGATAATCCAGTAGTCGGCCTACTTGGAGAAGAGTCTAAGAAATTTGTTTGATTATTACGTCCTCTATTAGATACCAAAAGTAAAAAAACTTATTTCCAAAGACAAGTCTTGTCCCAAAAAAACTACTAGAAACGAAAATCATGCCAATGGGGTGGAATGATCTTGTATCTCCAGACTCAGTAAAATTTATAGTCTCTGTTAGCTTCTACAGCCTAATAAACTTCTTATAGAGTCTACTCCTCGAAGCCATCAAGTAGACAGTTTGATGAGTACTGCCGTCCACTATTATAGATCTGTAGGAAAATTCCACTAGCAAGATTCGTTTGAGATTTGTCAATATCAATAGCAGTAACCTTCCCAACAGCATGATTAAAACTCAACAACAGTAAAATTCCTAGCATAATTAAAACTCACCAACAGTAAAATTCTCATAAGCTTTTACAGCTGGTATCTGCACGACTATGATGAGGTTTTATTTAGAAGGAATCGATGATGCTTCATTTTGAAGCAACCCACGATATTTCAGCTAGAAGGAACCCACCTATAAATAAGAGCTTCAAGGCCAAAACTGAGGGCATCGGTAACTCGACGCTCCTCATACTTTGCGTACTCCCCACCATCCTTCTCATCTTCTATACTTAATTCACTTCATAAGAGCCTCAAGGCATCACTCAAATACTCCTCCGGATGTACAGAGATTCAGTGGTACTAAATTATTTGCTCTTAAAAGAGGATCTAGCAGATTTATCTTTAATACACGTTTTGCGTATTTCAATGCTCTAAAAAGTAGTACGTGGCAAATGTCTAACTAACTCTGTTTTGGAGAGCTTCTGCAATAATTTTATGCTAACATGTCCAAGTCTCCTATATCATAATTCACATCCTCTCTCCTGCAACTAGGTATTTTACACCATTAAGATGCAAATCATTGAAATCCAAGGTATACACATTAGCATGTCTTTTTTCTATAAATATAGTTTTGCTTGTTTTGCCATCTATTTTAAACATTGAGTAGGCCCAAGGAGAATGGACAACCTTTATCACACAATTTGCTAATAGAGAAATGATTGTAATATAAACCATTAACAAATAAGGAGTTCAAAAGAATCATTGCATATTTCACCAACTTCGACATATATATTTTCCATCGTTGTCAAAAACTACACATCCACCTCCCTTCTTCTTCAGGCTAAAAAACAAATTTTTATTATCTGTCATATGTCAGGAGCTACCAACGTTCAGATACCAAGTGTTGCCTTACTCCCTAGCCTGCCTATGCAACTAGATAAAAGAACCAAGGGGTGACCTAGGTATCTACATAGGTCTCCTCCTTCTAGAAATGGTACCTTTCGGTACTCAAATCTGCTTAACAATCTTAATTTTTTATATTGCATAGTACCAAACTTGATAAATGAGCCATTAAGCCGTAAAGCGTGTAACAGAAGAAGCACTGTACACAGGAACTTGCAGTATCAAATTACTTTCTTTTATGAAAGAGCATTTTTAAAGCTCTTTTTTTCCCATTAAGTATGAATACCCTAGTCCTTGTTTAGTTTTAGCAAATTGTTGATTAGACAAGACCATAATTATCGTTTAGATCTAAAAGAAAATTTTGTAACAATCATTTCTAAGTCAAACATTTTGGACTTAGCAATTCATTTAAGGTGCAACGAAATTCAAACTTCATTTGTTCTTTGTATGGTCATGTAAAACATATTTAATTTACAAATTATTTTTTCATTTTCAGCAGCAAACACAGAAGTATCCAAGTTTTTATGAGAATTTTATACATTTCCTTATAGAGAGAGCATCCAAGTTTTTATGAGAAGTAGAGTAATTTGCATTCTTGTACTCGTTCGTATAGCTTTAAAGCATATTTTCTAATCTCTCTTTTAAACTCAAATTATCTTTCAATATTTATATTTATATGTAAGTTTCTCAATTTCTCTAGCATTTCATCATATTTATAGGGTGGTTAAAATATTTTAGTGTACAGTAGATTTTCATGCAAATCATGGGATATATATGGTGCTAGTATATTCTAGTGCACCTTAAATGGTCCAAAAAAATCTTCCGCCTTCGAGAGGATCCAAATCCGAAATTCATGATTCACCCTTTCTCGACATCTTGTTCTTATTATTATTACATCACTTTACAATCAAAGGACTCAATGAATTCTGATCTGAATCAACAAAATTACCACTGTGATGACACCCTGGGGAATAATATCACAGTGTATCCAACATAAACATGCATATTCTTCAATATTGATAATCATAATACATATCAGTTGCTTCATGCAAACTCTTAGGGATAAGAAGCATGTTTCATGTTCATGGTGCCCGATGTCCTCGATAATGTGATATGGAGCATTCACATATTGTCCTTTACATGAATTTAGAAGATCATTATTGTTCAACCATGACAGGTTATTTTTACTAAATACAGAATGCTGACAGCTTTCAGAGACTAGTGAAACTGGAAACATCACAGAAAGACTTCATTCATCGGGAGCAACACTAGATAATGCTGAATCGGTGGATCTCACTTTAGGAGACATTAGATAACTGTCAACTATAGGTTCTACTGTAAGATTTCCTGTACTTCTGAAGAAAAGAAAGGAAGAAAAAAATTCTAGGGAGAAGTATGATGTTACCTCACTAGTTAAATGATGTTCCCTCACCAGTTAAAAATTTATTTCTCGCCTATCTTAGCATATTGGAAGTATCCTCTATTAGGTTATACGATCAGATGGTGAATTGCAGATTCCCTCGGCAACTCATAGTTGCCTTGTGAAAGTATTTGTTTGATATTTCGTTGTCTCATGCTCCTCTGGCCTCTAACCATGCATAGCATCAGCTCCTATTTGCTTTCTGATGATGCAAAGACCTGAACTTGACCGAGAAAATGCCTTCCTGTATCATCCTTCCACTCCCTCAAGCTTCACGCAAACCCCTCTACCCTTCTTTTCCATTCCAATCTAAGGTAAAAGAACAAGTATAAGAGCTCTCGGAAATAAGGGATACTGTCTTCAGTTTGCCCCCACACTAAAAAACAGAACTTTTTTTATCTCTTGCTGGCTCCCTACCTTTTCCAATTCATCCATCATCAAAGTTTATGAGTGATAAATTAATGTAGTAAACAATTAAAGGACCATCAAAAATTTCTGTGTTAGGTCCTTCATGGAAAAGGTCATGCAGCCACAAAGTATGTACAATCCATAGATGTTTAGTTCTTCAATTTAGTCAATCCCCATTAAAGTAGCCCCAACAAATAATCAGAGGTTTAAACTGAAAAAAATGATAACAATAACAAAGCTGTAACGCCCCGCACCCAAAATATAGATATCGTTCGGCGATATATCATAAATACGCCAAATCTAACATACTTTTAATAATTGAATGTTACTGTCACTAAATCACATACAATATGCACCGAAAGAAAAATAGGAAGACAATAGACAATCTCTTTTTATTCTAACATAATATTAAATCGATAAATAAAAGATCCAAACAAGAGTACCACTGATTACAACTTTAAATTTTTGAGTCTTGAAAATAAAAAATTAAGTGGATGAAGTGGTATGAAAGAATAAATAAATAAAGATTTCTCAAATAGCATCTCACAAGAGAAACACTACTGATTGTCTTCTAGCCCCTTGAAAAGTTGTTCCAGCTGTGGTGGATGCTCTTCCTCAGTATTCTAAAAATATCTGGGCGTGCCAAATCAGATTAGTTAGAACGACCTAGTAAGTACTACAAAAAGAAAATAATAATACACAGGCACGCTATGTGTATATAAAACATTAAACTAAGTAAAATATTAAAAATCATAATAGTAACAACAAAATATATATCTGTAGGAAGAAATAGAACATGAGTTAAATTGCAGATGTATTGAGGACGAAAATGGTTAAGAGGTACATCTATATGCATGTCACATATAACCTTGTTGCAGAGATATATATAACAAAATGAATATGCATGTGAAATATGACATCATTATGTAATTTTTTTTTAGTTAATTTATTTGAAACTGTCAGAAGTAGTGTGTTACATATTTTATGAGTATCTCATGCATACCTGAGGACACGGCCATGATTCCTAGTACTGCTCCAGGACGTACTGCTAAGTACTAATGAACTTTGATGAGCCTAAACTCCAGGCGCGCAGCCGTATATACTGATGGTGATCCAGTAATCACCCATAATCCCCATGGTTGGGTCCGTAAGTTCAGTTGTACAACCTCAAGAATATAAAACTCCTAAAACACGTATACAGTTCCTTCTTCAAGTTCTCCCATAATCTCAATTCATTTTATGATTAAAAAAATAGATTTATAACATATATTATATTTAATCTCAATTATGATCGAGTCAACAACTCATATATGTATTAAATGAAATGCTCAAATATAAGTTACTTATAATTATACTGTATGTATGATCATTGGAGAGTGGCTAGTTGCAAGATTTTCAAGGACTAAACAAAAGCATTTCTTTTTTAATTAAAATTTGGAAATAATTAAAGAAATAAGAAAACAGTACCATAAGAAAACATAAATAAACTTATAAATATAAAGGATAGGGTTTACTATTGCCAATGTAGATGAAAATAATAATTATTGCATGACTTAATGTATTCAATGGAAAATGAAATTATAAGCTTCCAAATGAGTTATTTACATGTTGTCCATAGATTCAATAATAACATTTGTTTGCATGGGACTTTCATGAACTATTTATACTTAATTTAAACAATACATCACCCAACACATCATCTTGGTTGTCCTATCACTATAGATTCTCTCTAGTATGAATATCCCATTTACTATAGTACTTCTAACTTTGCATACACAAGTTTTTTTTTTTTGGTGTTTATTGTTCACAGAACAGCCATTCTGTTTAGTGAACAGAACTTGGTTTTGTTCTCTGATCAAAACCAAATTTCTGTTCCCCTTTTTCTGTGTGTGTGTTGTTAAACAGAACAAAGGGGTTCTGTTCAGTGAACAGAACAATGTTACTGTTCTATTCACTGAACAGGATAGTAATTAATTTTTTTTTTTTTTGCTATTCAACATAACATAATTTTATTTTATTTTTGCTTCTTTTTTTTTTGTTTGCCAATCTGACCTATCACAATACATAATTCCTTTCAAATATCAAGAATGAATACAATTGTAACATGAATACTATTGAGTTGATGAATCGAGCAAGTATAAATCATATATATATATATATATATATATATATATATATATATATATATATATATATATATATATATATATATATATATATAGAAGAAAATGTACTTGACAGCAAGTATAAATCATATTCATCTAATACATAAATTTTGAAATAGTACTTGCAAATATATTCCCATTAAGAATCAATTAATTTTCTAAAGCTGAAAGATAATATTTGTCTGATTCGTACTTCAACATTAAATAAGCGAGCAACATACTTGAAGGCCTCAATTAACATTAAATATGTTATTAGACTAAGGAAACCCTCTACAAAAGAACTTTAAATATTAGATTATTTTAATCAAATATAACCAAACATTTGTAATTAAGGAATTCATTAAGTTATTATTTCAAACTTGATTACCTGTTTCACTGTAAAACTGTTTCTATTTCATGCATCAACATATTTAAAAAAAAAATATTAATGCTAAGTTGTTGATCGAAAAAAATATGAAAGATTCATGAAATAATGAAGTACTTGCCTCAAAAATCCTGCTCCGAAAATTGATTGCGAGATCCTCTTTTCCTTTTTATTTTTTTTTTCCTTCTTTCTCTCTTTCTCCTTCCTTCCGTTTCTTCTCTCTCTATTTCTCTCTCTTTTTTCTTTTGCATTCAACAGATAAAATTCTCCTCCTCTGCCCTTTTTATTTTATTTTTTGGTTTTTTATTTGTTTAGATTTTTAGTTTTTGTTAGATATTTAAGTTAAGGTAATATTTCATAGGATTAAATCTAAACCAACTAAGTCTGTGATTATCTATTTAGGTAGTAAAACAAATCAGATTTGTTAAACACATATCATGTTTATTTTTTTTAAGAATAATTATTTATTTATTATTTTTTTGGATTTTATAATACTAAGTTGTTACAATCTACCCACCTTAAGAGAAAATTTCGTCCTCGAAATTTAATTTAATGCAAAACAGAGATGTTGATATTAATAAGAAAATATATGACATGAAAAAAAGAGCCCACAAGTTTCGTTGTACACTCTTATTTAAAAGGATAAAATTGAGAAAATTAGTCAACTCTCACAAAGAAGAAGGTCTCTATATTTAGTGAGAAGTTAAAGAAACAATTGAATAAAGCAAATAAGAGAGTACGAAACCAGATAGAATATAGTATAGTTTAAACCATAAAAGTACCTATTATCACATCACTGCTCTCACGGGCTTGTTTTGTTGTCAGTGTGAGTGCATACCCTTGTCTCTGGTTTTCTCCTGTCTGAGCCCTTTAGAAAGTCTGTTGTTGAGTGACAACTGCGAAACCTCACGGATTAGGTCCCGTAGGTCTCTGCTGAGGCGGCGCCGGTAACCTTTACTATTGAGGGGGTGCTGGAAGCCTCTGATGCTATTGCTGTGGTGCTGGTGCTTTGGTAATGTCACATGTCTCTCGTCGCCATGGACAACCTCCAATCTGATGATCCGCCGGCCCACATACCAGGCACAAGTTGTGGGCTCGTCTGCAGTCCTTTTGAGCATGCCCGGGTCAGAAACAATAGTTGCAAATCACATTGTTATTCTATTGTGTAACCTGATGCTTCTGTGGTGCCCCTAGAGTACCCTTATCAGAACTTCCTATCATCTGATCCATACTCCTCTTCTGGGACCCTAAATGAATTCTTCTCTTCCTATCCGCTATCTATTATTGTACTCTAGCAGCATTCAAAATGTAAGAATAGGTTTTAAATTGTGGGGTGGTTATGTATTCTTGAATCTCAAAATTCAACCCATTCTGGAACCTTCGAGCCCTATCTATTTCTTGAGCCACCAACAATCGGGCAAACCTGCTCAATCTAACAAATTCTACCGCGTAATCATCTATTGTCCGATTTTCTTACTTCAAATAGATAAACTGCTACTCCAGATCCCACTATGCCATCTAAGAAAAGAATCTCGTATAAAACCTCTCCTTAAAGGCCTCCCATGTTATCGGTTTTGCCAACCGATTCTTCTCGACCAACCAGCATGTGCGAGCAATATCCATGAATTGTATTTTGATCACCTCCACACGGTCTTCGTCTACTACTTGTGTTGCATCCAACAAGTTCTCAGTATCGACCAACTATTGTTTTGCCTTCATAGGTTCCTCAGTTCCATAAAACTATGACGGGTTCAACTTCTTAAAGACCGAAACACTGCCCGTCTTTTGTTTCTAGCTACCAACTCTTGTCGCAACATCTCAGTCTATTGTTGTTGGTTCTCAATAAGTCCCCTAAATAATTCCATCATGTTGGGATCTTCTGCTTGAGGAGTGGTACTTAAAGAAGTGATACGACAACTAGTCATTTCTCTGAAAGATAAAAGATTTGGATTAGATCGGGATACAAAAGATAAATCGAATGATAGGATATAAGGAACCACAGAAATCGGACAAGAATAAGAAATAAAGATAATTGCAATTTATGCATACATATATGTGGCAGTAATCCTAGTTTGGGACTTCTAGCCAGAAGCACCAAACCTAGGCTCTGATACCAACTGTAACGCCCCGTACCCAAAATACGAGTAGCATTCGGCGATGTATCATAAATACGCCAAACCTAACGTACTTTTAATAAATTGAATGTTACTGCCACTAAATCACATACATATGTACTGAAAGAAAAATAGGAAGACAATAGGCAATTTCTTTTTATTCCAACAAAATATTAAATCGATTAATTAAAAATCCAAAGAAGGGTAGAATTGATTACAACTTTAAATTTTGAGTCTTGGAAATAACAAACTAAATGGATGAAGTAATACGAAAGGATAAATAAATAAAGATTGCTCAAATGGCGTCATACAAGCGAAACACTTCTGATTGTCTCCTAACCCATCGAAAAGTTGTTCCAGCGGTGGTGGATCTCCTCAGTATCCTGCAAATTATCTGGACATGCCAAATCAGGATCGTTAGAACGACCTATCAAATACTACAAAAGGAAAATAATAATATACAAGCACGATTTATATATATAGAACATGAAACTAAGTAAAATATTAAAAATCATAATAGTAAAACAAAAAATATATCTTTAGGAAGAAATAGAATATGAGTTAAATTGCAGATTTCTTGAGAATGAAAATGGTTAAGAGGTACATCTGTATGTTTATGTCACGGATAACCTTGTAGCAAAGCTATATATAACAAAATGAATATGCATTTGAAATATGACACCATATTATATTATTTTTTTAGTTAATTTATTTGGAACTATCAAAAGTAGTGTGCCACATGTTTTACGAGTATCCCGTGCATACCCGGGACCACGGCTATGACTCCTGGTATTGCCCTAGAATGTACAACTAAGTACTAATGAACATAAACTCTGATGAGCCTAAGCTCCTGGCGCACAGCCCTATATACTGATGGTGATCCAATAATCACCCAGAACCCCCATGATTGAGTCCGCAAGTTCGGTTGTACAACCTCAAGAATATAAAACTCCTAAATCATGTATACAGTTCCTTCTTCAAGTTCTGCATAAACCCAATTCATTTTATGATTAAAAAAAATAGATTTATAACATATATTATATTTAATCTCAACTATGATCGAGTCAATAACTCATATATGTATTAAATGAAACGCTCAAATATATGTTACTTATAATTATACTGTATGTATGGTTATTGGAGAGTGGCTAGTTGCAAGACTTTTAAGGACTAAAACAAAGCATTTCCTCTTTTTTTTCATTTAACTTTGGAAGTAATTAAAGAAATAAGAAAGTAATACCATAAGAAAAAATAAATAAACTTATAAATATAAAGAATAGGAGTTTACTATTACCAATGTAGATGAAAATAATAATTATTGCATGACTTAATTTATTCAATGAAAAATGAAATTATAAGCTTCCAAATGTGTTATTTACATGTTGTCCACAGATTCAATAATAACATTTGTTTGTATGGGACTTTCATGAACTATTTATACTTAATTTGAACAATACATCACCCAACTCATCATATTGGTTGTCCTATCACTATAGATTCTCTCTAGTATGAATATCTGTACTTCTAACTTTGCATGCACAAGTTTTTTTTTTTTTTTGGGTGTTTATTGCTCACAGAACAGTCATTCTGTTCACTGAACAGAATGTGGGTTATGTTCTCTGAACAGAACCGAATTTCTGTTCCCTTTTTTTTGTGTCTTGTTAAACAGAACAAAGGGATTCTGTTCAGTGAATAGAACAGTGTTCTGTTCACTGAACAGGATAGTAATTAATTTTTTTTTTCTATTCAACAGAACAAAATTTTATTTTTCTTTTCTTCTTTTTTTTTGTTTGCCAACCTAACCTATCAATACATAATTCCTCTCAAATATAAAGAATGAATACAATTGTAGTATGAATACTATTGAGTTGATGAATCGAGCAAGTATAAATCATATATATATATATGGAATTACTGTAGGTGAGCCGCCAGCTGAGGAAAAGTTACGTGAGCTAGCGGCAAAACTGTAATGATCCAATGATTTTTCTTCAATTTTTTTTTAACAATCACTATCTCTACCTCTTTAACTTATTTCGGATTAAATTTCATAAATTTTGGATTTCATTTACCCTTTCATCAAGTGCATACAAAATGTTTTATTCATTGAAAACTGTTAATTTTGTGTTAGTTTTATGGAGGACCAAATCAAAACTAAAACCCAAGAAGTTGGATATGAGTGAACCCTAGGGGGTCGAGATCATAATCCAAAAGAAATGTTTTTTAAAAAATTATTGGAGATAGTGATAATGAACTGCAGCTCAGGTAATTTGCGTGAGCTGTTAGCTCATTTCCATTTCTCTCCTCTCTCTCTCTCACTATATATATATATATATATATATATATATATATATATATATATATATATATAAAAGAAAATGTACTTGACAACAAGTATAAATCATATTCATCTAATACATTAAATTTGAAATAATACTTGCAAATATATTCACATCAAGAATCAATTAATTTTCTAAAGCTGAAAGATAATATTTGCCTGATTCGTACTTCAACATTAAATAAGCGAGTAATATACTTGAAGGCCGCAATTAACGTTAAAATATGTTATTAGACCATGAAAACCCTCTACAAAAGAACTTTAAACTATCAGATTATTTTTATCAAATATAACCAAACATCTATAACTAAGGAATTTGTTAAGTTATTATTTCAAACTTGATTACATATTTCACTGTAGAACTGTTTCTGTTTCATGCATCAATACATTTTTAAAAAATATTAATGTTAAGCTGTTGATCAAAAAGAATATGGAAGATTCATGAACTAATGAAGTACTTGCCTCAAAAAACCTGTTCCGAAAATTGATTGCGAGATCCTCTTTTTCTTTTTTTTTCTTTTTTTTTTTCGTTTTTTCCTTCTTTCTCTTTTTCTCCTTCCTTCCTTTTCTTCTCTCTCTCTTTCTTCTTCTACGTTCAACAGATAAAATTCTCCTCCTCTACCCATTTTATTTTATTTTTTTGGTTTTTTTTATTTGTTTAGATTTTTAGTTTTTTTTGTTAGATATTTAAGTTAACATAATATTTCATAGGATTAAATCTAAACCAACTAAATCTGTCATTATCTAGTTAGGTAGTAAAACAAATCAGATTTGTTAGAAACATATCATGTTTATTTTTTTTTTTTAAGAATAATGATTTATTTATCTTTTTTTTTTTTTGGATTTTATAATCCTGGGTTGTTACAAAAGCCCTTATCCCAGATGTTTGGGGTTGGCACCAAGAATCCTTTTCTTCCATTCAATTGCATTGAGGTTTAAATGAAATTGAAATGACTAATCCAGAGAGGTTTTCTGCAGCAAAAACTTTTCTTCTATTTATCAACTCCCTCCAACTTTCAGGCCACTAAAAGATGACAAAGTTAACATTGGACATCATCAAATTTGAGGAGATTTCCTCAAGTTTAATTGTGTATCACCTCAATCCCTCAGGAGTCTTTGCTTGAATCACCTGTGCTGTAGAAAAGGAGGTTCAAATTATGACGAACAAACTCCCATGGTTCCCAACATTGGAAACCAAATTAATTATATGCCAATATCAAATAAGTGAAGCTTTCATACCACCCACACAAGTGCCTCAATAAACAGGCTCTCCAGACGCAGTTACTTATCTCAAGGGCTTCATCTTGGCAACGATTTTTTGGTTATGCCAAAGAAGCAAGCTATCCGTGCAGAGATGGACACAGATTAGTGTAAGCTATTGCCCTGAACTCAGCTCAATTTGGCTGTAACCTGTCTGCTTCAAAATGCTTTGCCCAATCATCTCATCTCTCAACCGCTCAGCATCCGCCCATCTCCCTGCTTCGGCATAGATGTTTGACATCAGAGTGTAATCATCATCTCTCAAAGGTCCAACTGCACCAAGCTCTTGAATTGCTTCCTCCGCCAACTCCACAACCCCATGAACCTTACAGGCCCCAATCAACGTTTTCCAAATCACCGAATTAGCCTTCATTGGCATTGATTTAACCATTTTATATGCTTCATTGACCAATCCCATTCTGCTCAGCATATCAACCATGCATCCATAATGCTTTATATCAGGCTTAATCTTGTACTCTTCTACCATCTTCCGAAAGAACTCTCTCCCCTCCTCTACTAATCCCTTGTGACTGCAAGCTAACAAGACCCCAAGGAAAGTGATCCGGTTCGGCTCTTGGTCCATTTTTGAGAACAGCTCCAGTGCTTCATCGCAGTAGCCATGAACTGCCAAAGCTACAATCATCGAGTTCCAGCAGCTCACATGCTTAGAACCTATCTCATCGAATACCTGCTGTGCCATCCTCACATTCCCACACTTTGCAAACATGTCTAGAACCGCATTCCCCACAAACCCATCAATCACAACATTCCTGGACTTCAAATATTCATAGATCTCATGGCCAACCTCCATCGATCCAGTCTCAGCACAAGCCCCAAGCACTGAAACCATCGTCAACTGCGTGGGCTCAAATTCATCATCCAACATCCTCTTGAACATGCCAATAGCACTTTTATAATCCCTAGCACTGACATACCCCGCAATCATCGAATTCCAAGACACAGAATCCCTGTCGGACATTTTCTCGAAAACCTTCCTCGCACCCGCAACATCCCCGGACCTCACGCGCCTCGTAATGACACCATTCCAAGAAGAAACATCCTTCTCGGGCGTTTGTCCAAAAACCCAATCTGCCGAATCAAAATCCCCAAGCCGACTATAACCCACCGCCATTGCATTCCACGTCACAGTACTCCTTCTCACGCCCATTTCATCAAACATCATGCGCGCGTGACCAATTGCGCCGCAGTTCGAGTACATTGTGATGAGTGTGTTCCCAATGAAGACGTCCCGCTCGAGCCCAGCGCGGAACACCCTAGAGTGGAGCTCAGAGCCCTTCTGCAGGGCCAAGACAGCAACAGCGGCGGCATTGATGATCTCGATGACGGGGAGTTTGGAGCAGGCCTTGAGGGCGAAGGTAAGGGTGAGGCTATAGGGGGGGATGGTAGAGTGGCGGCACATGTGGTTGTAGAGGTGGAGGGATTTGATGGGAAAGATGGAGGAGGAGTAGGCTCGGATGAGGAGGGTGTAGAGATGTGGGGAGGGGTGAGGGACGGAGAGGAGGAGGGAGAGGGCGTGGTCGAGGTTGGAGAAGGGGGAGAGAGAGGAGAGAGAGATGAATTTGGTGAGGAGAGGGGGGTGGGTGATGAGGTTGGTTTTGATGAGGAGGGACTGAGCTTGTTTGAGGTGGTTTATGCTGCGGCATTTGTTGAGGAGGTTTGTGATATTGATGGGAAGTGAGTAGGGGGGAGTTGGCATCGGTCTCATGAGATGTCTCGTTGGGGAGTGGAGGACGTTGAAGAGACAAGTTTCAAATATTATGGGCAGCTTGGAGTTGAGGTAATCAAGCAATTGCTAAGTTCGCGCTTTTTCTTTTCGTTTTTTTCTTTACTTGAGTTTGAACCTCCATCGCTACAGTTTGAACCTCCATCGCTACAAATATCTGGATAAAGCTTTTAGATGCACACTGAATGAACATATTAAGCCAGTTAAGTTAGTTTTTTTCTCCACTTTGTTTATTCAAATTGTAGAATGAGAAAAATTAAGTAAGAAAAATATTATGCATGGCTACTTGCCTCGCGCACCGCAAGGCTACTTGCCTCGCTCACAGTGAGGCTATTTAGCCTCGCGAACAGCAAGACTATTTGTCTTGCATAGAATCAAATAGAGCATCTCAATAGAGTTCTAGTTGAAATTTTAGTTGAGTCCATATTTGATTTGGGTACAAAATCGAGACTACATACAATGAATCAAGCAGTTCAAACCAATTAAAACAGAAAATCAAATATATAATAAGATTTCATCTTTATCTATATGGCCTCCAAGAAGACTCAAAAAGGATTTTTGGCACTTGAAATGTCACAAAAGAACTCGTCAAATCTCTCTAACCAATAGAAAAGAAGAAAGGATCTGTCTTAATTTTTCATCCAATCTCCATCTTCATCATTCGCACGGCACCGGATCATCAACAAGAATTAGATCTATATCATAGCCATTGAAAAGAGCCCACAATTCTATAAAGGGAGAGCGATAAATTTAAAAATCCTCTCTTTTTGTTTTCACTACTTTTCTTTTCATTGTAATTTTGAAAACATTGTAATTCATATAAAAAAAAAAATCCTTTCTTTTGTTTTTACTTCTTTTCTTTTCATTGTAATTTTTTAATATTATCATTCATATCAATGGTAATGAAAGGAAGCACAAATTTTACCAAAAACACAAATTAGTTCAACATTCTAACCGATATGATCATACATCTGTAACACTCAATATTGGACTTGTCTGCTGACTTTGATCTATATAAGTTATTGAGTGATGGTCACCACGCCTCTTTCTCTTCCTTGAAATTGATTCTCTTGACTCTGATGATGTTGTTGGTTTCCATGATCTCTATTTTCTCTTCCTCTACTACCTCGACTTCTGCTTCTACCTCATACTCTATCAGCTCTACTGGGTGTAAAGTGAGTTTCTGATAAGGCCTGTACATGATGAACGCTACAAGAGACACATGGACTGCAGATTGTTGGATCATGGTCAAGAAAACTGAGAATAATACAAATCAGGCCCATCCGTAATAACTAATCATCTCTCTTCGCGTGTGTGTGTAGGGAATCCACTACATTGACGGACAACATGAGCACTTCCGTACGTGTGTAGGAAGTTCACACTGGATACAAAAGGGTTCTATGCAACCCTATGCTAGTAGCCGATAGAGGGAATCATATTATCATTCATCGTGTGAATTTTCTAAATATATCCGAGTGTGTAACTTATTTTGCATTCGTCCAGGAAGCCTTTTTTATCTCTTGGTTTTCCTTCCTAACTGGTGAGATGATCCAAATTCCACAACCTCGTTTAGGAAATCTAGAGCTGTAACTCCAAAATGCTGCTGCTCAGCACTCAACAGTTGTGCGTAAAAGTAGGTTAGTCCACCCGCAACACCACCGCTCTTGTGAATATTTTAATGTTAGTCCACCAGCAACACCACCACTCTTATGAATATTTTATGGTGTCATTTCCAATTAGGAAATTTAAATTGGATAATCAAACACCACCACTCTTATGAATATTTTATGGTGTCAGTTCCAATTAGGAAATTTAAATTGGATAATTAAATATATGACTTAATTCACCAAAATAAATGTCAGCAGAGCGACCACCGAAGATAGTCAAGTAGATGGGGAGTTTCCGAAGGAGCACACCATTTTTCCTAGTGAGCCCACTTTTCAACAGTTCGATTTCAAAGCCCCAGTTGAAAAATGAACTATCTAGTGGGCTCACTAGGAATTTAGAAACTCCCAGTAGATGATATGCAAAAGATGTCAACCGTCAGCAAGACGGAAGAATATTTGCACCGTAACATAGTTGTGCTTTTCATACTCATGAAAGAAATTTAAGACATAAATTTCCAGATGCTTCTGCTTCCCAAACACATCATGGATACACTGAGCGAATTCTGTAGCGAGCCAGACCAACAATACGCAGGTAAACAATATGCAGGTAAACAAACAGCAGAGTGCAAAATCCCACGCTGATGAAAATATTCTTTCAAGTCAGAGGATTCAAACACGAGTTAGCTTTGAACTATATTAGGGAACAAAGGGAGTCCAGCCCCTCCTGAGCAGGCTAAACTGAAAAGAAAGGAACAGTTAGAGGACGAGACCAAATGATTTTAATACAACAAGAACAACTAAGCCTTTTATCCCAAGTACTTGGGATAGGCTACCAAATGATTTTAATACTTTCTTTATAATTTTTCTTTTAAATGTTTTCTAACAAGCATGACTTCTTGTATAAACATATCTGTGTGATCCATTTGCAGAAGGTGTAGGAATTTCCAAAACTTGAACTTCTCTCAAGTCATCTTACTATTCACAGCCTTCTTTGCCGCAAAGAACTGCTTGAGAAAAGAAAGCTTATGTCCTTTGCGGGGAGATGAAGTTGATGCGATCATGCTGCCTCCATTGCTCGACACAACAGGCACAACGGCCTCAGGTTGTGGTGTTGATGGTGATGGGAGAGTGAAAAGGAAGGCATTGAGCATGCGTATTATCTGGCTGAAGCTTGGCCTGGAATTCGGGTCCTCAACCCAGCACGACTGCACAATGAACACAAGCTCTGGGGGCACATCTTCTGGAAATGGAGGCCGTACTTGCTGTCAGAAGCACAACTCAGATTGCAGTAAGAAAATAAATAAAATATTAAAAAAAAAAAGTTTAACATGATGGGATTTACAAAAACAGTCAACAAGATCATGCAGCCATTGCAGGTATTCACTATGTATTATGTAATAATGTTCCAGACAGTTTCTATTTAGCAGTGTCATTTGTCTACACCACCTACTCTGTCATTTGTACATGTGCAGGATGCCATTCCATGTGGCATCATTTCTATACACCACCTATTTAGTCATTCGTACATTTGCAGGATGCCTTTCCATGTAGCAAAACGGACCACCTGAGGGGGAGTGGTTACTAGTACGTGTTAAAAAAAGTTTAAAATGTCAACTGATCACTTAAAAAGTATTAAATCAGCAACAACGAGCCAACAACGAGCATATCATGTCGCCAATAATAGAAAAATCAACAATATTGGTCCGGTATTATATGGCATATTGCCTATCAGGTACCTCAAAAACTAATATTTGTTTATATGATATATGCCAATATTTAAAACCTCAGTATTAAGGCTGCTTGGTATATTTCGTTAACCAACAACCCACTGGCTCAAGTAACAAGGTAACTGTATTTCATTTAACCAGTTAAAATATTCAAGTTTCACCTTTCATACTCAGACAGATCTATGTGTGTTCATGTGTGTACATACATACATATACAAACATATATACATTTATGTATGTACATATATTAAAGCTCTAAGAAAATTCGATTAGGCATGATGTGTAGGTGCCAAGACCACTTGTTGGACACGTTGCATGTGACAGGCAAAGTTGTTTGCGAAAGCATGCATTAGGCATCTACAGCTCAGACGAGATGGTAAAGCATGTCCTGAACTATAACACATACCAAAGGGACTCCGATCATTAGACAAGATAACTTGGGATGAACATAGAAAACGCACTACTTGCCTAATGATGGATGTGCGTCAACACGAACTTTATAAGGTTACTTGGATCTTTGAATGGTCCAAATAATACCGTAGAACCTACTATTTGATGCAGTCTACACTTAAGACTAAACCAAAAGAACAAGATTAAACTAAATTCACTACCTCAGTTGCTTCTGTCTAGTAAGGATGTGACCTAAGAAAATGCTCTCTGACATTACATCTTGGTTGCTTCTTTTCAACTCTCTTCAACTTTAGCAAGCACTTCTAGTTCTGTAACATGGTTTTAACTTGTAAGACCATGGTTTTATGTCGGTAGGAGCCCAAAACCACAATTGAATTCCTGCCTTTTTGGATGCTAAAATAAATTTTCAAAGCCACGATCAGGAGCCCCTAAAGGCAATTAGACCATGATTTTGAAAACTCAAGTCTCACCAACAATTTGAAAACCAAAAAACCATAGTTCTTATCCAAGTTTAAAATCTCAGAATCGATATCGTTATTCGCAATGGTTTACGGTATCAGAAATCGACAAGATGGATGTATCATATCAGTAATATTGGAAATATTGAAAAAATGTTGGCAATACTGGCAATATCGGTACTCATATTATATGGTGTATATTGTGTCGAATTACTTCAAAACTGCAGTACAAATCTGATATATCTGATGCAATATTCAGATACATAATTTGGATAAATATTTATATAAGCTGAAATTAAAAACCATGGTTCATACATATACAAATAATGATTTCACTTTAACTTAGGAATGAGAATGGATTGGTCCAAAAGCCAATTATTGGCCTGCCCTATTAAAAATTTTGAATTAGAAAAATAAAATTTTTAATTTTAATTCAAAAATTTGAATGGGAGAGGGGGTCCAAAAAATTGGCCCTTGGACCCACCGTCATCCTTACTTCAATTTAAATGGAACCTGGTTTCAAAAATACATTGCCAAACTAGGCCTAAATGGTAACCCTCGTCACTCACAAGCACAAGGAGACAGTGTGATAAGACTAGTAAAATCCTACATATCCTTGAAGAGTTGGTGAGCTGTAATTAACGAAAAAACCAAAAAGCATTTAGGTTTCGTAAATAAACACAATAATCCAGTGTTCAATTGTCTGAGTGAAAGTGATCACTCGATAGCTATTTGCAGGTTACTACATATATAGAAGGCTTTTGATGGATGATTATTGTTAAAATACAAAACAATTTCCCTCAACATTCACTATAACTTAAAGATTTGGTGCAGTGGAAGGGACCTTTAATATAGTATCAGAACAACCCAGCTTCAATTTCTATCCGGTACACATTTAATTGTGGGTTTATAAAAAATACCGCTGTGTAAAACCTAAGTTTCTGTCCAAATATGAACCGTACGTTAAAATACAAAACAATTTTCCTCAACCCTCACATAACTTCAAAGTACAGTACAAGTCTCTATTTATCATACAAGAGGCAGCTAAAAAAGGGGAAAAAAAATCCTAAAATGAAAAAATTGTCCTAAAATGAAGCCTGAATATCTGTGTAATCACCTCTAATTAGCATCTTCCCCTAATATTTCTATCTACAACTAATACACCATAATTAAAGAGATTTCTACAAGTCACCTCTAATCAACACATATACCTAATATTTGTTTTACCACTAATTACATCATATTTATAAGGATTTCTACACTCCCTCAAATTGGATCGTAAATGCTAATCATTTCCAAATTGCCAACCTCAAAACTCTGCGGGTTAGTCCTTGGTTGAAGATATCTACAGTCTGCTCTTTTGTAGAAACATAAGGTCATACAAATGGTTCCCGCTTCAATCTTTTCCTTAACAAAATGTTTGTCCACTTCTACATGTTTGGCTCTATCATGCTGAACGGGGTTGAGAGAGATGTTAATAACTGCTTTATTATCACAGTAGAGTCTGACATGCAAATCCACTATGATATATAGTTCTTCCAACAGTTTTTGCAGCCACAATCCTTCACACATCCCTTGTACAACCGCCCTGAACTCAGCTTCTACACTACTTCTTGCCACAATGTTATGTTTTTTTACTTCTCCAGGTCACTAAGTTTCCCCATACAAACGTACAATATCCAGCAATGGATCTTCTATCATCCGCTGAGCCTGTCCAATCAGGATCTATGAATATCTCAACTTCCTTTTTTCCACATTTTTTTGAATAGTAGATCTTCGTCTGGAGATCTTTTGAGATATCGAGGATCTTGTAAACAGCTTCCAGGTGAACTTCTTTTGGTGAATGCATGTGCTAGCTTACCACACTTACTGCAAAGGCGATGTTAGGTCTAGCGTGTGATAGGTAGATTAGTTTGCCAACTAATCTCTTATCTCTCATTTTCGATAGGTTTTCCAACATGTTCTATCCTTCTTCCTGCATCAATAAGTGTTTCACTTGGCTGTAAGCCAAGCATACACGCTTCAATTAGGAGATTAAGAACGTACTTTCGCTGAGAGACGTTGATCTCCTTCTTCAATCTGGCCACCTCCATTCCTGAGAAGTACCGCATTTGCCCCAAATCTTTTACTTCAAATTCAGTCGCTAAAACCTTCAATCTTCCCATTTCTTCTATATCGTCTCCAGTTAGAATAATATCATCGACATACACTATCAGGATTATCTTGTTCCCATTCTCCTACTTGAAGAACGTAGTATGATCTGATTGTCCATGTGCCCTTTTATTACCTTTTCCAAATCTATCAAATCATGCTCTAGGAGACCATCTGATTCCATATAAGGACTTCTTAAGCTTGCATACTCTGTTCTCTTCACTCTTCTTACAAAAATCTAGAGGTAGTGTCATGAAAACTTCTTCGTCTAACTCACCATTTAGAAAAGCATTCTTGATGTCAAGTTGTTGAAGTGCCAATACAAATTAGCTGCTACGGAAAAGAGTACTCGGATGGTATTCAGCTTTGCCATGGGTGCAAATGTCTCCGTGTAGTCAATGCCATATGTTCGAGTAAACTCTTTCACAATAAGACGAACCTTGTATCTTTCCACTATCCCATTAGCTCTATATTTTACAGTAAATACCCATTTGCAGCCCACTGGTTTCTTTCCTCTTGGCAAATTCACTATCTCCCAAGTTCCATTTTTCTCCAATGCTATCTCTCTGCCATCACTGCCTCTCTCCACTTGGGAATATCCAATGCTTTCTGAATATTCTCAAGAATCTTTATGCTATCAAGGTTCGAAGTAAAATCACGATATCCTTGGACAAAGTTTGAAATGGGATGGTGAGTGCATGAATGAGGTTTTTTCCTTAGTCCAATAGGTAGATCCATATCATCACAATTAGAATTATCAGAGAGAAGTTCTATCACCTGATCTAGCTCGGAGGACTAATGGTTGCTTAGAGCTATCACTGGTTCACACTCTTTTGGAACCTCGAGTATGAGAGTCTCATCATGCCTTGATTTTGGATTTCTTGAGTAAACAAATATATCTCCATGTCCTATTTTTCTGCATCTTTCCCTAAGTTTCCTTCTGTACCTGGCAAAGGAAAGGAAGAGGACGATGGTGTGATAGGGTCAGTGCTTGAGATAGGGTCGGTGTTTGAGAGAAGGAAGTCCAAGAACAGAGAATCACCTGAATTATCCAAGGTCTGAGTTTCACTCAAATTCTCCCCCTGAAATGAGGGCTTGTGATAGAAAGGAGTTGTTTCAAAGAAAGTAACATCAAGGCTAACATAGATTCAGTGTGAGACTGGATCATAGCATTTGTACCCTTTTTGAGTGGGAGAATAGCTAAGGAACACACATTTTAAGGCCCTAAACTCCAATTTAGTCCGCTAATGAGCATAGACATGTACAAATACTGTATAGCGAAAGATTTTGAGAGGAAGAGTGGAACTAAGTCGAGAGTTAGGAAAGACATCCTGAAATTTTTTAAGGTGTTACAAAGGAGAGAACTCTACTGGGCAATCTATTGTTGAGGAATGTTGCTGTTAAGATGACATCCTCCTAGAACATTTTGGGCATGTTGGTAGTGAACATAAAGGCACAGGCTACTTCAAGATTGTGTCTATTTTTCCATTTAGCAACTCCATTTTGTTGAAGAGTGTTGACATATGAAGTCTGGTGAATGATGCCACAGTCACGAAGATAGAGACCCAAATAATGATTGAAGTATTCAGTAACATTATCGATTTGAATTTTTGTGTGAAATTGTGTTTGAATCATGGAATGAAAATTGATAAACACAGAACGAACTTCAGTTTTGTCCTTCAATAAATAGACCCAACAAAGGCGTGTATCATCATCAATAAAAGTAACAGACCACTTTGCGTGGATTCAATTAGGAGTACGAGGAACCCAGAATTCCAGTGAAAGGCTTAGAGGGTTTGTATTTAGACTTTGGAAACAAAGTACTTTAGTGTTGAAATATTCATGATCTGTTGGGCCAATGTCAATGTGAAATCATATGCGTGACTCGTATAATCAGGGTTGTTGAAACGGAAATCAAAATTTCTTGATCCTTTCTCATGAACAAATTTAGAAATATATTGATTTTTAATATTAGATTTTTTTGATAAACAATATAAATATATAATTAATTTCCTCCTGATTTAACTTACCAGATCAAAAAATTTTATGTTTAAAACTGGAATTTATAGACCCAATGTCACATTTAGTAAAAATTTATGATACATATATAGGACGTACTCAATGTCTACGAGCCTGCCCCACAGATGAATTAGGCTTCGAGGGTTGTATTTAGACTTTGGAAACGAAGTATGTTTAGTGTTTTGCAAGCTCGCACACTTCACATTGACATCAAAGGACATCTTATTTGAACAAAGAGAAGGAAATAAATGCCACAAATATTGAAAAATGGGATGACCCATCTAAAACACTATAACAAGAGTTCACTATTCTTAAAAACAGATGCAGAATCATAGATAACAGTTGGACACTATTCACTCACTTTAGCCTTCTCAATGTAGTAGAGTCCTTACACTCCTTAGCAATCGTCTTCCCCGATGATAAGTCCTAAATAACACAATGAGAGGAAAGAAATTCAGCAGAGCACTTGGAATGTCTAGTAAACTGACTGATAGATAATAGATTACATGATAATTTCATAACATAAAGGACGGACTCTAGGATGATCGAGTCAGAAATATGGATACTCCCTTTGCCTGCAACAGAGAGAGTAGTTCATCTGCAACTTTTACCTTCAGATTTCCAGCACATGGTGAATATAACGAAAAAGGACGGTAAAAATCGGTGGTCAGATGCTCCAGAATCTATAATCCAGGGAGTATTGAGTGCAAGAGGTGGCTAAGGCTTTATAAAATTACCTCTATGGGCTAAAGAACCAGAAGGGGTATTTGTGGATGACCGACATTTTTTGCAAAGTCCCGACGTCAGTGGATGCTGGCTACCTTGTCTCACCAGTGAGATACCTGCGCTTGCCCTTGCAAGTTGAATGGACTGAGCCCATTCTCGGAAGTTCTTGCTATTGAGTTTCTCCATAATGAGTTGACTGGAGAAATTATCGAGTCTCGTCGAACCTATGATGGAGTTGGCTTCGATCAAACTCATGTGAGTCATCGACTATTGGCTGTTGATGGAGACTTCCACCACTATTAGCTCGGTTTAGGAAAAATCGGCTTTGATACCATGAAATAAGCATGAACGATTTTTTTCCATTGAATAATTCAAACTGTACGGTTTTTATTTATCATACAAGAGGCAACTAAAGAAGGAAAGAAATCTCCTAAAATAAAATCTGAATATCTGTGTAATCACATCTAATCAGCACCTTGTCCTAATATTTCTATCTACCATTAATACACCATAATTATAGGAATTTCTACAAATCACCTCTAATCAACACTTATCCCTAATATTTCTTCTACCATTAATTATACCATAATTATAGGGATTTCTACAATTATTAAAGTTTAAAATCATTGTCAGTATTTGTACTACAAGAATCACGAAGAATATCAAATTGCTTACTGCATCAAGCCCCCATTTAAAATTATACTAAAGAAAAGATGAACATATATAGTTGGCAGTTCTACATGAAAGTTCACATCCAAGTGGTATCAGTCCCACTTCTATTTGCATCGAGGGATGATTACTCTAAAGAGATTCAAGGTGTATGGTGCTCTCATCCCAAAGAGAAACTAATTGGTTACCGCATCGAAGTGCAGCTAAAACTATTTCTTTCCAGAAAGGACACACAATTCATAAAGACCTTTATACGTTTTACTTTTTTACTCATAATAAAGTTGTAATCCAAAATGAGTTTCTTGATCGACATTTCTGGGAATTGAAGCTGGAGCCATTCTCCTGTAAGCATAAGGTGTTACCTGCTGGCTGTGAAGTATTGATGCGGAACACAAATACAACATGACACGAATATAGGATACAGGAAACCCAATAAAGTAGGATATGACAACACAAATATACACGTAATTAGGTATCTAACTTATATAATTTGCATCAAAATCTGTAATTGCTAAGCCATGTTCTTTTTAAGTAGAAAGAGAGAAAACTTAATGGTTTAAATATCGATTCTAAACAAGTAACTATATTAAAAAACATGAATCCAAATTTAATTTAACTGACTAGTATTTTGAATAAAACATTGAAAACCTCCATTTTTGTAAAGCATTTGGAGCTTATTAGCTTAGAATCGCTTTTATGCCTGAAAACTTCGTCTTTTTAGGTAATATACGACTCCATAATCCTCAGTACAGAATCTCTATAATTTTTTTAAAGTGGACACGATCTCGACATCGGATCTATGACTTTTTGAAAGCAAACACAGTTACGATATATGAGTTTGGGTTCTTAAAATTCAACACTTCGGTGACACATATCAACAAGTATCATGCAAATGTCATGTGTCAGAAATATATCCGACACGGATACGGCAATTACTTTGAAGTGCATTTGCTTCATAACCAGTTGGGCCAGCCTGCATTCACAAGATACGACTATGTTTTTGCATTTCATATAGGCAGCAGCAAGAATGGTTCAAAGAGCAGCACATGGTTCACCTTAAAAGCAGCAGCATATGCAGCCTGCAAGTTGGACATGCCTTCAAATGGCATGCGGTTGGTCAATAGCTCCCACAGGACAATGCCGAAGCTATAGACATCAACCTTGTTTGTATAATGCTTCTTCTCACCACGACGCAGCGTTACAGTGCTGTATAACTGCAAGTCACATAATTGCTAATAAGGAAAGAAAGGACCAAAAAAAGACATTTAAGAACAAAAAAGAAAATAATACTACAAGAGCTTAAAAGGGTGGCAGCTAGTAAAATAAAAGAATGTGCAAAATTATTATGGATATCAGGATATCAATAAAAAAGAGAAGAACCAAATACAGTGCCACAAAGTTCCATTTCTTTCAAGGATAACAGAATTTATGACCAAAAACTAGTCAAGCAACAAGCACGGTCAGAAATTTTCACTTTCTTGGAGGTATGACAATGTGCCAAATATGACTTTCATTTAAATTCTCACCTATTAATGTCCTTCGACAGTTTGCAAGTGAAAGAACTGTCTACTGGTAACTTGCAAGTGAAAGCTGGTGACAAGTTTCTGAAGATTATATTCCCTCCGCATTGTGTAAGAAATTGCAAATTACTAGTAAGGAGTGTATTTTTCATTTTATCCTGCCACCAGATGAAGCCTGTTTTTGGCCTTGCCATTTTCTACGATACATGGGAGATATCTCCCTAGTCAATTATATGAGAAATATTATTGCTTGTAATTCTTCCATAATAAATGCAAATGTATAAAACATAATATCTATATGTAAATAATCAATAAGAAATGCATAATTCGTTCCTCATGTTTGGAGCATTGCAGTGTGAAACACGCAGTGTTAGGGTCAGAATATAGCTGTAACATCCATATCAACAATCATAGTAGTTCAACTATAACAAATTCCACAGTAGCTGCATATCCACTGATTTAATAAACTATGACCATTAACCAAATACTTAATTTCAACATTTCAGACGTTCAGTTAACAACCTCATCCAGTAAACTTCATCCAGTAGCCCTGGTTAATGTGGTCGTTAAAAATATCAGCAGTCGTCATTAAGTACTGGAAAAGAGAAAAAAAATGTGAAAATATAAATACAGGTAATGTAAAAACCCTTGTGACATACTACCTCAGGGGCCATCCAACGATAAGTCCCAGTTTCAGCGGTCATCATCTCAGTTACAGTTTCTTCTCTTGCAAGTCCAAAATCAATAAGCTTAACATTTTTGTGATCAGCCGTCAGTAGTAAGTTATCTGCAAATTTGAATGGAATGGTCTTAGTAAAAAGCATGTCTTGCATAAAGACATCTTACAGAAAAGGGTAACACCATATTAAAAAAAGAAGGTTTGATATTGACCAAATTCACCCAAGAAATTCATATGATGCATCAAAATATTTATTAGCCACCACGTCTATGAAGAAAGACCATGTACAGATATCAGGGCTACATTGATTGACAGTGCAAAAAATGTTCTGAGGCAAGACTCTCGCAAATAATTATTGTGTAGGCCTATATAACCTTGAAAAACTGAGAAAAATCCAGAATAACATTCTCTACAGGAAGGACGGTTTCCCAGTTAAAATCTGTGAGTTGTTTAACAACCAACCTTGTTTACAAGGGTTCTGGATAATTTCCATCTTAATTCCAGGTATTAACAAGGCCAGTGAAATCAGATTTTACCTAGGAAATACACCAATTAAAGAGGTACGCAAAGAGAGTTTCCATGCCTCCAACATCTTGATCTCCCAGTAACTAGGATGGGTTTTTTTCTGTCAAGATTTTAAACTTAGCGATGTAAAGGGAATGCTGATATTGATATTACTATATTTATCAGTTTCCAACCCCAACCCAACCCCCCCCCCCAACCACCCCGATATGGATAAAAATAATGTTTGGATACTGAATTTATCATCCATACTGATGAAAAAGAATATGGATTTGGATTGGATCTGAATCTTATGCAGATATTATCAACTATGACAACAGTGTTGCAGGAAAAGTGATACCAACTTCCAGTAACAATGTGTACATAACCAAAAAACTTCTACTTAATGCATATTAGATTAACTTTATCCTATATGTTGTCATACATATTATTATGTATTCAAGTATTTGTAAATCTATTAAGACATGTCAGATATAATATACATCATTCATATCCTACCAATATTCTATAAGGGAAGGATATGGAAATCAATATTTATCAAAATACAGAAACATAATCAATACGGATCAAATTATTTGTATTTATTTTATTGTTTACATTTGTCCTTAAACTTCCTCCCATATTTAACTGCACACCGAATACATGACAAAGCCATTATCGAAGATCACCCAAGACCATTGTTGGAAAAGTCATCTCCTAGAGTGAACCAGCAGCCAAAGGAAAAGATCTAACAAGAGTAACCTGCTGACATAAACCTATTCGAATGATATATAGCAAGACATCAGGAGAATATTGCCAATTTGGTAAGTCCTAGTGTCATATCAACTTCTATAGAAGACCCTCGACATCATAGTTACCTATGAAGATGAAGCTAATTAGAGGGCATTGAAAAGCAACATAGAAACATGACAATTTCCTTGGTATATGTTATTCACTCATCTGAAAGTACTAGCAAGGTTATAGACAGAAACCTCACTATTATTTCAGCAAGAAATACGTAATAGGTTTCTCATTCTCTGTGGTATTCCCACCTAAACTGACTTTTTGCCTTGTAATATCCGCTTTCAAAAAAAAAAAAAATGCTTCTTAATTGAACCCATCAACCGAAGAATCCACACCAATGGATACTCGTCAAAGATATAATCTCCCAGGAATATGAACAGCTTGTTCCAGGAGAATCAAAAAGTCCAAAATTGATAATTAAGGTTTAACCTACTAAGGAGTGAGCAAAACAATAAATAGTAAAGATATTAACAAACTATAACCACTCAATCCTATGTGGATATGTTGCTTTTAAGTTTTACTATAAACTTGTTCATTACACCAATTAGTGGCAAAAAATTTCACGAAAAAGACTAATACCATTAAAAAACAATTGTAATTTTAAATATGTACTTTTATCATAATTCCTGACCATCTCAAATCTCTTGGTAAGGCTCTAATCTTTATTGGGTAAATTAAGAAACTTCATCCAATTGACTATTACCATTATTAAAAAAAAAGAATTGTAAGTTTGAAGATGGAAGTTTTATCATGATTATCAACCATCTCAAACTCTTGACAAGGCTCTATTATCGAGTAAATTTGCAAAAAGAAAAATGACGCAGTGTCACATATCACAATGAACATGGTTGGCCATATTGCACTATTAAACAGAGAATGGCTATTAACTGCATATGACACGTTTACACTAATGTCTCTCTAATTTCTTAAGCTGGAAGTGTAACGGACTACAATCCGGAATGCTAGATAGCCAAGTCGTTCGACAGCATACTCATTAAAATATGTTAAGCCTCAGTACAATATCAATCACAGCCACATATCACAATAATATCTTATTAAAAAATAGAATTTTTATTCAAAAGACAAATTTGGATTACAATTGATAATAATGGAAATAAGGACAGAGAAATAAATAAAGCAAAGTTAATATGTTAAGAGCGGAAGTAAGCTAAGATAATAAATAAAAGGCTGAAAAGGAAACAGGATCCGTCTACTACCTTCAGTTACTCATTTTAATATTTCAGATTTTTAGTATGCTCCATTGTATCTATCTCAAAATCTAGGCATGCACACTCAGATTGTCAGATTGCAACCAAATATAAAGATAATAGCAGCATGAAAAGATAAAGAAAAAAAAACTGAAATAAATATAAATAGCACATATGAATTTAGACATAGAGCATTAATCAATTTATTAACTAAGTTCTTCATAATATTTATCTTTAATTACAACTATGCTCTAGTCTACATTCAAATATTTCAATCTAAGCTGCCATATATTATTGGAGAATCTAACTGATACTATATTCATGTTTTTATTGGAGAATCTAACTGATACTATATTCATGTTTTGATTGTCTCCCATACAGATCCAGAAAAATAGTCACATGATTATTCGGAGCTGACCCGGACTTGCACAACAGCAATAGTAATATTTTGATGTGATCCAATAAATCACCAAGCTCCCATGGTGTGCAAAAATCAGTTGTACAACTTAACAGTACAATCGAAACATAGTTTTCACATTAATAAGTATCTTCTTCAACCCATTATTGTTTACAGTTGTCAAAATCATGTCAAGTCCAGTACAATATATTTCCAGTTAATATGATCTTGAGTCGTTCAAGTATAGTTTAGTTATTCCTAGAGAGATGCTTTCCATTGTCATGCGTAATCAAAATTTCAACAACTAATTTTAGCGATTTCTGACTGCATATCATAATGACACATGACCAAGCAAGAGAAAGTAGGAGATTTTCCATGCAAGCACGTTTCTCAATTAAATAATCATTTTTTCACGTTCCTCAATTAAATAATCATTTTTTAGACACCATTATCATACAATATTACGACCAATATCACCATAAATTAGCATTTCGATTTATTGTTTATAATTATTGATTAGTCAATTTAGACTTGCACAACAGCAATAGTAATATTCTGATGTGATCCAATAAATCACCAAGCACCCATGGTGTGCAAAAATTAGTTGTACAACTTAACAGTACAGCCAAAACATAGTTTTCACATTAATAAGTATCTTCTCCAACCCATTATTGTTTACAGTTATCAAGATCGTGTCAGTTCAGTACAATATATTTCCAGTTAATATGATCTTGAGTCAGTTCAAGTACAGTTTAGTTATTCCTAGAGAGATGCTTTCACTTGTAATGCGTTATCAAAATTTCAACAACTAATTTTAGCGATTTCTGACTACATATCATAATGACACATGACCAGATATGAGAAAGGAAGTAGGAGATTTTCCATGCAACCACGTTTCTCAATTAAATAATCATTTTTTTAGAACTCTTTTTTAGACACCATTGTCACACAATATTATGACCATTATCACCATAAATTAGCATTTCGATTTATTGTTTATAATTATTGATTAGTCAATTTATGATATGTTTCATATGAATTTTGTGAGATTACTAAATTTTATATAATTAAATAATACTTAATGATATGGACATGTATAAATATTCTAAATTAATGCAAAATGAGAGTAGACAATTTTTGGAAAAAACAAATAACTTTAATAAATAGTTCTTGTCAAAGGAAACAATAATTTATATCATGACCACATAAAAATTATATTTAATAAAATTGAAATATAATTCATTCCTATCTAATAATAATGGTGCATTGAAATATTTAATAAATTGATTCAAGTTCCACATATACGTTCATATGTATTATTCGATGCAACTCCCCTGACGATATATTATTTGTTCATTTATGAATTTCTTTTCTCATATATTTAAATTAAAATAAAATTTTACAATGAATTAACTTACACATTATTTTATAATAGTAAAATACTATTTTTACTAAAGCCAATAAATAATTCTCCCAAAAATATTTTAATAATTCCATTAGAGCCCAAGCCTATTAATTTGGCCAAGCTCAAAATAATAATAAAAATGATAAGAATAATAATAATTAAATCTAAGTCATTATTTGACTCCGAAACAAATCACACTCAATCACCAAGTCAATTTTTAATTTAAAATAATAACTGAACCTTCCATTTTATCTCTCGTCTTTTTCCTCCATTTAATTTTTAATATCTTTTTTAGTCAATTATATTAATGAGCAATTTGACCCATTTGAATTCAATTAAAAACTCATTTTAAAAACTATCCGTAGTCAACTATAAATATTATTAGTAATTTAACTAATTTCAAATCTCTATTTAAAATTATTATAAATCTATCCCATTTATTAGTCCTTTGACCCCAATTCAAATATGTCCTTAAAAATTTTCTAAATCAGGCATATATATGAGCTTTTGACCCACTTCAAAAGTCACTTAATTTCTCCTTAAATTAAGCCCTCCCGAAACCCATTTAAACCCCATCAATTCATCTTAGCTTACTTCTTCAAAACCAAATTCTCTCTTCTTTCTCTACCCATCGGTTGCTGTCGGTAACTGTCGAAATTGCCAGCAATAGTCCACCCAGCACCGAAGCGTCATTAACCACCAAAGCATCATCAACCGCCAGATCATCACCTACTATTAAAGGAGCCACCTCACAAGCCTTTTTCTGCTACCGGACGCACCAACATTTGTCTTAGCCGCCACTTCGACAACCACTACCGCTCATCGTCATCCTCACATTGTACCAACGCCATCCCTCACTACTGAAGCTATCATCATACCATCAAAACACCATCCCTCCTCATCACCCAACTTTTCGTAAAGGGTTCTTTCAGTTGAGATTAATAGTAATCCCTCCCTATTTCTTTATTAGGTTTAAATTTATTAGACATAGGTATTCCACACCCATACTCATAATAATCTAATTATTATCTGCGCCTATAAGATGACTATTATATTAATTAATTTGTTTCAAACCTGCTTGCCTTCCATAACTAATAGTGGATTTTTATCAACCTTTAATTCAAGAAAATTCCCTAAAATTACAAAATTCAAATTTATTTATTTAAATATTTTCGTTATGATTTCTTATGTAAATATTATTTCGAAACTTGAATGTGGAGTTATTTAACAAATGCAATTTAAGGCCAAAGTGAGTTTCTTATTGAACTCACTTTTTCATGCACCACTCCTATTTGATAGGAATGAATTATATTTCAATTTATTAAGTACAATCACTTATATATGTCTTCATATAAATCATTGTTTCCTTCGACAATAATTGTTTAATTAAAGTATAATTATATTTTGTGAAAAGAAAAAGTAATGCTCGTTTTACATTCCTTATATGTACATGTTCCTATAATCAGAGGTTATTTAATTACATGATATTTGATAATCTCGCATACTTTATTCAAATAAAACATTGATTATAAATGGACTAATCAATAATCAAAAATAGCGAATCGAAACGCTGATTTATGGTGGTCGTAATTGTAATATTGAATGGCAATGGTATCTAGAAAAGAGTTCTAAAGGAAACTGGTTATTTAATTAAGGAATGTGCTTGCACAAAAAGCCTCCCACTTCTTTACTCTTGCTTAGCCGTGTATCATTATGATAGGCAATCAGAAATCCCTTAAATTAGTGGTTAAAATATTCGGTAATATATTACAATTGAAAACCTCTCTAAAAATCACTGAACTACAATGAACTTGAACTACATGTGAACTCAAACTGAATCAGGATCAATAGATTGGACATACACTATACTAGACTTGATACGATCTTGACAACTGTAAACAATACTGATAGTGAGAGATAATTATTGATGTGAAAAATGTGTTTCGGCTGTCCTATTAAGTTATACAACTAATTTTTACTCACATTATAGATGTGTGGTGATTGGCTGGATCACATCTGAAAATTACTATTTGCTATTGTGCAGGTCCGGGTCAGCTTCGGACAATTCTGATAACCTTTTTCTCGGGTTTGTATGGGAGACATTAGCTAGATTTTCAAGTAATATATGACACCTTAGGTTGAAATATTTGACTTGTAAATTAGAGCATAATTATAATTAAAATAATCATTATCAAGAACTTAGTTAATTAATTCATGAAGAATATCTAAATTCATATGTACTTTTCATATCATTTTTCCAGTTACTCTTACTCGTTTATCTTTTCATGTATTATTTATATTTGGTCACGATCTGACGACCTGAATGTGCATGCTCAGATTTTGTGATAAACATGGAGCTAATTGAAAATATGAAGCATTAGGAGTAACTAAGGCTAGTAGACAGATCCTGTTTTCTTTTCAGTCTTCTATTTTTAGGTTGCTTCCGCTATTCAAATTTATTTTTTATCTATAATTCTCTATCCTTATTTACGTCATTTATTGTAATCCAAATTTGTCCTTTGAATAAAAGTTCTATTTTTCATTAAAATATTGTTGTATATTTAATTATGGCAATGATTGATATTGTATTGAGGCTCAGCATAATTTCACGAATACATTGCCGAACTCGGCTATCCTGCCTTCCGAATTGCGAGCAATCACAGGTGGTATCAGAGACAGACACTAGCCGGAAATGTGTGAAACTAAGTATCATATGGAACTAAGTGCTATTCGGAATAAACTACCCACAAAAGTGGGAGCCACCTCTTGAATCCATAAGGAGCCACTTTACAATCCATGGGACCACCTCTAGAATCTCACATTACCTGATAAAGTGTTAACGTGTTACTAAGTCCCTCTGACAAGAACGTCAGATCCTAAATGTGCGGAGAATATAATACCCATATCTCAATAATCCTACAATGCATATGAGACGAGATAAATGAGTTTATGATGATTCCTATGAAGCCATAAAAGAAATCGTAACTAGCTTACTTGCACGAGAAATCCGTACCTAATTATAAACTATTTCAATCATGCTATTCCACCAAAACTTTAGCATATTCCTACACAAATATGTTGTCGGCTGCCCAATTTCCGAGCGGAGGGTGTTACATGTGGTATCAAATACTAGGTTTCTCAAATCAGTTTAATTGATTTGGATCCTGTATAAAACTTTTGCCACATATATACACAACACATTGAATTCCTTAGGCCCATTCCTTTGATCCATTTGTATCTCTTATTTCATTCCTATGATATATTTCTTTTCGAGAAATTATCATCCAAAAACTGAACTAAATATTTATCCTTTGACATATGTTCTTATTTTCAAAAAACATTTCATATACCCTTTATTCCAATTATCATTACTTTCATCAGAAGATGACTTATCTACTGCATGGATCAAGATCGAGCGCAATTAATGAGACGACAAAGCTATCCAAAGTATGGGCAGATTGTTCGTGACACAGTCTTTGTGTATCCTAATTTAAATTTCAATGTTGAAATTTTTCTAAGGGAGTTGGATATAACTATCCTAACCCGATATAGTATTTATTTATTTATGAATTTCTTTTCTCGTATATTTAGATTAAAATAAAATTATACAAGTTAACCATTACTTTATAACAATAAAATATTATTTTTACTAAAGCCAATAAACAATTTTCCCAAAAATATTTTAACAATTCCATGAGAGCCCAAGCCCATTAATTTGGCCTAGCTCGAAATAATAATAAAAATGATAAGAATAATAATAATAATAATAATTAAATCTAATTCATTATTTAACTCCAAGACTAATCACACTCAATCACCAAGTTATTTTTTAATATAAAATAATGATTGAACCTTCCATTTAGCTCTCTTTTTTCTCCAACATTTAAATTTTAATATCCTTTGTTACTCAATTATATTAATGAGCCATTTGAATTAAATTTAAGACCTTATCTTAAAAACATTCCGCAGTCAACTATAATTATTAGTAATTTGACTAATTTCAAATCTCTTCTAAAATTATTCTAAATCTATCCCATTTATTAGTCATTTGGCCCAAATTCAAATATGCCCTTACAAACTTTCTAAATCAGACATTTATGAGCTTTTGACCCACTTCAAAATTCACTTAATTTCTCCTTAAATTAAGCCCTCCCCAAATCTATTTAAACCCCACCAATTTATCTTAGCTTACTTCCTCCAAACCAAATTCTCTCCTCTTTTCTCTCTCTAGCCGCCGGTCGTCGTCGGTAACTGTCGAAGCCACTAACAATAGTCCACCGAGCACTGAAGCGTCATTAATCACCAAAGCGTCATTAACCAGCAAAGCATCTCGATCGCCGAATCATCACCTACTGTCAGAGGAGCCATCTCGCAAGCCCTTTTCTGCTACCGGACGCGCAAACCAATGTCGCCTGCCACCGTCTTCACACCGTACCGACGCCATCCCTCACTACTAGAACCATCATCGTACCGTCGAAGTACTATCCCTCATACTCATCACCTAACACTTTGTAATGAGTTCTTTCAGTTGAGACTAGTATTAAACCCTCCCTGTTTCCTTATTAGGTTTGATTTATAAGACGTAGGTATCCCACACCGATACCCATAATAATCTAATTAATATCCAAGTCTATAAGATGACTATCATATTAATTAATTTGTTTCAAATCTGCTAGCCTTCCATAACTAAAAGTGGATTTTTACCTACCTTTAATTCAAGAAAATCCCCTAAAATTACAAAAATTCAAATTTAGTTATTCTAATACTTCTATTATAATTTCTAATGTAAATATTAATTTCAAAACTTGAATGTGAAGTTATTTAACGAATGCAATTTCAGGCCAAGATGAGTTTCTTATCGAACTCACTTTTGAATGCACCATTCCTATTTAATAGGAATGAATTATATTTCAATTTATTAAGTACAATCATTTATATATGTCTTGATATAAATCATTGTTTCCTTCGACAATAATTGTTTAATTAAAGTATAATTTTATTTTGAGAAAAGAAAATGTCATGCTCGTTTTACATTCCTCATATGTACATGTTAATATAATCAGAAGTTATTTAATTACATGAAATTTGATAATCTCGTCTACTTTATTCAAATAAAACATTGGTTATAAATGGACTAATCAATAATCAAAAATAGTGAATCGAAATGCTAATTTATGGTAATAATAATTGCAATATTGTTTGGCAATATTGTCTAGAAAAGAATTCTAAAAGAAAGTGGTTATTTAATTAAGGAACGTATTTACACAGAAAACCTCTCACTTCCTTACTCTTGCATAGTCGTGTATCATTATAATAGGCAATTAGAAATCCCTTAAATTAGCAGTTAAAATATTCGGTAATATGTTACAGTTGAAAACCTCTCTAAAAATCACTGAACTATAATGAAATTGAACTACAATTGAACTCAAACTGAATCAGGATCAATAGATTGGAAATGTATTATACTAGATTTGACACGATCTTGATGACCGTAAACAATATTGAATTGTAAGAGATACTTATTGATATGAAAAACGTGTTTCGGCTGTCCTGTTAATTTATACAACTGATTTTTGCTCACACCATAGATGCATAGTGATTGGCTAGATCACACCTGAAAATTACATTTGCCGTTATGCAGGTCTGATTCAGCTTCGGAAAATTCTGATGACCTTTTTCCTAGGTCTATACAGAAGACAATCGAAACATGGATATAGCATCACCTAGATTTTCCAATAATATATGACACCTTAAACTGATATATTTGACTTGTAAACTAGAACATAATTATAATTAAAATAAACATTATCAAGAACTTAGTAAATTAATTCATAAAGTATATCTAAATTCATATGTATTTTTTATGCCTTTTTTTTAGTTACTCTTACTCTTTTATCTTTTTATACTTGTATTATTTATATTTGGTCGCGATCTAACACCTGGGTGTGCATACCCAGATTTTGATATAGACCCAAAGGAGCAGATGGAAGATATGAAGCATTAGGAGTAACTAAAACTAGTAGACATTATTTTCTTTTCAGTCTTGTACTTTTTGGTTACTTCCGCTATTCAAATTTATCTTTTATCTATAGTTATTTCTCTATCCATATTTACGTCATTATCTATTGTAATCTAAATTTGTCCCTTGAATAAAATTTCTATTTTCCATAAATATATTGTTATGTATTTAATTATAACAATGACTGATATCATACTGATATTGTTGTGTATAAATCAAGGGATACATACATAGGCATCATAATACCACACAAATAAACTCGTAAGCAAAGTGGGACTAAATATAGACAAGCTAGTAGTCTAATCTAACACTCCCCCTCAAGCTGGAGTATAGAAATCTCAATCATACCAAACTTGTTACAAAAATTAAAGAACATTATCGGTAATGCAGTTTTAGTTAAAATATCATCCAATTGTTTAAGCAAGGGAGTAAACGGAGTAGAGAACTTCTTCACCATAGCATCTCAAACCAGGTGACAATACATCTCTATATCTTGATACAATCATGAAATACTGGGTTTTGAGCAATGTAAATGGCAAACTAATTATCATAATCCACAATCCTAGGACTCTTCAGTTTGAAACCAAATTCAGCCAGCAAGCTTTTTAGCCATAACATTTCACATGTAGTGTATCAATCTGATATTCTGCCAAACCAGAAAATCAAGAAAAGAAATAGGGAACTCGAAAAATGTAAACATTAGCAGAGTTAAAAACATTTTCTAGACATAGGATCAATGCACTTATCCAATTTTTGAGCTCTAGAGTAGCCAACAAATACAGATTTGATAGCATGAGGAGATAGCTTGCCCAAATCTGGAGTCAAATCCTAAACAAAATATGTACACCCGAATACTCAAGACGCAAAGGGAAACATGATTGTATCAGTATAAAGTCAAGGAAAAGAAATTTTATCATTCTAGACAGAAGAGGACATCCTATTAATCGACATACAAATATACAGCATCAGACCACAAATATCTTGGAACATACATATGAAATCATTAATATACGAGTAATATCTAGAATATAATTAAATTCTTTAAGTAATACCATTTTGTTGGGATATGCGAGAACAAGATTTCTAATAAATAATTCCATTATTAGAATAAAATAAGGAAACATCAACTTTCATATACTCAATACTATTATTAGAATGCAAACTATGAAAAAAATATAAAATTAATATTCTATTTCTTTATAAAATAATTCAATCAAAAGAGGAACAGCAGACCACTCCTTTAACAAATACATCAACGTCATGTGAGAGAAATCATCCACAAATACAAGAAAATTTTTAAACCTTTAAAAGAGGGAAATGACCCCAAACATCATAATGAACTAACTTAAAAGGGACACCTCTATGAGGATATGAAACACGATGATACCGAGCTCAAAAGACTTGCATTCTAACCTAGATATACCAGATATAATGAGTAAAAAGAGACGGACACTCTAGAGAAAGGGATATTCAAGACATTGATGTCACTACACAGAAGAATCAGAAGAAACAGTAAACCCTATTGGTGAACGCTCAACATCCAGATAGCACATCCTCCTTACCCATGACCCATAATAATCCTCATCCTAATTTGGAAATCCTAAAAAACACAGTAGGTAGGGTCAAAAAATATACATAATAGTTATTATTTTTGGTAATTTGGCTAATAGAAAATAAACTAAATAGGAAACTCAGGAACAAAAATCAATACAAGTTAAGGAAGTTGTGCAAACTATCCCATCACACACCATTAGAGAAGAGGAAATCAGAAATACAAATTGGAGGGTATTTATCCAAAAATGCAGTGAATAAAATTTATCCCTAATACTTGTTATATGGGAGGAAGGTTCAAAATTTATAACCTGTAATCGACTAGAGGCAATGTAAGAATCATTATCTAATGAGGATGTAAGAGTAGCAGCATAAACTCTAGCTAAGATGAACTAGAGTATGTCAAGATCAGCTTATGAAATCCGAACCATTTGATTATGTTGTAGTAGTAGTAAGAGTTGAAAAAGATGTAGAATTAGCAGAACCAGAAGGACCATTAGTGGGGCCGCTTGCCATAGCCTAAGCCCATTTTGATTTCCGCACCTCTTGCAGTAACAATCAGATGTGTAATTTTGTTGACCACAGTAATCACGTCGACAAAATCCTCGACTGCCACTTGAGTCTCAACCGCCATGACCATGACCTCCCCCCTGAATAACAGTTGTGACCATGGCCACATCCTCTACCAAAAAAATATAGGACTCTCGTTGGAAACAAAAGATGAAGTAGCCGATGAAGTAGATTTGGTGGAGACGCGAAAACCTCTGGAGTACTTAGCTAATAAAAAGGGAGGATTATTACCGACAAGAATTTGACCTCGCACTTGGATCAATAAGGAAGATTCTAGACCAGAAGGAAACTTAGCAATAGCAAGATCCAGACAGTATTCCCCTAGAGTAATTAGATTAGTCACCAAAGGTTGGTGAACCTCTAGTTTGTCTAAGATACCACGAAACATTGAATAGTTAACAGGATCAAACATCTCCCCCTGCTAGAGAGTGAAAAGATACTCATATAACTCAAAAATCTTAGAAATATCCTTCTTATTTAGTATACCTATTTAACAGCATCCCAGATTTCTTTTGCAATCTTAAGGAACATTACCCCAGAGACTACATTCACTTCCATATTGTTGAGAAGCCAGGTAATAACGTAACAATCATTTGCAAACCAATCAGAATAAGAGGAATCCATCTGGTCGTCGATCATAAAAATGCCCAATTTACCTTTATACTCCAACAAAAATACACAAAAAGATTAAGACTATAACCAATGTTCTAAAACACAGAGAACTCGGACGAGTACTCATCTAAGTACTCGGACTCGGAAGCAAAACAAGTTCGAATCACATAAATCATCCCAGAACTTGGACAAAACGAGTACTCATTGTACTCGACCGAGTACTTGCTGAGTACGACTAATTGAGTTAGGTTTTTTTTATCGTTTTTACCTGATACCCAAAAGCCAACTCTACGTTATGAACGCAAAGTCGGGATAGGGTTTTACCCTTGGCGATTACTCTGGCGCTCCACGGTGATTGTTTCCGATAATCTTTTGGGTCTCACTCTCTCTCAGTCTCTCTGAGTTTTTTCCTCTTTGACCTCTTAGGTCAACAATGCTATGTAAGATGGAGTTTAATTTTTCTTTAAATTTACTTCAATTTTAGTCCAGTTGTGCATTATATTTGCCTATGGCTTTCGATTGTGGGTTTCACTTGGGCTATTGCTTTCAGTTGTGCATGCGATTTGGCTTTGAAAGCTTCGGTCATGGGTTTCAAATTGGCTTTTGGCTTTCGGTTGTGCCTTTCGATTTGGCTATGGTTTTAGATTGTTGGTTTTGTTGTGGATCTGGCTTTGTGATTTCCTTTCGTCGCTTCGGTTGTGGTTTCAGCTCTCTAAGCGATTGTCCCTCTCTATCTAGTTTTGCCTTCTTTACTGAGTCAGGGTTATGATTTTGGCCCTCTTTTGTTATGGTTGACTCTGTACTTGATGCTTGACTCTGTGCTTGACCTTCGTCTGGTTCTTGGCTTATTGGTGCTTGTCTCTGTGCTTGACCTGGTGTTTGTGTAACTGGTTGGTTTTGGTTTTGGATTTTTGTGTGACTGTCTAGAGGATTGATGTGAAATCTATGTGATATGATAAAAAAAAATGGCAAACGATTTTGTGTGGGCTTTGGTTGCTCTTGGTTTGGCTTTGTCTCTCTGTATGTATGACTGCTTTAGTATTGGTTGTCCTCTGTATGATGTGATGAGAGAAGACATAGGGAGTTAGCTTAGGAAAATTGATCTCCAATCACAGTAACTCTCGGAAATTGAGATCTCTGACCTCTCCACAGTGGGTTTCGACTTTGGCTTTCAGACATTGAGGTCTCTGACATCTGGTTTTGGCTTCAGAATGCGCTTAGGATATCTGATTATTAATGGGTCTCTATGTGATCAGATGATGTAGGCAATGGCTTTCGATTTGGGCCTTGAGAAACTTAGCTTTGAGTTGAGAAACTCGACTTTGAAAAATATTCTGATCATATAGAGGATTGAATAAGAAAAAAAATAAAAAACTGCCTCAGCTCTGATCAGACAAAAGTATCAAATATGATATTTTGGATTTTAATGGCCTTTTATGCATTCGAAATTTGATATGTTAAATTTTTGTATGTATTCGACAATTGATTTTGTTCATATCCAACTGTTGAATTTTTTTCAAAAATCGTAAATGCCATGGTGTCATCACCTATGGCATCAAATTCTAGTATCAATGGTGCTGCAAAGGTAGTTAATACGAATCAAGGGAGTGATATTCCAGATAGGCCAAAGGGTCTAAGGATGTCAGATGGGATTATGGCAGGTTTGTGAAACCCAATAACTACATAGAGATGCAATGCAAGAAATTTAAGATAATGTATGGGGGAATCAACCGGCTTAAAAAACAAATTGCTGGCGTGGGTGGGGAAGTGGCCAAGTGCGTCTCAGCAACAAGATGTGAAGAGGCATCTCTGCAGGGAGAATCTAGAGGCGGCAAAGATGAAGTGGATAAAAAATGGACTGATAATGAAGCTAGGCAAGAGATTCAAATCTCATAAGAAATGGAGGCCAAAGATCCTGAGTTATCTCTTGATGGCTCGAAGAAGTCTCAAGTGACGGGTCCATTGGATAGAATGTTGGATGAGGGTAAGTTGAAACAGACACCGATAAATTAGGCAGAGCTGATAAAATGGAAGAAAATGACTTACAAAAAGTTAAGCATGTGGGCCTATGCAGCTGTAATCTCGTTTCACATATTCAGCATGCTTGAATTTGACATATTGCCTATGAGGCAATTGGCATATATGGGAGAGGATTCAAGGAACCTAGTTAATATCAGTTGCTAGTTCCCTTTTCTGAAGTAAACTTATGCGAAGGTGAACGAGGAACTTGAGAAGTAGGAGTCATGGGATTAGTATGGCTGCAGCATACTTTCAGATGGATGGACTGATCAAATGGGTCTCAGTGTGATGAATATCCCTGCATGCACTGCAAGAATGGCACAAGTTTCATCAAGTCCGTTGAGGACTCTGCTTCCGCGCACACAGGGAAGTACATATTCAGATGGATAGAGGATTGCATCAAAAAGGCTGGAGAGCATCATGTCCTGCAGGTTGTCAATGTCAATGCGGAGGCAATTATGGTTGCGAAGAATATGATGTCAATGGTCTGCCTTACACTGTTTTTGAGCAATTGTGTAGCCCACACAATTGACCTGATGTTGGAGAATATTGGAGGACTCCCTAAGTACAAAACTATGATCAATAAGGCTAGGGCACTCACAGTCTTCCTGTACGCACATCACTCGACTCTTGCAATGATGCGAAAGTACACAACTAGGAGGGAGTTTGTAAGGCTAGGAGTCACCCGATTTGCCACAACCTTCCTCAGTCTTGGTTGCCTGCTTATAAGAAATTCCAGTTAGCTACCCTGGTTTCTTCAAGCAACTGGGAGGAGAATAGATGAGCGAAAAGGCACAGTCTACTCGGACAATTTCTAGAGAGATACGAGGACATTCAGAAGAAAGACTGCAACAACTAGGCAGATAGAAGGCTCCTCAAGTGCAGCCATAGTTCAAGCTCACCAGAACTGAGTGGAAATCTCAAAAATAAAGATATTGACTATGATACTCTTTCGGACGAGCAATTTGATGATGAGAAAATCCAATATGAGGACGATGATGAGTAGGTATGTACCATATGTTTATGATTCAAGAAACTTGTTTGAATATATTTTATGATATTTGATTTTGAGTTTTGAAATTACATGTTTTGTATGTATAATTATTAGAATAATATTATTTCAAGTTCTGAACGAGTACTTACCGAATACTCCGATTACTCACTACTCGCTCTCGGACCGAGCAATTACTGAAAAAAAGTTTTAGTATACTGATTATAATAGATAATTATCACCATTAAGTTTAACGGTGGTAGCAGTCAGTGTACGTGAAAACATATGGTTAGGGCCATTAGATATAATAGTAGTAGTAATATCAAAGATAGTATTAGAAGCACTACATAGTAAAACCATGGTAAGAAATCGAAATTCAACATTTAGGAGACACACTTAGTAACAGGTGCAACAGTAATATAAAAATCAGCATCAACAACAGTAAGATCAATTAGTAGCAGTAGTAGAAACCATAGAAGACGCCAGGTCGTCTCAAGCACAAAAGATGCAAAGGGCAGCTGCTGCCTTCCTTTCATATGGCAGCATTGCGGTAACCTGTTGCAGCATTTGCTGTAGTAGAGCCTTTGACTGTTGTGCTATTCGCAACAGCAGCTATTGCTGCAGTTACTGGCGGTGGCAGCTCCGGTTGCTGCTACCGCTGGCAGTGGGGGCAGTAGCCAGTGGGAGAGAGAGGAGGAAGAGGGAGTGAAGGCATGGGAGGAGAGAGATTTATTTGGATTTGAGGGTTGAAATTAAATTAGATTTGATATGGAGGACTACGATCTATTTCATAATTAATGCTCTGATACCATATTGTGATACCATGTTGTGAAATAGTTAAATAATTTTATTACAGGTTGAGGAATACAATATATATGAGTTACAACACTATACAAATAAACCCATAAGTCATGTGGGACTGTTTCTATAACATGGAAATGTGTGTCAACCTTGTTTGTGTTACTTAAAAAAACTACACAAGTCCAATACAATTAAGTGGCATCAGAAAAAGAAATTCCTAATCTTTATGCAAAAAACAGATAATTATTTCATTTTATAAAGAATAATATCATTTCTACAACTTAGTGGAACTAAAACACAACATCCATTTCTTACCGGGTTTTAAATCTCGGTGTATTATCCCATTAGCGTGTAGACAATCCATTGCACGAGCAATATCAAGTGCAAAGCTAATTGCTGTTCTAACATCAAGTTGAGCAGGGCGAATACTGTTCAAATAATTCTTTAGCGACATCCCTGGTAGTAACTCAGTGGCAATCACCATAAATGGATCCATACAAGCACCAATGAACTGCAATAGACAGGAAATGACACATGAAGAACCAAGCTGAGATCCAAGCTGAGGAGAAGGGTTAAAAAAGAGAGCTGATAAATGATGCCTTCGTAAGAAATAATTGGCTCAAACATGGTTCTAACTCTCAAATTTTGTCCTTACTATAGGTAGGGAACACACCTTGACAAGGTTTTCATGTTTCACTCGACACATCATATTTACTTCTCGAATGAAACGACCTCTTAGTGTTGACCTTTCTTCTGGAGTATCGCCATTGTTGAGAACTTTCACTGCTACAATTTGCTCGCCATACCTGATTGAAAATACGTGTTAATACTTGATCATAAAAATAACTTATACTGCTAATTTAAATAAAAAATAACTGTTTTCAGAGAAACTTTTTATTGCAATACGATGGTTGTTTACAAATCAATAAATAAAATAAACCAATCTTATTACATCCTCAAAGATATGTCAATATATACAGGCTAGGGATGATAATAGGTGCATCCACGGGCCAAACCGCCCTATTCAAAATTGACCTCTGGACCTATCCATTATGATCCCTGATACAGGCCATTAGGTGGTGGAATAAACAAAAAGGATTTAGTTCTTATTAGACTGATTGAACTACTGTTGTCAATATCAAACCACTAAATTTTGAAAGCCCAAAAAAATTACGGAATTTATAGGCTGAAAAGGAATTATAAACCGCATAAAATTGAGTGAAATCTACAAGCCATCATGGAGAAACATACAAATTTGACTTCTTATCCATAAAATGTAACAGTAGTTGGTACTGCAGTTGTCATTATGAACCAAGAAGAGAACTTTGTCGGATCAAGAACATGAAGAATCCTCCACACATTCATTTCAAGCAATATATTTTTATTAAAGCCCTTAGCATCCATATTTTTTTCATATCACCACCATCCATATTTTCTTCTTTCGTCCCTTCGCTCTTTTAACTATTGATAAGTTATAATTACCAAATTGGTGAACCTGGAGATCTAGTCATACATGTGCTAAGACGCAAGCAATTTTCTTACATCTTCCTTTTTGTGTATGTTACACCTATCTTAACAAAAAAATTCCTGTTTCTTAACTTATTTCTCCTAGTGTTATCATACATCCGACAAAATATGTGCATCTTTACTACACTCATTTTCAATATATGATATCTTTTCATTGCCCAACCAATATTGAAGCTAACACATTATGAAACCTGCCATATTTCGTTGCGATACTATAATAGCAGTAACTGTACAATGTATCTTTTAATAATATAATTTTGACCACCTTAGCTTTAAAAATGTAAATAAAAAATAAGTTGTTTTAAAATGATCTTTTATCTAAAACCAAATTTATTATAATTTCTAGAATTTATTCAATCTTTTTTAAAATCAAAGCCCATGTTTTGTGGCCCAAAAACTTAAATAAAAGAATAGAAATAAAAATGTGACTTTAATAGGATTTGAACCCTTAATCTCTCACTTATGCACCCAACTAAGTCACAAACCCAAACCACTAGCCTATTTTACTAGGTTGTTAGATTAATAATCAAATTACTATTTGAATATAGTATTGACTATTCATTTTCTTCAACATCCTAACTCTCGAGCTTTTCCATTAAATCATCCTTGAAACCTCCAATTTAACTTCTCTTTATAATTCTAAAATTGAAATCTCTAAATTAAGTTAAAACCTCTCAAATTCGAAACCCCTAATTTGAAACTAATATAAACCCCTAAACCAAAATACCTTTAACCCACTCCAATCATAGAAATCATCTTCTAAATTTATTCCCTCTCTCACCTTGCCGGAGCCATTACCGGAGCCGTTACTAGGTCGTCGCCCAAAAGCGACGCGCCACATCGGCGCCCGGAAGTGATATCAAATGTAATAAGGTTCTCACACTTTAATGAGCGGGTGGGGTTAAACAAATTAGCTCATGAACATAGAATTCGATTAGCATCATGGAACATAGGTTCATTTACAGGTAGATTAGCAGAATTAGTTGATGTTATGACTAGAAAGAGGGTTAATATTTTGTGCGTACAGGAGACTAAGTGGATAGGTAAAAAAACTAAAATCATAAAGCCTTAGAATTGTAAATTTTGATATACGGGTAGAGATAGAAATCATAATGGGGTAGGTGTGATTATGGATAAATAATTACTTAGGGATGTAGTGGAGGTTATAAGAAAAGATGATAGAATTTGTTAGTTTAAACTTATTTTAAATAGAGAGATTCTTAATGCCATTAGTGTCTATGCACCACAAATAGGATTTGATGAATTTTTTACTAAACATCAATTTTGGAAGGATTTAGATGAGATAGTATAAGAAATTCCCGCTAGAGAAAAACTATTTATTGGTGGTGACCTTAATGGTTATGTAGCAACTAGTTGTAATGGGTTTGATAGTGTACATGGAAAATATGGTTTTGGTGAAAAAATGAAGCAAGTAACTCAATTCTAGATTATACTTTGTCTTATGATTTGATTTTAGTGAATGTTTGGTATAAAAAGAGTTTCCCACTTGATTACTTTTAAAAGTGGATCGAGTGTGAGCCAAATATATTTCTTTTTAACTAGGAGAATAGATAGAGTTAGTTGCATCGATTATAAAATAGTGCCAAGTGAGAATATAGTTACCCAACATACTCTTAGTTTTAGATATTCGGATTAGAAAACGACTTAGAAAGATTAATCATAAGTTAGATTCTATAATTAAGTGGTAGTGATTAGAAATTAATCAAAAGTTTTTATAGATAGAGTAGTACAAAAAGCAGATTGAAAGGACCATGATTATTCTAATGTAACATAGAACAAAATGGCTATTTGCATTAAGAGAGTAGCTAAAAATATATTTGGTGAGTCGAGGGGTGGTGCTCCACCATGTAAGAATACATCTTGGTGGAATGAAGAGGTAAAAAATGATATTAAAATCAAGCGAGACCTTTATAGAGATTTGAAGAAGAATAATAATGGAACAATTTTTTAGAGGTATAAGCTAACCAAGGAGACTAAAAAAACTGTTCGGGATACAAAAACTAAATTATATAAACAAGTGTACAAGAAATTGGTCAATAAAGAGGCAGAAAAGGCTACATATAAAAGTGCTTGAATAAGAGAGAAAAAGTCTAGAGACTTATGTACTGTAAAGTGTATTAAAGATGAGAATCAGAAGGTTCTAGTTCGAGACAGATTAAAGAAAAATGGAAAGATTATTTTAATAAATTATATAACGGTAGTTTTACTCAAAATTTGGGAGATTTTACTATTAAGTGTGAGGATATGAATCGTAATTTATGCGCAGAATTAAAGAATATGAAGAGGCTTTGAAGATGATGAAAACAAGAAAAACTGTTAGTTCTGATGAGATTCCTATAGAGATATGGAGATACTTAGGAGAGATTGGTGTGAAGTGGTTGATAGATCTTTTAAATAAGATTTGACAAACTAAGAAAATGCCAAATGAATGGAGAAAGAGTACCATAATACCTCTGTATAAAAAGAATAGTGATATTCAGAGTTCTAACTATCGTGGAATAAAACTCATGTCACATTATGAAACTTTGGGAAAAGATAATTGAACATAAATTGAGGAAAACTGTTAAAATATCAAAAAACCAGTTTGAATTCATACCAGAGTGGTCGACGGCAAAAACTATTCATTTACTTCAACTTCTAGAGCGATTCCGAGAGAGAAATAGAGATTTGCATATGGTATTTATTGACCTAGAGAAAACCTATGATAAGCTACTACGAGAGGTACTTTGGTGGATATTGATGAAGAAAAAAATTTCCATGTATATTGACATAATTAAGGACATGTATGATGGAATAGTGGTCAATATCAGAACACTTGGTGGTCTAACAAGTGATTTTTCTATCACAATTGAATTACATCAAGGATTTGTATTAAGCTCATTCTTATTTGCTATAGTAGTGGATAAGCTTACTAGAGTTATTAAGGATGAGATACCTTGGTGTATGCTATTTACTGATGATATTGCGGTTGATGAGACGAGCAGGGGTGACGCTAAATTAAAGTTATGGAGGCATACATTAGAATCTAGAGGCTTGAGATTGGATAGGTCTAAAACAGAATATATGGAGTGTAAATTTAGTAAATGACGGACCCTAAACTATAGTGTTGTAATACTGGATGGGCAAAATATACAAATGAGCAGTCAGTTTAGGTATTTGGGTTCTATTATTCAGAATGATGGAGGATTGATAATGATGCCAACCATAGGATACAAGCTAGCTAGTTGAAATGAAAGTGTAACGGGAATTTTATGTGACCATAACATTCCATTAAGGCTGAAGATAAAATTTTATAGAACTGCTATTAGGCCAGCCTTATTATGAGTACGAAATACTGGGCTATAAAGAAACGTCATTCACAAAAAATAAGTGTAACAGAGATGCGCATATTTCGCTGGATATGCAGCAACACTAAGAGAGATATAGTGAGAAATAAAGATATTCGTGCTAAAATAGGTGTAGCTCTCATCGATGAGAAGATGTGAGAAAATTATTTATGATGGTTTGGTCATGTGCAACGTAGACCTACAAATGCACCAGTTCGACGAGAGTAGTTTATCAATGTAGGACAAGTTAAAAGAGCGAAGGGATGACCGAAAAAACATAGATAGAGGTGATACAAAAATATATGGATTCTAGAGGTTTAAATGAGATATTACTTGATAGGAATGAATGGAGAAGGATTATCCCCGTGATCGATCCGGCGTGATTCTTTTTGGTTTATGTAGCCTACCCCAAGTACTTGGGATAAAAGTCTTAGTTGTTGATATATATAATATTTGATAAATCACTAAAAATTGTTTGTGATATTAGAATAATCGTAGAAAAATACTGTTTGTGATATCTTTTTATGTCCGTATCTATACGAGTTGTCTTATATGCTAGTTATTTAATGAAGGAACGTTAGTCGCACAGAAAGCCTCCCAGCATTCATAAACTTACCTAGCCAATATCTCTGACATCTCAGATCAGTAAATTTTTTATTTAGCCAATTATGATTTATTCAATGAAATTGTGAGACTCTTTAAACCATATTGTTAAAAGGCTAATAAAATCCAACGGGATGATATGATCTATATACAAACTATGAGAACAAGATTTTAGACTTGACATGAAAATTATTTGAATGACACCGAGTTGGGAAGAAACTGAATAATGAAAATATACTGTGTTTTGGCTGTAAACTTGTTAAGTTTATAACTGAATATTTCGTATACCATTGGTGTGTGATGATTTGTTGGATTATGCCTGAATATTCTTGTTTGCCTGATGGCTAGTCCAACTCGGCAACAGAAAATCTATGTGACCATTTTCTAAGTCTATACAGGAGAAAATCAAAATAGTAATATCACATTAGCTAACTTTTCCAATTACATATCCTAAATAAACACTTTTATTATAAATTTAACTACACCAGATGATATTAGTTTTATCAAATAACTCCTAATGTTGTTACAAATTGATTTAATATTTTCTGACTCTTGTTATTGTCGTGATTGGACATAACTAATAGTGTAATATTACATATATTTTTTTTTTCCATTGTTTCTATATATGTTGTTTTAGTCGCAATCTGACGATTTGGGTGTACATATGTCCAGACTTAAAGATAGACACATCAAAACCAATGCAGAATTTGCTGTACTTTGAAGATCAATTGAAACCCAATAGCGGATTAGAAATTTCCTACTTTCTCTTATTTATTGTATTATGTTAATCACTTAACCGTATCCATTGTTCTCAATAAAAAGTGAAATTTGTGTTAATTTTTGTATTGTTCTTATTGAGTATTATCATGACGAATTCTACCCGAGTCTTTAGCATATTCAAACCGAATATGTTTCTTGTACCTGCTACACGTGCTTGTATACTGTAGGGCATGACAGGTATTTTAGTAGATCACGTTGAAGCCCATAGCGGATTAGAGATTTTCTACTTCATCATATTTAATTTTATTTTATTATGTTATTCTTTTAACCGTATCCAAACTTAGTTCCAACCAATAAAAACTAAAATTTGTGTCAGGTTTTGTATTGTTCTTATTGGGTATTATTGTAACAAATTCAACCAGTCTTTAACATATTCAAACCGAATATGTTACCTATACCTGCTACACGTGCTCGTATCCCGCATATCAGGAGCGTGGCGTGACAAATACCTTATGCAAACATAGTACCATCTAACTTAGTACACTATAACGCTATGTTTTTATATTATTTTACATTATTATTGTTATGTGATGTTATTTGCTATTATTTTTTTGCCTAATTTCCATATCGATGTTGATTATTTGCTTTGACCATTAGCTAGTTGTTACAATTTCTTTAATTGTTTACTAGTTGTTTTTTATTTGATTGCTTGTGGAATTTTAGCTTGCTAATTTACGATTGCTTGCTTGTCTACTCTCTATGGTTCCTCTACAATTAGTGGAATTTCTTATTTATTATATTGAACTCTCAGCTGAATTATATGAACAATTATAAATAAAATCAAGTGAGCATTATAAAATATGAATTATAATATCCGTCGTGACTGAAACTAAAATAAATAAACTTGCAATCTTGTGTTTTGTTTGATGACTGAAATTACGGTTGGAAGTTTAATATAATTTATGAAAATAAACGTGAAAATTATTGTAAAACTTGTTAGCAACTTATAATAATTTCTATATGTTATAGAATGTTTTATATTCTTTTTTTTAGATTTTAAATTTATTCTCCAATTTGTAAAAATATTTATATAATTTTATATTTATTTTTATTAAATAAATAGGAAATTGCAAACCTATGTTATATGTATGTTAAATGTGATGTAATCTAATGAAGGGAAAATGTTATATTACCTTTATTGTCATTTTAAATCCCAACATTCCGTGTTATATAACAAAACTGCCTAATAATAGTTCAATACTACCTTTCATTCAATCTCAACAAAATGTTATGATCACATAAAATTCCTCCTTCATTGCAACCAGCACTTGGATCCTTGACATCTCTCTAGATTAGATATTATCTGATCTTTGTGTATAATCCCAAATCCCTTATGGATTTATTTATGTAGTGTTGGAACACCTATATATGTATCCTATTTTATGATATGGTATCAGAGCTCTCGTGTAAAATAGATTTTAACCCTCGATCTCAAACATAATATATACTAAACTCTCCAATCCAAAACCCTAACCCTAATCTCATCTCCCAATCAAAGCCAGTCGTCAACATCCATCTTCTTCCTCCCCCAGCGCTGCCCCACTATAGCAACCGGAGCCACCACGGAAGGGGCCAGTCAACTGCCAAAACAGGCAACTAGCCCAACTACCGCAATAGGCATTTAGATGCTGCAGCAAACAGTAACAAACGTTGTAGCTGTTGCTTGCTGCAGCTTCTGTTCTGTGTAGCAACAGTTCTAGCCAGCAAATAGCTGTTGTTTTTTTGTTGTATGTGTCTTAAACATGTTAGATTGACTACTAGTGCTATTCTTCAAGTCCTGTTGCTGTTCTGACACTTTGTATGACTGAAACGAATTTTCTGAAGTCTCATGAAACTTACTGCAACTACTTGATCCTGCTGATATTGATTTTTTTTTTTTTTTTTACTGTTTCTACTAGTGCTGCACCTACTGGGATTACTCCCCTTTAAGTTGGATTTCTATTTTTTTAACATACATCTAGTAATTATACTACATAATCTAATATTACTACTATTGCTAAATCTAAGGGTCCTGAATATATGTTTCCACACACACACTATTACCACCATTAATGATGAAAATTATCTGCTATGATCTCAAATTTTTCGTGTATTTGTTGGAGTACAAAGGATAATTAGGTATTTTCTTGATGGATTGCCAAATACAAAGGATCGCTCTATCCTAATTGGCTTGCAAATAACTGCTTGTTATTACCTGATTTCAAAATAGAATGAAAAATAAAGTTAGTTATGGAGCAACGTTCCTTAAAACTGTCTAAGATACTTTTAAAGACATATACAGTGTCGAGAAGAAAATTTTTAAAGTTTTGTGACATACGAGCATCTTTTTAATCTCCAGCATGGGGAGATGTCTGTTCATATTCACTATTCAGTACTTATATGGAATCCAAGACGAACTGAAAGTTTACCAACCTTTAGTAACTAGTTTACAAAAACTAAGAGAGTATCATTAAAATCTCATCATCGCCAAATTCCTCTCTAGTCTAAACTCCTCACTGACCAGGTGTGAGATCAAATTCTCGATAGTGATAGTGCTCTTTCATTGACTTCTACATACTCCAAGTCCAGGGATCTTCTAACAACACTAGATCTAATACATCAGTACTTCATTTTTGTTTCCGATTAGTTGAGGACGTGGTCATGGTTGCGGCCGTGATCATAATTTGGGGGGGGTATAGTCATGGTAGTTGAGAATCTGGTGGTAGTCAAGGATTTCGTTAACATGACAACTATCACTGATAGAATCACACATCAGATCATTGTTGGGAGAAGCATGGGAAACTAGAATAGGCAAAGACTATGACAAGCAACTCCACTACTGGTCCTACTCGTTCAACTAGTTGTACATCTTTAGCAACTCCTGGTACTATTACATCTTATCTAATGGTTCAAATTCCACAATTTGATCTTGACACTCTTCTGTTTCCTTTCCACCTTAACTAGTACTCATACTGCTACTCATGTTTTTGTCAAGTAATAATTCTTACATCATCTTCTCTGGCTGATCCTGGGTTATAACTTCTACAGCTTCCTCCTATACGATAGATATTAGGGACAAATTTGCCTCACTACATATTTTCATATAAATACTATTCAGTCCATATTGCTAATGGTTTTTTTTGGGTGGTTAGTGATAGGGTAGTTCACCCAACCACTTTGTTAACCTTGATGATGTTCTGTTTGTTCCTAATTTTTCTATTAGTTTGTTATCTATTAACCAAATTACCAAATCTAACAACTGTTCAATAATATTCTTTCCTACTTACTATATTTTTCAGAACCTTCAAACTAGGATGTGGATTTGTACAGATCGTGAAAAATGGGGGATGTACTATCAGCATAATGAGAATTCAACTATATGGTGTGCTGCTTGTTCCTCTAATTCTTCTTTGCAGTAGCATCAACATCTTGGACATATTCTTCTATCCAAAGCATTCTTGTTCATCTGGTATATCTAAGTTAGATTATAAGTCTTGTGCACTTGGTAAGCATCATCATGCTCGTATTGTAGTAGAGTCAATACACGTATTAGTGTCCCATTTGAGTTAATTCACTCACGTTTGGGGTCCATGTAATTTTTCCTATGTTAGGGCTTTAGATATTTTATTCTTTTTAGATGATTTTTTTTTTGCATGACATGGATGTATTTATTAAAAGAAAGACTACAGTTCCTTGTAGGATTTAACTATTTTATTAAAAAAATAAAACTATTTTCCATGATTATTCGTATTTTGCATATTAATATGCTATGGAATATATGAAAGCTGGTGTTTCCATGTTTTATGCTAATAATAGAATTATTCATCAAATATTTTATTCTCGAACATCCTAACAAAATAGTGTTGCAAAGAAACATATATATATATATATATATATATATATATATATATATATATATATATATATATATATATATATATATATATATATATATATCTAGATGTTTCTCGTACCCTAATGATTGAATGTTCAAAGAAACTTGTGGTCTGACGTTCATGTCACTTGATTAATATGATATTTTCTTTTGTCATATATGGTAAAACTCCCTTTTCATGTTATTATCATGATACAACCATATTTTCCTTTCCACCTCAAGTATTTGGGTGTATATGTTTTGTTCGATATTTGACTCCTAGTTTGGATAAATTATCTCCTTGCGCTATCAAGCGTGCATGTGTTTACTGGCTACTATATGACTAAAAAAGGATATAGGTGCATGATTCCATGTCAAAAAAGTATTCTCTCTACTTATGTTACCTTTTTATTATTGCTGGACATACACTATCAAATACAAGCAAGATGGACAGGTGGATCGACTTAAAACTTGCCTTGATACAAAAGGTTTTTACCAAACATGTACCTTTAATTACTTTGGGACTCTCTCCTGTGCCTCGTCTCATCTCTTTCGTATTCTCTTCTCTCTCACTGTGAATCTCGATTCCTATATGTTCCCATGGGATGTTAAAAATGCTTTCCTATATAGTGATGTGCATGAGATTTATATGAAGCAACCTCTAATGTATATTGCTGAGAATATAGCCTGCAAACTTAAAAAAACAATTTATGGGCAAGCAGAATCCTCAAGTCTAGTTTAAAAAAATTTCCACTATAATTGCTAGTGTTGGTTTTTTAGCACTGTTATTATGATAATTTTGTCATTGTCCGATATACTACCTCTTATAGTATCCTTCTTATTGAATATGTAGATAACATTCTACTAATTGGAAGTGATACAACTACTCTAACTAAGACAATGGGTTATCTCAAATAACACTTTATAACTAAAGACATAGGAAGGCCGAGATTTTTTTGGAAATAAGATAGCGTATTAGAAATATGGACTACTATTTTAGAGAAAGTATGTGTTAGATATTATCGAAAAACCAATTCACTTGGATGTGAACCTATTAGCATCCCAACAGAACCAGATTAAAATGTATGGAGTAAAGACAATGCTCTGCATGAGGACGTCAAACAATATAGGAAAATGATCCAGCAAACATAACTATCTCACAATCATCAGGCCTAAAAAAATTTTTGTTGTTGGATTACTGAGTCAATTCACATACAACTCAAGGTATGTCACTAAAAAACTATTATGAGTTCAAGCATATATTAAGAGCTCTCATGCAAAGGAGTTATTCTATAAGAAATTTGGATATATTCACGTCTCTCTGTCTTTTCACATGTTGGACATGTAGGAGAGAAAGGTGACAAGATATCTACTACTGGATATCTTATATTTGTTAAAGTAATCTAGTTACGTGGAGGAGTACGATTGTACGAAGCAAGATGTAGTGTTTAAATCTTCTACTGAGGTAGAGTATCAGGCTACAACACGTACTGTGTGAACCATTGTGGCTAAGAAGCTTGCTAATTGAATTTGATTTCAAGCTGCTGGTAATTGAATTTGATTTCAAGCTGAAAAATCCTATACATATACATTGTGATAATCAGTCTACCATTTACATTGCTCAAAACCCAATGTTTCATAACATTACCAAGTATATAAAGATAGATTATCATTTATTTCGATATATTAAAAAGGTGATATGTATTGTTTATTCTGCACAGAAAAATTGACTGATAATCTAACTAAAAATACTGAAACACTGACAATATTCAATAATTTATGTAATAGATTGAGCATGATTGATATCAATGCTCCAACTTAAGAGAGAGACTAAGCTACTATCTTATTTGTGTGTTTAGTCTTACATCACCTGTGAATTTATTTATGTGGTGTTGGGACACCTATATATGTATCCTTTCACTTATAATAAGATTTATTTGACTACTTCCCAACAATCACTATCGCTCCCATTATTTGAGAAAACATAACCTAGATATCTTACTGATTGCTCATTGGTATCTACCCATCCAGTGTTGCACTATAGTCTTGAATCCTCTATGTACTGAATTTGCACTATATATACTTTGCCATTGACCTGTTTAATCTAAAACCTCACAATTCTAAGGTTTTCCTCAATATTTCAATGTGACATTTATCCATGTTCTCGTCTCATCAACTGGGCTAATATCATCAACAAATAGCATAAACCAAAATACCTTATCCAAGTAGCTCTTAAAAGATAATCATTCACTATGCAAACATGAATAGGCTCGATACAAATCCTTGATGTAATCTAATTGTGATCAAAAAATCACTTATTAGGCTGCCACATTGACATTTACTTCTGGTCCATCGCACATGTCCCTGATAATATCAACATACTTGAAGGGGACTACTTTCTTTATTAATGTCCACCATAGCATCTCTCTTGATATCTTATAATAAGCTTTTTATGTCAATAAAGAGTATGCAAATTTGTCTCTCTCTGCCTCGAAATTGTTCTATCAGTTAACAAAGCAATGAATAGCCTCCATCATTGATCGTCCAGTATAAGCAAAAACTTTCTCTGATATCTTAATAGCTGACTTAATCAGCGTTATATTTCTTTCTCAAAGCTTCAATATGGGAAATGAGTTTTATTACACAATAGTTACAACTTTGAATATCAGCTTTGTTTTTATATAAAGGTATCTTCCTCCACTCATTGGCATCTTTTACTTTGTCAAATCTTATTAAAAAGGTCTATCAGCCATCTCATACCATCTCTCATAGATATCTCTAGACTAACAACAATTCCACCTAAACCGATAACTTTTCTTGATTTCATCTTTTTCAAAGTCTCTTTAAATTCATAATATTTAATTCTATGCATGAAAACTACATTTCATATCCTACTAGTGGGTGGTAAAATCATCCAAATCTACCAACAATCCGTCAATTCTCCAAATCTTGATCTCTTTGTTTAGAACTAGAACCTTCTTATCCTTAGACACAATTAATGATATATAAGCCTCTAGTTCTTTTTCTTATGCAAGTAATTTTGTATTATCCTTTCCAGCCTCTTTGGGGCCAAACTTCTTGCACACTTTGTTGTAGACTTTAGGTTTTACAACCTTAACAGCCTCCTAAGCCTCTTTGCTAGATTGTATCTCTCTAAGTTTTCTCTATCACTATTCCTTTACAAACCTCAGGAAGAATTCCCCTTAATCTTAGTAACAATTTTTATCACTTCATTGTACCATACTTCATTCTACTATGATGTGTCCTTACATGATAGAGCACCACTTGTCAACACACCATGTACAAGTTTAGCTACACTCTTAATGTAGCTAACCATTTTGGCCCATATTATATTGGAATCATTGTGGGCCTTCCAATCTACTTCTGATACCGCTCGATCTATAAAAACCCCTTGGTCACCTTCTATTAACTACTACCATATAATCTTAACATCTAATTTACATTTAATCTTTCTAAATCCTCTTCTAATCCCAACATCTATACCTAAGCGCATATGTCTGATTACTACAATGTTAACCAGTACCACCTTACATATACCCTACCATTTAAAAAGAAATCAATTTGACTCGCACCCAATCCATTTCTAAGTATGATCAAGTAAGAAACTCTCATCCTAAATCAAGTATTCAGTAAAATCAAATCATATGACAAAACACAATATAAAATAGAATTACCTGCTTCACTTCTTTCTACAAAACCAAATCCTTTATATACACTATCAAGCCCACAACTAATTCTTACATATCCATTGAGGTCACCAACTATAAAGAGATCTTCTCTAATAGGTATCCCTTGCGCCATTTCATCTAGATCTCCATAAATTATCGTTTATTAGACTCATTAAATCCTCATGATGTATAAGCACCAATAACATTAAGAATCTCTCTATTTAAAATAAGTTTAACCAATAAAATCCTATCATCCTTCCTCCTAACCTCTAGTATCTCCCTGAATAACTATTTACCTATTATCATACGTATTTCATTATGATTTCCATCTCTATCTTTATATCAAACTTTATAATGCCAAGGCTCTACGACTCTAGTTTTCTTACCTACTAATGGTGCATAGGCTCTATGGCTCTATAATTTTTAAATAAATTAATCCCAAGCTATCTATCCAAATTCTTACAAAATAACAAACTTTTAGATACATAACTCCAAATCTTCTACATTCAGAAATTTATCCTCTAAATGTTCATATTTGCTAATTTTCTCCTAAATCATTCTCGAGTTAAAGTAAATACCCAATCACTATTAGACAAACAAAATCTAGAGACCATATTCTTTAAAAACTACTATCTCCTCCAAATACCCGTATTATTCCCAAATTACTCCTATTTTTATTATTCTTTTCTCTTTTTCACCCAAGCCTCCATCCTCTCTCACTCATCTCATCTCTCTCTCCTCTCTCTCCCGATGAGATTGAAAATAAAACAAATTGACCCCTGCTTGACAATCATGCCAAAGTCGCCACCCTAAATCCCTAGTCCTTTTCAAAACATCATTAGCTGCAAAGGTTGTTCATTCACAACATTGATCTCCATCTTCCTCTTCAAGAAAATGGAACAGCCCTGGCCACAACGACAAGAGAGGAGAACTGGACATCTTATCTGCATGTGGGAAGGACTGCTTCCTTCGGCAAAAGGCAAAGCGCAGATCAGCATCGAAAGGATTCGATCTGCTATCATCTTCTCTGATCATTACTACCCACCCTAAGCCATGTTCAACTCTAATCTCATCTCTCTCAATCCTGACCAATCTCATTACTCGCAAATTCTCTCCTCTCTTTCCTCCTCTTCGATTCTCTGAAACTCTCCCTCTAAATATTTAAGATCCACTCCCCTTTCTCTCCAATCTCATGATCACATCTTTCAAATTTTTATAGTTTCTCCCTTTTTTTAATTTATAAACTTTGTTATGATTTTACAATTGGGATGTCATATCCAATTAAATTTGGATGTTAAATTTTATTGTTTCAATTAGAGATGGATATGTTGCAGACAATGGACTTTCTTGTTTGGGTGAACTCGATTTTGTTTTAAATTGGAGATGGAAGAGGAAATGAGCTTATGAGAAAAGAAGAAAAAAGAGGACGTGAAGAAGAAGAGGAAGGATCTGGTAGATTGAGGACATAAAGGATATTCCATCAGTTTTCCGTTTGAAATTTAATGGAGATAAATATCAGTGGTAGGATCAGTTAATCCCAAGGATTTAGACGCCAAATTAGTGAAGATGAAAATTTGGGGGGTGAATTTCCAAGTGTCAAAGATGTAACTAAAAAACCCATATACAAATTATATACTTATTAAACTTTTTTTTAGTTAAAACAAAATAAATTCTCTACAAACCAATGTTGAAAATAACGTGTTATGAAATCCGTTATATTGCGTTATGTAATCTAATGGAACCCCAGCGCTACGTAACAACTGAAAATAACTCAATGCACCGTAACAGTACGTTTTTTAAGTTATTTTTCGTTATATTATGTAACGTTACGTTAAATTACTTTATGTCACGTTATTTACAATTATCCTTTTAGTAATTTCTATATTATTGTTGATTATTATTTGATTATTAGCGAATTGTTGTAATATTATTACTTGATTAGTTATTGGCTTATTTGATTGCTTGTGGAATTGCTAACTTGTTAATTTGACATAATTTCTTTGTTCGCTTGTAAATCCTCTTCAATGAAATATTTTACTTGTTGATTGTATTGAATTTTTAATTGAACTAATCAACAATTATAAATAAGATAAATTGAACATTACAAAATATAAATTACAACAAATAACTAGAATTGAAATGAAAAATTGGAATATTGTTTTCTTGCTTAAATAATGACCGGAATAACGGTTGCAAACTTGATATAATTTATGAAGATAAATGTGAAAATTATTGTAAAATTTAATATAAATTTAGAATAGATTATGATTATAAAATATTTTTATATTCTTTTTTTAGATATTTTAAATTTATATTTCAATTTAAAGAAATTATTTTATATAGTTTATATTTATTTTTATTAAATAAGTAGGAAATTGCATAATCTACGTTATGTGTTACATTATATGCGACATAACCTAACAGAGGCAAAACGTTACGTTATCGTTATCGCTATCGCTATTTTAAACATTGCTACAAACCTGATATCATAGTTCTTTTTTCTTTTACCACTGAAAAGAAAAAAATACTCTGAGATTTTAAAGAAGCTAATTTACTGGCAAAGTTCACAAGGAGAGCCCTAGAGACCCTCAATACCACGAAAGGCAAACTACAAAGCACAAGACTTCCATCTACCGCAAACCAAGAATTCTCACCGTTATTACTAAGCTCCAAACATCCCTTCCAACCAAATCGCTAGATCAGCCATCTTCATCGCTACTCTCTTCAAAGAGCCCACCACTAGGCCCAAGATCATGTGCTCTGGCATCTTGTTGTGCTAAGTGTCCGTCCTCAGGAACCGCAACACTCCAGTCTACGTACATGCCTATGCCACCTGTCATTATGGAGCCTTATCCTATAAGAAAATGCCAACGAGACCATCAGGTCAAGCATTGGCACCACGTCAGCATTTATTTATTAGTTTTGTGAGCCTATAATTGAAGGCCAGAACTAGGCCATGTGTACACAAGGACTACACTCTACAGGCCAACTCTACAAGCTGATTTCTGACTCGGCTGACAATAGCGAGACTTTTGGAAACTTCTGGTGTTCAAAAACTACTGGCACTGACAGAACATAGATCGAGCAATAAGACGAAGTCATTAGGGTTCTCATTATGAAGATGGTTGGTCATCTAACAAGGGTGAAGGAAGAAAAGGAGGTGGTGAGACAATGATAGGAATGAGTGTCGATGAATGAGACGTCTTTCTTGGAAGTGACGTGTCAAATTTGGACCCATGATAGTTATTATAAAATAATCAGAACCAGCCAATCTGTTTATTACGAGTCAAGAGACATATATTTATAAGTATCTCAATACCAAACAAACAATTTAACAAGTGATAGTGGGACTAAATTTAAACTAAACCTAAATACAAGATAGTTTTCTAATCTAACACCCCCAAGTTGGAGTATAAATATCAATTATACCCAACTTGTTACCAAAATTGAAAACATTATCTCCCTCTTCAATAGTATATATTAACTTGAAATGAATAGTACCAGCAGTAGTAGTAGCAGCAAGTGAACCACTTGAATCATCAGAGCACACCCGCATTCGAGCAATAGCAATAGTAGCAATAGATAAACTTTTTTCTTAAGAACAGTAGTAAGCAGCATATAAACTATTTTTTTAGATGCAGTAGCAGGCAAAAGAAAGAATAAAGAGTTAATCAAGACTAGATTATACCCTTGCAGTCGAAAATGGTCAGCCAGAGTGCCTGCAGTCACGAAACAGAGAAGCAGAAACTGAAGTAGATGCATAATCAAATTGGCGACGCGATTGTAGAGTCGGAGTCGAAATCGGAGTTGGCATCAAATTGATGACACGATTTTGGAGTCGGAATCGAAGTCCACGTCAAAATCAAAGTCGGAGCCGGAGTCAAAATCGGCCATCGATTAGGAAAGTTGAGATTAATGACTGAGATTTATTTCATAACATGTTCTGATATCATGCTGAAATAATCAGAATCAGTCAATCTGTTTATTATGAGTCAATGAATACACACACACACACATATATATATATAGATGTCTCATTACCATACAGACAATCTAATAAGCGATGTGAGACTAAACTTAAATACAAGATAGTTTTCTAATTTAACAATAGTAACAAGGCATTATCAAGAGTTGGTGATCCAAGCAAAGGGGAACTAGCGTTGTCACAAGGTAAGGTCGAGTAGAGGGTACGAGAAGGGGCATGAAGTTGCAAAATTTCATCGGAGAGGCCAACTACCGCGAACTTATCATGCTATTGCGGCAGAAAGGGGATGGGAGTTTCCTATATAACAAGAAAGAAGAAGAAAGAAAGAGTTAACTGGTATCCTAAATAAGGCCATATCTAGTTATAAATTTGAAAAACCTAAAATTTAAATTTCTAATTTACACTAAAATTACTATTTGCATATCTAGATTTAAAGATAGAAAAAATACATTCTTCAAAAGTATACCAAAAAAAGTTAACAAATTTAAATTCAAGAGTAAAAATATAGATAGGGATGAATCTTCAATTACTTTATTATCCATATTATCATTTATTTTTGTAAAGTATGAAAATATCAATGATTTTTATTCCAATATGGGCACAATCGTTATTTGGATGTAGAAATATAGATAGAGATGATTTTTAAATTACTTTCTTCTCCATAGTATTGTTTTATTTTCTAATTTCCAAAAAGAGAAATGATTCTTATTCCAACTTGGGCAAAATTGACATACTGATTTTTATTCAACAAATATTTTTACAAGTAGCATAAATGAATTAGCAAAATTCGTAACATTGGTCAAAGCTTGTAGGGTCACCATTGCTTCAAATTCATCATCATCATTATCACCTAAGCTTTTTCCTATCAAAATAGGCTAGGCTATGGAGCAATACTCCATGAAAGGTTGAATAAGTTATACGACCATATATCGACCTGATGTCAACCCTCTTACATTTAGCACATAGCTCATGGACGAAAAACTATAGACACGAGAGGCTTGTCATAGACCAAAATAGCAGAATGCAATCCACCATAGTATCCTAAGCCTGCAAAAGCATCTAGAAGGGGAAAAGATAATAAATTTGCTATATACAATCACATTTGACTCCAAGGTGCACATGAAGGCAAGAGTAGAATAGATTATCCTCTCTGTTTCGGGGACTTTAAAGTTTGCTAGAATATTTGTGATAGATGTAAGTATCGATGATCTGAAACCTTCCCGTGCACGTTTATGCGTGCAATGAGTGATCCACCTAACCATTTATTCGATAGTTCACTAGAATAAGTGTAAGTATATCAAATACAATCCAAGTTGATGTTCGCATATATAACGTCCAATATTAATAGAAATTGGGGCATTGTCTAGATTTTGCTTTTAGAACTAATCATAATGGGTTTGATAGTGTACATGCAGGATTTGATTTTCGAGAAAGAAATGAAGCAAGTAACTCAATTCTAAATTTTACTTTGCCTTATGATTTGATTTTAGCAAATACTTAGTTTAAAAATAAAGTTTTTCACTTGATTACTTTTTTAAGTGGATCGAGCGCGAACCAAATAGATTTCTTTTTAACAAGGAAGGTAGATTGAGATGGTTGCATCCATTATAAGGTAGTGCCAGATGAAAGTATAGTAACCCTATATAGACTTTCAGTTTAGATATTCAAATTAGAAAAAGACTTAGAAATATTAAGCATAAGTTAGATGCTAAGATTAAGTAGTGGTGATTAGAATGTAATTAAAAAGTTCTTGTAAATATAGTACAGAAAGCAGATTGAAAGGACCATGATGATCCTGATATAATATAAAACAAAATGGCTAGTTGTATTAAGATGGTAGGTAAAGTTATATTTGGTGAGTCGAGGGACGATGCTTCACCATGTAAGGACACATCATGGTCGAATGAAAAGATAAATAATGCTATTAAGACCACGTGGGACCTTTATAGAGATTTGATAAACAATGATGGAACAAACTTTGAGAAGTATAAGTTAGCCAAGAATAAGCTAAGAAAGTTGTTCGAGATGCAAAAAATAAATTATATAAACAAGTGTAGGAAGAAAAGGATATATATATATAATTGCTGGAATAAGAGAAAGTCTAGACGTATGTATTATTAAGTGTATTAAAAATGAGGATCAGAAGGTTCTAGTTCGAGATTAAAAATTTTAAAAAAATGAAAAGATTATTTTGATAGATTATATAATGGTAGTTTAACTCAAAATCTAAACGACCTTACTATTCAGTGTGAGAATATAAATCGTAACTTTATACGCAGAATTAAAGAATCTGAAGTAAAAGAAGTTTTGAAAAGAATGAAAACAAGAAAAGTTATTAGTCCAAATGAGATTCCTACTGAGGTATGATATACTTAGGAGAGATGGCTGACAGATCTCTTAACAAGATTTGACAAATTAAGAAATTGCCAAATGAATAGAGGAAGAGTACCCTAGTACTTTTGTATAAAAATAAGAGTAATATTCAGAGTTGTTCTACCTATCGTGCAATAAAACTCGTGTCACACTATAAAGTTTTGGAAAAAGATAACTGAACATAAAATTAAAGCAGACTGTTAAAATATCAGAGGACCAATTTGGATTTATGCCGGAGTGATCGACGACAAAAACTATTCATTTATTTTGTCCACTTATAGAATGATTACGAGAGATAGAGATTTGCATATGGTTTTTATTGACCTAGAGAAACCCTATAATAAAGTACCACGAAAAGTGCTTTGATGAAAATTGATAAAGAAAAGCCTCCATCAAATATACTGATATAATTAAGGACATGTACAATGGAGTAGTGACCAAAATCAGAACATGTGGTGATCTAATAAATGATTGTTCAATAACAATTGGATTGCATTAATTATCTGCATTGAGCCCGTTCTTACTTTCTATAATGATGGATAAGTTTACTAGAACTATTTAGGATAAAGTACGTTGGTGTATACTATTTGCTGATGATATTGTCTTAATTGATGAGACAAGAGTAGGGGTGAATGTCAAGTTAGAATTAGATTGTTAGGTCCAAAATAGATTATATGAACTATAAATTTAGTAAACGATGGACCAAGAAATATAGATGAGCTATCTGTTTAGCTATTTGGGTTCTATTATTCATAATGATGGAGAGATCAATAATGATGTCAACCATAGGATCCAAGTTGCCTAGTTGAAATGAAGTGCAATGGGAGTTTTATGTGACCGTGATATTCCATTAAGGCTGAAGAGAATTTTATAGGACTGCTAGTATTCCAGTTTTATTGGCACGAAATGTTGGGCTATAAAGAAATGTCATTCACAAAAGATAGTGTAACAGAGATACGCATGTTTAATTGGATATGCGGCAATACTATGAGAGATAAAATGATAAATGAAGATACTTGTGCTAAGGTGGGTGTGGCATCCATCCATTAAAGAGAAAATGCGAGAAAATCTCGTACGATGGTTTGGTCATGTACAACGTAGATCTACAAATGCACAAGTTCGACGAGGAGAGCTTATCAACGTAGGACATGTTAAAAGAGCAAATGGAAAACCGAAAAAAAATGGATGGAGGTGATATGAAAATATGGATTCTAGAGGTTTAAAAAAGGACATATTGCTTGATAGGAATAAATAGAGAAGGATTATCAACGTGATCGATCCGGCATGATTCTCTTTTGGTTCATGTATCCTACCCCAAGTACTTGGAATAAAATACTTAGTTGTTGCTGTTGTTGTGGGGTATTGTCTATACTATTTCAGATACTTCAAAGTCTGATATAATATTTAAAATAAATATCAGTATCAGTAAAACATCATATGCATATTTATGTGTGTAATGAGTGATCCACTTAAGCAGTTCTATCTATCTAAATATAGTACAAGTTGACGTGTAGCAAATAAAAAGACCAACAATAGCAGTAACAATGGTATTATACTAGTTTCATGATTTTTATAGTAGTTGGGTGTTTCCAAATGGTCTTTAAGAATTCAGGTAACTAACATGCCAAAAGAAGTATATATGATTCCATGTAAGACACATTTAGAAGAAAGTGGGTAATCTCAAAAAAAAAAAAAAAAAAAACATCCAAGTGTCTACCAGGTATCATATTTGAGTTGGCATTCAGCACGATATTTATGTATAATTGTACAATTAACAGCTTTCTTTGTGATGGCACCTTGCTCCACCTAATATTGAAGTTATAGTGCAAGAATATTGGCACTCTACAGCTTCTACAGAGGAATGCTATCCGATTTTGTTATATCAATTAACCTGAATATCAGCTATTATCTGGTTTTTTGATAATGGGTTTGGGAAATCAGTATAGCTATCTTTTTCTATTTATAAACTAATCATACAGGGTCTCAAATTTTCAATTTGAGATATCACACACCATGAGGCAGGAGATCCTAACGAGTGTCCAGCAGAGATAACAGCTTTTGCTGCAACTACAAGACTAGCATGGAACCAATTTTCTCTTTTTACTGAATATTAGTACATAACTGGCACACCCTATTGAGGCAACCTTCATCTTAAGAGACTCCAAAATATTGTATCGATATCATAGCATATGAAACTGTTAAATCGAGATACGTATAGTGTATTGTTATCCCCATGTATTGTATCGCATATCGTATCATAATATATATTTATCAATGTATAATAAGTAATAAACACATAACAATATATTACGCAAATTTAAAGTATTAAGTAAACAAATAACCAAAGACAAATACTTAGGCCACTAATATGTTAAATATAAATCAATAATTATATAAAAAATGTAACTAACATTCAAAGTGTGATAACCATGAAGCTATTAATCAAAATTATACTATATTAGCAAATATATTGCTAAATTCACTTAAAGTTGAAATGACATCTATTTTTCTTGTCTTCGTCTCTTTTGCTTCACATAGCTCCTCCTTTAGCATACTCTTATTTTACTTGTTTTTTCCTCATTTATTATTTACAACAAAATTCAAGTTAAGAGATCCTACGAATAATTATAAAATAATTAAAGACTAATTTAGGAATAAACAACTAATTGATAAAAATTTCACCATTAAATGTTCTTGTCCTTTGCTTTTTAGTAGATCCATTGTTTTTCTTTCAACTTATAACACGTTTTGAAATCTTTCCAAGTAACACCTTCCACTATGTAAATTCTCATCAAACTATTCACAATTGAATATTATATTCAATAGTTAAATTAGATCATATATTTCTCCAATCTCTTCCCCTTTTTGTTGTCTTAGTTTCAGTTTACGTTATTTTCAAAAAAACCAAAATATCGAGCATAAATTTGTTATCCCTCCAAAAAAACACAAATAAATGTAATATCAATTAAATATCCCTTATGGATATAACATTATCATCATCCTTAATTACTTTTATTTTAATTTCTTCATCATCATATTTTCAAATCTATACAATTCTTCCATTTATCTAGATTTTAGCATATAAAAAATAAGCTCATTAAATGCTTGAAATGAGAAATAGTAATTAAATAATTTACATTGACTATAAATTAATAATATACTTATTTTGATGATCGTTTAAATATTTTTATCAACTAAAATAAGTATCTTGACTTGAAGTTCTTTTTCTTAAATAACTATATTTGTTCAGAATTTGTATTCCGTACAAATCTTTTTGAATGAGTTTGAAATCTATTTATAAGCCAAGTCGCTGTCATAATGTATCGCATACGTAACGTATATATAGAGGTGGCATGTGGGTCGTATCCGGCCCGTGCCAGGCACAGCACGGCCATGCCTTGCCCGTGCTGTGTCGGGCACAACCCGTCCCCATTGAGGGATGGGTCGTGCATGTCCGTGCCTCAGGCACGGCATGTCATGCTCAGGCATGGCATGTCGTGCTGGTCATTAGCCCGTGACTAACACGGTAGCACGGCACGCTGGGCAAGGGCTGTGCCCGGCCGTGCAGGCCCCCAGGGAAAAAATCAATTTTTTAAGTTAAACTTGTTTTAAGTTTGAATTTTGTTGTTTTAATTAAAACCTTATGCTTATGTTAGTAATTATCTAATGAATTTAATGCATAAATGGTAAACATAGATGATTAACACAAGAAATTAGTATGAAAATGGAATTTTATTTATTGAATCTCATTAAATTTACAAATTTACTCTATAAATCTTTTTGGGTATCGTACAAAGCCCGAAGAGAGAGGAGAGGACCCTAACCATCATGCTCAACTTATTCTTTGTATTACTTTCTCGAAAACTATGAGTTATAAAAAAATTACAAGTGTAAAGAAGAAAAAATAAGAAGACTAATAGTGTAAGAGTCCTCAATTTAAAATCTTCTTCGAGTGAGTTCTCTTGCTCTAGTTCGTCTGCAAGTTCTTGGATTCTTTCTTCTACGTCAAGCCAATTCTTTAGACATATACACATCTCAATATGTTTGACGCCATTGAGCTCCTCTATTCTGTTAGCACTCTCCTGCTTGCACTAAAAGCAGACTTCAATGCTACTGTGGACCTCCTCACAAGCAATGTTGGAAGCACTGAATATGTTTTCTCCTGTGATTTCCACCAGACCAAAATATCAAATCCTTCATAATAGACACGTGGATTACTATCTGTACTGGCCATATCTCGATAGTAATAAAGTTCATTAAAAGAAGTGTATGTTGTCTTAGATTTTTGCAGTTGAATAAACTTGATAATATTTTGTTTTTAAGTATCATCATCATCAAGACCGAATTGGTTTGCTATACGTGAGAATTTGTTATTATACATATCTTCAAATTTAGAGTACATAATATCTAAATATGTTTTAATATCATTTATTAATTCTTGAACATTATATTTATAACTCATACTTTTATGAAATAATTCTATTAATTATTACATTCCATCTAATTTTGTACATGGATATATAACATATGCAAAATAAAGTTAATATCGAAAATTCTGAAAATATTTGTTAAATTTCACTTCCATTGGTCTAATAATATCTTTAAGAATGGGGTTATTTCTCTTTTCATAAAAACCGAACTAATTTCAGTTAAATAATATAGTGTAATGTGTATGGTTGGATAGAAAGTCCCAGAAAGTGCCTTAGTTGTATTTTCGTATTTTCTTAAAAAAATTACTAATGCAATTAATTGATTTCATTCATTTGGATCAAATAGACAAGAATTTAATTCCATTTCATTAAATAAATTTACTACATCTCTATATTTAATTGTCTCATCCAATATTTTGAATGTGGAAGTCCACCTTGTTCTAACATCTTGGGGTAAAACTTTTGGTGAGAGGTTAAAATTTTTACATATTTATTTGAAAGTTTGTCTTCATGACCCACTACATTTTATGAATAATATTGTGTTTCTAAGTTTAATTATAATTCGTTAATAACCCTTAATCAATCTTGAATATGCAAGTTTATTATGTGCCAAAGACATCAAATGTGAAGTAATTTCCCTTCTAAAATTAGTTTATTATAATGTTTTAAAATTTCTATTGCAGCCGTATTTTAGAAAGCATTATTGAAGGAAATAAAAAATTTCGTTCTACTCCAAAAAAAAAAGAAAAAACTTTAAAGATTGAGAATGATTATGTGCATTGTGAGAAAAATCAAAACTTCCAAACCCTATTATTCTTTTTTGAATTCGTCAATCTTGATCTATATAATAAGTTGTTACACATAAAAAAATGGCTGTCATTTAATCCTTCCAAACAATCAGAAGTTGTGCCAACTCTATAAATTAAAGAAATAAAAATCGCAATTAATGTTTGTTTTTTATCATTATATATTTTAACTATATCGGATTTATATGCTGATCTTGGGACTTTTTGAAATAGGGATTATGTATCGTTCTAATAAATTTTTCAAATTTAGGATCTTCGACCATACAAAATGGTTGTTCGGCATGCACTATATAAGTAACTAACTGTTCTCTACCGATTATAGGATTGTATTTAAATGTTCCTAAAACATTACCATATGTATTTAGTTGTGTTTGTTGGGACTTATTTGGTAGGTGCGCTTTATCTATGCCTCCTTGGATGACCCATTCCATTTTCCTTAGGGAAAGAGTTGAGTTTTTGGCAAAACTTACACCTAGTTTTTCTAACACCATCTTTTATAAATTTTTCAAAATAATTCCAAAAAACATATTTGGAAGCTCTAGAGGAGATGGTTACACATATGGAAGGCTCAGGAATTGTACATTGATTGGGTTCTTGTGGCAAATCAGAAGAACCAATCTGTTCATGTGATGCAATAAATGGAACTTATGGAGGTTGTTCTAATAGTGCTTGCAAAAAAGTATCCTTCATTTGTTAAAAAAGGAGAAACTATCCATAGCTTGAGAAGAAGCGTCGGACGTCTATGGATTCATAGTAAAAACTACCTAATTAAATTTTGCATTAAAAAATGTGTACCTCGGCCGCAAGATGAAAAGAGAGCTTGAAAATTGAGTTTTGCTTGTAAAAAGAGAGAAGCAAGAGCCGAGTACGCTTGCTCTAATATGAAGGATTGAATTGAATGATAAAGATGGCTTCTTTTTCTTCTAATTCGAGAGAGGAGAGCTTAAATCTTGATAAATTTCGTTGCTTGAGCTTGGTGTTTTGAGAGATTAGAGAGGTGAAGAGAGTTGTAGTTTGTTTATGCGTTGACTAGAAAATAGAATGTGGATGAATAAGGGGGTATTTATAGATGAGAGTTAAAAAATTTTGCAAAAAAAATTGCAAACCACCCCTCCCCTCCCCCCCCCCCCCCCCCCCCCCCCCGCAAACAGCCATTTTGACGTTGGGGATTCATTTTGCAACTTTAAATGGCAATGGTTGTTAGAGCTGTTGCCTTAGACCATGCCAGGCACAAATTGGCGTGCCAACTTAGACTGCAAGCCCAAGCAACATGGCTTTGATGTGGCCCGAGCCATGCCGGCATGCTGGGCCTGGCCGGGCACACTGCCGGCAAGCCGTGCCAAGCACGTGCCCGGCACGTGCCGAGCCAAGCGCACCCGCAGGCCGCCTATTTGTCATCCCTACGTATGTAATAACCCTTCATTTTCCTTAATCATAAATAAACAAATAGACAAAATAATAACTATAAACTTTTATTTTCTCTAACTTCTATTTTTTTAACTTCCCAAACCTCCCATCTGATCCATTAATTAAACAATAAAACTCTCATCTTTAATTCTAAAATTAAACTCCCTAAATTAAATAAAAACCTTTTATACTCTAAAACCCCCAATTTAAAACCCATATAAACCCCTAAACCATACTTTTCCAACATAAAATTTATCCCTAAAATTCTTCCCTCCCTGTTGCCTTGTTGTAATGCCTTATTGGAGCCGCATCGAAGCCACCGCTGCCAGAGCCGCCACCACTTCCACAAAAGATTAACATTTCCTTCCTCTTTCTATATTTTTAGGTTCTCACCTTTTGGCAAGAGGTAAGATAATATTTTTCTTTTTCTTATTAGGTTTAAATTATCTTATTGGATCCTAGGTTAACCCACCCACTACTTAATAACCCTAATGACTTAAAAGCATCTACTATCTTATAAACCTAATAAGATAGATCCAGACCTATTTGTAGATTTCAGACCCATTAAAACCATTTAGCCTTCAAATCAATTTTTGTGTGCCCTAAAAATATTGAAAAATCTCTAAAAATCATCCAAATTTATATTAATCTATTTTTGATATTCTAAGAATATTTTTAATGTGTAGGTTGCTCCATTTATCAATATCGGGAAACGAAATCGATGTGAGTTTATTTTTGAACTCATTAATCATGTTATTTTATATAATTGTTGTTTCAATCATATTATTTATTTTGCATAAATTGAATTGTTATTTAATATAAATCCATCAACTGCTTGTTGCTCTTATCAAAAATCTAATTTTTTTGTTACGCACTCATCATTAAATATTTTGAGTCACATAGTATACTTAAATTTTAGAATAATCGATATATATTCGATATATACATTTGATAAATCATACAAATGCTATAATCATGAAAAAATATTATTTGTATTATAATGTTATGTCAGTGTCTAAACAAGTTATCTTGTATACTGGTTATGTAATTAAGAAGGTACATAGCACGAAAAACCTTCCAGTATTCATATACTTATCTAGCCGATATCTCTATAATGTCAAGTAATAACCCTCCGTTTTTCATAGCAATAAATAATTAAATAAATAAATAAAATAATAAATGACTTTCCATCTTCAAACATTTCATCTTTTATAACTCTCAACCCTTTCACCTTTTAAACCTCCCCAACCTTTGACCTTCTAAACTCCCAACTCTTCACATTCAATCATTAACCCCTCAATTTAATTTCCATTTTTAATTCTAAAATTAAACTCCCTATATTAAATTAAAACCTTTTAAATTCTAAACTCCCAATTCTAATCCTATATAAACCTCTAAATCAAAATTTCACTCATTCTAATCCTAAAAATCATTCTCTAAAATTCTCTCTTCCTTTCATCTCACCGAAGCCACTCTCGGAGCCGTCGGAACCACCTTAAAAGCCACTACCGGAACCGTCACTACTTTGACGATGAAGAGCACTTCCTCCTCTTTCTACATTTGGAGCTTGCATCTTTTGTTAAAAGACCTAATGAGAAACGTGAAAAATTTATTTGCAATTATTGCAAAAAGGCAGGACACATGATAGAAATGTAAAATTGCACATCACCTATTTCTGCATTTCGGGTCTAACGAGCATCTAGTGAGCACTTGTCCTAAAGACAAGCAGACTGGTAGTTAGCAAAAAGAAGTTTTTGTTTTGATTACAAATCCGACGAGAGATTGCTCCGTTTATCGATATTGGAAAACGAAATCCAGGTGAGTTCATTTTTAGACTCACTATTCATGCTATTTTATACAATAGTTATTTCAACTATATTTTGTAAAATTGATTTGTTATTCCTATAACCAAAAACTTTTATATTATGCACTTATTATTAAAATTGATAAATATCATGGAATTGCTGCATTTTAGAAAAAAAATAATATATACAATATTTGATAAATCACATAAAAACTATAATCGTGGAAAAATATTATTTGTGGTATCATTTTGTATCAGTATCTAGAAAAGTTGTCTTTCATACTGGTTCTCTAATTAAGAAACATACGTCGCACAGAAAACCTCCCAACATCCATACATTTGCCTAGCCAATATCTCTATGATATCTCAAATTAATAAATCCTTGATATAGTCAATTGTGATTTATTGAATAAAGTATAAACTGAACGAACTCTATAAATCATGTTAATAAATTAATAAAATCAAATTGAAATATTGTACTTGATATGATTCATATACAAGTTACTAGAACCAGAATTTAGACCTACATAAACTATATTAATACTGTGTTAGAAAAAAATTGAATAATGGAAATATACATTGTTTTGATGGTAACATGTTAAGTTGTACAACTAAATAATTCGCACACCATGGTGCGTAATGCTTTGCTGGATCATACCTTACTATTATTCATGTTTGCCTAACGGCAGATCCGACTCGGCACCAGACAGTTTATGTGACCATTTTCTATATCTGTACAGGACACAATCAAAACAGTGGTATCTATCATTTAATTTTTCCAATTACATGACATTCTAGACAAAAGTACCTATGTTATAAAATTGACTTCACCATATGACATTAGGATAACCCATATCAATTGGCATCATTATGACAGACATCCTATTATATATTAATTTAATATTTTCTAAAACTTGTATTATTATGTTTGGATATAACTGTCATATTACATAATCTTTCTGTATATTTTATTTTGGTCATAATCTAACGACCTAGGTGTGCATACCTAGACTTCCCAATGGACACACCAAAACTAATCCAAGATCTGATGTATTTTGAAGAGCAGGTTAAAGCTAAAGAGTTATCCTATTTTCTCTTATTTAATTCATTATATTATGTTATTATTTCATCTGTATCTTCGTTCCTATTAATGAAAAGTCAAACTTTTATTAACTTTTCTGTAGTAATTACTGAGTATTATTGTGGCAAATTTATTGAGGCTTTAGCATATTCAAACTAAATATGTTGTTGATACCTGTTACACGTACTCATATACTGTATATTGGGAGCGGAGCGTGACATATCTCGAATCAGTAAATCTTTGATTTAGCCAATTACGATATATTCTATAAAGTATAAATCAAACGAACATTTTGAATCATATTGTCAACAAACCATTAAAACTGAATTGAAATATTCCACATGATATGATATATAGACTATAAGAACTAGAATTGGACCTAACATGATGATGCTTAAATGATAATAGATTGGGGAAAAAACTGAATGATGGAAATATACTCTGTAGACTATAACATGTTAAGTTGCATAACTAAATAATTCGCACACCATAGGTACATGATGATTTGCTACATCATACCTTATTATTCTCGTTTTCCTGACGGCAGGTCTGACTCAATACTGGACAATCTATGTAACTATTTCTTGAATCTATACAGAAGATAATCGAAACAGTAGTATTCCATCAGTAAATTTTTTCAATACTTGACATCCTAAATAAGACAGTCTTGCTATAATTTTGCCTACATTAGAAGACATTAGGATAACCTATATCAGTTGACATCATTATTACTATTAATTTATTATTTTTTCTAAAACTTATGTTATTATCATGTTTGGACATAACCCATATATTACATATTCTTTCTGCATATGCTATTTTGGTTGCAATCTAATGCCCTGGGCGTGCATATCCAGAATTACCGATAGACAAATCAAAGAATGATGTAGGATCTAGAGTGATTTGAAGAGCATGTTGAAGCTAAATACTTACCTTATTTTCTCTTATTTAATTCATTATATTCTGTTATTATTTCATCTGTATCAAACTTCGTTCCAATCAATAAAAAGTCAAAATTTTGTTAAATTTTTCTATCGTAATTATTGATTATTATTGTACCAAATTTATCGAGAATTTTACCATATTCAAACCAAATATGTTGCCTATACCTGCTACACGTGCTCGTATATCATATATCGGGAGCGAGATATGATAGGTATTTTAGGGGTATTAGAGCCCAGGTTTCACAAATTAGTTCAATTGAATTGGTTTTATTTGGATCCTCATATTAAATTGTCACATTTATATAATAATACTCTTTGAAATATTTAAATATGCTCCTTTAACTCTTCGATCATCTCTTATTTTGCTCCTAACAAATGATCCATTTATTTTGATCCATATCCAAATTCTTCAGTGGAGATTTCCATTTTCAATAAGAATTGAATCTCTCTCCTTTAAAATATACTCTTACTTTAGAATTTTTTTTAAATCTTCATTAATTCCAATTCCTTACTTTCCTAAGAAAATGATTCGCATATTCCATATATCAAGCTCGAGCCTATTTAACGAGACTATAGAGACGTCTTAAAAAAATAATAGTCGACTGACGATGAATAAAAGGAAACTTTTACTATGAGTCCAAAACAGACAAAAAGCATTTCCTTTGCCTTAATTTCGAATACGAAATTAGTTTTCTAAGGGAGTAGAATGTTATAACCCTTCATTTTCCTTGACCATAAATAATTAAATTAATAGACAAAATAACAAACATGGCCTTTTATTCTCTAACCTTTCATTCTTTTTAACTTTCCAAATCTTTCATCTTCTCCATTAATTCAACAATGAAACTCCCATCTTTCATTCTAAAATTATACTCCCTAAATTAAATAAAAACCTTTTATACTCTAAAACCCCCAATTTGAAACCTATATGAACCCCTAAACCATACTCATTCCAACCATAAAATTCATCCCTAAAATTCTTCCCTCCCTCTTGCTTCGCTGTAACACCTTATCGGAGCTGCATCGGACCACCACCAAAGTCGTCACCACTTCACCAGAGAAGAGCATCTCCTTCCTCCTCTTTTCATATTTTAAATTCTCACCTTTTGACAAGAGGTAAGATAATATCCTTATTTTTCTAATTGGGTTTAAATTATCTTATTGAATCCTAGGTTAACTCACCCACTACCCAATAATCCTAATGGCATAAAAACATCAACTATCTTATAGACCCAATAAAATGGGTCCAGACCCATTTGTAGATTTCAGACCCATTAAAATTATTTAGCCTTAAAATCAATTTTTATGTGTTCTAAAAATAATGGAAAATTTTTAAAAATCATCTAAATTTATATTAATTTATTTCTAATATTCTTAGAATATTTTTAATGTGCAGATTGCTCCGTTGATCGACATCGGGAAATGATCTACAGGTGAGTTCATTTTTGGACTCACTAATCATGTTACATAATTGTTGTTTGAATCATATTTTTTATTTTGCATAAATTGAATTGTTATTTAATATAAATTCATCAACTACTTATTATTGTTTCTGTCAACTACTTATTATTGTTTCTAATATCAAAAATCTATTTTTTTTTGTTACGCACTTATCATTAAATATTTTAAATCACATAGTATAGTGAAATTTTAGAACTGATATATACATTTGATAAATCAGGCAAAAGCTATAATCGTGGAAAAATATTATTTGTGATATCATTTTGTATCGTTGCCTAGGCAAGTTGTCTTGCATGCTGGTTCTCTAATTAAGGAATATGCATTGCACAGAAAATCTCCCAGCATCCACACGCTTACCTGACCAATATCTCTATGATATCTCAAATCAGTAAATTTTTTATTTAACCAATTGTGATCTATTCAATAGGGTATAAATCAAACCTCTTTGAACCATGTTAACAAATTATTAAAACCAAATTAAAATATTGCACATGATATATCTACATACAATTTATGAGAACTAAAATGGAACCTAACATGACTATACATAAATAACGCTAGAATGGAAGCAAAACTAAATTATGGAAATACTCTGTTTCGGGAATAAACTTGTTAAGTTGTGCAACTAAATATTCCACACACTATGGGTATGTGGTAATTTGCTAGATCACGCCCAACATTCTTGTTTGCCTGGTGACAATCCGACTCACCACCAGACAATCTATTTGATCATTTCCTGGATATGTATAGAAGACAATCAAAATAGCAGTATCCTATTAGTTAGTTTTTCCAATTATATATCCTAAGTAAAAATACACTTGTTATAATATTGACCACACTACATTACATTATATATCCTAAGTATTATTGTTGTTATTACATATTAAATTAATGTTTTCTTAAACTTATTTATTATTGTGATGTTTTCTAAAACTTATTTATTACTGTGTTGGACACAATTATAATGTTACATATTCTTTCGTATATATTATTTTGGTCGCATTCTGATGACTTGGGTATGCATACTCAGATTTATCGATGGACACACTGAAAATGATGCAGCATCTAACACCTTAGAAGAGATGATTGACGCCCAATAAACGACTAAAGTTACATAATCCTCTTATTTGGTTTTATTTCTATTATTCTTTCAACTGTATCCAAACTCCATTCTAATCCATGAAGAGCCAGCTTTTCTTAAATTTTTCTAACATTATTACGAGTATTATTGTAACAAAAACATTGATATTCTACTGAAAGTTTTAGCATATTCAAACCAAATATATAGCCAGTACCTATTGCACGTACTCGTATATATCGGGAACGGGGCATGACAACATAATATCTGCACAACTCCCTAGTAATGTGATAAGAAACGCATCGATTTTCTTGTGCAGTAATCATAATGTATTATAGGAAAAGTATTGTATATCGTAAGATATTGACAACTATATGAAAAGGACAACGTAATAGAATTTGAGTATTTCATATAAGATCCTAAGCACATGCAAAAATAGTATAAGAAAACATTAAGAAAGATGTCAGATGACATCATACCAACCTAGTTGAAGAGAGTGCCATCTAGAAAGAACCTTCAAAATCCCACGAAAGGTTTTCCTTCAATTCCTTTTCATTACGACATATACTTTTTCTTTTTGTACGTGTCTAAGTGCGTGTGGAGAATACATCATATTGGACAAGTTCTAAATATCAGTATCGAGAGCATAGCAAAAGGTTGACAAATCAGATTGTAGATATCGAACAATATATCAGAGATACGAGCTAATATCAGATATTCATATTAAACAATAATATATACACGTCATATATGAAAATTTTACCTTAACAACAATTTAATTTCACCTATCCAAATAGTGACGAAATATATATACCACATGTTCATTTATACAAACATATTAGAAAAATAAACCGTAAAACAAATTCACCTTAAATTGAAAACACTGACTATAGAAATAATTTAGATCCCGCACCTCAAGAGCAGTTGAAGAATATTGGTTGTAATAACAGTAATGGTGAGAACGGTAATAATATTAATGATAATATAGTAGCTGAGCAAGTAAAGACATAAAGAGATGAGCAAAAGAAGAGAATTTAGGAGAAGGTCCTAAGTTTTGAGCAGTACTTGAATATCCACAATTTTTAACTCTTGCCATGTCAGAAAAATTCTGCTTCTCAAGTTTCTATGATAACAATTTAAAAATCTGGTTAATTTAAGAAGAGGTGATAGAATTTGGGTTCCCTTATACACGGAAACAAGATTGGGTAGAAACACCGACTTCATTTCTAACTTGAAAACACAATTGAAAAAATGAGGCATGTCAACCAATATAACAGGGTGATATATCAGGCTTATATATCGAGTGATTTGCAAATACCGATCGATTGCGCATAAAACGATACGATCCCTTTTTAATGCATCGTAGCAACCGACACCGAAAAATAATATATCTGGGGATATATCAATCATATCAGCAATATTAAAAACAATGGTGTTGAATAAAGGTGCTTCCTCTCTCTTTTCTTACAAACAAACACGGAAAGCACTCTCAAGAAAAAAAATTTTAAGACGAGTTAATAGTGATTGCAAGATGTCCAGGCAAACAAATGGCCCCTTAGTTACTAGCTCCACCAGAATAAGCTCATATAATGTGAAAAAGATACAGGTTTTCAACTAAATAACCATTATTCCACAAACCCCATGCTAAAATATTGCAAAATCTAATTTCCTAGCATCCAACTTGTGATAATTTTCTCATGGATGATCGATAAGTACATTGTCATAATGTCACCACACCGATACCTCTCTCCAGTTGGTGTCACCACTTTATCTTAAACCTCTTGATGGACCACAAGATTCTATCAACATATTCTCCATTTAGCATATCAATATATGCATTAAGTGGTCGTGATGTAAATATAAATATTATGAGGTTAGATTCATAGAAAATTGCTGACAATGTCTTCTCATTACTCTTTTTGTAATTCTCTTGAGCGAAATACAACACCACACTTCTCGGATGGGGATAATGAACGACGCATCCATTTAACATGCCCAAGCTTAACAATCTCCATTAGGTCGTATATGTTTTTGATTGAAACTAGAATATTGCAAACCTAATGCCTGATTTCTATCAAAAAGAACAGCAATCTCTAGAATAATTTACATCTTTATTAGACATAATGGTACTTTCTTGTCTACTAAAACTAGGGTTGGATCCCAAAAAGTGGAATAGATCTACCAGGCTTGTGTCCCTTCCCTTACCACATAGTATGAAAGGAAGAACCAATGGAAAAAAATAAAAAAAAAGGAAGGTTGAGATTCCCTAGAGATCTCCGTCCTCTTGGCCCAGAACTACCGAATAATGAGCTAAAAAGTGAAAGAAGGCAAGGGAAAGCACCGAACTAAGGATCTGTTCCGTTAAACATGTAGAGTAGATCTCCTTAAAGATAGAACATAGTCACACTATCTGACCATGAGGGATGAAGTATGCTATTGTTCAAAAGTGGTTCACTACTGCTACTAATAGAGTCGTAGCACTTTCATATCATCATTGACCTCAAGAAAAATTCTACAGCAATGAAAAAAAATTGACAGGAATTACAGAAATCACTGAAGTGATTCAAATAAAACAAGTGGAGATATCACCTCTTCAGGGGAATTAATTAGTCTAGAATGGTATGCATATTCAATTTTTGCTGCCAACCTGTCTATTTAAGTTACTCAGGAAGCTGTTAAATTTCCTGTCATAATTTAGTAAGAGTTAACAATGTTTTTTTTTAAAAGAAATTTTGTTGCCTGCACTCTAGTTTTCAGGGGGGGAAAAATCACATGACAACACTGTTGAAAACCTAACATTTGTTAGAGGGAGGCATCAAATTGAGAAAGTTATCAGGTTTCATGTGTGGGAGCCAAACAGATAACTTCAGTCTATCACACTGCAACTTTGTGGCTGAGAAGGCAATTCTCCATGTAAAGTTCCACTGATAGAATAAAACTTCAACTATCTAATGGCATTGCCCACAGGGAAAAGTATAATTATTCCATAGGGAAATTGGTGAGGCAAACCCATTAACCATGCATCAGATTTCGTTTACTAACTTATGTATCAGTTAGAACCCTTTGTACTAATATCAGTACAATAGATGATAACCACAAACTTACATAATCATAGAAATTCAAAAAAAAAAAAAGTCAAATCAATTGATCAAGATACGTAACTTACTTCCCCTCATAGACTTTCCCATGAGCTCCCTCCCCAATTTTCGCTCCAATAAACAGTAACCTCGGGTCGATCAGCACCTTCTCATCAATCCCAGACAGCGAACTCTCAGCTATCCCATTCCTGCCACTCCCACTCCCACTCCTCGTCCCACTTTGAGAACTTTGAGCTGCCCCGTTCTTCCCATTCCCATTCTCAAACGATTGCCTCCCGAGCTGCACAGAGTCATCCGCCACCTTGTTCAGCCCTGGCCGCTTGAACTCCTCGCTATCCCTGCTCTTGTCACAACAACTCATTCTTGATTCCAAGAACCAAATAAACTACTCCACTTGAATCCCCAAAACTCATAAAAACACAATCTTTTCACAAAATCACACTTCTCCTCATCAATTTCCCCTCAATTCCTTCTAAACAAAAAGGAATTATGATTTCCCTTCAGAAATCTCAGCAAAACCCTAGTTTTTCTCCACAAAACCACAAAAATCTCACTTTACAACATCCACACAACCATCAAACCCTCAATTCGGAATCAATTCGCAGCATCAACTCAATAAAACCGAAATCAAAAGCGAACTTACAGCTCAAAACACAGAATCCGACCTCCGTCGGCTTGATTTCCCAGCTCAAACCCAAACACTAACCTAATTTCACCGAACTTTTTCCTCGTTTCCCGTTTGTGAATGGAGAAAAGAGAGAGTGGAAGAGGAGAAGTCGTATCAGAGAAGATTTCAAGGGCATCGACTGTGCCTCAAGCGTCAGTCGCTCTCTTTATATTGTAGCGAGCAGCGGCTGAAGCTCCCCCATGGGTGGGAGCATGATCGGCCAACGGGAAGCGGACACGTGGTCCCACCCAGCGGAGAGGGTTGAAATAAAATATCTGGTGGGGCCCCTGGCGGGGGAGCGCTTGCGGAGCACGTGCTGCGGGGCCCGGGGATCGAGGAGGTCGAATTCGAAGGGAGAGAAGTATCAAACGACGGCGATGTTGACCCCTCCGTCTCCGCGGCTTTTGGGTGGGGCCGCGGGGGGTTGTTGTGGAGGGACTTTTGTTGACGCGAGGGGTTTGGGATGAGGACGTGGGACACACGAACCTCCGGGAGGTTAGCGTTGACTCGGGGGACCGTAGGGTGAGATTTTCCTTTCTGAAATTTTGATTTTCCTTTTTTTTTTCTCTCTTTTTTTCAGGTATTGTCAGGTGTCAGATACCTCATACGGCTGCATCCGAGATGAATTCAGGGTAGTGGAAAATGTACACACTGGCTTTTTCATTTTATAGAACCAATATTTCTTCTTAGTTGTTTAAAAAGTACGGGTAGCAAGTGTACCATATCCGGCCAGGCCGGACGGGCTATGCTCCAGACACGGCACGGCCGTCAGGAGCTTGGCCCAGGATCGGCCCGTCGGCATGGTCTGCACTATGAGAGAATTTAAATTTTCTAAATTTAATTATTCTTTTCTGTATACGTCAATCTTGATGTATATAGTGAGCTGACACACATAAATAATGGCAACTATTTAGAATCTCCCAATAATCTACGATTATAGCAACTCTAAAAATTAAAGATATTAAAATACTAATTAAAGTTTTTCTCCTATCTTTATATATTTTAACTATGTCGGATTTACATGTAGAATGTCAAATTTTTTTTAAATTCGTCAGTAAATCTTATTTTTAAAAATTTTCAAAACTTTCGGTTTTCCGAAAAAGAAAAAAGTAGTACGTCATGTACTATAAATATTGCTAAATTTTCTCTTGTGCTTATAGAATTATATTTATAAATTTCTAAAGATCCTCCGTAAGTGTTTATTTATGTTTGATCTGATTCATTTGGTGTGTGTGTTTTGTCTAGGTATCTTTTAAAGTGACCCATTCCACTATCTAAAGGGAATGAATAGATTTTTTTTGACAATATTTACACCTATCTTTTCTAACACCATTTTCCATAACTTTTTCAAAATATTTCCATATGTCCGATCTAGAAATCTTAGTGGGGGTGGTTGGTTGGGTTTCTGGGTTTCAGGTATGGTTGCTTTGGTTGGTTTTTCTTTGGACATAAAAAAATGGTACTTAAGGAAGGTGTTTTAAGAGTTGGCAAAGGGTTTTATATTTTTCACTTGTTAAAAAAAGGAGAAAAATAACCCGTTACTTGAGAGTAAGAAGTGCCAGACGAGTATGGATCCATTTAAAAAAATCTCGAAAAACAGAATAAAAAATCTCAAAAAAACGAATAAAAATCTTCAAATTATAAATATCTCTTGAGAGGTGAACCATTGAGAGATAGAGTACTGAGATGAATACTAGATAGAGAAAACCGAAAAACCGAAGAGAAACTTGCTTGAGGGATGAGAGTTGAGGCCAATGAGACGTGTTTGAATCTTAATATTGAGTCTTACTTGCTTGAAACTTCTTTATCACTTGATGTTTGCTTGAGAAAGTTTAGAATTAAGAGGAGTTTCGAGAGAATGAGTTTGTTTGTGTGAAGAATAGAAATTGAGGAGATGAGGTGTTATTTATAGGGAAAAAAAAGATTTTCTTTTTTTGCAAATAAAAATTACAAAAAACCCCCCCCAACGGCCATTTTGACCGTTGGGGGAAAACTTTTCAAAAAAATTTTGTAAGAATCACCCCCCCAAAGGCTATAAATATAGCCATTGGGGGGCTCTTTGCAAAAAAATTGCAAAAAACCCCCATAACGACTATAAATGGTTTTTTTAAATAAAAAAAAGAGCCGAGCTGTGCCTGGCACATGCCACGCATGGCTCGGACTGGGTAAGCCGCACCGTGCCCACGGCACGGGCGACCCTGGCCCACGGCACGGGCGACCCTGGCTCACGGCCCGAGCCGCGGTGCCGGCACGGCTCATCCGAGCCGTGCCCGACACGTGCCGGGCTGGGCATGTCCAATGGATCGCCCAGCCCATTTGCCACCCCCATTAAAAAGTAAAGGTCTAAGTTAAAAATATGGATACAATTTTCATGATTTCTCTTTCTTTTGTTAGTAAAGCATCTTGGGCATACTTCGGCTTTTCTAGTTGGCCAATTAATTATCCAGACCGATATTTTTTAGTTGAAAAAATAATTGGACGATCTACATACTAGTTTTTCAACTTTTCCTCAAAATTGCTATTTGATGTATGATTAGTAGGGATGATAATAGATGCATTCATAGGTCAATTTTTAGTCTGCTCTATACAAAATTTCGAATTAAAAAAATAAAAATTTTATTTTATAATTCAAAAATTCGTATAGGGCGAGCCAAAAATTGCCCTAGGGACGCTTCCATTACTATCCCTAATTATTAGTCTTCTCCATACTCAATCTTGAACTAGAGACTATTGATCATAAATCTTCAAGCGAAAAGGTCAACACGAGAATTTGTTAATCAAAAATTGGAAAGAAATAGTGCAAATCCACCTTATAATCTCAGGCTATGTTTGGTTTGAAAGAAAATGAAAGCAAAGAAAAGAAATGAAAAGGTAGAGAGAAAAGGAAACAAAAGTAAAGAGATGAAATTTTTTTTGTTGTTTGGTATGGAAAGAAACTTAGGCTGTGTTTGGATTGAACAAAAATGAAGGAAAAGAAAAGAAAAGGAAAAAGAAAGAGAAAAGGATATGGAAATTGGTTTCTTTTTTTTTATGTTTGGTTAGAAAGAAAATGAAAAAGAAAATCTCAAGAAAATTTTAGAAAAAAGCAATTTCTTATATTTGGTTGCTCAATAGAAAATTAAGAGAAAAATATAATTCTAATTAAACTATAGAAAATTTTAATATTAATTTACATATTATTGGTATAATTTTTAATTCTTAAATAATTAAGCATATAATAACCAAAAGGTCCAAAATTTACAAAACTTAAAAATATCTTGGGACTAAAATTACAATGAAATTTCTACAAAAATTTCTCTCCATTTTTCCTTTTTCTCTCAACTTTCATTTTCTCCTGGGTTTGAGGAAGAAAAGGAAAAAGAAAAAAAATCTAACATATTTTCTCTCACTTTCTTTTCTTTTTATTTTCTCTCTAATTTTCCCTCTAACCAAATAGTAGAAAACAACTTTCCCTTTCCTTTTCCTTTCTTTTCCTTCATTTTCCCTCAATCCAAATACAGCCTTAAAGGGAAAATTTAAGAAAAAAATTTAAAAATAAAAGTAAGATATTAAGAAAAAAAATTCTCCAAACTCTATCCACTCTCTTACCAAAAAAATATAAAATAAAAGTAAAAAATCTTGCTTTGGAAGAGAGAAAACCAGAGAGAGAATTTTATATATTTTCTTTTAGCCACCACTCGGTTTGAGGGAGAATGAAAGAAAAGAAAAGAAAATAAGAAAAAAAATGTTTTCTAATGTTCGCTTTGAGGGGAAATTTAAAAGAAAGAAAATATTTTCTAAAAAACCAACTTTCATCTTCTTTTCTCTTTCTTTTTCTCTTTCGTTTTTCTTTCTTCCATTTTCTTTCAAACCAAACACAGTCTTAATTTCTTTCGACTTTCCTTTCCTCTAATTTTTCTTCCAAACCAAATTATGTAAAATCACTTTCTTTATTATTTTCTTTTCTTTTCGTGCATTTTTCCTCAAACCAAAAGAGCCTTAGTTGACGAGTTAAGTTTGGTATATCTATTACTACCAACAATTTGTGTATATTGTGAACTACATGTTCTACAAGAGAAATAAGAATAATAATGTGTTTCTCTCTCTAAATTTCTATTTGTTTTCTTGAAAGGAATTTGTTTATCCAAGTGTCTTAATTATATAAACTCATCTTGAAGTACCAAAATGCACCAATTATTAAACATTTTTCTACTTTCAACTTTTCGTTTCACAAAAAAAATGTGTTATATATTTTGATGGTTCAATGCATTTTAAAACTACACAGCGCTACAGCCCATAGAAAATATAATGTTGAGATTTTAAATTTGTGTGCACTTAAGTTGAATTTAAACCTATAAGTACCGTAAAGGGGTTTGTAGGGAAAAGTGCGTTTATGTTCTATTTAGATTGTAATAGAAGAAAACATCCTAAAATCTAGCGATGAGAAATCGAAATGGATGATCAAAACAGTCATGGTGTACCAAATTTCCTAAACTTTCACATATTGATCATGCATTTGATATGTCAAAATAAACGGTTTTGAACATTAAAAAAAGGAGATATTTTAATTGATGATGTAAAATCGTCAAAATCGCACGATTTTTTATACATCATCATTTTTGGAAATTTAGATCACAATTGATCGTTCAGATCATCCATTTTGATATCATATCAAAAGATTTTGAATGTCATCTTAAATTACAATCTACAAAAACTCCCTACGCATACTACTCCCCTTAAACAATGTCTTTTGGGCATAATACTTAAAAAAGAAAAAGAAAAACTTAACATACAGTGGACACAAATCAAGTTTTCAAGACAACAAATGTTGTTTCTTAAATGCCTGGTTCATTTGTATTATTATGATGGTTTTTATTTTAAAGAATTGAAAATCCTTATTTATTTAGTTGTGGAAACAACGGAGTTGCAGAAGTACCACAGAAAAAAAAATTGTAGTGTAATCACATCCTCCACTACAGCCTGTCAATTTTTATAATTTTTACCAATTGCATTCTACTGTGGCCAAAATATTGCGATTAAATATCTAAAACAGAATTATGCAACAAAAATATCTAAAAATGTTTAGCTAGCAACCATTTCCCACTTGAATGTCTGAAAAAATAAATGAAAAGTATAAAATTATGTATAAATAAGCTAGTTCTTCCTATTTCTACACGTAATCTAGCCGATACCCTCATATGAATAATCCATCTCCATTAATATTTAAATAAAAAAAATCTATATAACCAATAGAAATACGAAAAAAAGAAAAAAATTTGCACCATTTTTTTTTTATATATAGCGTAAAGGTAGGTGAATTGTGCATGATTCTGTTATCATTATTTTGAGTCGACTACACATGCACCAATTTTTCAAATTGATTTATTAGTCCTTTCGTTAAAAGTTCGAAAAGAAGAATATAGATGTGAGGGATGTTGTGAAACAGTGGTGTGCAAACAGAGGCACTTCAGATAGAAAAAATATTGAGATTATACTGATAAAAAAGATAATAGAAATAAATTATCAAAATCAAAACTAAGAGATAAAGCAAATCAAATAGATCAAACTAGAGAATATCAAGAATTTAACGTGCTTTAGAGCAAGTGCTACTTCTATGGACCAAATCATAACTTCATAATTAATGATGTTTTGCAAATAGAGATCGTGGATCTCTCAAGTCTCCCAAATAGAGATGATTCTCTATACTCTTTGTATGTACTTATCTTTAAATTTCTACTAGATGTTATTTGCTTTCATTTTACTCAGCACAAAATACTTTTGATCCTTTACAAGGCAAAAGACTAATTGTTCCGGATACCATGCGATTTATATTCTACTATTCAACATCTGACATATCTTCAAAATTATCTTTCTCCAATATTATCTCCAAATCTTATTGATATAAAATATCCATCTTCTTGCATTGCCTAATATCGAAGTATTGTTACTATCAAACTTCTCCATCTCTAACTTAACACTCATCATTTAGGATTTAGTAGTGATTGAAGACTTTGATAACTCCTTCAGAGTTTATAGTGAAGCCAAAGAACTTGAAGTTGAATCTCTTGACATTTTCTCCAATTAAAATGTTACCTTTATGAATCTCCAATTAATCCTACTCTCAAACCCTAGGAATCAAACCTAGGAATGCACTTATACTACTTGTTACTGTTCTTCGCAAAAATCTTGTTTTTTTTCTATTGATTACTTTGATTACAATGAAAGAGGAACAATAGAAAAATAAACGAGAAGATTTATATTTTATCGCTCTCTTTTATAATAAAAGTGGGTTCTAATATACTGATAGGATTTAATTAGTAGAACATGTTGACGATCCGATGTGAAGACCTGTCTTTGAAGAAAATGATGGCTGGCCCAAGCTCTCTCTCCGCTGATCTTAATGAATTCAAGGCTCTCACACGTAACTTGAATTGCTAAAGACCGAAAAAAGGGATAGGAATAGAAGGTGTTTGTATTCATCAAGGATTCTAATCAAATATTTGATTTTGATTTAAATCTCTTGAATTTGGATTCTGATTGGACTCAATTAGGATATTGGATAAGTCTAAATTCTCAATCACAATCAATTTAGAATTATGAAAATCAGCTCATGCGGAGCTAAGGCTTTAGCTCCGCGTTTTTACCTCTCATGCGGAGTTAAACTTCTGCTGGCACAAAACTACTGACTTAGCTCCACATTTTGCAAGTTATTTGCCATCTTTTCTTTATTTGAAAATTTTTACCTCAACAGGACCCCCTCCAAAGTTTTCAAAATAATTTATGACTTAGCAAATTTTAAAATACTTTGGATTTTCAATTTGGTGATCAGGTTAAGGTTAAAAAATTTGACAGAAATCCTAACTGCACATGCCTAGAATTTTGGTTGAGACGGTTTAAAACTCACACGTAACTTGAACTGTACTCGTCGAGAGGATGTTTATTTCAGTATGAATAATAATTCGAATCTTACTGTCAGAAATAAGAGTTTAACATGATAGGACTACAGGATTTTTAGTAAACCCTCAGGTATCAACGGATTTGGGATGCCTTTACCAATCGTCGTTTGCGTTGGGCTAACCATGCTATTTCCTTCAGCATGGTGAGTTATCGAGGATTTTTTTTATCTCCTCTTCCCTTAACATTTTAGTTTCGGATAGTTTATTTCATACTTTTACCCCCAGTATGATAGGGTTGGCGAGGAACTTGATCTTCCTTTTCTGCCGCTTTAACAGTATTGGATGGTTCATACTTTTTATCTCAGTATGATGGGTTATCGAGAAACTTATTCCCTTCCCTTTTCTTTAACAGTATTGGGCCATGCTTTATCCTCTAGCATGATAGGTTGTCGAGAAATTTGTTCTCTTCCATTTACTTTAACAGTATTGGGTAGCAAAATTATATTCGTATATATATATATATATATATATATATATATATATATATATATATATATATATATATATATATATATATATATATATATATACATACATACATACCTTTTTTTTCTTCTTTTTTGAATTTTTTCTTTCTTTTTTTGATTTTTTTAAATTTATGGCAATCATTTTGCCATCAAATTTTCAGTCATCACACAAAATTTTTCAATGGCTAAAAAGAACAACAGAAATAACATGATATTTATCACCGTCAATATTTTCGGCGCCTCCGACCCAATCCGGTTGTTAGCCAATGAGGACAACTCGGTCGCAGCTGTGGTTTGGAGCATACTCAAGAGGTAAGCTTGCAAGTGCGGGCTGTCCGTGGTTGGTGTTAATTTTTCTTGGTTTTTGTGAAATTAGCTGAGCAAGTCGATTGTTCCTTTTTCAGCAAGTCTGAGTGTATCCCATGGTTTCTCCTTTTTGGTAGAAACCGGGAAGAGTCCCTTCTACTTCATTTTATGGGGATCATGGTTGATTAACATTGGCTTCTCTGCTGGTACAGGGATCACTCCAGCAGGAAACTCATTGGTTCCTATGACCAGAGTTGCTATATTCATGAAAATCTTTTTCTGTTTTTCTTTAAACTAGAGGAGACCGGCTTCTATCAATGCTTAGATTCGATTCTTAAGAGGGTAGCAATTCTTGGTTGAATACCCAATATTTTGGTAGAACAAACAATAATTGGGATTGTTAGTCTTTCCTATATCTTCAGGCTTTTGGTTCTTTGAAAACTTTAACATCTTTTTTTTATTGAGGAAGTGAAATAGAGTGTCAACTTGCTCTATCTTGAATGAGTATGTCCCGTCAGGCTGGGGCCTATTTGGGCTAGTGCCTCTTGGATTTTGGGGTCTCGGATTCGGATTTACATCTGATGTCATCACAGTCTTCCCTTTATTTTTAGGATTATGTGGATATGACCTATTATTTGTAGAGTTTCTCGTGCCACGAGATTGCTCAATCTGATGAATTATATCTTCCACTTGCTCTCCTTATTTCAGCAGGTATTTTCAGATTTTAGACTCTACAGCTCCCATTCTTATTAGTACACTGGTCTTGAAATTATGTTTACAAGTTTTTACTAGTGTTTCCTAGGTCATACCGTGTCGATATTATACGGATTTTTTCTGAAAACATTCTATGAAACTCTTAACTGTTTCTTCTTCTCCTTACTTTGTTGCAAAAAAGGAATGAACTAATATGTTAATGTCATCCTCAAAGAAATGTGCTAGAAACTGTTTCTCTACATTATACCAAGTGTTAATGGTTTCTGGGGCAACTGCATGAACCATATAAAAGTAGGCCCTCGCAGGGTACTCACGAATAATTTGGTCATTATGAAATCGTTTCCCATTAGATGACTAGCCTACGATAAGAAATAATATATGTCCTGACTTTGGGACTCTTTCCCATCATATGATTATAATTTGAGAGGTTTGTATTTTTTGGGATAAGGGGCGAAGTCCCACTCAAGCGGGTATGACCTTAAAACCCCTATTCCTTCAGCTCCTTTGTCTACAGCAATATATTAAGTTGCCTTTGTAGCTTTCCCATCTTCTTTTTATGAGGATTATTGAAGAAAAACTTATTGTCTTCTTCATGCACTGAGTAAACTTTTTCTTCTTTATTTTTTTCTTCATTTGTCTTGGGTAGTGGCTCCTCATTTATTTTGGGTAGTGGTTCGAGGAGATTTTAGCCTTATTTTCGACTATCTTTTGAGTATTTTCGACCACTTTCAAGAGTATTATTTTAAGATCATCGATAATCTTTTGTTGGTTTCGAATCATTTTCTCTTGGGCTTCCAATCTCTAGTCGACATCATCAGACCTGTCTACCACATGCGACGCCAATCTTGTTGGTCGGAAAGAAGTATATGACTGTGAGAAAACTATAGCCAAATTGTCGCTATCATCGTTGTATGAACCTTTTACAAATTTCTTGTAATTTCAAGGAGTGACAACACCTAACTTGAGGCGAGTGAAATGGTGAGGTTGCTCATCATCTGCATTTGACTCATTTTCTTTTTCTACGACCTTTTTACCTTTACTGATCATATTTGAGGTTACCGCCCTCAATTATTTTTCCTTGATACTATATTTGAGATTACTCTTTCTCCTTTTTGGAGTATTTTATTACTCTTTCTCCTTTTTAGAGTATTTTGAGAAGACTCAGTTATTCTGTCAAATACAGACACTCTTTTTTTACCACAACATCAATTATTTAACAGAGTTGATATTAGTTGCTCACAATGGTATGTTGTATACGATTGAGTTTGAGTTGCTTTCCTTTTATTTGTTAAGTATTCTCTGAGATCAAGGACTTTAGAAGATGAGGAGTTTTCAGTTATGTTTTGGGCGTGGGCCCACTTTGTTGTCGGAGAAGTTCAGGTGCCTACTGAAATTTTCAGGGCTGATATTGAACTGCTGGTCTGTCAGATGTTCAATATCTTTCTTATCACACTTGATTTTGTATACTGGCTATTTTATGCGAAGTTGGGAGTTAGCTCCGCAATTTAGAGCACTCATGCAAAGCTGGGCTGTAGCTTCGTGTTTTCCTTGACATTAACTTCAGTTGGTTGTTTATCCTCACGTGGGGGAATATCCTCGCATGCTGGCATAATCTCGCGATTTACGCAAGAATTCTTGGTTTCGCATTTAATACTAAGCTCACGTTTTTGTCCAACTTTAATAGCCTTGCATGGAGAATTTTCATCGCACGCTGGCTTATTCTCAATTACTTCACGATTAATGCAAACTTTAGCACTCTTGCCAGTTTTATATTCATATTCAGTAGCCTCGCGTGGAGAGATTTCTGCACTCGCTGGCTTACCTCTGAGATTAACCTCGCATTTTACGTAAGTGTTGTCAATTTTTCTGATTTCATGTTCAAGATTTGTAGCCTCGCAAGGAGAGACTTTTTTACACGTTGGCTTACAGTTAGCTTCGCGTTTTACGCAATTTTTCTGGTCTTGTGATTAACGCAAGCCAGTTAGCAAGTTATAGCCTCGCATTCTGCCTCTGCTTTAGCCTCGCGTTTTACTCGGGCTTTGAGGGATTTTCGTCTTACTCGACGATTCCGATTACGGAGTTGTGTTCTAGTAAAGCCAGATTCTTGGCTCTCTTCAGCAGTAGGAACAACAATCTCTTTTAGAGTTTTCCGCTCAAACGACGGCTCTACAGCTGCAGACTCAAAATACCCCCGATTAACGGAGAATTTCTTATTACTCGATTTACGGATTTTAGAGATCACACGACGATAGCGTTGCGTTTCAGTCAGATTGCCTGTTCTAGAGGAGAGATAATCTTCATACCTTTACTGGTCGATCTCAACAATGAGTATATCCATGACCGATTCAGTTTTCTTCACGTCGGATTGCGCCACGATCTCTTATTTAGTAAAAGAAACGTTTTCTATTGTGGTTGCCAGTTTGTTCTCCTCAAAAATCATATTTTTTCTATTGATTACTTTGATTACAACGAAAAAGGAACAATATAAAAATAAACGAGATAATTTATATTTTATTTCTCTCTTTTACAATAAAAGTGGATTCTAATGTGGCAATAGAATCTAACTAGTAAAACCTGTTGACGATCCGACGTGAAAATCTCTCTTTGAAGAAAATGATGGCCGGTCCTAACTCTCTGTGTGTGCTGATCTTAATGAATTCAAGACTCTCGCGCGTAACTTGAATTGCCAAAGAGTGAAAAAAGGGATGGGAATCGAAGGTGTTTGTATTTATCAAAGATTCTAATCAAATATTTGAATTTAATTTAAATCTTTTGAATTTGGATTCTGATTGGACTCAATTCGGGTATTGAATAAACCCAAATCTCAATAACAATTAATTTAGGGTTCTGAGAATCAGGTCACACGGAGCTAAGACTTTAGCTCCGCATTTTTACCTCTCATGCGGAGTTAAACCTTTACTGACGCGAAACTATGGACTTAGCTCCGCGTTCTACGAGCTATTTGCCATCTTTTCTTTAGTTAGAAATTTTTACCTCCAATAGTTACAAATGAAGATATGAACAAATAGAAGTGTTTTAGATAAATTAATAATTATTGAGATTTTACTTGTCCTGAGATAATGAAATAAATTACCATGATCAAAACTAATAGAAATAAAGAACATCAACAAGATTAAACAAAAAATACAAGAATTTAAAATGGTCCGGGATAGGTCTTATATCCACAGGCCAAATTAAAGCTTAGATGATATTTTGCAGACACAAATTCCGGATATCTCATATCTCTCAAAGTTAAAAAAAATAAAAAAAGATCTCACTCTCCAAAGAAGATGATTGCCAGCTCCCAAAAATTACAAAAGAGTTATCCTAAAGTCATAAAGCTATGTCTAATTGTCTTCCAAACACTCTTCTATAGTTTACGGTTATTGGACACAAATCCTATTCACAAAGCGATCCAATTTGACAACTTACGAGTCTAAGACTGAAGCCAACCACCCATCGATGGGGTATAAACATAGAAGGCTCTTTTGCTGCAGGCTGATGCACCCTTCCATGGGACGCAATCCATAGCCTCTTGGTGGCCATCGATGGCTTTCAATGAAAAATGGAAACAAATCCAACAAGGGATTGGTTCAACCTCCAGACTGACATCCTTGAGGCAATTATCAAAAAGCTCAAAACTATCCAACATTTCAAGTTCTGCGGGATTTGTAATCCATGGAGATCAATCTGTTCCATTCATCATACTGTCACACCCTTTCTCCATCACAACCTGCGTGCTTTGCTAGTAGTTAAGGTACTCCATGACCATATCCTTCCATGCCTGCCACTGGAAATATCCTTTGTTACAAGTTCCACTAGCTGATGAGTTTTCCATTGCCATGAAAAACATTACAACCTGCATGCTTTGCTGATTTTCTCTTCTTCTCTCTTCAACCCCTACCATGAAAAACACTACATTTTCGCTCTTCATAAGTTGTTTAATGAGAAATGTATTGGGTTCTTTCGAAACTAGCACGTCATGAAAGACTGTAACCACTATATTTACAACCCACTCACCTCAAGATAATGCGATCGAAGGTGGACAAACCTTGCTTTTACTACCCTATCATTGGAAGCGCAACATCCAGAACCGTTGTTTTTTTTAATCATAACTTTTACCATATTTCCACAATATTTCTCTCTATTACACACGATACAGTGATAAGAAATGGTCTTCTCACAACTACAATTGTGGTGTCATGCTAAAGAGATCAAACGAGTTGTAGTAGTGAATGGAAAATTTTATGCCACTAAAGAGATTAACCAAGCTTGAGGGAGATTAGCATTCGTCCATCATGATCATGGAATGATGCATGAGGAGCATCCTTATTTGATAGGATCATATATCCTAATAATCACAATGCACATCAAATGCAAGCAAGCAAGATAATAGCATCAAAGCATGCAGAGTGTTCAAGTTGGATGTGCTAACATCCAGTCGGTTTAGTACAGATTAAATGGTGATGGATCGAACAATGTTTATAGGCGACAGAGGATCCGTCTCAATGAAAATTAGGGAACAAGGAGGCATGGGAGTTCGAGTACATGCAACAGGGGTTGAATTGTTAGATCGACACTTTTTTATCAGAATTCATTGGTGCTAGAGGATCTGTGCCAGGTGGAGCTTCTTTTTTGCGATCAGGAACCAAAATAGGGCACAATGCTTTACAACAACAATGACTACCTTGTCGACCATTTGTATGGAGCTCTATTCGTGTTGTTACTTCTCTCAAGCTTATCACCTTCCTCGGTCTTTAGTTTCACTAGTTTGTATTCTTTGGTGACTCTCTGGACACTTTCGACGTCTCATTGTTTTGAGAGCGAGTGATTTTAGTTTTGCCTTTCTTGATGCCCTAGTAAGATTACTAATCAATATTGTTGTTGTCATTGTTGTTTTTGAAAAGATTATTTTGATGATTTATGGTGATCTTAATTTTTTTCAATAATAAGCTCGTAGCTAGTTAAATTCTTCAATCGATATTGTTGAAATCGAATATGAAAATCTCTTGGAAGCATGATGTATTACTGACTAGACTAGCCCACTTTCGCTGCCCTCTTCTAATTAGTCTTCACTTCCTCTAGCGTAGAAGCTGATCATGTTAACATACAGAGGTTACAATCAATCTTTTAGTATTTTGTTATAACTTTATTTTGGATAAATTGGGAATAACACTTTTCAAGTATGACGAGTATTTTGCCTCATTCTTAAAGCATGAAACACTAGCGCCATGCATCCCCTTGCTAGGTCCGACTACTATTAGTACTAGTTCATGCTAAACTCCGTAATTTAAATGGAGCTTGTATCCTCCACCTATTTGTTCTATTTCTACACATCCTTAGTTTCATATTTTTGGAGCTAAAGACACAAGCTGCTAATTTCATACCTTAGAGTCATAAGAACGATAATAGATACAAAAAATTGTTATTCACAGTTTATATGCCCTTTTATTTTTAGCACTTAAATTCTATCGAAGAGCAATGGGAATATAGCTTCTCTTCCCTGATTCAGAAATGAAATCATTGTTATACACCTATGATTGTCTACTTGACCACATTGCCTTAGCTATCCATATGTCGGCTATTTCTTCATGCTTGGGTCATTTATCTGATATGAACATAAAAACAAGTTTTCTTCTTTAGAATAAGAACATAGTCTCCTATCCAACCGATATAGGTTAAGCTTAAATTTGAAACCTTCCATTTGGAAGTAAGAGATATTAGTATCACCAACTGAGCTAACCTTTTTCTCACTTATTTGGATTACCGAAACGTATAATAATATGATGTACATATAGACATAACTTTAAACCACCTTCATGTAATATGTAATAAATTTGAAACTACCAAACTCAAAGGAAAAAAAAAAAAAAAAAACCTGTGGCTATGAAAGTTGTTGAGATATAATTGAGATATGATCATAATGCTAAAATATTTTGAGATACTTTCCTATTAGATATTGAGATATTTTCCTAAATTAGGATAGTTGACAAATCTTTGATTTGACTAATTGAAAATTTTATGTAACTAGTATCAATTACAGATCCTGTAATTATTCTTTTTATTGCCTTCTTCACCTATAAAAGGATGGCTTATTGTACAGTTCAGAGATAAGAAAATATACAGAAATTTCTTCATTCCGCTTTCGCTCTTTTTTCTTCTACATGGTATCAGAGCTACCGGAATTCTGATGCCTCTTCTAACTTCTTTTGTGAGTGCATAAACCACCATAAGTGAGTTTTTTCTTTGTGCTCACACATCTCGAAACTCTTTGTGCCCGTTTCGGCCATTTTGAAGTCAGATCTCGACAATCTTCTACCTTCAGATTGTTCGTCTCCTTTCGATCTCTTTCCATCAAAATTTCAGCTCCATCGGACTTGACAAGCTCTTCCACGCACCGGGTGAAGTCTCTACAAGTGGTCTTCACGCACCTCTCTTCTTCAACGCGTGAGCCCCACTTGTCCTGATCAATTCTATTCTACAATCAGGTTTGGCTTTTTTTGGACGCTGATTTTTTTTGGTTGTTTTTTCGGGAGTTGAGTTTGGCATATCCGTTCCAAAATGTCTTCCCAAAATGATATTGTTCGTCCATTTGATATTGTTTTGGATGGAACCAACTATAGTATTTGGGCTTCCAATATGAAACTTTTTCTCAAAAAAAGAAAATTATGGCGTTATGTTTCTGAGGATTCTCCTAAGCCTGTTTGTGCTAAGGATGAGTCCACCGCTGATTACGCTACTCGCTTGGACGACTGGGAGAGTATTCATAGTAAAATTCTGCAGTGGATTGTTAATACATCAATCCCATCTATTAACAGTCTTCTACCCCAAGCTCGAGAATGCAAAAGTTGCATGGGATTTCTTGGTTACTCGATACGACTGCTGCAATGATACTTCTCTTCAGTTTCAGATTGAGACAAAACTTTACCAGATGCGTCAAGAAGCTGGTCAGTCCATTACTGAATTTTACTCTCAAGTCGCTCTTCTTTGAATTAGTTGACTGCTACCGAAACCTAACTTCATTAAGCTGCAGACATCGAGCTCTGTGCAAGATATCGGGACCGCCGCAATTTCATGCATTTTATGATGGCTCTTCGCGATGACTTTGAGTCCACTCGGCCAGCCCTTCTTTATCGTACACCACTTCCTACCATGGATCTTGCTGTTTCTGAGTTAATTTCTGAGGAGTATTGTTGCCTTACTATGAAGCTACAGTCTCCCGATCTTGTTTTGGCTCCTATCTCTTTGGCTTCCTCCCAACGTTCTGCTCCACAGTCACAATCTCCTTCTCAAAAGTTATTTTGTCGGTATTGCAAGAAAAACGGCCACTTGATTACTGATTGTTTCAAGTTGCAACAAAAAAAGACACGAAACTCTCGTGGTTCCCTCCAACAGGCTGCTGCGGTTGTCTCCACCGATCCCTCTGCCCCTGAGTTTTCTTCTCAATCTATTTCGCTCACTGCTGCTGATATTGAAGCTTTGGTCCATCAGGTTCTGTCTCGTTCATCTACTGCACTATCTGTCACTCCAGGTACTTCTTCTTGGTTTATAAATTCTGCTTATTGTAATCATATGATTTCTGATCCCACTATTTTTTTCACTAAATCTGCACTAGACCCTAACCATATTATTTATATTGTCGATGGTTCTGCAATGCCTGTTAGCCATATTGGTTCTATTTCTACCTCCGACATCTCTGTCGATAATACCTATTTAGTTCCTAAGTTATCATCGAATCTCCTCTCTGTTGGCCAACTTGTTGAGTTAGGTTTTAAGCTTCACTTTTCTTTTCGTAGTGTTGATGTGCAGGATCCCCGGTCGGGTTAGATCATTGGGACATGCCATAAAGTTGGATGTATGTTTGAAATGGTGAACTTGCAGATTCCTTCTACTACACCTTCAGCTGTCTTTTCCATCACTTCTAGCGTTTGGCATTCTCGTCTCGATCATACTTCTTTATCTCGTATTCAGCAGTTAGTCTCTAGTGGTCTCCTTGGTTCTGTCACTTTGATAAGTTTGATTGTCTTTCTTATCAACTTGGAAAACAAACTCATTTACCTTTTAATACCAGTGACTCTTTTTCTTCTGCTCTTTTTGATCTTATTCATTCTGATATTTGGGGCCCTTTTCCAATTTCTACCGGGGGGCTCCCGCTACTTTGTCATATTTGTAGATGATTTTTCATGTTATACATGGATTTATCTTATGCATAAGCATTCTGAGTTGTTTGCAATTTAAAAACGCTTTCACCAAATGGTATTTACCCAGTTTTCTCGTGCTATCAAGATTTTTCGTTCTGATAATGCTCTGGAGTATAACAAAAAATCCTTCATTGAGTTTTTGCAACAAAATGGAACTCTCTCTCATCGCTCTTGTCCCTATACATCACAATAAAATGGTCTAGCAGAGCTTAAATACCGTTATATTCTAGACACCGTTCGATCTCTCCTCATTTCTGCCTCGCTTCCTGAGCGTCTTTGGGGGAGAGGCTGCTCTTACTGCTGTCTCCACCATCAATCGTGTCCCTTCACCCATTATTGACAAGAAAACTCCTTTTAAACTGCTGTATGGTACCATTCCTGATTACAGCTCTCTTCGAGTTTTTGGTTGTGCCTGCTTCGTTCTTCTCCCCCCGCATGAACGAACGAAGTTAGAACCTCGTTCCAGATTATGTTGCTTTCTTGGTTATGGCATTAAACGAAAAGGATACCGTTGTTATGATCCTATCACCAAACGCCTTCGTATCTCGTCATGTAGAGTTTTGGGAATATAAGTTCTTTACCACCATTTCTTCCTTTCCCTTACTTCACTCTAGTCATTTTCCTGTCTTCACTGATCCCTCTATTACTCTATTTTCTGAGTGTACTAACTCTTCTACAGGTGATACAAACTCCTCTAATGATCCATCCTCAGCCTCTTCCAATGACCTTGCTCCCCCTGCGGATCCAGCATCATCACTTGGTTCTCTTCAAGATGTACATGTACCACCTTCTACTGCTGAGTCCTACCAAGTTATTGCACATCGTCGTTCTGATAGGGTAAGAGCTCCTCCTTCCTATCTTCATGATTATCATTGTTTCTCTGCTCTTACTACTCTTCATGAGCCTCACTCTTATCGTGAGGCTAGTTCTGATCCTCTTTGGCAGAAAGCTATGTCTGATGAATTAGATGCTCTTGCCAAGACACATACTTGGGATTTGGTGGATTTGCCTCCTGGAAAGTTTGCAGTGAGTTGTAAGTGGGTTTACAAGATTAAGACTCGGGCAGATGGCTCAGTTGAGTGATACAAAACTTATCTTGTTGCGTTGGGTTACTCTCAAGAGTATGGTATTGACTATGAGGAGACTTTTGCTCCTATTGCTCGACTTAGCTCTGTTAGATCTTTGATTGTTGTTGCTACTGTTCGGCGTTGGTCATTATTTCAGATGGATGTTACAAATACATTTCTGAATGGAGATCTTACTGAGAAAGTTTATATGAACCTCCTTCTGGTTATGTGCATCCTCCTCATAAGGTTTGCCGCCTTCGTCGTGCGATCAATGGTCTGAAGCAGGCTCCTCGTGCTTGGTTTGCCAAATTTACCTCTGTCATCACACAACAGAGTTTTGTAGCCAGTGCTTATGACACTGCCTTATTCATCCGTAAGACTGTCTCAGGCACTACCCTTCTACTTCTCTATGTTGATGACATGATCATCACTAGTGATGATACTGCTGGCATTCGTACGCTTCAAGTTTTTCTGGGTCATCATTTTGAAATGAAAGATCTTGGCACCCTTAGTTACTTTCTTGGTCTTGAGGTAACATTTTCTTTGGATGGTTATTCTCTTTCTCAGACCAAGTATGCTTCAAATCTTATATCCAGGACTGGTCTAACCGACAACAAGACTGCCAGTACCCCTTTGGAATATAATGCTCGGCTCAACCTTACTGATGGTGTGCCTCTATCTGATCCTACTCTCTATCGACAGTTGGTTGGTAGTCTTATTTATCTCACAGTTGCTCGCCCTAATATTTCTTATGTTGTTCACCTGGTCAGTCAGTTCATACATGAGCCACGCTCACCTCACTATGCTGCTGTTCTTCGAATCCTCCGCTATGTCAAGAGCACTCTTTTCTATGGTTTACAGTATTCATCTCAGTCATCTCCTGAGTTACGAGGTTATTCTGATGCTGATTGGGCTGATAATCCTACGTATCATCGTTCTACCACTGGTATTTGTTTCTTACTTGGTTCGTGTTTTATTTCTTGGCGAAGTAAGAAACAAACAGTTGTCGCTCGATCTACCACTGAGGCCGAGTATCGCACCCTTGCTGATGCTACTGCTGAGCTTCTATAGTTGCGTCGTCTTTTAGCTGACTTGGATGCCCCTCAGCTGTCTCGTTCTCTTTTCTACTGTGACAACCAGAGTGCTATTCAGATTGCACATAATGATATTTTTTATGAGCGCACAAAGCATATTGAGATTGACTGTCACTTCATCAGGCATCATCTCAGTGAAGGCACCCTTCGTTTGTGTTCCGTTTCCTCTGCTGATTAGCTTGCTGATATTTTCACTAAATCACACTCACCTGATCGTCTTAGTGAACTTGTTAGCAAGCTCCAGTTGGTTTCTACGGCACCACCATGAGTTTGAGGGGGGATGTTGAGATATAATTGAGATATGATCATAATGCTAAAATATTTTGAGATACTTTCCTATTAGATATTGAGATATTTTCCTAAATTAAAATAGTTGACAAATCTTTGATTTGACTAATTAAAAATTTTATGTAATTAGTATCAATTACATATCCTGTAATTATTCTTTTTATTGCCTCCTTCACCTATAAAAAGATGGCTCATTGTACAGTTCAGAGATAAGAAAATATACAGAAATTTCTTCATTCCGCTTTCGCTCTATTTTCTTCTACAAAAGTTAATCTAAGCAGATTTCTCAAGAAAGAAGAGAGTCGGATGACTCAAACCCGAACATGAGCCTGCATCTAATTTCTTTATGGGTTCGGGATTTACCGTTTAATAACTCCTACTCAAATACAACCATTTTCTTCCTCTGTTATGCAAAAATAACATATGCCAACCCCAACCAAAACTATTTTGCAAAAGTAACTAATCACAACCCTAGGCCCAACACTAATCCAAGCTGTTCTGCTAAAGTAACAAACTCCAATATAGTCTAAATCTCACAAAACTCTATTGTTCATTCTTTAAAATCTCACAAAACTCTAAATCTCATCAATTCCTTGTTGTAACGTCATACATCCCAAGGTATGGGTAGCGTTCGGTGATGTATCGTAAATACAAACGCTAAGCCTAAACAACAATTAATAAAACGAATGTTACTACCACAAGGTCATATACACATATGTATAGAATGAACAATATTAGCACAAAACCAATTTATTCCCACAAAATAATAATTCGATCAAAGGGCATGAAAGAGTATAAAATGATAATAATACTTATTATAATTTTAGATTTCGAATCTAGAAAATAATGAATTGAAGTAGATAATATTGTCTAGTTTACTGAAATAATAGAAAAAATAAATAAAAATTCCCTAATAAGAGCATTGCAGTGGAAGCACCTACTGAGTATTTACTAACACCTTGAGATATGGATCCAACTCGATATTCTGTAAATTAATATCTGGGCGTGCCAAAGCATGGTCATTATAATGATCTAACAAATGCAATAATGAAAAAAATATATATACACACATGCACACCTATACACAATGCACAAAATATTATTAAAATATAAAACATATGAGAGGATCATGAAAAATATGTCTTGTAAAATGAATCGTATTTAATTAAACTTGTTTTGTTGATGATAACAATCAATAGGTAGTATACACATCTCACGAATGATATTGTAGTAAATATAGAAAAATAGAAATAAACATGCATATAATATGATTTGTCTTATTGTTTATTGTGAATTAGTTTAGAACTGTCAGGAGAAAAGATCACATATTTTAAAAGTATCCCGTACATTCTTGAGATAGTGACCTCATGACTTTTGGTATTGCCCAAGGACCATATTGTTAGGTACTCAAGAAAATACGATAGACAAGTTTATATTTCCGAGCCCGAAGTCCTATAACATGACATGGGGATGATCCATCCAAGAACCTCCTAAATTTGGTCTCTAAAGTACGGTTGTGCAACCTAAAAGTGTAAATCTCTCAAAACCTATTGGGATATGGTACTTTCGGCTCAGAAATAGATTCTTTCTAAATGAGTATGTGACGGTGATGGAGGTGATGGAGATGGTCGTGGAGAAAGGGGTGGAAGAGATGGTGTAGCTTGCGAAATAGTAGGAGTGGGATCATGGGGCATAACTATATTATTGTCCATTTGCTTGCCAGATCTAAGTATGTGAATGGTATTATATTGGTGAACATGCGATTGATTGGAGTGTGAGGAACTGGCATTAGGGTTTGTTAAGGGTTGACTTGAAAAAGTACCCTTGCCTCGTTCACTCATTTGACTCGCTAATTATCTAACATGCTGCTCTACATTCTTAATAGATTGAGAGTTCACAAGCAGGTGCTGATATGTTCTTTGAATAAAATCAGTTGATACTTTCATAAAATTTTCCATGTGCGTGTCAAGGTTGGACATATGCGTGTCAAATTTGGAATGAGACTTGAGAAGATTTTCAACGTTCTTGTCAAGTGACTAGAGTCGTTTTTCTTGATCATTATTAGACCATGTGGTGGATGTGAGTGATTTTGTACAGATGGTCTATTCTGGTTGTTCCCATAATTTGAAGCGTTTGGGTGTTGATAAACACCCACATTTGTCTTGGGAACTGATCATTAGCTGGAGGTTGCATGTTGGGATTCGGGGCTCCCTGATATTACCCTTGACCCCAAAAGAGATTTGGATAGTTCCTCTAGCCAGGATTGTATGTCGGAGCATACAGATTATTCATTGGTCCTTAATACAAAGCGTTAGCCTGCTCAAGTGTGAGACCCATAGGATTCACTAACATCGGACACTCTCCATAATGTGATTTGGATTTCCACAATTAAAGCATGTGGGATTTTGGATTTGATTCACTTGACCTACTTGTGGAACACTAGGAGTTTCCAATACCTCAATTCTCCTCATAAGGGCTGCAATCTTAGCTTCGGCAGTTATAAGCTGTCGACGCTATGAATCCCATCCTTATGATCAGAAGTTGATGCACTGGGCTTTTCAGCGGGACTCTCCCACTGTATAGTCTTCCACGATAAGTCCTCAACAAAATCCCATGCTTCATCCTCGTCCTTTCTCATGAGCTCCCTCTGACACAATGAGTCAAGAAGAGTTTTGGATGTGTAATCGAGTCCTTCGTACACGATTTGACATAATCTCCACTTTTCTATCGCATGGTGGGGGCACTGAGCTAGAAGATCCTTAAACCGTTCTAAGTACTTCCAGAAGGGTTCTCTCGGCATTTGGCAGAATTAATTGATTTGATTTCGAATCCTTACCGTCTTATGCATGAGATAATGCTTCTTAAGAAATACTGCAACGAATTCATCCCAAGTAGTGATTGAATCAGTAGGCATATTGTACAACCACTTCTTAGCATTATCCTTAAGAACGAATGGGATGAAGCGGAGTTTAATTGCTTCCTTCGATAAGTGCTGCAATTTTATCATCATGCATACTTTCTGAAATTCACTGATAAAGAGATATGTATTTTCTGAATCAGAACCTGTGAATTCAGGAAGTATACTAATATATTGCGGTTTTAACTCATAGTGATCTCGCTGCTTGTTGAAGTTTGATGCATGATGGAAGTGATGTACGCAACGAGTAACATCAATCCTTAAGGATCGGGATTGATTGGTCCATTTTGTCTCCCATTAACAAATCTGATCTCACTAGTCGACCAAATTGATCATGGATCCAATATGGCATGAACCAACGACCGTGAGTGTATGCGTGAATTTTCTAGACCAATGTAAGAAGTGGGGTGTGGTGAAGATAAAACTGTGCAAAAGATATGATCAAAGAAAAGATGTGACTTATACTGTGCCTAATTTTTTTATTTTTTACAGAACCAGGGATCCAAAACATAGACACAGAGAAAATTTTAGGGAGAAGCTCACCAAAATTGCCTCTATTTAGCGGCAAAACCAAGGAGTTTGGCTCCATAGTTTTTGGAGTGCACTATCAAGACTCTTTTATTCCTTGTTTTCTTTCTGTATCTGAAGTTCCAGATTCGCTGCATACTCAACACACATTATTAACCTGTAAAACGTTAGAAAAAGGAAAAAAAACACTGTCGATCTCTGACAACGGCGCAAAAAACTCGATGTGTAAAATCTAACTGCAAGCGCACAGTATCGGTGTAGCACTATACAGGTCGTCCTACAGAGATCTCAGGTATTTTGCGTTCTTCCTATTTTTATTATTCTAACAGACTAACAAAAGATTCTAAATTGAAGTTGATATTATCAATTAGCCTAGAATTTAAAATCCACTAGTTTTTAACCATGTATTTACTTCTATTATCTTCTTCTATCATAAAAATTCAATCTTTTAGTTTTAATCTTTATTTAAAGTGCTCTAAGAATGAGCTATCAAATGGTATGCAAGTATAACTCATCAAAGAAACTACATTTCATAAAAGCAAACTAAATCTTTAGATAATTCGATGAATAAGATAAAAATCAACAACCCAAAACCCTAACTAAGTATAGGCTATCAAGAAACTTAACTCAAGTATAACTTATCAAAGTATTAATCTATGAGTTCTTGTATTTTAATCTTTTCATAAAAAAATCATGTTTTTATTATTTTAATTAGGAAGAAAATATTAGAGAGCAACTACATGATGGATTCTAGTTTCATCTACATCCTAAAACTAAGCTAAATTAGCCACTCATAATTGTAATATGCAAAATCCTATTTTTATTCATGAAAGCAATTAAATCTAATCTAGAAAGTAAATAAATCTAAATTAGAAAGCAATTAAAAGAGGATTATCTAAGAAAAATTGAAGAACAACAAAGGTTACCTTTGGAGTCAGTATTGTGGCCGTCACCCCTTCAGCAAACCCTAATCCTAATTTTATTAAATAAAATACGAGTACAAAATTACATGATTTAATCCTAGTTATAAGTATACAACCAATAAACAGTCTTTAGAAAATCAAACCCTTATTTTGATACAAATTAAAAACTACAAAATTACGTTGAAACTCCCGGTGAAAAAAATCAATCTGTGGGCCCCTCTTTTTGCTGCCAAATGGCAGCAAAATGCCGCCAAATAGCGGCGATAATATGAGAAAGTTTTCTAATATTTCTTCTACACGAGTATCTTGATTTTACTGACTGTATTGGATTTTAACTCTCTGTAGCATCACTGTCTTGTAGTTTGCTCACTTTTATCTCTTTTTTGGGCTTGATTTCCTAATCCGGCTTTGATTTTATACCATTTCCTTATAAGAATAGGATTACCTAAAAACAAACTAAAAATACCAGACTAGGATTATTTAAATACAAAAATAGATAATATGGAGGTTATAAATATGCAATATATGACACTCATCAATAATATATAATCATTTGTCTTTAGAGTTGGTTATAGTTTTTGAATCAAGGTGGAGTATGGTATATCAATCACTTTTGTGTGATGCTCAACATGATCAGTGATTGTGAGTACTCAGGAGGTCTAGGTGTTTTGACCAAGGTGGAGCACGGTATAGCGATTATGAGCGCTTGGTGAAGAGTGTGATGTAGTAATCGTAAGTGTTCAAGAGAGTATGGTTTAGTGATCATGAGTGCTTAGAGGAGAGTATGGTTTAGTGATAATGAGTGCTCAAGTATAGAGGCAGTAATGATATACAAGTTATTCCCAGTCGATGTAGTATGGTGATCGTACGGTGGATATCTGCGAAGTGGATGGCAAGAACAACGGAGTTTCTCTAAGATGCATGGCTCATCGGATACGAGCAAAGGTGGAGATTGTTGGGTTTATATCTCGCATCCGTTGAGATTCAGATATGATCAAATATCACAAGGAGTCCCAGTTAGACTTGAGTTAGAAAACTAGAGTTCTAATTAGATTGGAATACCAATTAGATGGTGATAGTGCTATTCTAATGAAAATAGAATATGAGCACTATATATATCTCCTGTATGTAATACGAGAGAATAAGAGAAATTGGCTGAGAGATATGCTTCTATTATTATGAGAGATGCGAGAGATAGAGAGATACTTGGATCTCTTCTTATAACCTATTTTTCTCATAGTGGATATTTGTCTCGTTATTCCTGTAAACGTAGGTCGAATTTGGTCGGCCGAACCACGTTAATTCTTGTGTTCTTCTTGTGCTGTATTGTTTCCTTCGTCTCTATGCAATCTCGATGGGGGATTCGGTTCCCAACAATATCCTTTATCCAATTCTTGGATTATAAGCTATAGGAGCAACATTAAAAAGCCTAAAATAGTTTTATATAGAGGCTTCAAAATTTTAATAGCATGATTATTAACATCAAAATTTCTTTGTGTTGTTATATTCCGTTATGCATTCTCTTTATTTATGGTTGTCTTGTTTAGATTATGAATGGATGAAATGCTATGAACGTTTTTGGAAAATTCTATTTGCACATGGAAATTTACTTTTCACACACTATTTTAAAACTTGTAAATAATTATAAATTTGCCACTTATTTTTTTATTAAGTTATCCTCCGTTCTCATATATTTTTATTTTTATACTCATCTCATCACCACTCCTAAAATTTTATCAAAATTATTACTTTAAAAGAAAAGAAAAATTTAAGAAATAAAGGACAATGTCGACACCTCTATTGGGGACCTCGTCGGCCCCGACCCCACCAAACTTCTTACCCTGGCTCCGCCCGCATCCTCCCCTCTCCTCCCTCCACCTCCAACCCCCATCTCTCCACCTCCTCTCCTCCGCCGCTAGACTCATGCTTCCCTGCGCCCAAAATTTTTTCAAGAGAGAATTAGTAAATTGAATAAAAATTCAATCTTTCCCGACAACAAGAAGAACAGTTGGCCAATAAAAGTAAGCAGAGACTAATAGTACTTCAACAAAGCAATGCCAATTAAAAAGCAAGAGATTGATAAAAGACAACTGAAAAAAAGAAAAACGAGAGAGAGATGACCTGCATCAAAATTTTGTTCTTTCAATGAGAAGAGGTCCCAAAAAAATGAAGAAGAGAGAGAAAGAGAGAGAAGGTAACCAGGGCAACCAAAACGAGTAAGAGGTACACCCACCAAATGAAAATCAAAACAAAATGGAATTTTTAATTATTTTCTTTAAAAAAAAATCTGATTTTTGGGTGGATTTTTGTTCCTTTTTTTTTTTATGATTATAGAGTGGGGACGAGTCGGATCACCGGTAGGAGAGCGAGATGCCCTCGCTGGAATCAAAGAGCAAGAGCTTGAGAGGCGTATTCGTGCCGTTCAAAGAGACAACAACAGCGGCGGTCTCTGGCATCTCGAGGGAGGAGGATAAGCTCATCGGGGGTTATCGCAGTTATTATAATTGGTGTTATCATTTTACTCTGCAATTCTCGTTCTTGGCTGCTTTACAGAGAGAAAGTATATATTGATACTGACTGTTTTGTTTCTCTCTCTACTCTCTCTCTTGAATGGTTTTTGTGGAGGTTTTCTCTTTCTTGGCTATTTTAAGAGGGAGGGTTAAAGTTTGAAAACTTTTTAAACATAGAGAGTAAAATGATGGTATTTCAAAATAAAGATTTGGTGTAAAGAGTAATCAGGACGTCAAAAGTAAATTGCCGTGGGCAAATAGAATTTTCCAATGTTTTAATTACATTGTCTAAACTTTTATTCTAATTATGTCCATTTTTTTATTCAGTAAGCACCACTAAAAGCATTATAGAACTGTACCAATTTCTCCTCTAGTTGACGTAAAGGTGTGCAATTCATTTTAGTAACATGAACAATCACGTCAATACTTTGTTGTACAGGTATTGATTTTGCTCATTTATCAATTATCTATTTTGTCCAAGGTTTATGTTATTTATTATAATAAGAGATTGGAGATCCTCGTTCACCATTTTTTTATTTTTTTGATGAAAATTGTTGGGAGAGTGAGTTCTCCTTGTGTTCTGAACACAAGTGTGATCAAGTGGGAGCAATTATAGTTGTGTTTAGAATAAATAGAAATGACACATAAAGGAGATATGGCTAACCATAATAGTTATTAAAAAAGGGGAAAAAAAAAAGAAACACTTGAGAGGAAAGCACTTGAATTTATCTGTTGAAAGAATCTTTATTTATATATATATATATATATATATATATATATATATATATATATATATATATATATATATATATATATATAGACACACACAAGTATTTAAAGTAGAAAGAAAGAAAAATTGAAATTAGCACTTGCCTTTATCTAACAACGAATCCCTAAATATGAAATTTAGAAGAACTCCATATAATGTATGAATACGAATTAGAATTGCATCTTCTTCTCTTCTCTTTTTTGTACTCTATTTTCTATATGTTTTTATTTTTTTTCTTTATGCTGCCTCTTCTTTTTTATGTAAAAAAGAAAATTGGGATGAGGAAGTGGTTGGGTAGTTAGCTTATTAGGATGACATACAATTATTAACTCAGATTGGATCTTACTTTTTGGAATTCTAAAAAAACTAATCCTGTCTCTCTTTTATATGTGTGTAAAAAAATTAATTCTTAACATTTAGTAGGATTGAGGCATTACACATGTACTCCAACAAATATTTTTTTTTCTTCACAAATTGAAGAGAGTTAACCTATAATTCTTTTAAGTTTTACTATGAGATTTATGAAATTTTCCAATTTAATATATATGTGGTTGAGAAAATTTACTTACTATTAGTATTAGTAAGTACCCTTAACATTCTTAGCTTGGTGGAGACGTATAGCATCTCCTTGCATGCGGAGGTGCCCTAAGAAACTAGCTAGGGGTATGGAGTGCTTACTATCTCATTATAGCATTGTTTAAATTAAAAATTAAAGTAAAAAGTGAGGAACATAATGATGATTTGAATGGGGGTACTTCCACAAAAAGGGACATCTAAAATCATGTCTCCATCACAAGGAGAAGAAATAAATTTTGTGTGTGGAGTGGATGGATCCCTTTTTAGAACATATCAATATTTTAAATAGGCCGGGATCCGTAATTAAAGAGTGCCCAGACAATTTATTTTAAAAAATCAGATATGGAAAGAAGGAAAATAATTACAGAACAACTTATGGAATAACCTTAGAATGTATAGTTTGTAAGATAGAATTTGTCAAGACTGTAATCGATAGATTAGAAACCAAGTATCCTACTAGTTTTGGAATTGTCTCTAAATATTATAGGAAAAATCTCAAAATTTATAAATATTAGAAATAATAATTCCGAAAATAGAAGGTTGCAATATCTCAAAATTCGTGCTACTCGTATTTTTTTTTTGAGCTTAATCGTGCCAAATTAAGGCTACTAATAGTTAATTTAGACACCGAAATAACTTTTGGTATGTGTAACTTTAAAACCATAACTCCAAATGACATTCGGTTTCGCGTTTATTAGTTTTCTAATATTTATGATTTTTAAATTTTTTTCGGAAGGCCCGAAAATATTCTTAATTTCGCTAATATCATAATATTGAATTTTTTATAATAATTTTGGTAATTTATTTCTCTTATTCTGGTTATTGAAATGATAAGTGGATAATTTTGTAATTTTTCTCTTGTTGAGAGCACTGCATCCTATATTATTTGATGATATTTGGAGAATGTCAATAGGAACCAAAATTGAGAAAAATAATAATCTATTATTCAAAAAAATAATAAAATAATTTACATATTCCTTAAATCTCCTCATGGATTCCTCCACGACAATGCAACTATTCAAAGTGGCTGCCTCCATGCTTAGCGAATAAGAGAAAGAGTCTTAGGGAGAGATATATTAATTATAAAAATGTCATCACCTATTTCTATAATCAACTCAAACATCACTTGCATCATATTCATTTTTTCTCCTACTTAGAAAATTCTAACTTCACATTCTCTTGGCTCACAGTAGCAGGCAAGGAGGGAGGGAGATTTTTCCAAATAAAAAATAGGAGAGAGAAAGAGAAACCAAGTAACATTGCTATTCTTTATTTTTTTCTTAGAAAATTTATTTAATTTATATTTTATGGACGTAATTTATTTTATTTCATGAATATTCTTGGCTCACATTTTGACTATTATTTTGTGAATATACTCGGTTTATATTTTGGATTATTAATTAATATTAAAAATTGAATCAGATTATTAAGTAATTTGATAGCCGAATTCTAAACAAGCCTAACAAAATTCATATAGGATCAATTTTTAACATATATAAATATTGTAATATTTATACCTTTTAACGTTAAAAATAATATAATTTAAATATATTGATCTATTAAACATTTAGAATTGTTAATTATGTTGAATATTCACAATAAAATTTATATTTTAAATTGAAAATTTTCAAACTATTAAATATTATTTAAATATGTTGTCATCGTCAACTTGTTATATTCAATAACTTAAGAAAGAATCCAAGCAATCTGCGACATAAAATTTTTTTTGAAAGCAGAAATTTAATGTATTAATGACATTAATAATATCATCAACTTCTTTTGTTTTAGTTAAATTAATTAATATTATTTACATTGTCAATAGGAGGTATTATTTGAAATAATAAATATCTATCTATGACTGTATAGTGATGGGCACATTTGTATTCAAGTGTGTTGTAACACTATATTTAAATATAGTGTAGAAGAAAGAGGGAGATAGGGTATTATTTAAATGTATTATTATCATTAACTCTTTATTGTGAGATGTCTTTATTTCAAACTGAATAAAAATCTGTAAGGTTGATGATATAATTTAATCTCAATTTTGTATTAAATGATATTATTTAATCTCAATTTCTTATCAAATGATATTATTTAATCTTAATTTTGTAGCATGGCATGCGACGCTTGTTTGTGAATGACATATCGTACTAATACGAATGATACGTGATAGACATAATAGTGAGCATAATGATAAAACAAAGAAAATAGAATATAACAATATTGCATATACATGATCCGATAATAAATTATTAATATACCAGATACATGATGGCATGATTGTTTATTAAAATATAATGACAAGATTCATACATCCTAATTATGTGGAAATAGAGTATCCTAGATATACGTGTATGCATAATCCTAACTTAAATCGATTCTTGAACTCCAGTTATGGATATGTACACAATTTGACTTGACAAGTCATAATGTTTCTATTGGTTCATATATATCGTGTATCACTGACATGAGATTAGGAAAAACTGCATGATAGATAAGAATCATATCGTATAAGGATCAAATTGATCATTTCTAATTAGGTGCTGAGAACTTATATTGCAGCAGTACCATGTAGTACTGAGCCACATCTAATATTTAAGTCCTCATAAGGGTGACGTCTATTATTGTTTCACAGTATGGAATCTGTTTAGCAGCACCTAGCGTTACATCATGGGGTTTGGACTGGGTTCTGGGTATGTACGGGCACTTATACTATATAGATAATAGCGTGCATCTTATCCATCAGTTTATATATTTGATTTATTAATAGTTGTCTTGTTTTTGATATATGATATAAGAACTGAACGAGATCTATTACATATTTCTGATATGTACATCCCTGAATATTTAAATTAATTTTGATTTCAAATTTGTTTATATTATTATTTATTTATGCTATCATGACCGATACTAACATAGCATGTTCATGATTACCTAACCTGAGTACTATGATAGTACAACTCATCCTCTTCTTTGTGTTACTTACTTGGTTTAATCTCCTAGGTTCTGAACCCAGGCTTGGAACGCGAAAAAGGAGATTTAGCCCCAACCGATAACCCATACTTTCTTGAGTATACCGAAAAGCATTAGAAAGTGGAGTATTTCCTAGAGATTTCTTGTATATTTTATTTATATTTCTTTTTACCTGGGTACTGCTTTTGTCTTTTGATTCTTTTGTGTGCATATTCATAGCAATGCACATTTCTATGTAACCAACTTTTAGTATAAATAAAATCTTTTCAATTTTAAATATGTTATTTATTAATATGAATGTGGCAGTAATTATGGTTATTCTAAAATCCTGTGTCTTTTGAATTGTCGAGTATAATTTTTTAGCAGTATCTTCCATTTTGGGAAGTAGCTAAAAAACGGAGGCATTACAAAGATCATAATAGTTCTAGAATTCAAGTTACATTTATTGAAAGTCTAATTAATTCTCAAATAGACCATGGTATTCGCTAGATTTAGAGTTTCACAGATAAATCCAAGCAAATCACCAAAATTCTATAAAAATAGAAACTGGATGACTACGAAGTCAGAATTTCATTTTGGATTATAGGTTTTGAGATGGATTTGTTTGAAATTAAACCGACATTGACACGATAGAACTACAATTTTCAGCCTGATGCAAATATTGTATTAGATGTAGGTATCATGACTCAGTTGACATCATATATGGACCAGGGATGGTAATAGATGTGCCCACGGATCAAAATTTGGTCCGTATTATATAAAATTTTGAATTAAAAATGTTTTTTTTTCCACTCAAAATATTATACAGAGAGGATTAACATTTGGCTCGTGGACGCATCCATTACCGTCCCTATATATGCTTCATACGTTTCCTGATAAGAAGTTTGACTTATGTGTTTCTGTATATGTGTTAGTGGATGTGTTAGTGGAAGAATCCTATAAGAAATTATATGACATAAATTAAAAAAAAAATAAGAGTTACATAATTATTTCCATCATGTAACTTTATATTGGTTATGAATTTTATATTCTTGTTGCATCGTCCGTATTCCACTTTCTCAAATTTATGTTGATCTTATTGCATATTGTTCTAATGAATTTCTGTTTTTACTTTACGCTGACCCTTTATTCAGGTGTTGACAAAAAAATGGCCCAGCTTAGATTCTATACAAACTAAAAGATAATTGTATATGATGATTAGTTGGTCAGCTTTCTTTTGTATAAATATTTTTTATGTACATTTAATTTGCTTGTTTAAGTAGTGACAACATAATTTGTATAGAAGATTGGATGTACATTTTCGAAGTTGATAGATTAATTACTAGCTTAAGTTATGTTGGATTGATTATTGTGTCGAGATACATTTGTGTTTATGTTTATGTTTGGATAATGAACCATGAATGTAGGTCTCATGTATTCTATAAATAGGATGGTTGTAACCGAAATTGGGATACTTGCATATAACAAACTAATAAATACAAAAGAGATGCTATCTAATTTTAAAAAAAAACGAATAATGTATTTATAAACTGGGATTATTATATACAACCTTACGCAATTACATATCTGGAGAATTTAAAATTTTAATTTAGACAAACTATTATATGTAAATCCAAACTTAAACATGGATGAAAAAAAATACTTCAAAAGAGTATGGGAGGATTATATGTATGTTTTAGTTAAATTGGATAAGGTCAAAAAATTAGAAATATGAGTTAAATTAAGATAAGACAGATAATTAAACATTATTCTACATATTATCTTCTTATATTTCTAATGGTTAAAAAGAGAAATATTTTTTATTTCCAATTTGGTCAAAATTGAAAGATATATTCTTTTTAACTTGTGCTTTTATAAGTAGTGTAAGTATGGTTGTAGATATAAAATACAAATATAACATAGCTCCAGTTTTGCAAAACTCAATTTTCTTATCCTATATATCATCTTTACTTCGAGCTTTCTCTCTCTCAAAATTGAAGATTTCCTCACCATCCCAAATTCTCAAGCCTAATCATTCTTTGTCTACTTTGTCCCTCTTTTTTCCTTTCAATCAAATACTCAGCCCTCACTGATAGATTTCCTCAATGTTGTAAAAGAAATTTTGCCTCATTAATAATCCTGTCTATTGTTTAACAATTTATAATCATTATTTTTTGGGAAATTCTAATGCACCCACCAGTTTTCTAAATACTCCCATCGAAAACTTAACTCTATTACGAGTATGCCATTATAACTTAATGACTAATTTATTCTCATATTTTGAGTTAGGACCTACCTTACAGAATCCAACTATTAACCCTCGAAACTGTAACAACGACTTTTATTATGGTGAAATTTTTAACTTTCTATTAAAAATAATATTTGGTTTAAAAAAAAAAAAAGATTATGATTCATATCTAATGGGACGAGGATTAAAAGAAAAAGAGCTTGAATCTAAAGCAACTCTTAGATTCATTCTTATCTACAAATCAGGCCCGGTCCTAACGTTTTAGAGGCCCGGGGCGAAATGAGAAAGCGGTCCTAACAAGTCTTATTAAAATTTTAAATAAATATTTTCATTACCAAAATTAAAATTTAGTACATAGTTTTGTCATTACTAAAACTAATCATAATTCATAAAAAGTAATTCTTTCGGGCATTCCTAAATGCAAAATCCTCAATAATAGTATCAGGATCAATACTGTCCAACATTTCCTTCTCAATACATATTTGATTTTTACTTAATCTTACTCTTAGTTCATTCCAAGATTCCATATTGGTCATATGCTCAATACTATTATCATGTTTTTTGAGTCTTTCACCAAGATGCCTCCAATCTCTAAATCCATTAGTTGCTAATGCAGTTTTATTATTATTAGATTTAAACAACTTACAACAAAAACAATATACTTTATCCACGTGTTTAGAATAAACCAACCATTTCTGATCACTAGTCTCTCCATTACTTAACTTCCTAATATAATAACTATATGAAAAATACCTAGATGTGTTATCTAAAGGAAATATAAGATTCAATTCTCTAATAAGCCCTTTTTTAACCAAAATGTCTCTTGATTTATTATCAAGATTATCCCAATTTCTAGGATCAAAATGTCAAAAGAATGGGTTGGTTGTTCATCAACTATTACATTTTCAATAATATATTCATTTGGTACATCATTATGCTCACTCAAATTATCAATATCCTCATTATTTTGATTTTGTTCATTTACATTTTCATTTAAATTTTCAACATTATCATCACTTAATCCATCCAAATTTTCATTAGAGAAACTTGCTATTTTAAAAAATTTATCCATAACTCCCCTTTGTGATTGTATTAACTGCTCTATTTGTTTTCTTTTTTTTCTTTTTTCACTACCAGACAAATGTTTTTGAGAAAACATTTTTTTGAGAAAAAATATAACAAAATTATATAAGAAAAAAGAACAAAAGCACCTTGAAAAGAACTAAGCAGAAGCAGCAGAATGCCAGAGTAGCTGGGAGCCAACACATTCGACAACCTAATAACAAGAAATATTTATAGAGATAAAGAGAGGGAGAGAGGAGGAGATATTGGTTTAGTGTGGTTTTTGTTTTGAAATTAAGTCTATCATTGGGTTAAAAACAAGCCATTTTAATAAATAAATTAAAAAAAAAAACTAGCCGTTACTATACATGTGTACAATAACTAGCCGTTACTGTACATATGTACAGTAACTAACCAATTGGGCCCCTTTAGAATATGGGGCCCTGGGCAGGTGCACAGCCTGCACCTGCCCAGGGCCGGGCCTGCTACAAATTAGTTATTTAGATCCCAACTAACAGAAGTCTATCATTAATTATCTGATCTCCTATAATTAAATAAAAATGCAGAGAAACACAAAACGTATATGAGGAAGGGAGAAAGGAATAAAAAAGGAAAAAAAAAATAGAGAGGAAAGAAGAAATTCAGACAAATGTGAGTTCTTTTGATTCACTTTAACATGCTATTATTTAGATTTATTTTTATACTTTTTGTTTTATTTAATTAAAGTTATAAATTTTGGACAGACATTTCTTAGTACCAATGCCTTATGCTCAATTCATTGTAGTATGTAGAAACTTTAATATATATTTTTTTTATTGATAAGAATTAAAGAATAAGAGTTAGAGAATTGGAAAGGGGGAGTTTATAGTGGTCATTGCCCTCACTTTCTATGTCCGGCAAACGAGAGAATGAGATATTAGCATATACCTTTTTCTCCCACATATTATGGTCATTACATATTTTTCCTTTCTGATTTCGAAGTTTTAATATACACGAGATATGAGCTTTCTTGGTTCTGGATACAGGTTCGTGGATGATGTCTTGTTAGACTTGTTATCACTAATAAGAAATATAATTCTGTTGAATTCTATTTTGTTATGGTTCTTAATTTACTTTTGTTTTCTTCTGCAATAATAAATGCCGGAAGTTGACGTTCTTCAACCTTGAACCTATTTCCCCAGTGGGTTACTGCTTTCTGATGTGTTGCACTCCACCCTCTCCCCCAAGTACAAACACATCATTTTTTTTTTTTTTGGTATTCTGCATTATTTAATAGTGTATGGATAAGCAAACACACACTATGGAATTGCTGGATTAGAAATACCTTGTGAACTTATCTATCTTGCTCGATAATACAAATTAAACACAATTTATCATGTAGAGTAAGTTACCTGTTAGTTTGAACAGTGAACCATGAGAAACAACCACAGCCACCGAGATATTAGGAATTCTCTAACTAAGTTCGGGAGTATGGGTCATAGTTGGCCTTGACTACAGAAATGATGTTGCATATGATAACGGATCATACATGGGCTCAGGTTATGGAAATTTCGATTCATGACATTAGGTACAAGCTGAAATAAAATATGTGCTTTCAAAACCTGTCAAAGACAAGGCGTCACATCAATTTGTGCAATCCAAATCTCAAGGCTGCATAAATTGTGCAATCCTAACCTATATGCATGGCAGGGGCTTCATCACAGTCAAATTGTTATCATATATGATTGGTAATGTATTGTTAATCGCTGTACGGCATATCGTTCTTTTAAATGTTACCGTTACTTCTATTGAATACTGAAATTTAATAAGGACTGCCAATCCATTGAACTAAACTTGAGCAACCAATACTAAATTGATATACACAGGATTTTAGGGGAAAATTTAGCATTTATATAAATTTGATGGCTGGACGTAACTGTACCACTATTTTCCATTTATGAGAGGGTCGGATTAGGCTCCGATCACTATTGTCACTGTTTCCCATTTTGGAAGGATTGGGATAGGCTCCGATCACTATTACTACTGTTTCCTGTTTTGGGAGGATTGGGATAGGTTTCGATCAACATTATTGTTCTGTTTTTTCGGGGGTAAACGGGGATGCGTTCAGACCAGTCAAATTCATATTTTCCTAAAATTTTAAATACCATAATTAAAAAACATTAACTGAAAAATAGAGGAAAAAAACTAATAATAACCACGTAAAGCGTTCCACCTTTTATTTACATATGATTGTTCATGATATTGAGACATTATTGTTATTTTTGTGTTTTATTATTTATTATTGTATCGCTTTACTGACGATCCTGATTATGCATGACTAGATTCAAACATTTATTAAGATGTAGATCCACCAGAAACAGAGCATGATATAACATACTTTAATAAACTTGCAGATTTATAGGAGTGATAAACTCTTTTTAGTTGACTACTTTTTTGTGATAAACGTTAGCTAGTTTTATTTGAGATATTTTCTTTATTGAGATATAATTTTATCGTAGTGACATTTTGTTGGATTTATTTAAAGAAAATTTATTATTACGTTGGTTAGGAAAAAAATATCGTTTATTGATATTTGCTATTCATATTTCCATTGGGATGTGACTGTAATGTTATTGAGACTTGTTGAGTTATTATTCGATGTCAAACATTCCAGTTTTCCACACCACAGAAAGTGGGACGTTACAGGTGGTATCGAGCCCAGACTTCTCTAAGTCTGTTCAAGTGATTTGAACGGACTTGAGTATCCTTACAGTCAGCAAAAATGAAATTAGTTAAATTTGTTAGACAATTTAAGGTTCAATACGGCTATATATATACATAAATATAGTTTTCTATGTATATGTATTTACTTTTATTATGTTTATTTAAATGAAATTTACTTTATCCCGTTTTCTCAGAAGGATGGCTTGTCGGGCTAATAGGAATGGAGCAAATTCTAGCATGACTTCGAACACCATTGATGCCAATGAAATGTTGGGATTGCTTGGTAGGATGGCTGATGGGCAACAACAACAGGCCAAAGCTTTTCTGGCAGGTGTGATGGCGGCCTTAGATCGTGTGGCAGAACCGAGGGACCAGCATCCTGGAGGGATATTTGACATTAGGCGCCTTCATCAATTTACTTTCTCAGGCTGTAGGAGCATTGAAAGCTGAGCAGTGGCTCATGCAGATGGAAGACTTATTAAGAGCAGCTTGGATTTCGGATGCTGACAAAGTAAAAGTCGTCAAAATTCAATTGACGAATATAACAAGGACTTGGTGTCAATCAAAGAAGAACAGACTACTCCAATCAATCTCATGGGACGCTTTCACAATGAGTTTCCTTGCAAGGATTTTTCCTAGAGCAGCTAGGAGAGAGATGAAGCAACAATTCATTAATTTGAGGTAGGCCGGAATGACAGTAGAAGATTATGCATCAGAGTTCGTTCGTCTGAGTCGATTTGTGTCATACATGGTATCAGATGCGGCAGACCATTCGCATCGCTTCCAACAGGGATTGAAATTGGATATCTAGAAGTATTTAATAACCTCTAGAATGGAGATATATGCTGAAATCATTGATGCAGCTCGGGATATAGAGCAAGTGTGAATAAGGAAATGAGGGTTCAGTCTTCAACATCTAAGAGGTCAGCCAGTCAAATGTTGAGAGGAATTTCATCTAGAAATGCTGAGAAGCGTCTAGTCATTTCTTTGCAACAGAAGGTCACTTGCACACATTATCAGAAGCCAGGACATACTATTACGGAGTGTCGGTATGCCAACAACTTATGCCTAGCATGTGGATCAAGTGAACACAAGATTGGAAATTGTCCACAAAGGAGGAACATGGGACCAATGCCTCGCCTTCCAGTATCTCAACAACAACAACAGTCATAAAAGGATCAGAATGACAATCAGAATAGGCGACTCTTCCACCTCAGAATAGAGCTTATGAGCAGGCTAAGAAGAATAAGGTAGTGGACATAGGATGTGGACAAATATATAATCTAACTGCAGAGCAAGCAGAGAAGTCAGATGACATGGCAGGTATGATACTAATCAACCATATACCCGCATCAGTTTTGTTTGACTCAGGAGCATCACATTGCTTTATTTCTTCTATATTTGTAACACTACATGCCATACCTTATGAGAACCTGGACATTAAATAGAAGATAAGTACGAGCAATGGGGGTATTGTTTCTAGTCAAATGTGCAGATTGTGTCCTGTAGTAATTTGTAAGAGGAAATTTTATGCTAATTTCCTAATTATCGATACTCACGGATTTGACGTGATATTGGAAATTGATTGGTTGAGTACATTTCATGCAATTATTGATTGTCGGAGAAGAAATATTGTCTTCAAGATACCGAATCATCCGGAGTTCATTGGGGGCAGCAGTACCAAAGAACCTGCAAAGTTTAGAGCTCATCCTACGAAGGGAGTAATAGTCCAATTGGATGCCATGTCAGCTGATATTCAAGTGGTATCGAAGTTTCTGGAGATTTTCAAGGATTTCTCAGGATTATCATCAGATATGACAGTGGAGTTCTCTATCGACATTTTTCTTGGCACTGCCCCAATCTCTCAAGCACCATATCGAATGGATCCAGTATAACTAAAAGAAGTGAAGGTACAATTAGATGAATTGGAAACTAAAGGCTTCCTTAGACCAAGTATTTCCCCTTGGGGTGCACCCGTACTTTTGACTGAGAAGAAAGATGATAGCAAAAGATTACGTATTGATTATAGGGGATTAAATAGGGTCACTATTAAAAATCGATACCCACTACCAAGGATTGATAATTTGTTCGATCAGCTTGGCTAGGTTGTGTGATGTGATATTTCTACTACAAGCGTACAGTATCGGTGTAGCGCTGTACAGGTCATCCCACAGAGATCTAAGGTGTTTTACTATTCCTACTAATTCTACTATTCTAGCGGGTTAACTACGAGTTCTAAGTGGAATTTTGGTTGTTCTAATTAGCCTAGAATATAAAATCCACTAATTTTCAACCATAAATTACTTCTATTATCTTCTTCCTATCATAAAATTTTGATATTTTAGTTTAGTTTCTACTTAAAATATCCTAAGTATAGACTATCCAGTGGTGTGCAAGTATAATTCATCAAAGAAACTACATCTCATAAAAATAAATTAAATCATTGGATAAATCTATGATAAAGATGAAAACCAACAACTCCAAACCCTAACTAAGTATAGACTATCAAGAAATCTAATTCAAGTATAACCTATTAAAATATTAATCTACAAGTTATTATCTTTTAATCTTTCATTGAAAAATCATATCTTTATTAATTTATTTTAGGGAAAAAATACTGGAGAGTAACTATATGGTGGATCCTAACTTCATCTACATCTTAGGACTAAACTAAATTAGCTACTCATAATTCTAGTTAGCAAAATCATATATTTTTCAAGAAAGCAATTAAAAATTACATTAGAAAGCTGATAAATCTATCCACAAAGCAATTAAGAAGAATATTACCTAAGAATAATTAAGAACAATAAGAAATACCTCTGGAGCTTGGTATTGTGGTCGTCACCCCTTCTGTAAACTCTAATTTTTATTCATTAAATTCGAGTACAAAATTTTGGCATAAAACTCTAGAATACAAGGATACAGCCAATATATAGGCTTCGGAAATCAAACCCTAATTCTAATACAATTGAAAAACTATAAACTTATGTCAAAGCCCTCGAAGAAAACTCAGCATGTGTTGTGCTGCCAATTGGCGGCAAAATGCCACTATTTAGCTGCACTATTATGATAAAATTGCTTAAATTTTCTTTCACATGAGTCTCGTGTCTTGTACTCTTGGATCTCCTGACTGTATTTGATTTTGACTCTCTAAAGTATTTTAATCTTATAGTTTTGCTCTTTTTAAACTCTTTTTTGGACTTTGTTTCCTAATCCGGCTCTGATTTCATGCCATCTCTTTGTATGAATCGGATTACCTGAAAAACAAACTAAAAATACCCGAGAAGTATTTATTTATATACAAAAAAAAAGATAAACTATGGGAGAAAAATACAATATATGATACTAATCACACCCCCACAACAATATTTTGCTAGTCCTCGAGCAAAATCTAAATCTAAAAAGAAAAAGAAAAATCCTAACTCACTTTCGCAGGAATCACAATTGCACTTAGTATGTGCAATAAGCATTTAAACCCCTAGGTTATCCTAGTGGACGAGTGCTGTCTCATGAGGGTTTGCAGTAAATATACCCACAGAATTCAAGAAGAAAATTGATTAAGGAATAAAGAAAAGAAAAATAAGGATAACCGAAAATTAAGAAAAATAAAAAAATTTATATGAAAGAAAGAAAAATCTTTTTTTAATAATATTTTCATCAATTAATCTCACTAATATACAAACTCAAGAACGCATTTAGATTATCAATTTTCAAATCGAGTGTCATATCAAATACACTTATCATTTAATCAAAAATTTAAATCTTATCTTTCAATACTTACTAACAAATAATCTATTGGCTCATATACATTTACGTGTACGTGTGATAGTCTACTTCGGTCTTAGACTCTAACTCTAACTCATGATTCATCTCTTCTCTCAAAACAATTTTTTTTCTCTTTTTTACTTATTTTTCTTTTTTTAGAATATTTCACCTTTCATATGAGTATTCACGCTTGCTTAGGCGCAAAATACCCAATTACTCGGATTATACTCTTTTTTCACTCTCTAGACTATTGCCTTAATACCAGGTGCAACCCATTATTTTATTACTCTCGAGGCATTGCCTTAATACCAGCCGCACCCCATTTTTTAATTCTCATTTTTTTTCTTTTTTTCTTCTTTTTTTGTTTTTGTTTAGAGAGGGAAAACTTACTCAATCGTTATCATTTTTGTCCTTAACCTAATAAACTATTGTGAAGTAAAAATTAGATGTATATTTGCTTCAAAACTATTGCTAGTGGTATTTATTTTTCAGATTTTAATATTTTTTCATAAAATTCAAAGTGTATCGTCCAATCTACTCTCATATCCAATTTCAAATCCAAATTTATCCCTTTATCTGGAATTAGGTTGATCTACTGATGAAATATATAAAATTAAAGATTTTTTTCAGTTTTTTTAGTTAGTTACCCTAAAAACTAAACAAAGTGCAAAAATAAAGAAATCCAAAAATCTAAAAATAAAATTAAAAAATTAAAAAACAAAAAATCCTACAAAAACACGAAGAAAATATCCTAACTAACCCACTCCTCCACGCATAAACTAGTGTATGCCCTCATACACAAATAAAGGATAGTAAAATAAATATGAAAACCATTATATAAATACTATACAAAATAATGAGAGTCGTAAAGAGTTATGATTTCAATATCGTCACTCTATTAATGCATGGAAAGCGGTTACGACCTCTGGATCGCTTTCAACTTTCATAGTATGTGCGTTTAAAACATGAAATAAGTGCATTATTATATCTCATCAATCTCCCACAAGTCACAAAATTACTTGTCTTCTTCTTATGTCATCCTTACTTTTTCTTTGTCCACATGTAATTATTAATAATTAGGTTAAAAAATTCTCATTATGCCAATCATCGTTAGTAACAAACATACATATAGAAATATCGTGAAGTGAGAAGAGTGCTATAGCATCGAGTGAATGTGGTGGTGGCCCTTCTAACTCACGAATTAATGCGAGCTCCTCTGCAAACAAGTTCTCAAAAGTTTGCTCATAAATCAATGGCACACTTGCATAAGTATATATAGATCAGTATGTGCCAATTCATCTAATAATATGAGCTTATCTTTGAAAATTTGCTTAAATGAGGGTTCATCATCAGTGCAAGAGGTCGAATGAGAGTGCAAACTATGAATCATATTGACCTCAATGAGGGAGCTCGTTATGTGCTCATCCATATTGAATATGTTTAATACCACAGTCATATTACTAATGATAGTTTCATGAGGTTACTCCTACAATCAATTAATATATTTGATGTTATAAGGAATGGTCTATCCAAGATAACAGGAATTTGATTCTGTAGATTGGAGACCGGCTCAGTTTCTATAACAATGAAGTTTACAGGAAAGATAAACTCGCCGATCTTAATGAGCACATTTTCAACCATACTAAGTGGTCTCTTGATCGAATGATCAGCTAACTAGAATTTGAGTTTGGTAGGTTGAAGTTTTTCTAACCCCAATTGCTGATAAACAGTGTAAGGAAGCAAGTTGATACTTACCCCTAAATCAAGCAACGCCCTATCAAATGTAGTGTTACCAATGATGCATGAGATTATTGGGGAATCTGGATCTTTGTACTTGATAGGCAAGGAGTTGAGAGGATTTGCGATATATTTGCAGTAAGAAAAACTTTCTCTGGAATGTTTCTTACTCGTTTCTTAGTACACAAATTCTTGAGAAACTTAGCACAAGTAGGAACCTGTTGTATAATATCAAGGAATGGAATATTAATCTTCACCTGCTGAAATATTTCAAGAATCTTTTCTACTTGCGGTGAAGGTTTCCTAAGCCGATTGGGATATGGTACTTTCGCTTAGGAACATGTTTTTCTGAATGAGTATGTGACGGTGATAGAGGTGATAGAGATGGTCATGGAGAAATGGATGTAAGAGATGTTGTAGCCTGCGAGATAGTATGAGAGAGATCAGGGGGCATGGTTACATTATTGTCCACTTGCTTGCCAGATATGAGCATGTGAATGGCATTACATTGGTGGACATGCGACTGATTGGAGTTTGATGAACTGGCATTAGGGTTCGTTATGGGTTGACTTGGAAAAGTACCTTGGCCACGTTCACTCATCTGACTCGCTAATTGTCCAACCTGCTACTCTATATTCTTAATAGATTGAGAGTTCATGAGCAGTTGCTAACCTGTGTTTTGAATAAAATCAGTTGACACTTTCATAAGATTTTGCTTGTGTGTGTCAAGATTGGACATATGCGTGTCAAACTTAGAATGAGACTTGAGAAGATTTTCAACGTTCTTCTTAAGTGACTGGAGTCATTTTTCTTGATCATTATTATACCCCTGTTGTGGATTTGAGTAGTTTTGTATAGGTGGTCTATTCTGGTTGTTTCCATAATTTGAAACGTTTGGGTGTTGATAAACACCCATATTTGGTCTTGAGAACTGACCATTGGTTGGAGGCTGCATGTTAGAGTTAGGGGCCCCCTGATATTGCTCCTAACCTCATGAGAAATTTGGATGGTCCTCCAGCCAGAATTATATGTAGGAGCGTATAGATTATTCAATGGTCCTTGATACAAGGCATTAGCCTGATCAAGTGTGGGACCCATGGGATTGACTAATAGTGGACACTCCTGCATAACGTGACTCGGAGTTCCGCAATTAAAGTATGTGAGAACTTGAATTTGATTTACTTGACGTACCTGTGGAGTACGAGTAGTCTCCAATGTCTCAATTCTCATCATAAGTGCTGCAATCTTAGTTTCGGCAGTTATAAAGCTGTCAACGCTATGGATCTCATCCTTATGCACGAAGTTGATACACTGGGCTTCTCAGCGGGATTCTCTTACTGCATAATCTTCCATGATAGGTCCTCAAAAAAGTCCCATGCTTCATCCTCATTCTTTCTCATGAACTCCCCTTGACATATAGACTCAAAAAGAGTTTTGGATGTGTAATCGAGTCCTTCATACACGATTTGGCACAATCGCCACTTTTCTATCACATGGTGGGGGCATTGAGCTAACAGATCATTGAACCGTTCTAAGTATTTCCAGTACTTGACGAAATTGATTGATTTGATTTCAAATTCTTGCCGTCTTATGCGTGGGATAATACAACTTTAGAAGCACTGCAACGAATTCATCCCAAGTAGTGATTGAATCAGTAGGCATACTGTACAACCACTTCTTGGCATTTTCCTTGAGTGCAAAGGGTATGAAGCGGAGTTTAATTGCGTCCTCCGATAAGTGCTGCAGTTTTATCATCACACATACTTCCTGAAATTCATTGATAAAGAGATATACATCCTCTAAATCAGAACCAGTGAATTTAGGAAGCATACTGATAAACTGTGGTTTTAACTCATAGTGATTACCCGCTACATGTGGAAGTTTGATGCATGATAGTAATGATGTACGCAACGGGTAACATCGATCCTGAAGGATCGAGATCGGTTGGTCTATTTTGTCACCCATGAACAAATTTGATTTTACTAGTTGACCAAATTGATCATGGGTCTAAACCAGCGACCGTAAATGAATGCGTGAATTTTCTAGACTAATGCAAGAGGTGGGATGTGGTGGAGATGAAACGGTGGAAGAAATATGATCAAAGAAAAATGTGATATCTTATAAGTTCTAATTATTTTTTAAATTTTCTTTTGTATTTTTTTACAGAACTTGGGACACGAAATAGAGAACTATAGAAAATTAGGTGGAGTTTTGTACCTGAAATACCGCCAAATGGCGGCAATTTCAGCTATTTGGCGGCAAAAGTAGAGATTCTGGTTCTTTTCTTTTCGTAACACACTCAAAAATATTCTCTCTTCCTTTTTATTTTTCTATATCTGTATTTTCTAGTCCCTACACACTCAACACACATGTTAATCCGTAAAATATTAGAAATAGCAAGAAAAACACCGTTGATCCCCGACAACGGCGCCAAAAACTTTATGTAATATTTCTACTGCAAGCGTACAGTGTCGGTGTAGGTTGTCCCATAAGGATCTAAGGTGTTTTGCTATTTCTACTAATTCTACTATTCTAGCGGGTTAACTACGAGTTCTAAGTGGGATTTTTGTTGCTCTAATTAGCCTAGGATATAGAATCCACTAGTTTCCAACCAAAAATTACTTCTATTATCTTTTTCCTATCATAAAAGTTTAATCTTTTAGTTTAGTTTCTACTTAAAATATCCTAAGTAATAACTATCAAGTAGTGTGCAAGTATAATCCATCAAAAAAACTACTTCTCATAAAAATGAACTAAATCATTAGATAAATTTATGATAAAGATGAAAACCAACAACTCCAAACCCTAACTAAGTACAGGCTATCCAGAAATCTAATTCAAGTATAACCTATTAAAGCATTAATCTACGAGTTGTTATCTTTTAATCTTTCATTGAAAAATCATATCTTTATTAATTTATTTTAGGAAGAAAATACTAGAGAGCAATTATATGGTGGATCCTAACTTCATCTACATTCTAAGACTTAACTAAATTAGCTACTCATAATTCTAATTAGCAAAATCATATACTTTCTAGAATGCAATTAAAGATTGACTAGAAAGTAAGATAAATCTATCTAGAAAGCAATTGAGAAGAAGATTTCCTAAGAATAATTAAGAATAGTAAGAAATACCTCTGGATCTTGGTATTGTGGCCGTCACCCTTCAGCAAACCCTAATTTTTATTCCTTAAATTTGAGTACAAAATTTTGGCATAAAAACTCTAGAATACAAGGATACAGCCAATATATAGGCTTCGGAAATCAAACCCTAATTCTAATACAACTGAAAAACTAAAAAAATTACATCGAAGCCCTCGAAGAAAACTCAGCAAGTGGGCCCACTTTTGTGCCGCCAATTGGCGGCAAAATGCCGCTATTTAGCTGCACTATTATGATAAAATTGCTTGAATTTTCTTTCACATGAGTCTCATATCTTATACTTTTGGATCTCCAGTTTGTATTTGACTTTGACTCTCTGAAGTATTTTGATCTTGTAGTTTTGCTCTTTTTAAACTTTTTTTCGGGCTTTGTTTCCTAATCCGGTTTTGATTTCATGCCATCTCCTTGTATGAATTGGATTACCTGAAAAACAAACTAAAAATACCCGAGAAACATTTATTTATATACAAAAAATAGATAAAATATGCGAGAAAAAAATATAATATATGATACTAATCATTGTTTGTTGATGCAACGAGGACGAGTAATAGCTTATGCTTCTCGACAATTGAGACCGCATGAGAAAAACTATCCCACACATGATTTGGTGCTTGTAGCTATGATTTTCGTATTAAATATTTGGAGGCATTATTTATTGGGTAGCAGAGTAGTGATTTATACGGACCATAAGAATCTTAAGTATATCTTCACATAGAAGAAACTCAATATGAGACAGAGAAGGTGGCTCAAATTGATGACAAATTATGACATCAATTTATAATACCATCCTGGTAAGATCAATATAGTTCCAGATGTCTTGAGTAAAAAGCCTATGGAAATGTTTCTAACTCAGCAAAAGGAGCTACTTGAGAAAATTATACAGCTAGAGTTGGAAATTATCTTACTCGATGCTGAGATGTAAATGTTGGCCTTACAACTCCAACCTCCATTGGTAGAGAAGATTAAAGAAGCCCAGAAAAATGATCCTAATTTGCAAAGATTCAGAAGACAAGTGGAAGAAGGACAGAGGACAGATTTATATATCCACACAGATGGATCTCTTCGATTTGGCAACAGGTTATGTGTGTCCAAAAGAGAAATTCGGCAGGAAGTACTATCAGAGGCTCATAGTTCAGTCTATTCTATTCATCCCGGAGGAACAAAAATGTATCAAGACTTGAAGCAATATTTTGATGGTATGGAATGAAACGTGAATTCGCCAAGTTCGTATCCAAGTGCTTGGTTTGTTAACAAGTTAAAATAGAATATCAAAGAATGTCAGGACTTCTTCAACCTTTGCTCATACCCAAGTGGAAATGGGAAAGAGTTCTATGGATTTTGTTACCGCATTGTCACGCAGTCCTAAGGGTAGTAATGTAATTTTGATAATTGCGGACCGCCTAACTAAAGTAGTGCATTTTATGTCATTTCGTGTAGAACAGTCTACCGAAATTTTGACAGAGAAGTATATGCGTGAAGTAGTAAAATTAAATGGTGTGCCAATTAGTATTGTATCAGATCGAGATGCCCATTTCACATATTAGTTTTTGAAGAAACTTCAAGATAGGTTGGGATCAAAACTAGAGTTTAGCACAATATATCACCCAGAAACAGATGGCCAGTCAGCAAGGACCATCCAGATATTGGAGGATATATTGAGGGCTTGTATACTTGACTTCGGAGGATCTGGGAGGATTACCTATATTTGGTGGAATTCGCCTATAATAATAGTTACCAAGTAAGTATCAAGATGGCACCATTCGAAGCTCTATATGGGAGAAAATGCAGATCACCATTGATATTGGAGAAAAAAAGCTACTTGGGTTAGAGATGATTACCCAAACAATAGACAAGATTAACTTAATACGGTAATACTTGAAAGCAGTTCAAGATCGATAGAAGAAATGGACAGACAACCGACGACAGTTTTTTAAATTTCAAGTAGGAGGCTCAGTTTTATTGAAGGTTTTGCCCACGTGTGGAGTCGTTCTTTTTGACAACTGTGGGAAGTTAAGTTCGAGATTTATCGGACCATTCAAAATTTTGGAGCGAATAGGCAATGTCTCTTATCACCTAACATTACCACCTATATTGGAACAAGTACATAATATTTTTCGTATCTCACAATTAAAAAGATATGTACCTGATGAGTGGCACACCATAGACTATTCAGATTTGGAGATTGGGCCAGACCTCTCCTATTCAGAAGAACTGGCACCATAGTTGACTGCATAGAGAAGAGTTTAAAGAACAAAGTAATTCCACTTGTGTTAGTTTCATGGAATTGACATTCGAGCTGGGAGACGATTTGGGAGTGAGAGGAAAATATTTATGAGCAATTTTCGTACTTATTTGAGTAAATGTATAATTCTTTTACATCACTTGAGTTCAAGGAAATTTCGTGAACGAAATTTTTATTTAAGGGGGTAGAATGTAACAACCACTTTTATTATGGTTAAATTTTTAACTTTCTGTTAAAAATAATATTTGGTTTAAAAAAAGGATTATGATTCATATCTAATAGGATGAGAATTAAAAGAAAAAGAGGTTTAATCTAAACCAACTCTTAGATTCATTTTTATCTACAAATTAGTTATTTAGGTTCCCAACTAACAAGACTCTATCCTTAATTATCTGATCTCCTATAATTAAATAAAAAAAATAAAATCCTCTCCATTCTTTTGAAACGCAGAGAAACAGAGAACATACGTGAGAAAGGGAGAAAGAAAGGAAGAAGAAAAGAAAAGAGAGGAAAGAAGAAATTCAGGCAAATATGAGTTCTTTTGACTCACCCTAACATGCTATTATTTAGATTTATTTTTATAGTTACTATTTTATTTAATTAAAGTTATAAATTTTGAACAGACATTTCTTAGTACCAATGCCTTATGCTCAATTCATTATAGTGTGTAGCAACTTTAAAATTTATTTTTATTGACAAGAATTAAAGAATAAGATTTAGAGAATTGGAAAGTGGGGAGTTTAAAGTGGTCCTCACTTTCTATGTCCGACAAACGAGAGAATGAGATATTAGCATTTACCTTTTTCTCCCACATATTATGGTCATTACATATTTTTCCTTTCTGATTTCGAAGTTTTAATATACGCAAGATTTGAGCTTTCTTGGTTCTGGATACAAGTTTGTGGATGATGTCTTGTTAGACTTGTTTCTGTTGAATTCTATTTTGTTATGGTTCTTAGTTTACTTCTGTTTTCTTCTGCAATAATAAATGCCGGAAGTTGACGTTCTTTAACCTTGAACACATTTCCCCAGTGGGTTACTGCTTTCTGATTTGTTCCCCTCCACCCTCTCCCCCAAGTACAAACACAACGTTTTTTTTGTATTCTGCATTATTTAATGGTGTATGGATAAGCAAACACACAGTATGGAATTGCTGGATTAGAAGTATCTTGTGAACTTATCTATCTTGCTCTATAATACAAATTAAACACAATTTATCATGTAGAGTAAGTTACCTGTTAGTTTGAACAGTGAACCATGAGAAACAACCACAACCCCCGAGATATTAGGAATTCTCTAACGAAGTTCGGGAGTATGGGTCATAGTTGGCCTTGACTACAGAAATGATGCTGTATATGACAACGGATCATACATAGGCTCAGATTATGGAAATTTCAATTCATGACATTAGGGACAATCTGAAATAAAATATGTGCTTTCAAAACCTGTCAAAAACAAGGCGTCACATCAATTTGTGCAATCCAAGCCTCAAGGCCGCATAAATGGTGCAATCCTAACCTATATGCATGCCAGGGTTTCATCACATTCAAATTGTTATCATATATGATTAGTAATGCATTGTTAATCGTTGTACAACATATCGTTCTTTTAAATGTTACCGTTACCGCTATTGAATACTGAAATTTAATAAGGACTACCAATCCATTGAACTAAACTTGAACAACCAATACTGAATTGATATACATGGGGTTTTGAAAAAAATTTAGGGTTATATGAATTTGATAGCTGGACGTAATTTTGCCACTGTTATCCATTTATGAGACGGTCGGAATATGCTCCGATCACTATTTCCACTGTTTTCCATTTTGGGAGGATCGGGATAAGCTCCGATCACTATTGCCACTGTTTCCTATTCTAGAAGGATCGAGATAGGTTCCGATTAATATTACTGTTTCGTTTTCCGGGGTTAGACGGGAATGCATTCAGACCAGCCAAATTCATATTTTCCTAAATTTTCAAATAGCATAATTAAAAGACGTCAACTGAAAAAGAGAGAAAACAACTAATGATAACCATGCAAAACATTCCACTTTTTATTTGCATGTGAGTTCATGATATTGAGACATTATTGTTATTTTTGTATTTTACTATTTATTACTGAATCACTTTACTGACGATTTTGGTTATGTATGACTATATGGAGATATTTATTAAGAGGTAGATCTTCCGAAAACAGAGCAGGATATGACATATTTTAAGGAACTTGTAAATCTGCAGGAGTGATGAACTCTTTTTAGTTAACTATTTTCATTTTAGGAAAATGTAACAAGTGCATACGACACTTTAGATAGTTTTATTTGAGATATTTTCTTTGTTGAGATATAATTTTATCGTAGTGACATTTTGATGGATTTATTTAAAGAAAACTTATTATTACTTTGGTTGGAAAAAAATTATTATTTATTGATATTTGGTATTCATATTTCTATTTGGATCTGACTGTAATGTTATTGAGAATTGTCGAGATATTATTCGACGCCGAACGTTTCAGCTTTTCACACTAGAGAAAGTGGGGCATTACAGAAACAATAAGAAGAAACTCAATTTTTCTAAAACCAATAACTATTTTTTCAAAGACCATTCATTATTAATATATTAAATAGTAACACCAAAAAAGACCTTTCCAACAATCAAAATTAACATAAATTCTATAAGATAAGAAGAAAGTATAGCAATTAAAGTTTATTTCTGTTATTCATAAATCTTACAAATATCATATTTGCATGTACTCCAAGAAACTTTTTTAAACTTAGGATTATATATTCTCTTTATGTATTTTTCGAAAATGGGATTTCTGATTATATTAAAAGGCTATTCATCTTGAACGATATATGGAGATAGATTTTTTCTTCTAATAGCAGGATTATATCTTTATCTTTTATATTGCCACTATCAGAAGCGATTGATTAGGAAGGTGTGGTTTTTCGTGATGTCTCTTTAGAAGATCAGTCCCATCATCTTTAGGAAATAAATAAACTTTTAATAATACATGCATCTATCCTTTCTAACACCTTATTTATCATTTTTTTCAAAATGATTCTAAATATCAGATTTAAAAGTCCTATATGAAGTTAGTAAAATGTGAGATGAAAAAGGAATAGCAGTGGATTTATTGGGAACATTATATGATGCAATGTAATTAGTAAATTATGAAGTGTTGTTAATTTGAACTAGTAGCAGTGGAGTTCACATCCATTTTAAATTTAAAACTAAAAAAATTAATTATCAAAATTTAAAAAAATAAATGTGTACTTCAACTTTGAAGCCGAAAAAGGTTCTTCTACCTTAAAAATTGAGAAACGGATAGAATTTTGAGATGCCAAGAGTAGAAAGTTTTATAGATGATTTATTAAGAGTCTTGATTTTGATTTGCTGGAGAATCTTAATATTGATTTAATCAGAAAATATGCGATGTAAAGAGGAGTGAGAGAAAATTTGTGAAGAGAAGAGACAAACTATTGCGTTATTTATAGACATGGGGAGAAGAGAAATGCAATTTTTTTTTTAAATTTTTTTTTGGGTCAAAATGCTCCCTCCACCAGTGGGAGGGAGAAAGACCAGATGGAGATGTTTTGCCCAAAAATTTGCAGAAAAAAGTATTTACAACGATTAGTTTAACTGTTTGGATGGTTTTTGTAAAAAAAATAAAAAATAAAGGCAAACCACTAAATAACAACTATTATGGCCGTTGGTTTAGTGAGATGGGCCATGCCCAGGCCGACAAGCCCAAGCACAGCCCATGGGTGTGCTGCTCTCCGGCCGGACAGGCCCGCTTTATGGAGGTGGGGAGTTTCTAAAGGAGCACATCACTTTTCTTAGTGAGCATACTAAATAGTTTATTTTTCATCCGGACTTTGAATGGTAAACATGCTCACAAATGGTGTGCTCCTTTGGAAACTCCCTGGATGTGTGTAGCACGTGTCGTGATGCGCAGGCCATTGGGCCTTACTGGATCCCATTCACTTTTGAAATTTCATCTGCAATTTCTACAGCTTCCATGCGGATGAGAAGGAAAGAAAGAAGGAAAGCCTAATCCAAAATGCATGATACAAGTTACAACAAATCGACACTTACCAGCTTTCATAGATCCCTATCCTCTTTCTGGGAAACTTCTAAAGGGGCACATTTTTTTTCCTAGTTAGCCCACTTAATAACTTTCAATATATATCAAGTTTGCCCTTAAAAAAAATCTTCCATTTTACCCTTCTTCCTACTCACGCGTCTGGATAGTTTCCTGCGCGCCACTCTTGTCCGGACTGGCAGTCCGGATAGGGTGTCCCTATCCGGACTACTAGTCCGGAGAGGTAGAACCTGTCCGGACTGGCAGTCCGGACACCTGATACCCACTTAATATACGAAATAAACTGATATATCATTAGTAAGCATACATTAACATCACTTTATGAACAAAAAACGAGCAAAGACACACATGAACACAAAAAAAAATAATGAAGAAAGAAAACAGAGAAGATAAGCTCCTTGACAACACTGATATAGTCACTTCAACACTGATACACTGACACATACACTGAAATAATGATATAGTGAAGAATATGTTTAAGCTCCCATACATACAAATAACGAAAATATAGTGGAGAAAACACTTCCACCAAAATAAGAATTTCCACCAAAATAACATAACAGTCACCAAAATAGCATAATAACATAACAATCACCACAAATAAACCAAATAAGCAAATATTAGGATTCATTACAAACAAAGAGCAAATATTTATCAAAATAGCAAAATGTTTGAAACAAAACATTGTCACTTGCCACTTCAAGTTTCTTACAACATTTATATCAATGCACCTAGAATATAACCTAATCACTGTCTCCGTGTCTTCCTCGAAATTGACGTTTGCTTCTGGTTCGAGTCATTACCACTGTATCGGGTACATCAGGAGTGGCTTGTTCTTCTGCTTGTTACTCTGCTTGTTCTTCTGGTGATTCTTTTGGCTGAGTGCAACTAGTTATCATGATTTTAATCTTCGCAAGTGCATTAAATAACATCCCATGCAGTTCTTGAATGCCTTCTCCTCTTGCGCAAGTAATGGATCTATTATAGCCACTACACGTGTATATCTTTGTAGAATTAATTCAGGAAAAATAAAAGCATCAGTTAAACTTGGTACTATATGGGACATAAAATAAAAAACATATATGGAGATTACCTCATCAATGACATCCGGACAGGTTGACTGACTTTTTTCCTTTACATGGGGTTCATTTGGTGCTGTTCCAAGAAATCACTGTGAAACTTTAGATAGTCACGGAATATAATCTGACGTGCAATCGGATGGGTAGTCAACAATGGCTCCACGGTGCTCTTGATGCAATACGTGATCTAACCAATTAATCCGCATCTCCTCAATGTGAGTGTATTTTACCATGTAGCTATTGGCTGTTACACCTTGCGATTCACGTAACGGTAAGAATGGTGGAGGCGGAACGTACTGTTTGCGGGAAATTGCCTTATTACACGCACTGGATGGTAAGGCTCAATCACGCTGCACATCTTCAACGTACCCATATAAAAGGTTATTTCTCTGAAAGGATAAATTTCTCTATAATTCCTATATGGATCCCAAACTACCTGTAAGTTTGTTAAGCACAAAGAACTACATTAGTAATCAACATGTAACTTGCAAACTAAATAAGTACATAAATAGTACAACATGTTACCTGGTTACCGGTGAGTTTATCTAGACTGGACCGAATAGACTTTACATGTGATTGAGAGACATTGTGATCCCGTCTGCTCAACCAACGACAAGCAAGTGGTTCACCATCTGTAAAGGATCGGTTCGACACTGGCATAAAGGTAGGGAAATGAGAGAAAATCCAAGCCTGTAGTAATGTGAGATACCCGGCAATCTGAGCAACGTTAGCTCGAGAAGCAAGCCCAAGCTGCCTATATAACCATGTAAGAGCCCCAGCACCCCATGAGAACGTATGAACATTTTCGAGGTCATGAAGCAATGGTAAGTAATCAATGACACTCTCGTACAGCTCTTGTCAGCAAAAAGCGTGCAACCAAGAAGATAAAGTAAATATACCCTTGTAGCACACCGAATCCTTTGTTCGGTGTCGGTGTCGGTGCCAACAACCCAGCAAAAATCCTCTTAACCAATCTAGTCGAACCGATACACCGCCTTTCGTATTAAACTTATTCCACGCTTCAGAATAACTGACGCCCAAGGAATGAGTAATTGTGTCAGCAGCTTCACATGAAGCTGTTGATTCTTATTGGCACACGGATTTTCCTACTACAGGCAAGTCAGGCAAGTAGGAAATATCATCCAACGTAATCGTCATCTCACCAAACGACATATGAAATGTGTTTGTTTCGGGATGCCATCTTTCAACAAATGCGCTGAGCTCAACAGCGCTAATGTATTGGTAGGAGAATTTGACCAATGGATATAATGAAGACCCACGTACTAATTCCATGAATCGGGTGTTTGGCTGCAGTATCGTCAATGACCATGCACTTACTTTTCTCCAGTGACTAATACATCGCAGTGGATCTCGTTTCTGTATATATAATATAGTCATAATATATGTACACACACAATAATTGGTTTATGGTTTTTTACGGAAAATAATTACCTTATCTTTTAAGACGAAGAAAGCAACGTGCGTCTTGAAACTCTTCAATACTGATAAATCAACTGGATCTCGATAATTTGACCCTTGAAAATCATCTTGAGAGCCTCCTACATTATTATTCCCCTCCTCTAGTCTTGCACTATCATATCTTATCAAATTAGGAGTTTTTACATTTAATTCAGGATCTACAGCAACTTCGATTTCTCTCTCGTATCAGGCGACGGATTTGTGGTCGAGATGCTTCTTTTTTCCTCCTCAACGAGGCAGTTGGTCGTATGCGAGAAGATTCTGCGGGATCTATCTATGGAATACAACGATATTTCATTTATAGATATTATTTATCAGAATAGTAACTTCTCTATATGTAAGTAAGTAGTTACAAAGTAAAATTTGCTACAAATATCATATTTTCTCTATTTTTTTTGCTGCAAGATAGTGTAATATTAAAGTTTAAAAACACTGAAACCGTCTTTTGCTACTTAATCAACTATTAGAATAACACCATCAAACTTCAAAATTTACTAATAAAATTTAAAATTAACGTCCATGATTAGAAAAATAAATAAATTTCGTATATTTTATAACTAGGATTACAATATTAATTTTTCTTAATAATTATAATCTAAATATTAAAAAAACATTAACAAAAAAAATGCTACAACCAAATTTGCTGCCTCATCCCATCTTCCTCCTCTCCAATCCAACAAAATCACCAAACCCGAATATTGAAAAGTTGTTTGATCCAAAAATAAAAAAAATCTAAATTTAAAAAAATATTACTAGATTAGGAAATCTCACCTAGCAATGGCGGGAAGGTGGCGGTGGCGGTGGGAGAACGGCGACAGCAACGACCAGAGATCGTCGGCGGCGGCGACGGCTCTAGAAACGAAAGAGAGAGGGAGATTTGGAAGAAAAAGGAGGTAGAGAAAGAGAATATTAGGGGAAGTGGGAGGGAAAAGAAGAAGTTAGGGTTAGGGTTTTTTTTTTTTTGGGTTTAGGCGGTTAGAGAGGAAAATGGTAGAGAAGAGGGAGAAGAGGATGATAAATAGAAGTAAAGGGTATTTTCGAAATTTTTAGTGTGCTTACTAGAAAAATTCTCCCTTCAGTAAATTTTATGTGGGCGCACTAAGAAATCTGGACTCACTAGGAAAAATGGTGTTTGGAAGCTCCCCTCTTTCTGCGCTATAGTTTTCTTGTAAAGAAAAGCAAAACCAATTCAAACATCAAATAGCATTACGAATCCAGACCCCAGAATTCAAATCCCCATTTAGTTAATCTTAAAACGAGGTGCAATCTCTGCCGTAGGAGATCTAGGGCTAGCTAGATGAGACTTATAATGGTACATCTTGCTCAAGATTCGATCTTGCGATCGAAATGGGGTTTGAATTTTTAGATTGAGTTGATGGAGCGTGGCAACTGAGAGCGGAGATGAGTGAGGGCCAGCGATTTCAGCTGGGGACCGTCGGAGCGCTGAGCCTGTCGGTAGTTTCGTTGGTCTCGATCGTGTCTGCAACAAGACGCTCATCAGCACCCTCGGTTTCACATTTGGTGAGTGGCTCTTGGTTATTCTCGAATTTATATTTGTAATTCAATTGCATTTGTTGTTGAATTTGAAATTTTGTTGGTAAGATATGTTTCCATACTTGCCGTTTTCTGTAAAATAGGTTGTAGGTAGATGTTGCGGCAATCTGTTAGCATTGGCTGTGAATTGGTTGATGTTAAGTTTCTTGTGATTTATGGCATTAGTTTTAGCATGTAGCTGTATGGAAAGAGTCTGTGAGTAAATGCACTAAAGCTTGTTGATTTTGATTGTAATCTTAAAGAAATTCTGCTGTTTTTGGCTGCACATTATCTGCTTTATTCGAAATTGGTTACTATGTCAAGAAAATGAAGAATGCCAGTTTGCAAGTTATTTGCTTACCATGTTATATGTCAATGGGGAGTTAGGTTTATACGGAGTTAATTCAATTTGTTTAGAGTACTTTGCCGAGCTGTGGCAGGTATTCGGGGACATCCTAAGTTGTTAAGTTTTGTAAGGTAACAAGTCTGAAGTCACATAAATAGAATAGAAAATGTGAGGTTATTGATACACTTATTAAAATCAGCATCTCTGTGATCTTGGCTTGGATCCTTCATACTATATGAATGACAGTTCTTCTAAACTTAAACAAGTATTTGATCTTATAGGTTTAGGAAATAGAAGTTTTCTTAGCATCAAACGTCAATAAACTATTCTTGTTTGGACTCATTCCTGATTTGAACTTCTATGTTAACTTTCAGCTAACCATTCATTGTATCGTCATTGTCGTCCAATCGTCGTCCAATCGTAATGTTTGGAACTGATTTGAACATTCTTGGCTTTGAAGTATGAGTTCTAGTTCTAAAGGGCTCCACGAAGAAATGTTGGATTTGGCTCATATGGTGGACTTTTCAAGAGGGAAATTTGGCGAACATTGCGGAGTGGACACGGAACCCCGGCTCCTTTAGTTTGTGCTGCACGTGGAGGGAAGTTTGGTGAGCGCTACAATATGATATGGTTTCAAAAGAGTTATTTATGTAATTACACATAGGATGCCATGTATTGAAACATTTGTAGCCCTAATTGGTGAATATATTGGAAAAGAAGTTCCGTTTGCAGAACCATATAAATTTTCCTGTGTTCTTCTTCTATCTCATTTTTTCTTTTGATTACAGTTTAATTCCTCTATTAGATTGTTATATTGATTGATTGATTCTTAGGTGCCATTATTTACCACAAAGAGAAAAACCTAATAGAAAATTACGGACTAGTTTGCTATCATTAAGCTTTCTCATATTTTGGTAAGGTAGATACTATTTTTTTTTTGTTCCTGATACAAATAAGATCCTCAAAAAACAAAAGAATTTGCAATTTTTTTTTATCGAAATCAATGGTCATCCTTGGCTATAGCTTGGCCTCAAGTTTGTTTTAGACTTTCTTTGAAGTGGGGAAGCCATCTTAATTCAACATTGTGAACTAAACCTTTTCTTGGATAAACTACAACAATAACAACAACAACTAAGCCTTTTATCCCAAGTACTTGGGATAGGCTACATGAACTACAAGAGAATCACGTTGGATCGGTCGCATAGGTGATCCTTCTCCATTCATTCATATCGAGCAATATGCATTCATTTAAGCTTGTAATATCAATATCTTTTTATATTATATCCATCTATATTTTCTTCGGTCGTTCCTTTACCCTTTTAATTTGTCTGATATGGATAAGCTCCATCCATTGAAATAGTACATCTGTAAGTCTATGTTTTACATGGCTAAACCATTATAAGCGATTTTTTCACATTTTCTCTTCAATGGGAGCTATGCTTATCTTAACACGAATATCCTCATTTCTCACTTTATTTTTCTTAATGTTATCGCACATACAACGAAGTATATATATCTCTGCAATACTTATTTTTTGTGAATGACGTCTCTTTATAGCTTAATATTCTGTGCCGTGTAGCAAAACTGGTTTAATACTAATCCTATAAAAATTTTCCTTTAGTTTTAACAAAATGCTACGTTCGCATAAAACTCCTATTGCGCTCCTCCATTACAATATCACTATTGTTCTTTTTATTGTTTTGAATAATAAAAGCCAATTATCCGTAATGCCTCGTTTCCTAGAGAGATACGGTAACGGAGTGCAATACACGTGTGCATGCACAATATGGCATATGCGAGGCCAAAATATAATAAAATAGATGGATTATGAATTCTAAATCAAGATATATATGTCCATAACAAGTTTAATAGTTACAAGCCAAAAGTATAGATATATGGTTCGCTATCCAAAAACAGTCATAGATGGATAACAACCAACAAAAAAATTAGCACAAGGCAGTATCTAATAACAAAATATATATATGTTCGGAAGTACGAAAGAAGTAGAATCCTAGAATCACTGTTGTTTCGTCTGGTTTAGAAAATATGGATCATCCACTGGTGGCTCTATCTCATACTCTTCTTCACCTGACATATGGGGTAGCTCAGGCTAAGACCTGACAAGTAATAAAATTGAGGCCGTACTCAAAACAATAAATATGAAAAGGTTCTATATGATGTATAACATATAACAGATATGTGACACTCCAAATTATACTGGTGGATCCGAGTGTGTGTCCCAATAATGGGTAGGGTGTCACTGATAAGCACTCTCAATACTGGAGTGCACAAGACCATTTTTTTAAGCAATCATGGGCAAGAGATATAGAAGTGCATAAATATGAGATATATATCACAGGTCTGAATATATTTGCCACAATATCACATATATGAATATAGCAATATCCAAAAACAGATATATGAAAATGATAATTAATATGTATATCAAAAATTGCTCATTAGAGTCAAGTATATTATCATAACAGAGCAATATAAATACTGAATATATACAAGAGTGGTTGGATACAACATAAAAACTAGAAAGTAGGATACCTATGCATATATAAGCCAAAATGATAAATACACAAAAGAAATGAAGGTCGTATAAGAAGCTGACTACTAACACTCGACCTACTCCTGGAAATGTGGATTCTCAAAGGGTTGGCCCTCCTCCTCTGCTATCACTGTCTCGACTGGTAGATCTGAGATGTGATAATCGTAGGGGTTAGAACCCAAATAAGAATACAAATCCAAGTTTATGCCATGCTATAGGAAACATATCAGTGTGGCATGCTACACTAGTAGAAATTAGGATACCTACGCACATATAAGCCAAAATGATAAATATACAAAAAAAAATGAAGGTCCTACAAGAAGCTGACTACTAATGCTCGGCCTACTCCTGGAAATGTGGATTTCCGAGGGGTTGGCCCTCCTCTGCTATCACTGTCTCAACTGGTAGATCCGAGATGTGATAATCGTAGGGGTTAGAATCCAAATAAGAATACAAATCCAAGCTTATGCCATGCTATAGGAAACATATCAGTGTGACATGCTACACTAGTAGAAAATTTAGTATCCTTGAGTAATTATTTTCGACTAAAAAATTGTAGTCAAGAATATTGTATAATCTTGAGAGAAATATTAGTCATTAATGCTCTCTCAAAAGCATAACATTCTTGAGAGATTTTGAACAATCCTAAGAGAACTACAATTATTATTGACCAGAATATTTGGATGGTCGAGATTGTTTTGAGTCAATATAGAGAATATTCTTGGCAGAATTATATTTAATTTTGATTTAATTAGTTGGATGATTGTGATTAAATTTATTTAAAGTTAATATGTTAGAATTTTTTTTTTATAAATCGGAAAATCTTTTATCTACTAACCTTTTTCTGTTATGGCCCTAGTTTCTAAATGATCCTGTCGTGATACTTTTTATCTTAATCTCAACACTAAAATTATTGTTATTATGCCAACATCTCAATCTCAACACCAATTTTTTCACCTACATGAAGACTCTTTATAGAATAAGCCTCTTCCATCTAATGTTGAGGAATATGTTGTCTCTAATCCAATATACAGATCTCAGGTACTTTTGTCGATCATTTCTATCCCTAATTGAAATCAATCTGGAATCGATTGAGGTTTTGATTTTGTTTCGATTAATGAATCAATTTAGGGTTTCTGATCGAATTTTTTTTTTTTTTATGTTTTCTCTATCTATTAAAAACAATTACGGTTTGAGAAAATTATCTATTGCTTGGGCACTTGTTGATGGACACTTGGGTGCTAATGGGCAAGGGAATCATTTATTTACTATGCGAGAATTGTCGAATATGTTGAAGGAAGACTGGAGTTGATTCAGATTCATCAAAAATCCTAATGGGAAAAAAAAATGCCAACCTTATTTTCTGGTACATATCAAAATGATAAATAAATAAAAGAGATGAAGATCCTGCAAGAAGCTCTGGCGCGCGGGAAAATGTGGATTCTCGATGGGTGATTCCTCCTCGGGTACTGCTGTCTCAGCTAGTAGACTTGGGGTGTGATAATCTCAGGGGTCAAAATCTAAACAAAAATACAAACCCAAGCTCGCGCCATGCTATAGGAAGTATAGTGGTGTGGCATGCTATTAGAAATAAGATAAAAAATGTATACATGTGAACATGAAATATATGATATGTATAATATAACATGAATCATGCAATACATGGTACATGTAGTATAATGTGATCAAGTAATAGAATATACCAAATACAACAAGAATTATATGGTACATAGTATACATAAGAAAACATAATCGAGTAAGTATAACACTTTGTCAAGTAATGTCGGATTCTAGAGGTCGCCCCAAATGGATTCTAAAGGTGGTTTACATAGATTCAAGAGGCGACCGCCACTTTTTGTGTGGCGCTTTATCCCGTGTAACACTAAGTCCCATTGCAACACTTAGTTCCGTATACTTCTGGCTGGTATCTGGCTATGAGGAGATGTTGGATTTTAGAGGTGACCCATAAACTCTAGAGGTGTCTCTCACGGATTTAAGAGGTAACCCTCACATTTTGTGTGTCACTTTGTTTCGTGTAGCATTTAGTTCCATGTACTACTTAGTTCCAGACAATCTTGATGTCGGATTTTAGAGGTGACCTCATGGATTCTAGATGTAACTCTTACGGATTCAAAAGGTGCCCCTACGCTTTGTGTGGCACTTTGTTTCGAGTAGTATGTAGTTCCATGTGGCACTTAGTCCCGCATAATTCCGATGTCGGATTCTAGAGGTGATCCCATGGATTCTAGAGGTAGCTCACATAGATTAAAGAGATGACCCCCATTTTTTGTGTGGCACTATGTTCCGAGAGGTAGCTCATATAGATTCAAGAGGTAATCCCAATTTTTTGTATGGCACTTTGTTTCGAATAATACTTAGTTCTATGTGACACTTAGTTTCACACTAAACATGTATCAATAGCTACGTGAGAATGAAATGACATGCACGGTGATACTGACAAGCATAACAGTTATGAAATATCATTTCCAAATAAGAATAAAATGTACAAGTAATATCATACTTAATTAAACATATGTGCATATATATCATATATTGTATCAAGTGGTATATGCATAAATATGGAATGTGTGCCAATATATGAACTATAACAAGTCTAAAATTGATATTTATAGGTAATAAAAAGAGTGATTGAATACATGCACGTATGTCAATCAATAATCAAGCAGTACATATACGGATATGATATATGTCCTTATATTGCTGCAACTTAGTGGACATGTGAGACCTCCGGTCTTATTTGACTAGCACAAAATAAAATTAGAGATTTAGATTTTGTACAGTTGTAGAAAATTTAATTACCTTTCTAATGAATTTTAAATAAGTTTAATTAGAGTTCTAGACTAAAAATTATAGTTGTATAACTATGGATATTCTACTACTGCTGTAAACTGGTATAGCTGAAATTTTCAAATTATTTTTGACCAAGATAGCATTAAATTTAGAGCATAATATCTTAATCAATTCTAAGTAATTCAATTAGCTATCCAATAAAAATTGAATGAGCTCAATTGTAGTTCTATAGCAAAAGTTGCGGCCATTTTACTATGGGCATGGTATTGTTGAACTTTAGACCTGGTACAACAGTATTGGATGAACTTTCATGTTATTTTTAGCTAGGAAAATAGCTAAATTAGGATCTACTGTAGTTTGAAGAATTATAGTTTAGTGAATCATCTTTCTAATGGTGGGAATAAGGACAATTGAAGTTAAAAATGCAAATATTATGGTAGTTCTAAGATAGATTGCTGTGTATATTTGCATAGCGACAGTTTATGCACACCTAACATGCATAGTATGACTCATGCAATGAAACTCAATATAGATACAAGTTAGAGCATGTATAATTTGAAAATTGAGTTAATATTACATATGATATCATACTTAAGGAGATTTAATTAAAAAAACACAAGTTTAAAGGATTTGAAATGTATTCTTGCCTCTTTTTGAACCCGAATCGGACTTAAATTGATATTGATGTGATTTTCCTCAAAAGTGGAGATTTTTTCAAGAAATTTTTCAAAAATCATACTAAGGAATAAGGGCATGTGCAGGAGAATATTTTTCCATGTTGGTGGAAAAGTTTTGAGTTGATTTGAAGATGTTAAACTCAAGAATAAGGTTCAAAGAGCACTAGAGTGGATTTTCAGCCCACTTTTAGGCTAAATATTTTACGATTTATTTGAGAAAAATCGAGAGTGAATTAGGATTGGAGTCTGAAAAAAAATAGAGAGGAACACGAAAATAAGAAGCTTGATTTTTTCATATTTTTTTGAATTTATTTCGTGGGTCAAACAATAACTGGAAGGCGAATATCCTGCTATGTTAAAGCCCTTTAACTTTATCTTAATTACAAATTGGCCATTATGTCAATTCCTATTCAAATTTGGTCAAGGATGGCTGCTGGGCTTCTGGAGATAAATTAGAAGTTGGTAGGAGGTAAAATTGGAATTCTTAATTTAATTTGATTATTTTAATTGGCTATTTGTCTGAAATCCAGCCAATCCAGAATAATTCAAGAAAATATAAAAAATCCAAAATAGTAAGATATGAGGTCATCGCTCTATGAAATTTGAAATTGAAGACTAAATTAAAACAAATAACTCAATTTACTCAGTATCACCTATATTAGTATTTGGATTTCCGAACTGATACGAATGATGCGAAATAAACCGATACAAGTGCTTAAAAATTATGGTTATTACAACATGGTAATATAATATAATATGATCAAAAAACAAGATATACTAAATATAGCAAGAACCATATGGTACATGGTATGCGTAATATAACATGAATTAAGAGTTTATGATATATATAATATAACATGATTATGCGTATGGGCTGTTAATTACAAGGTATGCATAAGAAAATAGGAATCATGATGCAAATGGTATATGTAATATAATGTAATCAAGCAAATTGATGCAAATTCTATTATATTAGTTTGGAACTAAATGATCATGTTTTTACATATTTTGGAGTGTACCGTACATATCCGATACTATGACCTCAAGACCGATCACATATGAATCGAATTCCACACCACTAGATGCATTGGATATCCTATGAATACCCATGATCAAGGCCCAAATATCGGTCTCCAAACGAGCTGGTAGTGCCGCTAGGCACAACTAGAAAACTGATATTGCCAGTATAGAAATTGACAGATGCATTCCAAGCAAGACAAGATACTCCCACAAATACGTGATTCATTCCATCATTTATTTCCCCCGTACCCATAATATACTAAATGCTAAGTATCAATATATCAAGGTATCATATATATTAAGGGTATATGTATCAAGAGTTAGGTGAAGATGAAACAATATGCATATCAAGACTAATAAATAAAAGAGTGATACTACCAAGTATAAGAGTTATAGAACATGTTTAAGTGTGTGTATCATTTCCAAACAAGAATAACATGTATAAATATGTGTGCATGTATATTATGTCATTAGTCAAATGATATATGCACAAATATGTCATGTATGCCTAAACATGAGCTATGATACGTCTATACTTACCACGTATAGGTGATAACAAGGATGATTTAAAATAGTGTTAATTACACTTAGACCCCCTGTAGTATGGAACAAGTAACAGTTAGACCCCCTGAAATTTAAAACTCTCACTTAGACCCCCTGGACCAGGGGGTCTGAATGTAATTAAAACATGGTGATTTAGATACTTCAGGGGGTCTAAGTGAGAGTTTTAAACTTCAGGGGGTCTAAGTGTTACATATCCCATACTACAGGGGGTCTGAGTATAATTAACCCTTTAAAATATGTGCATGTGTACCATATCATAAGCCAGGAGGCATATGCATGGGCATAATATGCATGCCTACATTGTTATGATTTAATGGACAGTCATATTTTCATATCTTGTTTGACTAAGGTAATCAAGGAATTTGAGGTTAAGATTTTGTACATTTGTATAAAACTCAATCATCTTTCCAATGAATCTTAAATAAACTTAATTAGAGTTTTAAAACAAAAATTATGGTTACTTTACTATAAACCTACTGCTATTGCTATGTCTTAGAGATAGTTGAGACTTTCAGATTATTTCTGGCCAAGATAGATTCTAGATAATTCAATTATATTCCTAATGAAACTTGAATGAATTCAACTGGAGATCTAGAGCAAAAATTATGACCATTTTACCATGGACTTGATATTGCAAAACTGTTGACTTGATGCAACAACCAATATTTAAAATAACTATAAAACGTAATGGTTTTTTGTTGGGTTATGTAGCAAAAATGTAACACATAACACAGGTTACCAAATTTTCTATTTGTTTAATTAAAATAAGTATAAAACTGTGTTTAATAATTTTCATAAATAAGTAATTAAATCTAAAAAATCATAAAAATAACTGTAAAATCTTTTTAAAAGCATAGAAAAATTTTAAAATTTGTAGCAAATTTCACAATAATTTTTCAAACTATGTTTACAATTCATATGTCACAATATACAAATTAATTGAATGAATATAAGTTATGCAAAACAAAGTAGTATTTTTTCTTATAAAATGAAACATAAACCCGTGCTATTACCTAATCTACAATAGTAAGATCATCATCCTCCAAAATGTAGTTCGCATCCTCCGGATCGATATCATCTCCCCATCTCATCAAAATTATCATCAATTGATTTTCTTTTGTTCGAAGAAGATGCTACACTAGAGAAATACAAATTAGGATGTTATTATAGTAGACTATTTTAAGAATATTAAATTATAAAATTTTGATAACTTATGTCCCATTTCAAGGTCAGGACCAACCAATAGTGATATAATATAATATATAATAATATTCCGTTTCGAGGCCGGGACTACACCAATAATAATACCTCCTATAACAAGTAATTCAATTCGACTATATAGGTTTTTCAATACCCTTAGTTGATATTTACATAGTTACTTGTCGATATGGAGTATGGTCCTATTTTCCATCAATATCGATACAATCAATTATACAAGTACGTTTCCAATATAATTTCGCATAATCCAATTATTCATACTCTATCTTTAACCCATGTAATAACAATCCTAAATGTGTCTTGTGGTCGTATAAGTAGGTCATGACTCACAAAATCAAATGACACCTTATATGTTAGTCAAATTCTCAAATATGAATAATTATCAATCATATGACACCTTATATGTTAGTTAAATTCTCAAATATGAATAATTATCAATCATATTGAACAAAATAACATATAGCACTAATTAAAATAAATCTCATCTAAATATTAGCCACTAAATAAAAAGAAAGTAACAAAATTAATCAATGTGTAGATCATAAGATGACATGTCATAAAATTTATCTATTTGTAAATTATGGCACATGAAGTATTAAAATCATATTACAAGCATAAACATTCTTAGCTTTACTAAGTAGTAAATTAATTTGAAGCGTCACACTGTTCTAAGAGATATATAACAATATTAAATCAAAATATCAATAAATTTACTACACTTATATAATGTTTCAAAGATATTAAATCAAATTAAAATTTGAGCTTGAAATGAGTTTGACATTACTATTACTAAATAACCTTAAAATTATTTATTTACTAATCATGCTTAAAGTGTATGCATATTTAACTAACTAATCTCTAGAATTAGTTATATGCATGATGCCCTTTCTAATTTACTTTTTTCCTTTTAAAGCATAATAATTTTAGAAGTGTAGGGGTTCTTGCAAGTAATATATTTTGCTTGGGTAATACAAATATAAATAAATATGCCTCTAATTATGTTATGGATTTATACTATTAAATTTCTATTCTTATAAGAACTACAATATATATTGTATATTATGTATTAACAATTTTGTTTTGCAGTTGTTATGTCATGAGTACCGGACCGAGGTAATTTGTAAGCTCTCCCTATTAAATTCTTACTTGTTCTTAATTAATTAAATAGATACATCGATTTATTAAGGACAATGTGCATTTTAAGTTGGGGGATGACTTATAAAGATAACTTAGTTTTGATACTTATGATGATTTCAACAATTTTATTTTAAAATTTCTTTCTTTCTTTCCTTCGTTCTTCAAAATTTTTGAAACAAAAAAAATCTTTTCCTTTTTTCTTCAAAATTTTCAAAACAAAAGAATCTTTCATAATTACTAACTAGGAACTAACTTTTAGTTTAGAAATAATTTAAGAACTAGGAGTTAACAACTAGATATTGGAATAACATTAGTTAAGGAACTAACAATAACTAAAAAGAAAAAATTGGCTTGACAACAGTTCTCACAGAGAGCCGCCGTCAAAACCACTGTCGACAACGGGTCACTGAGAAGCAAAAATTTTTGCTGCCTGAGGGCGGCTGTTGATAACCGTCGACAGGAAGCCCTAATTATAAATAAATTTTTGAGTTTATTTTTCTCCACAACCAAAACCTAACCTTCTTTGTACAGCACCCTATGCCCAAAATCTTTCCTTTCGACAGCCAAAACTGTTCCCGTGCATTTTCTTTCAAATTTTCGTCAATTTTCAAGCAAATAAGTTCTGTTCTTTTTGATTTCTTTTTGATTTGTTCTTGGTAAAAAGCATTTTTTTGTTTCAAAAACCTAGATCTACGATTTATATGGATGAACTTTAGTAAAGCAAAGTTAGATCCTTACTTTCTAGTAGATTTAGGATAACTTAGTAAAGTTATGAGGATTTTGACGAATTTCGTGAAATTATTGAAATTATATGCTAAAATCAAGGATAGAAGAAGTAAAAATCTCAACTTTTTAACATCATATTTCATGGATCGTTTGAATAATTGTCATATATCAAATTTATGCAATAATAGTTAAATTAAAATAGAGTTTGATAATTTCTAAAAGAAGAATTGAAAAAATATGGAATTATGTAAATAAATTTATTTAAGATAAAAGGGGAAAAGGAAGATTAGAAATTAAATAAAAAATATAGAATAATTATATGTGATAAATCCATGCATAATTTTTGAAGAAATAATAATATCTTGTTAAGTTATATTTGAGGTTAATTTTTGCAGAATGAGACCAAGGAAGTAGACAGTTTCTAAGAGGCTAAAAGTGGAATTCTCTGGCCCATCTTCTCCACAGCGGACAAGAGCTACAAAAGCGAACAAGAAAATCTCAGAGATGTATGAAAACTTTAAACTATGGCCTGAACGTGTAGTCAATTACTCGAGGATAAATGAAAATTTGGCCTTCAGAACACAGATGCAAGTTACAGAGTTAGAGGAATACACAAGGTATAGACACATGCTGGCATGTAATGAAATTGTGCTTAATTTCTATGCTAATCTGCAACCGACAAGTGGTGATCAACATGGATATTCCATAGTAAGGGCTAGGAAATTGTTATTCACAAGGTAAGAAATTTTAAGGACAATCTATGTACTTGATTTGTTTGAGGAACACCCATCTTTTGTGGAGATTGTGAATGATATACCAAGCGACTGTCACTGGTTCAAAGAGCTCTGCAAGAACCTCAGAATGTTGCATTCACTAAGAATTTCTTGAAGGGAGGCTATGTTAGAAAGGAGTATGTCTTGGTAAGTCTTTTTATTAAATATAACATCCTACCGTCCTCCATAACAACGAAACTTTATTCAAGGAACATGGTGTTATTATTAAACATGATTCTGGAAAGGCATGCATTCGATATTGCATCCATCATATACTTGTGATAGTTCAATGCATGGGTCAAGCTCATGAGTGTATCCAGCATCCAAAATTGGCAAAGTCTTATTTAGTTCTATCATCTTTAATAATAAAAATTTGCATGAATAATGGAGTCCATCTATCACGAGATGACACATTTGAACCTCCCATGAAACCATTCACAAATATCACCATGTGTGCTCGACACGCCCAGCAGAAGCATCAGGTACAACAAGAGTAACAACATGCTACTGTCCCACCTGCCAATCACATGGAACAAAATCATGGCGAACAAGGGCAAGAATAAGGAGATGAACAGATACAGCGGCCCGATCAGAAGAAGTAACACTTTATACACTAAATAAGTCGATCATAAGGATAACAGATGCATTCACTACGAGATTGCAAGTCATTGAAGAAGGGCAAGCCCGAATCGAGCATTGACAACAATGTCATTATCGGCTTCTCACCAAAGTATTCAAACGAATGGCTGATGAGAATGCTCACATTTCTTCTGATGAAGACGAAACAACGAGCTAGGGACCCAGGGCTCTGCCATTATCAAAGACACAAGTGATAAAAAGATTCATTAGAGGTGTCATTAATATCGATTATAAAAGGGAGTGAGATTTTAGATAACTGACAAAGCCATGTGAATTCTAACCTTAACCTTGTTTATTATTTTATAGTGTATTACTTTCATAGTTATATTTTTTTATACACTGAGGACATTGTTTAAATTAATTGGGGGTGGGACAGATACAATGTACATTATGGTATCATAGCTAACTAACATAGTTTAAAGATATTTTTCAAATTTTTTCCATTTCTTTGAAAAAAATGTAAGATTAGAAATAACTTACATTGTATATTTATGAAAATAATATCTTAATTTTGCTTATATGATAGTAGTTCTTATGTAGTCATAATTAATATTTTAAATCCAACAATAAGATATATGGATACTTAAGATTATAATCAAGTATGCACTCTTAACACTTAAACGATTAAACATGATGAGTTGATAACAAAAGATAACTTAAAAGTAAGACCTATAATATGTGCAATGTTTGAAATAACGATAACGTTAACGTAACATTTTGCCTCTGTTAGGTTATGTCGCATATAGCGTAACGTATAATGTAGGTTATGCAATTTCCTATTTATTTAATAAAAATAAATATAAAACTAAATAAATTTTTTTTTATAAATTAGAAAATAAATTTAACATGTCTAAAAAAAAATATAAAACCATTTTGCAATGCATAATCTATTCTAATTTTATATTAAGTTTTACAATAATTTTTACATTTTTCATCATAAATTATATTAAGTCTGCAATCATATTTCCACTTATCATTTAAATAAGAATTCTAATTTTTTTATTTCAATTTCAGTTATTATTATTGTTGAAATTTATACTTTGCAACATTCAATTTATCTTATTTGTAATTGTTGATTTTAGTTCAATTAAAAATGCAATAGAATCAATAAGTAAGATATTTCATCAACCAGAGAGGAATTACAACAAGCGAAAAGAAAACAATAGCAAATTAACAATTTAGCAATTTCACAAGCAATCATACAAGCCAACAACAAATTAAATAAGAAAATTACAGCAATTCACTAATAATCAAAATAATAATCAACAACAATATAGAAATTACTAAAAAATAATTGTAAATAATGTAATTTAACGTATCGTTATGTAATATAACGTAAAAAATGTACTGCTACTGTGTACTGAGTTATTTTAAATTGTTAGGTCATGCTAGAGTTTCGTTAGGTTACGCAACGCAATATAACGGATTTCATAATGTGTTATTTTCAATATTGAATATGTGTATTAAAAATAATAAGTGAACCTGGTATTTAAGGCAATATACTTCGAATATATATTAAAAAACATATATAGTAAATAAATAAGAGAAAATAAGTGTTAAGTAGTTGGGTCCCTATTCCTCGATAAACATGCATATTCACACGAGTGATACATATGGAGTTTTATTATAATCATGAACTGAGTAACTGAAATATGTGCTTCAGTATGCATGAGTGTTCATATGAAAGGCAAATGTCTATCAAAAAGAATATATATATATATATATATATATATATATATATATATATATATATATATATATATATATATATATATATATATATATATATATATATATATATATATATATATATATATATATATATATATATATATATGGAAATGAGCTGACAGCTCACGCAAGTTACCTGAGCTGCAGTTCATTTTTATTATTTCCAATAATCTTTTTAAGAAAAATTCTTTTGGATTATGATCTCGACCCCCTAGGGTTCACTCATACCCAATTTCTTGGGTTTTAGTTTTGATTTGGTCCTCCATCAAATTAACACAAAATTAACGGTTTTCAATGAATAAAATATTTTGTATGCACTTGATGAAAGAGTAAATAAACTCCAAAATTTATAAAATTTAATCCGAAGGAAGTTAAGGATGTAGAGATAGTAGTTGAAAAAAAATTGAAGAAACATAATTGGATCATTATAGTTTTGCCGCTAGCTCACGTAACTTTTATTGAGCTGGCGGCTCACCCACAGTAATCCCTATATATATATATATATATATATATATATATATATATATATATATATATATATATATATATGAAAATAGTTCTTATAAGTTTGACTAGAGTTTGAAATTTGACGAGGCTTATATACACATAATCACAAGAGTGTAAAGGAGAGGATAATTGAAAATAAAAGTACATCTACGATACGATTTAAATAATCATGATGTTACATAAGGATATATAAGTGATTAATTAAGGTTGGAATTTTCATGAATATGTGTTTTTATATCTAATTGGGCTTGATATGGAAAAGAAGTGAAAAGCAATATATATATATATATATATGTATATATATATATATATATATATATATATATATATATATATATATATATATATATATATATATATATATATAGTTAATAGGATACTAACATATTTTATTTTCTTTATTTTACACTTATCCTTATTTTTTATTTTATTTATTTCTTAATATTAAATATTTCTTGATATTTGTGGGTAATATCACTGGAAATCCTTACGAGACAACATTCGTCCACTAGGATAACTTAGGGGTTTAACGGCTTGTCAATCGTGATTCCTATGAAAATAAGTTAGGATTAATTTTCTTTTTAGTTAAGTCTTTTGTCTATTTTCTTAGTTTATTGATTTGCTAGGGCCTAGCAAAACTCAAGTTTGGGGTGTGATTATGCTTGAAAAATTTTAGTTTATTTTTATTCAACTGTAATCCAAATTTATTGATTAATACAATAAATTATTAATCAAATTCCTCAATATGATGTTTTCTAATATTTTCTAGTATTTTGGCAAGGTTTTATAAGTAAGGAAATCAAAATATCAAAACGTATCTCAAATATCAGTTTAGATTTGTGAAAATATTGGACTGGCTGTCGACAACCATCAATTTGTTGTCGACAGTAGTCGATTGTAAGTTCAACTCTAGGGTTGCTATTGATGGACCTGTCGAAGGGAGTTGCTGCAGTCTATTTTCCTGAGGATTTTTTAGAAGAATTTAAAATTTTCTTGTAAATAGAATTCCGATTAGGATTTTGTAAGATTATAAATAGCCATGTAACTCATTTTGAGAGATATAGATGAATATTTAGAAGATAGTATTATAGTTTTAGATTTAAAATTTAGTTTTTATACCCATTCATAGACATCAATAAAAAATTCTTTTTCTCTTTATTCATGACTATGATGAGTATGAGTGGTTAAATTCTTGAGTTGGATCAGATGGAATAACAAACCCTAGGTGATTTACTAGTATATATTTTTCTATGCTTATTGATTTTAATTGTTTTATATGAAATTGGTATTTTTGATTCTTGTTATCTTTGAAGGGATTAAGATATGATTTTGAGTTTTTGATGTTGTAGTGTTTGACGATATATTCATTATTTAGTTTTTGATATACCATAGACTTTTTAGGTACGGTGTATACTCAGATTTTGAATATTTATTTTTGTTATTCATATTGCATACTTAGATAAACTCAAAATTTATATAGAATTAACTGAGAGAAGTTGTTCAAAGTATGAAGTTTGCAAATTTATATATTGTACTTTATTGATTTATTTCAATTCTGGGAAGAGCACATAATCTATACAACTAAGACAAAAAAGTATTAATATATCCAGTAAATTATCCAATAGGGAGTTACATCCATCTAACTAACAATTGTAATTAAAGTAAATTTACATCTTTAGTTTTAGTTTTTAGTTTTTTTTTCTAGTCAAGTTTTAGTTTTTAGTTAATATCTGATCTTTATTTTCCTTTCTAATTATGTAATTTATTCTTAGAGTCACACAATAACAAAACGATGCTTGAGAGAATGATCTTGAGTTACTACCCTTGTACTATATATCGATCTCTTGCACTTACGAGTATATGATTTAGATCATAGTCAGGGATCATAGGTGTTGTGATCTCACTAATTCTCTTATTCTAGTAAGTTAACTAAGATATTCTAGTTCAAAAAAATGAGTTTTTATTTTACCTTGAATAAGCCTAGGGCGTTGAATCCACTAGGTTCACAACCGAATACTTAATTTATTCTCTCCTTCCTATCTTTTTAACATAATCAATCACAATCACATCAAAAGAAGATCTTTTTAATTCAATTTTTATTTAATCACCCTAACTATGACTTATCAAGTATCGTGCAAGAATAAATAATCAAATGTGTTGACTTTCATCAAATCAAATTATATCAATAGAATATTTGATAAACAAAATTCCAAGAAATAGTTCCAGATCATATATAAGTATAGACTATCAAAAGTAAGTTTAAATATAACCTTTCAAAATACTAGATTTACGAATTGATTTCTTTTAATCTTATCATAGAAAAATTGTAGCTTTATAATTTTTTTTATGAAGATGATATATAAAAGTCATGTTATGGTTGTTACTCTCGTTTAATTTACATCATAGAGTTTTAGTAATTAGTTATGCATGTTTTTAGTTACAAAGAACATATTTTTATTTATACAAAATATATAAAAATCCTAAATTACTAGTGTTAAAATATAAAATAATTTCTCTCAACCCTCACTACAACGTCGGAGTTTTGGTGCAGTGGAAGGGTCTTTCAACATGGTATCAGAGCAATCCAGGTTCGATTCCTGCTGGGCACGCATTTAATTTGCGGGTTTTAAAAAAATTATACCGCTGCGTTAACAGTCACGACAATAAAATCACAAATTTACGTGAAAGCCCCCCACCAAGTATTGGTGGTCAAAACTTTTAAAAATACTCCTAATCGGCGTCTGAGTAAGCACAAAAAATCTTGTGCCAAGCATGCCCCACTTTGCAGCCAAATAATGGCAAATGCCGCTATTTCGCAGTAAAAGTAGCTCCTCTAGAGTTGTTCTTTGTAACATTGAGTCATGTGGTTCTTCTCTTTTAGCTGCATGACTGGGTTCCAATTTGATAGGTTCTAACTCCATTATTTTGTAACTTTCTCTTTTCCACTATTTCAGGACTTGGTTTTCCCAGTCTTCTGTTGAATTTTTTTGTCAACCAATAGACGTAACCTGAAAAAGATAACTAAATATATGCAAGTAGTATTATTTATTAAAAAAATAGATAAGATGATGAATATAATATACAATATATGATACTCATTTCTTGCCTAATCATTCAAACTCCACCTAGCCTACCCATCTTCATCAACTTTGCCAACACTATGAACCTCTACCAATACTATTTATTCTTACCACAACACTACTAATCTTTGTCAATACTACTTATCCCCACTAACACAATCCTCTCTGCCAACTCCATTACACAACTCCACTAATGTGCCTTATTTTCACTGACTTGACTCACATCCACCAATAATTCTATATCATCAATCCTCTTTCTTGCAACTCTACGCTCCTCGCTAACCTTTTATTGAAATTTAGCCCAAGCTCACTTAGTATCTTCACTAAGATTTAGCTAGCTTATTACCTAAATACATGATTTATTATTTTGTTATTTTAATTAAATTACTCAATTAATGACTTACATAATAATTCTAAACCCTACTCAGATTTGACATGAAATGGTGATACTTGACTTGACTAATTATTATATAATATGATAATTCAATCACATGGTGTCATAATATTTTACTCGCATGATAATTACCCTACTTGTAGCATGCATATATATCATATTAATGATATATCTCTTGCTTTTTTGGACATGTACTTGGATTTTGACTTACATATAATATTTTGTCTTTGGACATGACTCTACTTATGTGATGTACTACCATTATACTGACCTTACATGATACCGTATATAACTGGATATGATTTGATTCCTGACCAAATATATTAATAAAATAATAGGGTGTGGAGGAACTGAATGGTGGAATAAAATACATATTGTGGAAGTTAGGTTACGTAATAGCATCAGCCTAGTATTGTCAATGTTTATTTTGGTGTGAAACTAGCACTTAACGGTGCACTTGGTTTAAAGGAGACCGTCTTGGCCGTGGTTCCGAATTTACACGAGATAATAATAGAACTTAGAGGTGCAGTTAATTCAAGAAGAACCAATATCTTAACCGTGATCTTAGGTATGCACGGGATAATATTAGCACTTAGCAGTACGGTTGGTTTCAAGGAAACCAATGCTTTGACCATGATCCTAGATATGCATAGGATATATAATATCTCAAATTTTGTACTACCCTTATCTTTTCTTTGAGACCAATCATGCCAAATTCAGACTACTGGGAGTCAATTTGAGCACTAAAATATTTTTTTGTGGACATCACTTTGAATCCGTAGCTCTAAATGCTTTCTCTCTTCACAGTTATTATTTTCTAATATTTATGATTTTTAGGAATTTTCACGGAAATCCTCAAAAGTATCCAACAACAACAACAACAACAACTAAGCCTTTCATCCCAAGTATTTGGGGGTAGGCTACATGAACCAAAAAAAGGAATCATGCCGAATCGATCACTTTGATAGTCCTTCTCCATTCATTTCTTTCAAGTAATATCTCCTCATTTAAATCTCTAGAATCCATATCTTTTAATATCACCTCCATCTATATTTTTTTCGGTCTTCCCTTCATTCTTTTAACTTTACCTATATTGATAAACTTCCCTCATCGAACTGGTGCATTTGTAGGCCTACGTTGCACATGACCGAACCATCGTAATCGATTTTCTCATATTTTCTCATCGATAGGAGGTACACCTATCTTAGCACGAATATCTTCATTTCTCACTTTATCTCTCCTAGTATTGTCGCACATTCAGCGGAGCATGTGCATCTCTACTACACTTATTTTCTGTGAATAACGTTTCTTGATAATCCAACATTCCGTGCCATATAATAGAGCTGGCTTAATAGCAGTCCTATGTAGGCCTACACTGCACATGGCCTACAAAAATATCCAAATTTTGTTAATTACTAGATATTAAATTAGTCTTCTAATTGCTTCAAATTTTATTTCTCTCATTTCGGATGTCAAATCATATATATATATATATATATATATATATATATATATATATATATATATATATATATATATATATAATTTTATAGTGTTCCTCTCATTGATCACTATGTCATGTATTAATTTGGCAATAATTAAATTTTTTTATTGGAATTGTAAATAATAATATATTAAATAAATTTAATTTTTTTTTTCAGCGCACATCAACCCTAAAATAGATTTTTAAGGACACACCATAGAAGTTAAGAACTTCCGTACTGCTGAAATAGGATTTAGTGTGGCATGCGGGAGTGAGGATATGTCATCATAAAAATCTATATGGCATTTAGGTTCTTACATGGTGAAAGGGAATGAATCCCGGAAAATTCTATTTGCACATGGCATTTTACTCTTGACGCATGCTTTTAAAACTTATAAATAATTATAAGTTTGCTATTATTTTTTTGACTAAATTACCCTTATAAATATCAAATTAAAACTTCTTAAAATTTGGAACTACATCTTATCGTCTTTCTTCTCTATTTTCTCTCTAAAATCCTAAATATTTTTTTTGGTATTTAATAAAAACACATCTCCTACAAAATCATCGATTTGATTTCTTGACCCCTTAAAATTTTTTTACATTAACGTTCCTGAAAGATTAGAAGAATTTTAAATTCTTCGATTTCACCGGAACAAGTGAAATTTGAATTTGGACTTTGAGTTTTCTTATACAAATGAAAATTTCCAATATGCAATTGGTATCTAAGGACAAATCTAATGTACGATTTGAATGTTTTTTTTAGATTTTAAGCGTATTTATTTGAAATTTATCATTAATTAGTTTTTTTTGTGTGGGAGACTTCACTACCCGACCAGCACATTTCTTAGTTGGGTATTAATATCCAACCAAAATATTTTTGTTCTTAAACTAACATCCGACTCAAACAAAAATAGATAAAAATGGGATCGGACGGGGTGAGGAGTTAAAGAAAAGGAGGGGTATTTTTGAAAAAAAATTTGGATGCAGAAAGTAAAATATAAATATTTCAAAGTAGGAGTTTGGTGTAAAGAGTAACTAGGGCGCCAAGAGTAAAATGTCGTGCGCAAATAGAATTTCCCATGAATCCCTTAATCACCAATTCCAAGGTAATTACCAAATTGTCCTTGAGGCATGCATTAAAACCTTAAGCTCAACCTTCGTTTCTCTTTTCTTCAAACAAAAACCAAAAGAAAAAACGAGAGTACAAAAAAAAAAAAAAATACCAATTCTCACACTTCTCTCAACACAACATAACAAGCACAGGAACAGATAGGAAATTTTGTCAAACATTGAAAGTAAATACTCCTATTTTCATTTCTTTTCTTCAAAAATTTATTTAATTTATGCTGTGATTTATTTGGGATTTTTACGTACATAAAAAAGAGATATACTTAATCATGTTTGTTATCCCAGATGCAATTTGGAATGTATCTATTTAGGTTTTGTCACGTTTGTAACATAATAATAGAACATATATACTATACCTATAGACTCTTTTCGTTAATTTTCAAATTTGGTTATTTTCAAAATTGAGCTTAGTCATCTTAAACATAACCCAATAGATTATGGGGGTTATTTTCATTACATGATATTAATGATTGATACATAGGTGGTTAGCTGAATATATGAAGAGAACATATATACTATGTCTCTATGTGTTTTATATACCATCGCATCCCACTATTGTATCTGTCATGCTTGTTATGAAAATAGGCATCAAGTATTTAAGTAACAATTCTAAACCCTGCGGTATACTCCGAAATGAGAAATATCCAGTTCTATGGTACATATTCATACAAAATTCTGTATTTCCAAGTTGTCCTCTCGTGTCGTGTTTAAAACATATATCACACATAACCCACATGTCCTCATAAATTTCTAAACCATGTTAATAGACTATAGGTATGTACATGGTCAATCGAGTTTCACAATAATGTCTTTAAGTTAAGTAGTGCACATGTACTTGAACACAAATAAAAGAAAACCCCATATATTTGACATATGATTAAGAATGATACGTGAGGATAATACGACATAAGACACACGGCTATAATAACACGTAGTATGCGATTAAATGACATGATACTTGACAGGCTTACATGATGAACCAAATGTATGATACATGATGAATATGATATAGGGACCATAGTGACAACATGATTGAGGAAATTGTGAAGGTGTATGTGTATATGAATCCCAATGATTAAATGATTCTATAACTGAATTAAAGACGATTGGCAATATTGGACATCTATACGGTAATAAATGATTATGCCATGATTTTCTTATAGGTCGTGTGTACTATGTATCATGAACTCGGGGATGGGAAGAAGGTACATAATGGATAAGAGTCATATCGTATTAACGTTGTGCTAAGGTCAAAAATTTCCTGCTGCAGTAGCCTGGGTAATATCGGATCACTCAGTGAAGATTAATATCTAGTATGATATGCCCATTACTATAATACATTATATGTGTGAATGGTAATACCTTTGCAACTCCATAGCACGAGAAATTAAGTCGTGAATGACTTTCAGCCTTCTTTCGATATACTTTAAATCTTTGTTGAGTAGCATGCTCTTGCTTCCTTCCACATTAGGATTAAAAGTGATCGACTATGCTGAGTCAAACTATGGACGAACTTCACTATCTTAGCTCTCTTAGCCAAAGGAAGAAGCCAAAGGGAAAGATCCATCACACGAAAAGAATCCTAAACTGGAAAATCTACGGGGAGGATCGCTACACTGTTCTCAATGCTTCACCCATCCCAAATTGAAATTCAAAATAGCCGGGAGAAAGCGATCCTTTTAGATTCCACATCTACAAGACAACATGTAGGAAGAAATCAAAGGCAGGGCGCTCCAAATAGCATGGCATGATTCAGTATCATGCGATGAGACCACGACTCGAGTATGTGCAAGCACTTATACTGTGATGGAGAATAGCGTTATCTTATTTATTAATACAGTTTTTACAACTAACTTGAATGATAACTAAGACCAGCAGAATACATAATCAATATTCATATAGTAATTATTTTATCATATTCATTTATTCATCTTACTTATATGCTTAATTTATATGTTCATGACCAATACTAACATGGGCATGTCTATATGCACTGATACTCTACTGCTATGATAGTACGTATCTTTCTTTTCTTTAAGTGTTACTTTCTAGGTTTAATCCCCTAGATTCTAAACGTATGTCTTAAGAAAGTGTAAGAAGAGCCTGCACCGGTCAGAAATCCATACTTCATTAATTAAGTAGAACGACAGTAAAAGGTAAATCTAGTATCATAATTTTGTATATACTGTTCATGTTTCTTTTACTAGACATTATTCATTCTTTTGATCCTTTTGATATACATATCTAGAATAGAGCATCCTTTTCATGTAATTAACCTTATATTTTGTGAATGTAATTTTAGTTTTCGACATGTTATTTATTTATATATTATAGTAGTAGTTACGGTTATTCTAAGATCCTGTACCTTCTAGATTATTTAGTATAATTGTAAGTAGCTTCCTCCATTTTGAAAAGCAACTGGAAAATGGGGGCATTATAGGATAATACTAGTACTTAGCAGTGCAACTAATTCGAGGGAGGCTAAGATCTTGGTCATGATCGGATATGTATAGTACACTTCTAAAACATATGTGATCCATCCTTCAATCATTTACATCAAGCGTTGACTCAATACAACATAAGAACTGAATACTTAGCGAGCTTGATATTGTCACGTTAAACTTAACAGGGACTTCGTCTGGTTTGCATGAGTATTTAAGAGAGGACCAGCCTACGATTTAACTTTGCATGTCCTAATTTAATTTTCAAGCTATTCTATTTTTTATTATATAAGACATCTACATCTTATCTTTATATAGCTACTATGTATTTATTCATTATGTCATACCTTTGAGACCATTCTATCACACCCTGTATGCAAGTATTTTCAGTTTTATATATGTTATGCTTTTTAATATCTCTTAATGTTAATTTATGTCATACCTTTGAGACCATTTTATCACATCCTGTATGCAAGTATTTTCAGTTTTATATATGTTATGCTCTTTAATATCTCTTAATGTTAATTTATATCACATGTGCAATTCTATTTCTTGTCGGGTCAGGCCTCTGGATTACCTACATATGCCCAAGTGTTAGTAACTTCTAGGAGGACATGCCAACTAAAGGTTCATGTTTCCAGGAGTAAGCAAATCTCCAGCCGATTGTCAAAGACTTTCTTTCTTAATGTAATCATCTTAGATTTTTGTAACAGCTATAATTGGCTTAGCTTATATTCCTATTATTAAACGAGTTATCCTTCTTTACTATAACAAATATCTATTATGGGCAATGTTCCTTATAATCTTCTTTTAAACTTTTTTGGATGTTGCAAAGCAACATTTTGAATTGTAACAATGTAATTATTTCCTTTTGTCCACTTTGGTTCTTTAATATTAAAGGTCTCGTGCACCTGTTTTTGAGGTACTTGTTGGTAATGTCTTACTCAGAAATAAAATACATCATTAAAACTTTTGAAATACAATTTGGAATATTATATATATAATTGTTGTAAATGAGCTGATAGCTCAAATAATTTACTTGAGTATGCAATAAAAAATAATAATCTTTTTTCTTAGTTATTATTTTAGATCATGACCACTATAACCCTATCTCTTTTCGAATTAAATTTATTAGATTTTAGAGTTTATTTTCATTCTATTAAGTGGATACATGATGTATTCATTGACAATTCATAGTTTTGTGTTTAACTGATCAGAAGTAAACTCAGAATAACACCCAAGAAATTAAGTATGAGTAAATCGTAGGGATCTGAGATAAAAATTTAAGAAAAAGTATTGGAGACATTATAGATGAACTATAAGTATGATAACTTATGTGAGCTGTTACTTTATTTTCATTATTATATATACATCCATTATAATTATAAATGAGCAGCCATAACAGTAAGTTATGTAAGTTAGCGATAATAAATACTATTTTTTATCAAAAATTTTTGGGATCAATATCTTAACTTGCATACCTTTTAAGGAGTAAAGTTAAAAGATTATGGAATTTATTCATCATTCTATCAAGTGTATACAATATTTTAATCATTAATTTTATGTCGACTTGATGGAAAAATCAAATCAAAACTGCACCCAAAAAATTAGGTGAAAGTGACCTTAGAGCTTGAGATCATAATACAAAAAAACTATTTTGAACAAAAAATATCAGAAATAGTAAAAATGAGTTGTTACTGAAGTAACTTTCATGAGCTGTCGGCTCATTTCCATCACATGTATACACACACACACGTACACACACACACACACACACACACATATATATATACACATATATACATATATATATTATATACATATGTAGGGATTACTGTAGGTGAGCTACTAGCTCAAGAAAAATTACATGAGCTAATGACAAAAAAAAAAAATAGGAATCCACCGATTTTTCTTCAAATTTTTTTCCAGAATTAGGATCGCTACCTCCTTAATTTTAATAAAACTAAATTTCATGAATTTTGTAGTTTATTTACACATTCATCAAGTGGATACAAAATATTTATTCATTGAAAACTGTTATAATTTATGTCAATTTGGTGGAGGACCAAATCAAAGCTAAAACCCAAAAAATTGGATATTAGTGAACCTTAAAATGTCAAGACCATAATCGAAAAGAATTTTTTTAAAAAAGTTATTAGAGATAATAGAAATAAACTGTAGCTCAGATAACTTGCATGAGCTATCAGCTCATTTCAATTTTTCTCATATATATATATATATATATATATATATATATATATATATGAGAATAATAGAAGTGAGTCACCGCCTCATATAAATTATCTGAGTTGCATTCCGTTTCCACTATATCTTATAATGTTTTTTTTTAAAATTTTTCTTTTGGATAATGATCTTGACCCCTAGAGTTTACACATACCTAATTTCTTAGGTTTTAGTTTTGATTTGGTTTTCCATCAAGTAGATGCAAAACTAATGGTTTTAGGTAAATACAATATTTTTATCCACTTCATGAGGAAAAATCAGCTTCAAAACTCATATAATTTGATCTTAAAGAACGTATGAAGGTAGAGACTATGATCCTAAATAAATTTTGAGAAAAATAATTGGATCATTACTTTTTTGTTGCTGACTCACGTAACTTAGCAGAGCTAGTAATTCATATTCTTTAATCTCATATACATATAGGATTACTATATATGAGCTGTTTGCTCATGTATGTTATGTGAGTCAGTATTGAAAAAGTAAAGATATTATTATTTTATTTTAAACTTTTTTATGATCATGATATCTACACCCTTAGCTTCTTTATGATCAAATTATATAGATTTTGATGTTTATTTTCTCCTTTATCAAGTGGGTACAAAATATTGTACTCAATGAAAAGCGTTAATTTTATATCATCTTGATGGAAAACTAAATTAAAACTAAATCTAACAAATTGGATATGAGTGAACCTAGATCAAGATTATAATCAAAACGAAATATTTTGTAAATTTTATTAAAGGTAGTGGAAATAAACTGTAGCTGTGAGGTGGCGACTCATTTCCATTATGTGTGTGTGTGTGTGAATACTGAAAATGAATTGACAACTCACCTAAGTTATCTGAGTTTATTTCTATTATCTCTAATATTTTTTTCTAAATATTTTTTGTATTATAATCTCAACCCTCTAGGGTTTACTAATTCCTAATATTTTTGGTTTTTAGTTTTGACTTGACCTTCCATCAATTAGATACAAAATTAACGATTTTTGTTGAATATATCATTTTGTAGTCACTTGATGGAGTGACAAATAAACTCCAAAATCTATAAAATTTAATCTTTAAAAATATTAAAGTGGAGATCATGATCCCAAATTTTTTTGATAAAAGATAATAAAATTATTAGTTTTTCGTTATTAGCTCATGTAACTAACCTGAGCTGGCAGCTCATTTACAGTAATCTCATTTAATACACACTCACACACTCCATTATCCAAAATGTGGATAGCTAAAATGTTACGAGGTGGTGATAACTCAACTAGGCTCAATAAACAATACAACCACATTATAACAGAAATATGGGCAATAAAAAATATTAATTAAATATTTAGCGCAAGTCAAAATAACAATACAGTTTTTCATAACAATAAGTCCAATGAAATGTAACTATATAAATATCTCTAAACGTTAAAATACTATCTGAATAAAATCAATGACTCAAATCAACTAATATCACACGCTATTGACACTTATTAAATTTTTTCCAATAAAACTACTAAAGTTAAACTAATAAGATAGCAATAAAACAATAATCCATCAGCCTTGTACTTCGCCTACAAATTATAATAAGTCCATCTCCATCTTAGGCAGATCCACATCTAAATAAGCATATGTTTCTGATTATGTAGAACCTAGGTCATCAGTAAAACAATCCAATAAAATGTACTAAAATATGCAAAAAGCAATATCTCAGTGACAAATATATATAAATAAATAATGAAAAATTTCATGTCATTATCAGTTTATATGTCTTAATATTAATCTTTTCAGTTGACATCTTTTAATTATGATATTTAAAAATTTAGGATTATATCAACTTAGCTAGTATGATCGCACCTCTGTTGACTCCCGAGAAAATGGTAAAATAATTTTGATCATAACCTATCCTAATCCTCTCATATGGGAAACAATAATAGTTTTTAATGGAACCTATCCCGATCCCTCCAAAAAGAAAACCAGTGACACAATTACATTCAGCCATCAAATTATATAAAATCTCTAATTTCTCCTAAACCAGTTGCATCATTCAATTTAGTATCAGTTATTAAATAAATTCAATACAGTAAATGAATGGGTAATTATCTTTAAAGTTCAGTAACTGTAACAGTAAGAACTAATACAACAATTCAATAGTTTAATGATCACCTATTATATAATGTAACATTTTCAATATTTAGTTAGTATCTTATCGTATATCAGTTTAGTGTTTCCTTCAATTAGATTACATCAATTGCTAATATACTATGTTCAATAATTATTTTTAACATTTTATGTCAGTTCTTCACAATAAAAAAAATTACAATAACTTATCAGTCAATGACTGTGATTTGTCATCAATAGGTTATACCCACTGTCGATAGTAGCCCTCTATAACTATTGCCCGAGTCAGGACAGAGTGCTACTATCACAACTGTTGTCTAGGCAGTTATCCACAGCGCTCTTGTATGCATTGTCTCAGTGCAGTGTTGTTGAAGCCCCTATAAAAGTGGATATCAACAGTGCTTTAATCGAACAACACAGTAAGAGTGATTATTCGCCCTTTTTGAAGATTCCCTTTGATATCAAAAGTTGATTAGGACAAAATATTTTGCATAGATTTATAATTTATGAAAATAAATATGGTTTCAAGTCTTCAAATAATAAAAAACTCACCTTTGCATATGCTTCCATTGTATCACCTCTTGTTTATCTTCTTTTGATAAAAATTATATTCTATATAATTCGACGCATAAATTGCTTTTAATCACATAAACCAATAGAGAAAAATGTAAAAGCATTTTTTTAATGTTAATGTAATAAATTAAAACTCGTTTAGCAATAAAATTCTACTTTGATATAAGAATCATATAAAATTTCTATTTTTATAAATTATTTCAACAAAACTCTTCTTTAAACACCATCGCGATTATTCTATCTGTCAATCAAAGAGTAATAAAATTTAAATTACATAGAAAAGGAGAAAACTTTTTCCTTCTTCCTCCCTAATTTTCTCAGTTTTCTCCATGTTCTCTCTTTTTTTGTTACATCTAGGAAAGGAGGGCACTGGTTAGGATTTTCTTTTTTTTTTTTTTTTTTTTTGGGGGGGGGGGGGGGGGGGTGGGGTGGGGTTATCAATTAAACTATATTAGTTTAATATAGAATCCTGTGCAATATGGAAACCAGATTAATTCTTATCCTAATAATTAGATAAGAGGCAAATGTAATTAAATTGTTTCAATTTATTTTATTAATCACAATTATATAGCTAAATTAGTTAGTTTGGGTATGGGTCAAGTGTTAGAAGGTCATGAGTTCAAGTCTTGGTCTCCACCTATCTAATTAAATTAATTATCCTACTCTCCTCTTCTATTTTACTCCTTGTTCTTTTAAAATTCATTTTTAAACATATAAAGTATTATTTTAAATAAATTTGAAAATTGAAAAATCACATAGCAAAAGTGGTTGTTACAAATACTATCCACAAGATATAAAGATTCTCAACTAGTATAAACTATCTACAAACAAAATTTCATAAAAGTTTGATGCCATTCACAGAGAGATCAAGCATCTAAAAATTAGAAAATTTTATGACAATTGTAATGCATTAGTTTTGTCTACACTTGATTCATAATTAAATTAAAACCAAATCATATCAAATTCTATTTTTTACATAGATTATGAATGATAGATCAAATCTAATTGAATAGATTTTATTTTTGGATTTAATATTATTAAATCTTGGATGATAATATTCACATTTAAATACTATCGATTGTAGTCATACACACACACACATGTATGTGTGTATGTATATATATATATATATATATATATATATATATATATATATATATATATATATATATATATATATATATATATATATATATATATATATATATATATATATATATATATATATATATATATATATATATATATACATATACATACATATATATATATATATATATACATATACATACA